>VDFB02270651.1:656668350-656709766 GCA_007258455.2 Sequoia sempervirens
CACATATTCATTATGGTCCATGTGAGTCATGAATATCACAGTCATTATTTTCCCTCGACTATCCAAGACAAGGTAATTTATACTTTATGATTAGGTCGACACAAAATAGTGTCCATGTGACTATCAAAGCTGATACAATCAATGTCAACTCTCTAATGCAAAGTGATTGTCCAAGTTTAGTCAAGACCGACTTATAACTTATGTTGAAGTCAATGAAACTCAAAGACCAAACAAATAAGGTGTAGCCCAAAGACTATGTGTAATGTGGTCGATATGCAAAGTGAAGCTCAACCATCTTTGTTTAGCATACACAATGACTTGTGAAACAGTAACTTACCAATACAAAAGTATCAAAGTCGATGCCAATGTGATAACCAAGAGCCATTTAAATGGCTTATATTTTAATCACCAAAAGGCTGATGTAAAAAATTTAACCATAATTCCTTGAATCCTGATACATGTGTTTTCATTTACCAATTGAAACCATAGGAGCTCGATCTCCTTTATAAAGCATATCTTTGCTATGTGAAACACAAACCATTGATATCAAAGTGTATTATTAAAATTTGATAACAAAGCCATGCCAAATATAAAGAGCTCGATTATTACCAAAGACAAATACAATATGTCCCCTTGTGAAAGATTTTAACACCAAGTGAAACCAATGGTGAGGCCAAGTAAACCAATAAAATGCAAGTGATAAAATATTGCCTTGGTGAAAGATACTCAAAGAACCAAGTGCCAATATAACCTGTAGATGCCATTTTATAAACTTGTAAGTAGTACCTGTGAATGCCAAAGTGAACAACTATATTGCCAATGACCACTAGCTTGATATATACAACAATGCAACACATTTAAATATATCAATGAAGAGCCAATGATATAAGCATACTAAAATGATATCACCTAAAACAACCTTCAAACATATCCATGATCACTACACATAATCACACAAGATTAGTATCAAGGATCAAGTAATCATCAAATGAGGAAAATATCATCAAGGAATTATAATGAACCAACTGTCAAACTGTGCCACCAAATGTAGAATAAACCAACTGAGTATGCCATAAGAGACCAACTGTGTATGTTCACTGAAATTTCAATAACCAAGTGAACCAAAATATGCCAAGATACCAATCATAGACAATCATAGAATTATGATCAAAGCCATGAATGACCACCAATGATGATGTACCATGTAGTACCCCATCCAATCAATATGTACCAAAAGTTGAAAATTTGAGATCATGAACATCAGCTATCTAAGAAGTCACATTAACAAAGTTTGTTTTGACATCAAGGACAACCAACCACAAAACCATCCGAACTAATAGATATGAGAGTGGGGTGACATGGATGGAGAGCACAAGCAATTAGAGAAATTTATAGCTTAATTACAAGTAGCATAAAACCAACTCCTAATCAATAATGGTTAAATAATGAAAGACAAGGTCCATAAGAATAGGTGAACTCCATTGGCCTTCCATCTTGCTACCACCATAATTTTTCCTCCCAATTCGAAGTGCAACTAAACCATGCCAAAGACAAGAAAAATATTGAAGTAATATGTATGCTCAAGTACTAAAAAGCTCTCAAGCATGTTGTGTCTAACTCTTGTGAGTGTCTAAAATGACTTGAAAGAGGGCCTTTTAAAAAATTCCAAATTGAGAATGGATGGCCAGGATTAAAGTTGGTGAAGCCCTAAGATAAAAGGCCAAGAATAAATGTCATAAATAGGATTAGGTTAGGGCAACATTAGGTCAAAGTTAGGGCAAGCTTTGAAATAAAGGGTTGAGAATTAATTGGAGATAATCAAATCAATGGTGGAGAAAAAGAGGTAGTTGGAATAATAGAAATTATTTAATTTATGGAGGAATATTGACTTATGAATTAAATAATGGTTTAATTCATAAATGGGAATGAGACAAAAGACAATAAATAATTGTTTTAATTATTTATTTGGTGGGATGGAAAGTGGGTTAAATGGATAATGTTATTTAATTGAAGGATAAATGGTAATGTTATTAAATGATTGGAGAGAATAAGGATTGATTAGTAACATACTTAAATAAATAAATGTAATTTACTTATTTAAATAATCATGGAGGAATAATTAGGACATGATTAAACAATTGAATTATGTGAGGAAGAAGCATGGTCATCATATGGTTTGCAAGTCAAGACCATCTTTATGTGTCTACATTTTTCCCCTCTTTGACATAATGAAATCTATCGCATTATGTCAAAGAAAACAAGTCAAAAATATTCCCTAGTGTAAAAGTAGGGAAGGGAAGGATGACAAGGAGGTAGTGGTATGCCCCCTCGAGAGGACAGGTGGGCTGAAAGAACATGAGTGTGCTCTCGAAATGGATGAGAAGATGAGAGGATGAAGGAATAGAAGAAATGTTAGCGTAGAAGATATGGATGTTGGATGAAAAAGGAATACTTCAATAATTTTCCAAATAACATCATAGGCGTTGCATAATCATCATTGGGTGGTAAAATGGGACAAATGGACAACAAACACCATGATATGACATAGAACAAGGTGTGCAAGGTCATTCACTTGCGAAAAACAGACAGTCATAGACAAGGAATGTCCTAACTCATACTGAGGGCTAAGTTGCCCCAGTCTTTTTGTCAAGACATACCAAAGACAATAATCAAGGAAAAAATAGGTCATGTAATGTCAACGCACCTCTAAATCCTTCATGGGACATCCTCGAGGTAGCTAGTAACATGGCCAATAGACAAAGCAATAAAAAGATAAGACTAAATAGACTAGCAAAATCAACAGCCGTTGAATATATTTGCCAATATTTATTTTTCGAAGGTTGATTGCTTGATGGTTTGATAGTCTGACAGTTTGGATGGTTTGACGATTTGAATAGTCTGATAGTTTTGACGGGTTGATGATGCATGTCGTTAGGAAGGACACATCCTGAAAAGGCTAATGACTATGTGATGGAGCCTGTTGTCAGGAAAGACACATCTTGAAAAGGAAAATGAAATTTTCGACAGGGCCCAATTCCAAGGACACATCTTGAAGGGGACCATAAAGTGACTAGGTTAACATTGTGTTGGCAATTTGACAGATGTTTGGCTTGATGACTGACTGGACTATGTTAGCTATTGGTTCGCGATTTGAATGTTGACGTTCAAATGACTATCTTGTTTCTGAGTGTGACTATGTCTAACTTATTTGGCCAAAATGAAAAACCCTAAAGGACTGACTTAGGTGGCCTCGGGGGCTCATCAACAGATGGTCTTGCCTACGTCGTGCACTCAGAGACCTAGTAGTTCGACTGGAATAGATGGACATATTGAAGACGAACTGACATGTTTTGACTTGACCCGATGAGCCCTAAGGGACTGAACCTAGGGGGCCTCGGGGGCACATTGATGATGGCCTTGCCTACGTAGCAAATGCACAAAGACCTCGTAGTTCAACACGACTCTTGACTTTGTTGAAATGACAAAGTATTGAATCATAATTTTATTTGACAACGCCTAAAGGACTGACCTAATGTCTCGGGGACTCACAGATGAGTCTTGCCTATGTAGCAAATGCGTAGAGACAACGTAGTTCGACAAATGACAAAGATGAAATGTGACTCTATTTTTGAAATTTTGAAGTGTTATTTGGATGTTTTTGTGTTTTTGCCATATTTTGATTTTTTTGGATTTCTTTTTCAGGACATTTTCTAATTTTTATGAATTTTTTCAAGACATTTTCTGATTTTTATGGATTTTTTTAGGACATTTTCTAATGTTTATGGATTTTTTCAGGACATTTTTTGATTCTGATGGATTTTTTCAGGACATTTTATGTTTTTTATGGATTTTTTCTGGACTTTTCTAATTTTTATGGATTTTTTAGGACTTTTTCGATTGTCAAGACCATGTGCGATACCCACTGCAGTCACATGATAAAAGGTTGCCCCTAGTTAGATCGAGAACGAGTCAAGCGGAACAGGATGGAAAGGATGTGCTCAGTATGGATAGTGGACGGTATGCGAGACTTGATGACAACCTTTGTCGGCCATGAAAGAAATGGCATGATGTCAAAGTGAATGTCATAATAATGTCAAAAAAGTGGATGTTTATTATGGTCCAAGGTAGATAGAGTGATAGTAGACGGAAAAGCAATGACTGACTACACATGGCGCCTGTTTTCTAGGTTTTCACCATAATACTTATCCAAAGCCCCTGTTTACCCAATTTTCACTATTGGACAAATTATTTCTCTTTACTATTTTCTTGTCATTTTTTCATTTTTTTGGTGTCACCAAGACACCTATTTGCCAGGTTTTCATCAGGGTGACAATTTTTTTATATTTTTCATTTTTTTATATATTTTTAAGGTTTTCAACCAGACTTTCCAATGCTATGCATAGAACTTCCGAAGATGTAGATTGTTGATGGGCTCTGTCAGTTGTTCACCGTCTGGAGTAGCTAGCTGATATGCTCCAGAACCAAAAGAGGATGTGATGACGTAAGGGCCTAGCCAATTTGGTTCGAACTTGCCAGGTTTTTCTCTGTCAGCTTGATTCTTAGGATTTTGCATGAGGACTAGGTCGCCAATGTCGAACTTTTTGACCATTACTTTCTTGTTATAACTGCAATAGAGACAATTATGATATGCCTATAGGTGATTCAAGGCATTATGTCTTTGTTCATCTAACATCTCTAGCTCATGCAGTCATGACTGTCTATACTCCTCATCATTGATCATACCCTTCATGGAAACTCGCAAGGATGGGATTTCAACCTTGATGGGCAAGATGGCTTCGGTTCCAAAGACCAGGGAAAATGGAGTGGCACCTGTAGGCGTGCGGATGCCAGTGCGATAAGCCCACAGAGTAGGGTTGAGTTGGATGTGCCAGTCATGGCTAGCGTCATTAACTATTTTCTTAAAAAATTTGATTATTGTCTTGTTAGATGCCTCAGCTTGACTGTTTCCTTGAAGGTAATATGGCGTGGAGAAATGGTGTTGAATGTGGAATTGTTCACATAACTCACGAACGTCTTGATTTTTGAAAGGACATTCGTTGTCTGTGATGATGGACTGTGGAATACCATACCGACAAATGATGTAGTTGAGGATAAATTTGGAGATTTGTTTGTCGGTTATGTATGTAAGGGGGATGGCTTCGATCCCCTTAGTAAAGTACTCAGTGGCGGTGATGATGAATTTATGGCCATTGGACGAGGTAGGATGGATCTTGCCCATGAGGTCGAGTCCCCATTATGCCAAGGGCCAAGGAGAAGTAATCGGTCGAGGTTCCTGTGTTGGTGCATGAATCAAGTCATTGTGTATCGGACATTGGCAACACATTCTGACAAATTCGAGTGTATCTTTCTCAATGGTCAGCCAATAATACCCAAGTCTTGTTATCTTTTTGGATAAAGTAGGACCACTCGAATGGGATCCACAGATACCCTCATGTACTTCTCGTAAGGTTGTTCATGCTTCATCAGTGTCGAGACATTGAAGGAGGGTGTTATCAAAGCTACAATGGTAAAGGGTGTCACTAACGATGATGTATCTGGTGGCTTTTCGAATAAAGGACTTTCGTTGGTTATTGGACAGGTTGTGGGGAAGGGTTTGGGATTTGAGGTAGTCATAAATGTGTTGATACCATGGAGAATTGGGACCAACAAGCTCACAAACCATCTTTGATTCTGGTATGTCATATGCAAGAACCAAAAGTTGTTCTACCAAGAATTTGAATTGAGGCACATTACTAGGAATGTCTAGGAGAGAGCCAATTGTGGCCATTGCATTTGTTGCCTTATTACGTGTTCTTGGAACTTGCTCAAAAGTCACCATGTGAAAATATGTCTGAAAGTTGTCAACCATTCGTTTGTAAGGCATTAATTTCTCGTCCTTAGTGTCATAGTCTTCATTGACTTGGTTAATGACCAACTGAGAATCTCCATAGACATGAAGTGTTCTAATTTTCCATTTGATGGCCATTCTGAGTCCTGTGACAAGTGCCTCATATTCCACCACATTATTTGTACATGGGAAAGCAATGCAGAAGGACTTAGGGATGGAGTCTCCTTGAGGGGTGATAAACAATATTCATGCCCCTGAGCCATGATTAGTATGAGATCCATCAAAATATAGCCTCCAAGGTGACTTAGGTTTTGTATGAAATATTGACTCATCTGGAAAGTCTGCTACTAGTGGATGATTTCCTTGTATAGGTACGTTTTCCAGTTGGTCTGCTATCACTTGTCCCTTTATCGCCTTTCTTTCCACATATTGAATATCATACTCACTCAAGATCATTACCCATTTTGTCAGGTGACCTGTCAATGCTGAAAGCTGTCAACCATGTGAAAGTCACCATGTGAAAATATGTTTGAAAGCTGTCAACCATTCGTTTGTAAGGAATTAATTTCTCGTCCTTAGTGTCATATGTTTGATTTCCCTGTATAGGTGCATCGGTCAGTTGGTCTGCTATCACTCGTGCCTTTATCGCCTTTCTTTCCACATACTGAATATCATACTCACTCAAGATCATTACCCATTTTTTCAGGTGACTTGTCAATGCCGTGCGACTTAGGAGATATTTCAGGGGATCAATCTATGCCACTAAGTGTGTTTGGTGATTCAACATGTAGTGTCTTAATTTCTGAGCAACAAAGACAACTACTAGGCAAGCACATTCAATGGTTGTGTAATTTATCTCATATCCAACCAGTGTCCTACTGATGTAGTATATGGCCCTTTCCTTTTCTTCATGGTCGTTATGTGCCAGTAATGCCCCCAGTGCTAAAGTTGTTGCAGAAATGTACATAATCAAAGGTTTCCCTTCGATTGGTGGCATTAAAACAAGTGGCGACAGTAGATAATATTTTATTTGTTGGAAGGCCTCCTAACATTTATTTGTCCACACAAAAGGGATACTTTTGCTCAGAAAATCTAAAATGGATGACACTTGTCTGCCAATTGTGCTATGAAATGTCGAATAGATTGTAACCTGCCTTGCAATGTCCTGAGTTCACTTATCCCTTTTGGAGAAGGCATGTCTAATATGGCTTTCACCTTGGCAGGATTGACTTCAATGCCTCTACAAGAAACAATGCACCCCAAAAGTTTTCTTGATGTCATGCCAAAGACACATTTCTACGGATTCAAGCGGACCTTATATTCTTCCAGTCTTTTAAAGATTTTTTCTAACACATTCAAGTGGTCTTTTCGTGTCAAAGATTTTTCCAAAAGGTCATCTACATAATCTTTCATTATCTTGTGCATCATGTCATGGAATATGGTTGTCATGGCTCTCCACTAACTCATTTGACTGCAAAATCCAACGAAAATTTCTGACGAAAGATGGATAATTAGATGTATTGTTGGGTACTAGTGATATTTAATATGTAATTTTCAATTTTTTTTAATTTTATCCCTGACGTTCGTCAAAATTTCGACGAACTTGTTTTTTCGTCGAGATTGTGACAAAGAGTTTTCGTCAAAATTTTGACGAACATGTGAAGTAAAAAATGAGACCGACATAAATAAAAAGTGAGCTCAACTATTTATTATGACAACATTTTGCGATACTTATGAATTTTCTCTGCTTGTGAATTTGCTATACTTCAGATTTGTACTTCCAAGTTTGAAAATCATATTTTATAGCAAAATCTCATCAAATTTCATTTTTAGACTTGTACATTTTCAGAGTTGCATTTTTAGATTTTTTGTGCAAGTTTAATATTCTTATTTTAGGAGTCTAACGGTTGGAAATCATAGTAAAATCATAATTTAATAAGTTTTGGAATTAGCATTTTAAAGTTTTTTTTGGGGTCATTAACTTCAGACTATCTTCTCTTTTGCAGGGGTGGTTGCATGCCGAATTTTTTTGGTGTAAAATATCAGAATTATTAGATTTTCTTACCTACCTATGAATAAAAATTATTGGAGTGTGAGTTTGATGTTTTTTGAAGATCTAAATATTCAAGCTTGGTAAAGAAAAATCATGTCAAATAATATTAGTCCAGAACAAAATGAAGAGACACTTGATAGATTGTGGGCTAGATTGAAAAGAAAGGGTGATGGGAAATGTTATTATCCTTGCACATGATATATATAATCACTTGATCATGATCATGGTTTATTTGTGTCTATCATTATTATAAGGGGGGTGCCCTAGGGCACATGATATGGATTATCACGGCTCGGAGAATGTGGTTTTGCAAGTGGACGAACATGGAGCTGTGAATATCGAAGATGAAGTTAATGATCCTATGGAAGAAGATGATCATGCGCCAGAAAACACAGTTGAAGATGATGGTACAAATACATTGATCCATGACACATTTAGTGGCAGAGCTGATCATGATGATCAAGATGACTTTGATGATGTTCATGATTTACTTGTACTTGAGAAGGCATACGAGCCCCTTTATGAATGCTCCCAAACAACTCTTCTCTCTGTTGTATTGTTGATGTTGAACTTGAAGGTTATGAATGGTTTATCAAACATAGCAATCTCACGATGTTAAGGTATGTCATATATGTCATCTTTTTTCATCTATTTTAATTGTTGTTAGTTCATCACTAGTAAATAAAGGATGAAATATGTACCATTAATATTCTTTATATTAAAAAATTATTTTTTGTTGTAGATTGATTGGTGAATTTTTGTTACCACCATCAAATATTTTACCTCGCTCATACCGAGATTTATTTGGCATTATGAAAGATATCATAATGGAGTATCAAGCAATAGATGCATGTCCCAATGATCATATTATATATCATAAACAACATATTTGCAACAGAATGCCCAGAATGTCATATCAGTAGATCGAATATCAACTAAAAAAGGGTGCCCGCAAGCTCCTTTCATATTATTATTCCACGTATGCAACGATTATTTAGGTGCAAAAACTTAGCGTAATTTATGGATTACCATGCATGGAATAGAAGTGGAGATGACATTCTTTGAATGCCTGTGGATGGTTTTGCATTTAGGGACATGAAGGAAAAATGGCCACACTTTAAAGAAGAACCGTAATCTCAAGCTTTCATTGGCAGCAGATGGTGTCAATCCATTTGAAGAGTTGAGATCTATTTACTCAGTGTGGCCTATTTTTGTTATCAACAATAACATTCCTCCATGGATGTCAATAAAGAGGGAGCACATAATGTTGTCAATGATTGTTCTAGGTATTTGTTTACATCAATTTTCTTTAACGTAGTAGCATCTCATTTGTCTTATTTGTTGCATAATGACTTATATTTTTTTCATTCAATAGTCATGTACATTAATTTATATATATTGCAGTAAAATGGTTATAATAATTATGTAATGTTTATGTTCATTCAACTAGATAAGTACCAAGTTAAAGATATGAATGTATATATCGAGCATCTTATCTACGAGTTACTAAAGTTATGGAATGGCATCACTATGTATGATGTCTCTAAACCAATAGGACAAAGACAATTTCAATTCTATGCAATACATGTATGGACAATTCATGATGCCCCAGGGCTAACACATTTTTGTGGTATGTTGTAACATTTGACTGCACTTTAACAATATTTAATTTTATGAAGTAGATATCATGCATGTTTTTAAATAATCTATTAATTATATATAATTATAAAAATTGACATATTTAATCCAATTATATATGATCTTGTAGGTCTTCAAACAAAAGAAAAATTTGCATGTCCAATTTGTGGTCCAAAGATGAAATCTCGTCATTCAGCAAGTTTAGGAAAGCAGGTGTTTGATGAGTATAGGCACTTCCTCCACAGAAATCATAAGTATCGAACTACTAAAAAATATCTTTTCAATGGGAAAGAAGAGACTACATCAAAACCACGAAGAATGACACCTCGCCTATGAAAGTTGGAATATAATAGAATTAATCGTCAAGGTTATACATCAGATCAAATTGTTTATCTATCATATATGATATGTTTTGAATTTATATTTTTATATTGTGTTGTGTTTACTCATGCTATAATTGACAATGATTGCCGTTGGTAATTTGTTTAACTTATATGCTTCATGAAGGTCATCAAGGAATTAATGGTCGGCTTCCACAGGGACTAAAAAGTTACCCCAAACAATTTAGTAGGTTGCCCTACTATGAGCAGCTACAAATTGTGCATTTGTTTGATACAATGCATATCGGAAAGAATATAACAGAAACACTATGGAAAATATTGGATGGAATGCATGACAAAGAAAAAATTGTCAAAATTTGTAGTGACATTTAGGAAGCCAATCATGCAATGAAAAATGTCATTCAATTAAATAGCGATGGAGACCAAATTAATATAAGTGCCCTTCCTTGGTTATTAGCAGTAGCAAAGCAATGCTATAAAAGAAGTCATCTGAAAAAATCATTTTCCCACGAGTTCTGTGAACATAAACAATATAATAACAAAGAAAGGTGAATTTAGGTCAGGGATGAAAATGCATGATTGGCATACCTTCATTAAGGTAATTATTCTGGTATATTATATACACTTGTATAATGCATGCACTTTTCAGTGTATTATGTTTACTACTTTTGGAAAAATAATGAAAAGATCATTTTATAATTGTTGCAGTACGTTCTACCTCTATCTCTCTCAGACAACTTCCACAACAATTTCAAGCAAGTTATATATGATCTTGGAAAATACATGAGGTAAGTAGCAATATTTGTTCAATTCATTGTATAGATCTTATAATTTCCATTTGTTTTACTTGTTATGTAATATAAGTATGTATATTTTTGTTAAATCTCGTTAATATATTTGCACCTTGAACCACTTGTAGATGGTTATCATCTAAAGAAATCCATAAAGAAGATATAAATTATTGGACGAGAAAAATTTCTCGTCTAATGTGTGAAATGCAAAAGTGTCTACCTTCAACATTTTTCAATGCACAAGAACACTACCTCATACACCAAGTTGAGGAGATTGAATTGTGTGGACCTGTACACACAAGGTCAATGTGGATGGTTGAGAGGCACTTGAAATTTTTGAAGGCTTTGGTTAGACAAAGAGCACATCCTGAGGGTTCTATGGTGGAGGGATATATGGTTTACCAGACCATGGTGTACATTAGTGAATATCTTCCTAAGTTTGCAACAAAGATCCATGTAGATCGCATTTGGGATCCCAACTCCATTAACAAATTCGAAGGGGAGTACCCGATGGGGAAATGTAGATTGAGGAAAGTGAGAGGCAATTATAAGATGGTCATGGAGATTAATTGGAATACATTTTACATATGGCTTTTATGTAGTACTTATTTAATTATTAATCTTCAATATGCATCAATTATAAATTAAGGTTGTATACCATGGTATTTAACTAATTATACATCGTTTGTGAATTTCAATTTTTTTTATACAGTTGGCTGAGAGTGGGATGCACTTCATTTGTACGTTGCAAACAATCTTGATTGGATGATAGTATGGATTGAACGATGTCAACAATTTGAACGCTCATTAACATGGGAAGGTGTGGCTTCATTGGTTAAAGAAGCTCATTGTAATGGAGATTACAATGTTACACAAAGGGAAATTGAGTTAGCATATGGTTTAAGAGATAAACAGGTACGTATAAATATATTAATCACCCATATTATTTAATTATTTTCAATTATATTGATGTATATATTGTTGAGATTGTTTTCTTTGCATACATTCAGCCAAGAATAAATATGTTTATCAACTGACAATATTGCAATAAGTTTTACATGTTTGACATATTGCAAGTGAAACACCACAAGGCTATGTGGTGCAATGGTTGTAAATTTTGAATCAAAAAGTTGGATGGCATGAAGAAAAATTATGATTCTGGTATAACTACAGTCTTTCAGGTGACTAATGTTTT
This sequence comes from Sequoia sempervirens, assembly GCA_007258455.2. Classification (NCBI taxonomy): domain Eukaryota; kingdom Viridiplantae; phylum Streptophyta; class Pinopsida; order Cupressales; family Cupressaceae; genus Sequoia; species Sequoia sempervirens. The sequence continues at coordinate 656,680,217 of VDFB02270651.1, forward strand.
ATCTAGAAGCGACATACATCCAGAAGTCTCAAAAAATTGATACTATGGGATTTTGGATGATATACTTGAGTGGGACTTTAATTCCTTCAGACTAGTTTTGTTCGTTGTCCTATGGTACAGGCTACAATTGAATGAAAATAATCTCAAGAGAACTGTTATTGAACATGATAATGGATTTACCATGGTTAATACAAGGTCGATCGAGCGAGCTAGAAATGAGCCCTATGTTCTTCCAAGCCAATGTGAGCAGGTATTTTACTCAGAGGTTCCAGGTAAACCGGGTTGGTCATTTGTTGTTAGACATGATCCAAGAGGAAGGGTAAAGTATAATGTGGTGGAAGAAGAAGATACCGAAGATGTAGAAGATGATGTAGATGATGATCAAGATCAACAATTAGTTGATGATGTCCCTGACGAAGATGTTGAAGAGGAGGAACTAGATCATGATGATGTAGGAGTTAATGTTCATGAAGATGATATTTGTGTGGATGATGACATTATCAAAACTGATATCAATGAATGATGATGATATGACCAATCCTTACAATGTCGAATCTGGATCGGATGATACAGACAAAGAGTTGGATGAAGAAGAAGATCAATGGCATTGAAATGTATGAGTTATGCAATTATATTATCTATTTGATATTAATTTCTTGATAGAATTATATTTGACTTATGTGGTTACATAATTAATTCATGATGTTTTTAATTTTTATGCCATTACATAATTAATTTAATGATGTACTTTTCAATGTTTGAAAGGTCAAAAAATTAAAACATTTCAATAGTGATGTTAACAACCTTGAAATTAGTGTGTTTTATGTTTCATGTGATCATAAAAGATTAAAAAGTGAGTTGTAGAGGTGGTTGTTCAATGGTTGAGGTGTAAAGGCCTTTAAAAGGCCTAAAGTGATCATTGTAATGGTTGTTGATGGTTGAGGATTTAAAATACAATCTCTTGACATTCGAAAATCTGTGTTTTTCTTCAAATTTTTTGTATTTTTCCTGTTATGCAGCACTGTACAGTCACATGCAGCCATATTTTGATGTGAAATCAATTCCATGTCATGAAGATATGTGTTAGATTTGACTTGAATTTGATTTGAGGGCTTAAGGTGTTGATTTGAGTTAGAAAGCTTCATTTCTTTGCATACAGCCCGGTTACCCTATTTTTGAGGGTTTTGTAGTCCAAACATGATATAAAGGGGCTCTTACACTTTTTGTGATTACTGTAGCTTGTGTAAGAGGTCCCATGGATACTGTTGTAATTGTAGGATGCATGAATAGGGCGTAGGATTCATAAATATGTATGTATGTATGTATTTGTATTTTTAAATGTAAATGCAATTACTGGATGCTCTCCTAGAACAATAAATGCAACATATCATTAAAGAAATCTATATTTATGTATATAAATGTGTATTTCTAAATGCAAAGAGCATATGGTTTTGTAGTGTTATAGATTATACAATCAATTGTAGGAGAAGAAATCATGGTAGAATGATTGAATCCAAATTAAAAAGGAGTTGTTGTGAACTTGGATTTTCTATGTTGAAGCATCAAATAATGCCTTGAGCATATTTGGATTAATTAAAAAAATTGCTTTTGTAGACTATAAAATTTCTAAACCAAGGAAAAAATGTAACAAATCTAAGTCAATCATCTTAAAATGCCTCACTAAGTATACTTCCAAATCATGAATCTGCTTGATATAAGATCCCATAGTTATTCAATTATCAACATAGAGGATAAAACTCAAGAATTTCCTATCTACTATTTGAGTGTAGACTATAAGGTCATGAGGAATCCATATAAAACTAGAATTGATGAGAAACATTTTGATCTTTTCATACAAATCTCAAGGATCATATTTCAATCTGCACAATGATTTTTCAATGTTCACACATAGTTGGAGTTATCACTATTGATAAAATCTAGAGTTTAAAACATGTAAAATTCTTCCTATAAGTCTCCATACAAGAAGGCACTTTTGACATCTATTTATGGACTTCAAATCTCTATGTTGCAACCAAGGAGAGTACAAGCCTAGTGGAATTCATCTTAGCTATTAGAGAAAAAAGTGCCAAATATGTGTTAGCTTTTATTTGAATCTAATTTGAGGGCTTAAGGCATTGATTTGAGTTAGAAAGCTTCATTTCTTTGCATACAACCCAGTTACCCTATGTTTGAGGGTTTTTTAGTCCAAACATGATATAAAAGGGCTCTTACACTTTTTGTGATTACTGTAGCTTGTGTAAGAGGTCCCATGGATACTATTGTAATTTTTGGATGCATGAATAGGGCGTAGGATTCATAAATATGTATGTATGTATGTATTTGTATTTTTAAATGTAAATGTAAATACAATTACTGGATGCTCTCCTAGAACAATAAATGCAACATATCATTAAAGAAATCTACATTTATGTATATAAATGTGTATTTCTAAATGCAAGTGTAAATGCAAAGAGCATATGGTTTTGTAGTGTTATAGAGTGTACAATCAATTGTAGGAGAAGAAATCATGGTAGAATGATTGAATCCAAATTAAAAATGAGTTGGTGTGAACTTGGATTTTTTATGTTGAAGCATCAAATAATGCCTTGAGCATATTTGGATTAATTAAAAAAATTGCTTTGGTAGACTATAAAATTTCTAAACCAAGGAAAAAATGTAACAAATCTAAGTCAATCATCTTAAAATGCCTCACTAAGTATACTTCCAAATCATGAATCTACTTGGTGTAAGATCCCATAGTTATTCAATTATCAACATAGAGTATAAAAATCAATAATTTCCTATCTACTATTTGAGTGTAGACTATAGGGTCATGAGGAATCCATATAAAACTAGAATTGATGAGAAACATTTTGATTTTTTCATACAAATCTCAAGGATCCTATTTCAATTTGCACAATGATTTTTCAATGTTCACACAAAGTTGGAGTTATCACTATTGATAAAATCTAGAGTTTAAAACATGTAAAATTCTTCCTATAAGTCTCCATACAAGAAGGAACTTTTGACATCTATTTATGGACTTCAAATCTCTATGTTGCAACCAAGGAGAGTACATGCCTAATGGAATTCATCTTAGTTATTAGAGAAAAAAGTGCTAGATATGTGTTAGCTTTGATTTGAATCTGATTTGAGGGCTTAAGGCGTTGATTTGAGTTAGAAAGCTTCATTTCTTTGCATACAGCCCGGTTACCCTGTGTTTGAGGGTTTTTTAGTCCAAACATGATATAAAGGGGCTCTTACACTTTTTGTGATTACTATAGCTTGTATAAGAGGTCCCATGGATACTGTTGTAATTGTTGGATGCATGAATAGGGTGTAGGATGCATAAATATGTATGTATGTATGTATTTGTATTTTTAAATGTAAATGTAAATGCAATTACTGGATGCTCTCCTAGAACAATAAATGCAACATATCATTAAAGAAATGTATATAAATGTGTATTTCTAAATGCAAGTTTAAATGCAAAGAGCATATGGTTTTGTAGTGTTATAGATATAACATATCCATAAATTAATGTAATTGAAATTCTAAAGTCTTCAACACATATAATATGAAATCGATCAAACTATTAAACTACATGAGAAATAAATGAAAACAATAAATGCATATGTATGTGTATTTGTAAATGTAAGTGTAAAATAAATAAGAATAATGAAAATTATAAAAGAATACAAGGGGAGACCAGTGCCTTATTGGGTATATGGAGTCTAATGAATATCTACAAATGTGGATTTCAATAATGGCAATAATTCAAACTATCAGGCACATAAATTGTTTACAATTTGTGTAAACGTGCAAGTGAATAATTGACAAACTCTTCTTGAGATAGAATGGAAATTCTAGTTATGTGATTCTTATTAATCCAACTAACACTTCCCAATTGTTGTGATTGATTAAAACATTTTAATCCCTACTTGAGAGAACCAAATAACCAGATCACACGTATATAGAAAATGTACAATGATAAACTAAGTATAAACTTGTTATATCAATTTTAAAAATAGAGAAGCATCAAAATGGAGACAATCAAATAACTGCATAAATTTAACAAATAGCTGATACCAAAATCTTAATCCATAACTTAGATATCTTCATTTACTCCATCAAAATACATGCATCTGAGTCTCTGTATATGAAAGCATTTTGCTAGAAATCTATCTACTAAATATCTCCTAACGCCTATATCTGTTGCATTACTATGGAACAAATATAAATACATCAAAACTTGGAAGGGACATGTCCCTTCACAAATGTTCTATTTTACTTAACTAATTAAAACAAGAGATTAGGCTCTATTTAGCCATAGATGAACATTTGATAAATGATCTAGATAATCCTGTCATTCATGAGTATCGACATCTCCTAATGTGTTCTTGCCGATATCTCCACCTTTATCATCCTTTCGTTGTGCTCGCAGCTCTCGTCCAATGTCGAATCCTTCCCTGTAGCATTTTCTAGAATTCCCTGCAACATCAATTCACATTCTTTGATCCACTTGGCTTTCTCTTTCAACTTTTCTCCATCTTCAAATAGTGTAGGTAGTCCCATATTCGTAACATCAACCAACCCCTTTGCATCTTCTCGCAGTTCCTCATAATAGTCCCTGTGTCTCCTTATAATTTGGTTACCCATACCAATGGCCACACTGTCAGGAACATCTCTTTCATTTAATTCTCAGAACTTTTCTTCAATCCTTCCATCAATTCTCTTGTGTTCCTGCCCTGTAACATGGTTCTTTGAATATGCTCCCCATAGCTTATTCAACCAAATTGTTAAGTTGGTCTACCTTTTTCTGATTATTGCAACGAGTGTATCATATTTACCTTGTGAATATGCAGTTGACTCCTCCCAATGATCTTTTACCTCATGTGAGCTTTCACCATGTGTTATTAATTTAAGAGGTCCTTGCATTGTGACTCCTAGCATGTCCTTCAAGCGATCATTTTCTCTCATGATCCTTTCATTATTCATTTTGTACATTTCCTTATCTTTTATCAACATTTATATTTGGGATTTATTCAGTTTTGCCACATTAATCCCAATGTTTGCAATCGCCATAGGATCTACCTCTCCAACCTTCAGAGTCATGACATGTCCAAATTCTTTCTCAGTATCAATCACCACTGACTTTCTATGAGGTGGATACAAGGCCCATATCATGAGTGATCCTTCATTCGGGTTATATTTGAATCCAGCATATATTTCTGTCACCCCCTCTGGACTAAGCTTGTTTTTGGCACTATTATCCTTTAAGAAGCTATCAAACACCAATGCAGAATTCAAATCAAGCCCTAGAAAGATCATAACTCCAACATCCTCTAACATTTTCCTTCCTTTGTCGGGGGTCATATTAGCCATTTCTCTATCCACAGTTAATTTCAAATTGTTTAGTAGTTGCTCCTCATTGCTTGGTGTAATATTATCAACTGTCTCCCTTATCTCCTTGCCCTTTTGCTTATACAAGAAAGATTTGAATTGTGAAGAATTCACAAATTCATTTTCTACTACAAATGACCTATATGCCATATGTCTAGTGTCTGTATCTTGGCTCTCTTCAACACTTAGTTCTCTAGGAGGGCAGTTGTAATCTTGAGTTTTTAATCTAGAAATCATACTGGGTAGGTCTTGTGGCATATCTTCTCCAGTTTCCTCATCTCCAGAAAAAGGGAACCCTATATCTGGTAACCCTTGGTTGTATTCCTCCACCACTCTCTTTGCTTCCTCTACCTCCAAATTTCTAATCATGTCATCAAACTGATAAGGCACATGATCATATCGTCCAAAGTTTATCCTTTGTTTGGCAGAATTGATATATCCCTCTGGATCAAAACCTTCTCTTGGTGGACCCTTATTCATATTATACTGCATTAATTTGTCAAGGATCAAATCATATCCTTTCTTTGCAAGCACAGTAAAATAACCAAAGCGCAGAGTACTAGGCATAAATGTTTGTTTTCCGAATGAACCAAAATTCATGAAACTAGAAAAATCCATTTGTCTTACAATTTCTAAATATGCAATCCTATCTAGGACTGTTTTAGGAAAAATGAATGGATAATCCTCAAAACCAAACACCCTTACCATAGTAGCATCTTCCAAGCAATACCAGTCTCCCCAATTGTGATCAATTGGTCCATTAAAGTCCTTAGGTCTGAGGAAGCATTTTATTTCATCAGACAATGAGTGCACACAAGGATGACTGTAGAATTCATATACTGGCTTTACCAAATATTCTTCAAAATACAGGAAACTAGAATTAGCAAACCTACTATCCCAAATGGCAGTCCACAATTGAATGGGTAACAATTTTCCCTCTTTATCAAACTGTGAAACCTTCAACTTTTTTGGCCAAATCCCTAACTATGTCTGAAATACAATACTAGATGCATTAAAAGAGAATAATGCCTAAGGTGAAAAATAGGGGATTTATTCTTGATTGCCACCAATGCTAAGTCGAGCTCCTTGGAGACAAATGAAGGATAGTCGAATAACCTAGAATTATGGCATTGAATATCAGCTGCAATTACCATGGGAACAATGGACATATACTCAAGAACTTCCATACCCAACACTTGTCCAACCGAGAAATAGGTATATCTCATATAGGGCTCGAATAAGTCCACATGGAATGGAGGCCCATCGCCATCGTCAAGTGGGACAGTTTTACCATCTTGTTTAATTCCATTTAAGGGAAACCTCCAACCCTTGTAAGTGGTTTCCATTCTCCAAAACTCCTTTTCCAACTCTTCATTCACAATTTTCTCATTACACCACCCTTCCAACTTAAAAACCTCACATATTGAAGCCTCTTATATGTATACGAATGGTTTCCCAAATGGTCCGCATATGGCCTTAATTTTTTAGTCATAGTGGGTGGCCAACAATTTTACCAGCTCTATATTGACAAACACATTAGGGAAAACCTTTTTTCCCAAATTTAGACTCCACGGATTACAAACTGGCTCAAAACGATCTCTTCGTTGAAAGTGGAATCTAAACAATTCATAGCCTCTTATTGGGGTCCAAATATCTCCTATGTGCTTGCACTTGCCATCCAATTTATCCACTTTCACCCTCAGTTGCGCGGAGCGCCTACCTCTAGACCTAGAGCTAGGCAATTGGTCAATTAAATCCTGATTCAACTTTCGTTTAGCACCCTTCGGCTTAATTCCAGACTCAAATTTTTGCTTCTTACTCTTAGGGTGACTGCTCTCACTTTGTTTTCTGCCTTTCAACTTCCTCGAGCTGGTGCCTTCCATATTACTTGCTTAAAATTGTAGAAATGAAAAAGTTAAAATGTAGAGGACTTACTGGTTTTGATTGAGGTCTTTCAACTAAAATAATTCTTTGGCCCTTTGTTTGTCTTCTCATTTCCTTCGTTACCAATTCACAATAATGTTCATTTTGCAATGATTTCCTTTCAATTTATGAAATTACCTGTACTTCGTGGCGCCATTAATGTTTTAACTCTAGGCACGAATGTAACAGATTTTTGAATTCCTTACTGTCACATCAAATGAACTGGTTGGCAAGACACCTTCAAACTTTGGTCGATCTATACATTAGACCCCAACCAACGTTCACTAAATACTCTGTTGATTGGGGTAGCACTCTACACATCTGACCGATGTTAACATTTGTCCCATATACATTGCCAAGAGTCACCTTGACAATCATTTTGGTTCATTTGTTTCTTCATCGGCCTGACTTTTAGTATTGCTAACACATTCAATGGTTCCTCCGATGTTATATGTCTCGCTGATAACTTTTCTTTTCATCTTGAATATGTCGCCATAACTCCTGTCGATATCCTCCTGTCGGTGTAACTTAGCGGGTCAGGTGAACATTCAGGATTTACATCGATGGCACATGTCTCGCCGATATATTCCCAGTGCTCCTGTCGGTGAAAGAAATGATGGTCTCGCCGATGAAACTTTATCGGTGAGACTCTTGGCGATGACCACCGAAGCCAACCCATCGGTGAGAGATCAATCATCAACACAGGATAGAAAACTCACTCTGATAGTTCATGTCTTGCCAATGACTTCCGTAAGCAAGATAGATCCAATGTCACACTGATCTGACCTCTTCAGGAGTTTTAAATAGACCTACACCATGTCATCATGGAGACTCTTGGTGATGACCACCAAAGCCAACCCATCGGTGAGAGATCAATCATTGGCACAAGATAGAAAACTCACTCAGATAGTTCATGTCTTGCCGATAACTTTCGTCAGCAAGACAGATCCAATGTCACACTGATCTGACCTCTATGGGAGTTTTAAATAGACCTACACCATGTCATCATGGAGAATCTTGGCAATGACCACCGAAGCCAACCCATCGATGAGAGATCAATCATCGACATAGGATAGAAAACTCACTTCGATAGTCCATGTCTTGTCGATGACTTCTGTCGGCAAGACAGATCCTATGTCACACCGATGACTTGTCTTGCTGATAGATTCCCTTCATCGATGAGACCATAAGCTAATCTCCCTGATATGTCTTCTTTACTAATCCTAGCTTTGAACAGGGGCATAGGTGATCTTCGAATTTACCCACTGTCACATCAAATGTTCTATTAGAAAGATAATTCAAAATTTGGGCAATCATTTTATTCAGGCTTGACTAACATTCATTAAACATTCTTTTGTTCAAGGAGATATTATGCTGATATCACATAATCTATCCATTTGATTCATATAAATGTCGCCAAGAGTCACCTTGATGACTATCTTGATATGTTTGTGTCTTCATCGGCAAGACATGGTGTATCACTAAGACATTCAGTAATTTACCCGATGTTATAAGTCTCCCTAATGATTATTCCTTCGATCTCATGTCACCAAGACTCCTTCCGATACAACTCCTTGTGCTTTGATCGGTGAGACAAGAGAGGTTTCTTTCCAATGGAACTTCATCGGTGATACCTATATGCTCAGTATGACCTTTTCATTTCACCTCGATGGAACTTGTCTTGCCGACGAAAATCTTTATCGGTGAGACCGTGGACCATGTCATCCCGATGTGTATCTTCTTATGTAATACGATCGGTGTGAGATTTTTGTTCTTTCACCAATATGCTAAAAATGAGAATATAATGATTTATGAATTAGAGAGACCTACACAAATTCTTGCCGATATGGGTTATTTGAATACTAGATTTTGGAGGTTTTTCATGATATCAAATGGTCAAGAATGATGTAATCATATGTGACTATGATGGATTATACTCAAGATAACGTTTTCTTTAGGGAATCAATGAGTGCAAAATCACTTTGCAAAATCACTTGTACTTGCCCTTGAAGTATGTTTAATAACTCCAAAATGGGTGTCTAAAACCATCAAGGGTTTCTCTAGTGTTTTGGGAAAGTTTTGAGTTATTGGGAAAAAACTAGGTTTGCACTGTTACAAGGATTCAAGGAGTCAAAGTGTGAAATCTGACTTCTATTCTTTGTCAGGCTTTAAGAGTTGTTTGGATTTTTTAAATTGGTCATTCTAAACTTGTTGGAAGCCTCTTAAAGGCAGGTTGATAGGTTGGTTGAGTTGAACCTACTAGGTCTAAATCAGGTAGTTGTTATTGCTAAGGTGGATCACTCCTTTCTGCGAAGGCCATACACTTATGATTGGGTCAAGTGTTTTTTTCTTTAGAAAATTCCTATTGCCTTTTTGATAGGTTATGATTTGATTAGATGGGTTATGAATCACTTATTTCAAACAAATATCTTTATGAAAGAAGTATATTGGCATGAAATTAAATATGATTTGTATTCCAATGTAAAAACTACAAAGAATGGAAACAATTCTTTCAACACATAAACTATTATGTATTAGTCAATTAAAATGAAAAAGCTTACTCTATATTATTTAGGATACACAACTAAGAAAATGATCTAAAGTGACTTATTTATCCTAGAGGAACTAAGTATATAGTATGCAAAGAAAATCAACAAACCCACAACTACCCCTATTTTGAAGGAGTTTAGTTTTCTCCCCTTCCTGATCTCGCTAATATTGTCTAATTATTTTAAAGAGACGAAGGGTCATAACACAACTTTATTCAACCTAGTAAATAGCTTGGTTAATGAAACTTGACAAAAGCAACAAAACAATTGCTACATTTGGCATTTCATGTTGAATGAAGAGTGGTGACAATAATCTACTTATAGTTTAATAAAACACTATTTTTATAGAAGGCTTGACATTAGAAAGATAAGTGTTACTTATAGTTTAATAAAACACTATTATAGTTTACCAACATATACTATTGTATGCTTTCATGGCTTCTTAGTTAATATATGGGAGATAGAGAGGGGGAGGGAGAAAGGGATATATATAGGTAGAGGAGGAGAGATAGAGAAGAGGGGGAGAGGGGGAGAGATAGGTTGAAGAGGAAAAGAGAGAAGAGAGGGAGATAGATGGATAGAAGAGGGAGAGAAAGAAGAGGGGGAGGAGAGTGATATGTAGAAAGGGAGAGAGAGAGATAGGGAGAGAGGGAGAGATAGCTCAATATATATAGAGGGAGAGGGAGAGACATAGAAAGGGGTGGTATAGAGATAGAGGGGATGGTGAAGAGATAAAGAGATGCGTGATAGAGGTAGAGAAAGATATGGATAGAAAGAGATAGAGAGAGTGAGTGAGGGAGATAAAAGAGAATAGAGATAGAGATATAGAGTATGAGAGAGATGGAGGAGAGATGGAGTGAATGAGAGAGAAAGTGGAGAGGGAGAGATAGCTCAATAGATAGAGGGAGAAGAGGGAGTGACATAGATAGTGGAGATATAGAGAGATAGAGAGCGACAGGGAGAGATATATCAATCACCCTCCCTATATCTCTATCTATTCATCCTTATCTCTTTATCTCTCTACCTCTCTCTATCTCCTTGTCTCCCTTTCTATTTGTATGTTTGTCATTATATCCCTCTCTCTCTATATTTTCTTCCCTATATTTATCTTTGTCTCCTTAAGTGTGCAATGGGTACATTGAAGAGGTCTTAAAGGAGAATTATCATATCTTTAATCAAATGGCATGCTACCTTGAGCATAACTCCCCAAGGACACATGCCATCCTTGGATTGTTGACATGAAACAACCAATCAAAATTTAGTTTCTCTCTCTCATATTAATATATATAACTATTATATTAAATATATATTATATTAATTATATTTTGTATTATATAAAAATACACTTATTATTAATTATTAATTATAATAATTTTATACGTATTTAATAATTTTGTTAAAGAATATAATATATAATTATAATAAGTTGAATAATTATATTATTTATTATGTAAAATATAGCTAATATATACTTAACTATATTGTAGAATATTAAAACCTAGCTAAATGGCACCATAATTTTCAATTTAATTAACATACTCTAAAACCTAACGAAACCAGGTTGTAGCTCGTCAAATTGGAGAAGTGAAAGGTCAATACCAGCGCCGAGGAAGAGTTTGGGGTAGTGAAAACAAGGTCAATGCCAGTGCTGAGGAAGAGTTTGGAGTTAAAACAAGGTCAATACCAGCACAAACGAAGAGTTTGGAGGAGTGAAAATAAGGTCAATATCAGCGCCAAGGAAGAGCTTGGAGGAGTGAAAACAAGGTCAATACCAGTGTCGAGGACGAGGTTGAGGGCACTCAGGAAAAATCGACGACCAAGGGACAATGAGTACTGTAAGTTTGGCACCCCCATTCTCTTTAACCTGCAATTTTCATGCCTAGTTTCCAAAGATCTTCTCATACATTGGCACCCCTATTCTCGTAAAATGGTATAAGATAAGACAAAAAATAAAATAGCTTAGTGTATATGCATAAAATTGGTCATGTCTATTCATTCCTGACATTTAATTAAATATTTATTATTTAATTAATTTTTCTAAAGTCTTCTACGATGTAATTAAATTTAATCAATTCAATTATATTGTTCATTCATTTTCCTACTATAATCAAATAAATTTATTTTATTTGATTATTTCATATATCTACTTAATTAAATTAAATAAATACATTTTATTTATTTAAGTTAATTATCATCTTTTTAATTAAATTTAAATATCTCTTTTCTTCTATTTTAAACTTTCTTCTAATTAATTAAATAATTTTATTTAATTAATTTCAGAACACATGTCATTCCTTCAAATTTAATTAAATATTTTATTTAATTAAAGATCTTCTGCTTTCTTCAAATCATAATTAGATATTTCATTTAACTATGAAATCTTCTGATTTCCTCAAAATCTTAATTAAATATTTATTTAATTAAGAAAAATCAACATGCACTCATAAATAAATAATTGAATTGGATAATTCATTATTTATCTTCTCATAATCTTTCCATTTTCTTCTAAAAAAGATGATTTTTAAATCATCTCATCTTATCTCTTCCATGAAAATGGAAAAATCCTGCTTTATTCAATTTCTTTTATTCTTCTCTGCAGTCTCATACATCTTCGACCGTTCGATCTGTCAGGAATTATCACAGCCGTTGACCAACCCAGCCAATCAAAATCCTCGAAAAGCTCTATAAATACATGTGCAAATCCAAGCATTGGTTACACACGAACATATACGCAATTTCGCTTACACTCTTGCATTTTTAGCATTTCAGCAATAATTGTATCTTAGCAATAATTTGATCATAGCATAGCATAATCTTGCATTTAGCATAGTATGCATTTTTAAATCTCATTCTCCAATAGCCTATTTCGTTGAGCTTGGCATTCCAAATCTGAGAGCAACTTGAGCAGACGAAACGCTGGAGATAGAGAGCAAAAAGACGACTTCGAAGAAGCTGCCATAAAACAGTTTGTTTATTTGTTTTTTTCTTTCAGTTTCTTTGATCTAATGTTTTATTGATTGTGTTTTGATTTAATTAGAATGAGCATATTTTCATACACACATAAAATGGCGCCCACCGTGGGGCACATGCCTCGATTTTAATATTTTTTGTAGCATATTTTGGCAGGTTTCCGCATTTTGGCGTTCAGTTTTTTGAAAAATCCTTCATTTTAGTGCATCCGACATTTTCTGTAGCGCATCTGGGAATATAATTTTTCTATTTTTGCAGGAATTTTAGCGCATCTAAGGACTGTTTCGGCACTTCTAAGGGTTCATTTAGCGCATCTGAGGGATAGAATAGTGCATATAGTCCCATTATACTTAGCATTAAATCTGCATTTAATACAGTAGCGCATTTAAGGACTGTTTTAGCACATTTAAGGTAGATCTTAGAGCATTTATTGCTAGCATTTAAAGTTAAATATGCATTTAAATTAAAGTAGCGCATTTAAGGACTGTTGTAGCGCATTTAAGTACTATTTTAGCGCATTTAGGATTTTTCTATAGTGCATTTAGGGTCTGTTTCGGTGCATTTGTTGTCTGTTTCTGCACATTTATTGTTTGTTTCTGCGCATTTAAGGTCTGTTTCGGTGCATCTGGGTTGTAACATAAAAATAGGATTCTGAGTCTGACGCATTTCGTAGACAGAATCTTTTCTAGTTTAAAATGAATCAATCTAGGATAGTCACCACACTTTGATCATGCAGTTAAAATGAACCCCATGTCTGTTGTGAAGCAGCATCTTCACTTAGCATAAATCATTGTGCTTGAAAGTGGTAGGCGACTATGCTCTCACCCTGTGCAAACTAGGTGATCAGAAAGCCAGACCCACTTTATCCCTGTGTAACCCTCACGATTTGGTATATCGGAGTATCCTCTCCCCTTGTGCATTCGTGCGATCCTAGGTGTAAGAGAAATGGTTACTGACTCTAGATATTGGGCCTGCCTGGGGATTTCATCACCCCAATGCAACTCAAACCAGAAATGGAGCTAAAGCCAAGCTACCCTCGACCGGTATACAAATGTGAATCTTAAGGGAAAACCTAAGATTACGAGTGCGGATGTGTCATACGGACGGAGTAGTACTCCCATAAACCCTGTTGAGCTTAACCTCTTCAGGCTGGAGTGCCACCTAATCGGTGATGAATCTCTTTCCCCATGTATGGCCACTCGAATGGGGGTTCTGAACTAAACACCATTGTATAGTAAACCAAAAACCTTCTATTTGCTAGTGCAGCACCGGTCAGTGTGAAGGCATCCACACTTTCGCAGTCTGTAGTAGAGGTGATCAATCTGCCATGGGAGTTTCATGGGGATTGGAAGCTTGGTTGGCCTGAGAAGAGAGTGCACTGTAAGGGGGAGCCCGTGCAGCCAAGCTCCTGAATTCACATGCTACTGATATGCAGTTGGGGAAACCCGCGTGGAATCTAGTGAATATTGTCCTAGCTTTACCATAGGATGTACTTGTTTTATCTGTGTTTGGTTACATTCCATTTAATTCAGAGTGTTTGTTGTGTTTTCCACATTAATTCAGATAAAAGATTATCTGAAATGAAAATGAAAAATAGCAACTGAAAATCATTCAACAACTATTTGAAAAACTTTTTCTTTCTGACATCTTTGGTCCAAGTAACATTCCGATATCTCTCCCATGCTTAGAGAGTGGAAATCAACAAAGTTTGTCAAGAAATCAGTTTCCAAAAGGATCAAGAAGCCCAAGAAAACTTTAGGGTATAAGAAAACATTGCAAAAAAGAAAAAAATTGTACAAAAGTCGGCACGTCTTGCTTCATTACCGTGGATTTTTTCATAGATACCAAGACTTTGTTAGGGGATTCACTGACGAATATGATGTAGAACCTTTGGATTCTCGAGCTTATTATCAGAGATTAGCTCTATCTCAATGGCATAATCTTAACCAACCTCTTGAGTTTGATAATATACCACAACCTTCTATTGAGTATCCTTCACATCCTACTCAAATCTTGCAGTGATCTTGAAATATTTTCTTCGAATACAAAGATCAAATATTTAAGAGTGCACCTTCCAAAACAAATTTCTTATTATTGATTCAACTTCCCAAACAAGATTCTGATATCCTTCATCATCGGAAGCCATAATCAAAAATTAGGAAACATCTTTGATCATATCATAGGGTTCCCATCTTATCAGATCAAGATATCATCATTGTCGCACTTATCAAAACTGTGATCTAAGTTTAGAAGAACTCTTCAAAATCGCATGCCTATCTTTACAAGGTCTCAATACAATAAGTCGAAGGACGAGATCCAACAAGAAGGTCATACCCAAAACACTCAAGAAGAAGGTGAAAACAGTAATCCCCTTTACAGTATAAGTCGTAATCCACTTTTCAACGACATGGATAACAGAGAAGAAAATCTATTCCACAAATACAAAGCCATGAACAATACTCCTGTAGATAGTGATAATGAACTAGAGGATGAACGCCGCCTTAGAGAGGCTAAGCAAGGTCCCAAATTTTACAAGGCCATAGAAAATATCTTGCAACGCGATAAAGAAAAATATTTCCTCTATCTAGCTGATCAAGGAGCCAAATTGCCACATGACTTTGATACTGAGATTTTGAAAAACAAACCTGAAGAAACACCCCTATCTAATCTTAGTGCTTTGACTCAACAAATTAAGGCACTTCAAGGACAAGTTAAAGAGTTGCAAGGGGGAACCACAACAAAGAAATATACTCTTGAGGACATTTGTCATTATCCTTTTGATCGAAGTCTCAACATGATTCCATTTCCCAAACATTGTGAAATACCAAAATTTGATCGCTATAATGGGAAATCGGATCCAATCGATCACGTTAGAGACTTCTGAAACATGACTTTAGAGTTCGCTCATGAGGACACTTACTTGATGCGGTTGTTTCCTAGGAGTCTTGGAGCTCACTCTATGGAATGGCTATCAAAGATTACACCTCCCGTCAAGACATTTGAAGAATTAATCAATTTGTTTATATCACAATATGCTTACAACATCCAACACCAAATCACTATGATAGATCTCTACAAAGTTGCGCAAAAACCTAGTGAATCTTTTATTACTTTTCTTCAGAGATGGAGAAGAATGTTTGCTAGATATCTGTGTCATGTTCCTGAAAAGGAAAAGATGGTCACCTTCATTAACAACTTGAATTCAGAAATGAGCTATCATTTGAATTTACATTTCCCACCCTCTTTTGAGAAACTGATCGAAGATGCTATAATCATTTAAAGTGCTTTGGTCAAAAGAGGAATCATAAAACTTGACAAAGATAATCCTAGCTCATACAATCATCATAACAATCAAGACAAGTACAAATTATGGGCTCGCAACAAGAACATGGTGAATGATGGTGTTGTTGATGCAAATCATGTCTCGACTAAGCCATTTTTCCTTAGTACTCCTAACGCTCCTCGCCATAACAACTATAACAATGTCAATTCGGTCGCAAACCAAGGAAACAATCCTCCTCCTCCGAGGAACAATATAAATCAACATTCTACTCCCAATCAAAGGACTGCCAACAACTAAGGTTACCGAGGAACCAATAACAATCACAATTCCTTAGGGAACACATCGAATACAAATCCAGAAAGATTTTCATTCTTCTCTAATAGAAGAACTTTCACTCCACTGGGTCAATCTGTGGAATCTTCATTCAAAGAGTTGATGGCCAAAAATGTCATTACCTTGCCACCTCAACGAAACTATGAACCCAGTGTGAAGCCTCCATCATGGAATGAGGCATACTATTGTGACTATCATCAGTGCAAGGGTCATCGCATGAATAATTGTCAAGCCTTGAAGAATTCCATTATAGACCTAATCGAAAACGGCACCATCACAATAGAAGGACATCAACAATCCAATGAAGACCACCAAGCTTTTCGTAACCCTTTGCCCAACCATCAAAAGGGTGAGTCTTCGGGAAAAAGTGTGAATCATATTGATGATCTGATAATCAATCATATCTCCACCGACGATGAATGGGTCAATGTTATTAAAGTCAACAAGAAGGTGGAATACAAAGAAGTCAACGCAACAACAAGGGCGCAAGCCAAAGTTGTCTTAAAAGGTGCCTCTTCAAAATCCACTAGACCTCCACCTCAACACCAATATGACCTGGTCAACCAACTTCGAAAAACGCCTTCTCAAATTTCTATCTTAGAATTCTTGAAGATTTCCCCAGCACATAAGGAAATTCTCGAAAGGGCCCTTGTTGAAACGACTGTATCCACTGATTTGGATGTGGATCAATTTCAAGCCATGGTAGGACACTTGTCTTCACCCACATGTCTCTCATTTTTTGAGAAAGATGACACTTCCCTGACTCATCCCCACAATTCATCATTGTATTTAGAAGTCATGATTCACAAGTTTCATGTCAGACACGTCCTAATAGATGGAGGGGTTGGTTTAAACATATGCACCATGAAGTTGGTTCAAGCTTTAGGATTTTCTGAGGACTCCATTGATCTCAGAAGAAATATTACCATCAAAGCCTATGATAATGAGGAAAGAGCATCCAAGGGTATAATCATGCTACCTATCAGAGTAGGACCTGTTATCAAAAATATTTTTTGTCAAGTATTAGACCGTGATCTTGTATACAACATCTTGTTGGGTCGTCCTTGGATCCACGAAATGCAAGCTATCCCATCCACCTACCATCAATGTCTTAAGTTTCCTTATGATGGACAGGAAATCATGATACCAGCTGATAATTCAAAAATTCAAACTTGTGCCAACATCAAAGCCAGTCAGGACACTTTGGTGCCTAACAATCGAGAAGCTCGTGCTAGTACTTCTCTCAAGATTGATACACAAATCAGTCAGTTGACCAATAGTTTTGACAAGAAACTAAAATTCAAGGACCATGGAGTCGGGGAGTACTGACATCACCTCGGTCACACGGACAACCTTCCATAGCACAACATCAGATATCAGCAGCATCAACATCAATGCAACAACCAACAAAGCCAAGCACAAAGTTTAATGGACGATTCATCAAGGAGAAATTCCCCATGGAAAACCCTGAGGATAGAGAAGTTCTAAACTGGCTCTATAAAGATGAAGATGAAACAATTCTTAATGTAAAATTTCCAACAGATAGATATGGTAAAGGATATACAATTATGCAGAAGATGGGATATGATGGTAATGGTCCCATTGGGAAGAGAAAAGGAGTAGTTGAACCTATTAATCCTCTAGGACTTGCTGCAAAAGAGAAAATAGGATTAGGTTATGATACTACCTCAAAAGAAAGAACATCCAAACAACCGCATAACACCGTCTTCACGTTACAAGAAGTTTCAAATTCAAGAAAAGCATGTTTGGCCACAATTCAGAACTTCCTGGATAATAGCTTTGACATAGACTCTGCTGAATATGAATGGGATACCATTTACAATGATGAGTTCTAGAGGGATAAAAAGGTTGATGTAATACACAAGTATACCCCTACTCTAATCGAAGGTGAAGGGTCAGGGTCCCGAACATGAGAATTTGAACCACAAAGTGACTATGATTCTAGTAATATTGAGTTAGATTTAAACGAGCAAGACCATCACGAGAACAGTATCATCATTGATCCACCTCATACCTTAGATCCTACGATCAACTCTATTATGACCATAACCATAGCTGACTTCACACAACCTAATGACTCACTACCACTTATTCATCCTGATCTTATTGATTGGGATTCATCTGAACCTATCATTATACCTATGTTTCCAAATGATGAAGCTATCATAAACTTCCTTTCCGCAGATGACATAAATGATTGTTCCACTAGCGATTTTCGACATAAAGTCTTTAATCAGGAGGGTGTCAAGTCTCCTAGCTGCAAAATTAAAAATAAAAAAGAAAGATCTAATGGTGAAAACCAGAATCTAGCAGTGTTAGATCAAACAAAAGAGAAAATAAAGAGTGCATCGGATGGTGAAAACCTTTTTAAGGCACCAGATGATGGGAATCTTGACACTCTCCCGGAGCACTACCATGAGCAATCACCTGTCTTGATTGAGCCTACAAAAGCTGTCACTCTTGAAACATCAGAAAAACCAAAGATTTTACAATTAACTACATCCATGACAGAGAAAGAGGTGCCAGAGTTCATAGAGTTTTTAAGAGAAAATCAATTCAACTTTGCTTGGTCTTATGTAGACATGCCAGGTCTTGATCTTGATCTGATCATGCATCACTTGTCTATCAAACCAGGAGTTAAACCTGTGAAACAAAAACTCAGAAAGATGCACCCCCATGTTGCATTACTGGTTAAGGAAGAACTGAGAAAACTCCTTGATGTGGGCTTCATAGGATTAATTGACTATGCCGAATGGATCTCTAACATTGTTCATGTATCTAAGCCAGATAAAAGTGTCAAAGTGTGCACAGACTTCAGAGATATTAATAAAGCATGTCCTAAGGATGACTTCCCACTTCCCAACATCGACACCATAGTTGACCTGATAGCTGGCCATGCCATGTATTCATTAATGGATGGTTTTTCTGGTTACAACCAAATCAAGATTGCACCTGGTGACCAGGAGAAAACAGCTTTCACATGTCCATGGGGAACTTACTGTTGGAACGTCATGCCTTTCGGTCTAAAAAATGTTGGGGCTACTTATCAAAGAGCCATGACATGATGCACACATTCATGGAAGATTGTGTAGATGAAATATTGGCAAAGTCATACACCAGAGAAGGACATCTGGAAATAATGTCTAAAATATT
This sequence comes from Sequoia sempervirens, assembly GCA_007258455.2. Lineage (NCBI taxonomy): Eukaryota > Viridiplantae > Streptophyta > Pinopsida > Cupressales > Cupressaceae > Sequoia > Sequoia sempervirens. The sequence goes on from VDFB02270651.1 coordinate 656,699,852, forward strand.
TACAAGATTGGAGATATTCAAAGTTTGCCTCAATCCCAAGAAATGTGTTTTTGGGGTCACATCTGGAAAACTCTTAGGATACATTGTTTTAGAAAAGGGAATTGAAGTAGATCCTGCTAAAGTTTAGGCAATCATGGAAATGCCTCCCCCAAGAAACATCAGTCAATTGAGGTCACTATAGGGATGACTTCAATCTATACGGAGGTTCATTGCACAACTGGTTGACAAAAGTCTACCTTTCACACATCTACTACATAAAAATGTTCCTTTCAAGTGGGATGACAAGTGTGAATTGGCTTTTCAACAAATCAAATAGTACTTAATGACTCCACCAGTCCTAGTACCACCAAATCCAGACAAGCCACTAATCTTGTATATTGTCGCAACAGAGACATCCTTGGGAGCATTGCTAGCACAAGAAGACCATACAAGGAAAGAACGTTCAATTTATTATATCAGCAGAACACTAACAAGCCATGAACTTAACTACACTTCCATTGAAAAGGCTTGTTTAGCAATAGTCTTTGCTTCACATAAATTTTGGCATTAAATGTTAACACATACAATCAATCTTGTTTCAAAGATTGATCCACTAAAGTATCTGTTAAGCAAAGCATCATTGACAGGAAGGCTAGCAAAATGGATAATGATTCTAAGTGAGTTTGGCATCCATTATGTTGATTGCAAGGCAATCAAAGGACAAGTTATCACTGATCAACTAGCTGAAGCACCACTACAAACAGACCATCCTCTGCACATTGAATTTCCAAATGCTAATGTCTTTTATGCAGAATCTAAACAACAATGGTCCTTATATTTCGATGGCTCTTTCACTCAACATGGATCGGGGGTAGGCATACTCTTTGTCACCCCTCAAGGACACACCATTCCTTGACCATACAGGTTGATGTTTCCATGCACCAACAACATAGTCGAATATGAAGCATTAATCAGTGGACTCAAAATAGCACTGGAATGGAGGATTACAGAACTACAAGTGTATGGCGACTCACAGCTAGTCATTAATCAGATCAATGACGATTATCAAACCAAAGATGACAAACTGTTGCCATATAAAAAGATGGTTGATGATTTCAAGAAGTATTTTGTGGACATCAAATTCACACAAATTCCAAGGCTTGATAACAAAGCAGTCGATGCCATGGCTATGCTCGCATCATTGTTACAACTCACAGAAAATCAAACTCGCTACGAATTTCTGGTGGAACAATCATTTACACCTGCCTATGACACACCCGAAAGCCAAATCATTTGCCACTTGGTAGGATCTGAGTCACCTTGGTATGGCAAGATTTATGCCTACCTGAAAGATGATATCTTACCACCTGATTTATCCTGTAACCAAAAATGAAATTTCATCCGCCAATCCTCCCATTACACTCTTATCGCTAACACCCTTTATCATCGTGGTCTTGATGGTACTTTACTTCGATGTCTTGAACGTGATGAATCTGACAAAGCTTTACAAGAAATTCACGGTGGCATTTGTGGTACTCATTCGAGTGGACTGACCTTATCCAAAATGTTGATTAGAATGGATTACTACTAGCCTACAATGGAGAGGGAATCATTTACTTTTGTGAAAACATGTTCAAAATGCCAGATTCACGGGAATCTCATTCATGCTCCTGCATAGGAACTACAACTGTTCACACCGACCTGGCCATTTTCTCAATGGGGGTTAGATCTAGTGGGTAAGATTCATCCTTCCTCATCAAACGGCCACAAGTTTATCATTACAGCAATGAAATACTTCACCAAGTAGATTGAGGCAGTACCTCTCACTAAGGTAACTGGAAAACAAATCTCATCTTTCATACTCAACTACCTTGTTTGTCGGTATGGCATACCCAATTCCATCATCACAGATAATGGACGACCATTCAAGAATCAGGATGTTGACGAACTTTGCGAAAGATTCCATATTCAGCACAGATACTCAACACCTTACTATCCACAAGGGAACGGCCAGGCAGAGGCCTCAAATAAAACAATATTGAAAATTTTGAAAAAGACTGTGAATGATGCAAGAAAAGATTGGCATGTTCAAATTAATCCCACATTGTGGGCCTACAGAACCAGTATCTGCACACCAACAGGAGCTACACCATTTTCTCTTGTCTATGGAGTAGAGGCTATACTTCCTCTCGAGGTTGAGATTCCTTCTCTCAGAGTCTCACTAAAAGGTCTCACAATAGATGATGAATACAGAGTGTCCCGACTCCAAGAACTAGAACTCCTAGATGAAAAGAGACAAAGAACAGCTGATCACTTAAAAGCATATCAACAAATGATGTCTCATAGCTATAATCATAGAGTTAAGCCACGTAACTTTTAGGTTGGTGATCGTGTTCTAAAAGAGAACCCACGCAATCAGCAAGACAGAGAGAAGAAAGGAAAGTTCAAAGCAAATTGACTGGGTTTGTATGTGGTCATAGCAGTGTACGGTTCAGGAGCATACAAGTTGTCAATGCCAGAAGGGGACCTATTTGAAGAACCCATCAATAGCATGCACCTGAAGAAATATTATGTTTAAGTCAGTTATCATCATCCATAAAAGTCTTGAAAAAAATACAAAAAACAACAGAAAAAGTCCTTAAAAAAATACAAAAACATCAGAAAAAGTCCTGAAGAAATTACAAAAAATAGCAAAAAATGTCCTGAAAAAATGGTTACCTCGGTGAAAACCTAGCAAACAGGCATCTCAGTAGCGACAAAAAAAAAAAACATATAATAGTCATAGGGTGAAAACCTAGCGACAGGTAGTCTATTGACAAGAAAAATGCAATAAAAACAAATAGTGAAAATCTGGCAAACAGACGCTATTTTGTAACTCTCCATCTATTAGTTTGTGTTCTACACTTGGCATCCTAGCCTTCATTTCATGCATATTTTTCATCATCTTAGGGCCATACCAACATCATGTTGTCATCATTTTCCTAGAATGATAATGTCTTATCATGGCTTGATTATTGTACATATTCATTTCAGCAAGTTGTGTCAATACTGGGGGCAAACGATGACATACTGGGGGCAACCAACTTTCAATTTTTACCGAAACAGCTAGACAATGACATTAAGTCCAATCATGCGAACAAAACAAACCAAATCGAATCATGTGAACAGTTATCCAATCATTGATCCAAAGCACAATAGTTTTCAATACCATATCATGATTCATATCTGGATGATCTATAATCTGAATAATGTTTGGAATAACCGTATTTCATTTTGAACAAATGGTTGTTTAATTTTTGATAGCATCTCTCTGGAGCACACTTGATGTTCTAAACTAGAGTAGCGAGGAAGGAGAATGATTTTTCTTTGTCTGTTGTCTTGAGGTTAACTATCCATCTATTGCAAATTTGTCGAGGGACATGATTCCCAAAGCAATATCATTGACAACAGTTCCACATTTGCATCAGAGAGTGGTTAATCTTTGTCTTTTTATGCAAGGAATGCTCAGGTCATCTCGGTTCAATTATACCTCGATGCTTGTGTTTACTTGCTATATCAAAAATCGTGAAAGTTGTACTCAAGTCATCATTGGTGCTAATTTCCCCTCTGATGCTTGTACATACTTCAAACATTTTAAAATGCTCTATGATGATTTAGGAAAGATGGCAAAAAGCTCAAAAAATGGTTCGTTTCATTTTATTGCATTTTATTTTAGATCATTGTACATATTTGCATACTGGATTTGCATCAGAGTTTTCTTTGAAAGGCTAACAAGAACATCAACGGCTGCCATGTCTCTTTAGACTATTTGTGGAGGACATTCAAACATTTTTTTCATCATCACCTTTCATCTTCATTATCATTTCATTAATCATTCTCATTTCATCTAGATCCTATCATTTATCATTTATCATTCATTTGCATATCATTTGGATCCTCTATCATAATCATTAACAATTTTTATCATTTTTATATTCATTTCATTTTCCTTTTACACATTATCACACCAATTATCATTTCATTATATTATCATTTCATTTTCATTATCATTTCATTTTTCATTATCATTCATTTTCATCATTGTTCATTTCATTATCATTTATTTTATTATCATTCATTTCATATCATTTCCCTTATCATTTTCATTTATCATTTCACTTATCAATTCTTATCATTTCACTTATCATTTCTTATCATTTCACCTATCATTTCCTATCATTTCACTTATCCTTTCCTATCATTTCACTTATCATTTCATTTATCATTACATATTATTTCATTTATCATTTCATTATCATTCATTTCACTATCATTATCATTTCATATCACTTTCATGTTCATATTATCATTTCGTATCATTCAAATGCATTACCATTTCATGATTATTACCATTTCGTATCATTCAAATTCTTTATAAATTCATTACCATTTATTTATCATATTATCATTTATCGTTTCATATTATCATTATCATTTCATATCTTCAAATTCTTTATCATTTCATCATTTCATTATCATTTATCACATATCATTGCATTTCATCATCATTACAAAACATTGCATTTCATCACGTATCATTTATCATACATCACATTATTATTCATCATTTCATTTCATATCATTTATCACATTACATTCATATCATATCTTTAATTATCCTATCATTTTTTTTCATATCAAATCATATTACGAATTCATGATACATATCATAACCACAACCATTCATTTTCCATCATATTATCATTTTACATTTGAAAATCCAAAAAAAAATATTCCATACATACATATTCTTATCATTTTCCAAAACAACATCTTTCATAAAACATATCAAAAATCTCATAACATATTTTCATAATCATATCATAAGTCATCCACCTGCATGACATCATTAGTACGCATCATTCATCATTTTCATAAAACCATCATATCAACTCATCCTGCATATCATGCTAGTCATCAAATCATTCCAAATGCATATCAAAATACCATAACATATCGAAATAAATGCATATCACATCATAATCTCATAAATTCCCATCACATCATCAAAAATCATCGCTGTTGCATATCATCGCTCATCATAAATAATACAAATGTCTAATGTCCAATGAAACTAAAAAGTCCAAAGAGAGATACATGGGATATGATCAAAATCAATATGCATGCTCCAAAAATAATATACATGTGTGAAATACATATAACATCAGCTGGTCGATGCCCCTGATGGAGCTAGGCCGGAAGGAGGTGGTCTGCCACTGGTACCTGCATCTGGATCCCACCGAGGCCCGATAACCCCTAGGCTCTATGTACATGTCTGTGACCTGCTCTTAGTCCTAGTGTGGGACCGTGGGAATGGCTCTCTACGCTCAAGAGGACATAACTCCTCATATCTGACACGGTAGTACTTTGCCTCCCTCACCATCTCCATACCCTCTGCAATGGCCTCTTATAAATATGCACTCTCTACAGTGCCCATGAGCCTCTGAGTGACACCCTCGGCCTCTACTGCCCTTCATCTCAAAGCATCCCTCTCTGAGATCAGCTGAGCTATCTGTGGTCTGGGGCAGGCTGCGATACCTGTGCTGATGCTGGAACCTGAGCTTGTGCCTGTAACTGCGCTATCACACTTTGTGTCTGACCTAGCTAACCCTGCACCTGGGCCTGTAGAGTGGCTATTTGCGCCTGCTGTGATGAGGAGGACATCCTGATGATAGCCTGTGGTCTGCCACTAGATCTGGGCCTCCATACAATCTGCACACTGGCTAGGCTATCCATCCTCTACCTCACTGCCCTCCCCTCCTCCCCTCCATCATCTCCCCCATCATCCCCATCATCTGAGCTATCATCTCTGCCATCCTCCTCCTCATCTCTGCCACCCTCCTCCTCATCCTCTCCTCCACCCACCACCTGCTCTCTGTGGGCCACATCCTCCTGACTCCCCATCATTGGCTGTTGTACCACTGCAATAGGCCTTGGCTCATTTGGGCATGTAAACCGTAGGAATCGATGTGTATGAAAGTACTCTAAGTACTCATCTAACATCCCTGCATCCATAACCTTTGGCCTGTATGCCCATACCTCAGCCTACAAACCAGTGTACTCTGTATAGGCCACCTGGTATGTGATGCATCAGCCCCATCCTGGATCATCCTTGCGCCGCCCATAATGAGCAACGCCCTGTGGCATCCCTTGTGTGAATCCGTACTGTCTCTGCACTCACAAGGCCAAAATCTCTCAATGATATATGGTGTTCGCCCTATCAGGTATTGCGGTATACACACAAATGGCATCTCCAAATGATCTGTGTCCCAAGGCTCGCAATCTACATACGGCCTCCATATCACCGCATCTACATCATCCAATACATGTCACGAGTAATCCAACTTGCCCAACTTGGGCTGGACAAGTGCACCTGAATACGCATATACATATGGTCTACCTAGTGGCCTAGCCCTGGCACACTCTAGTCTTGTCACTGCAATATGCTCCCAGGCCCAGATCTGAAGCAGCGTCACACCACTGGCCAAACTCGTCGACCCTTGGTACACCACCTGATGTAGATCATGATACAAGTGGGCTAAAATGCAGCTCCCCCAAGCATACCTCCACGGCTACATCACCATCCACTCCAGCATCCTACCCCATCCAACTGAAAATCCCTTCGACCGATGGTCCGGTCCAAGGAAGCCTCCAATAAATGCAACCAACACAGCAACTAAGGATGGATACCTACTGAAATCCACCCACGGCATGCAATATCCCGATATAGACATGTCACCACAGATCCTCCTCAATGCCTCAGTCCCTCCTATCTCCTTGTGGTCATAAACCACAAGGGCACCTACCATACGAATCCCTAGAATCTTGTACACATCCTCAGGTGTCACAGTCATCTCACCCGTCGACAAATGAAAGGTGTTATGATCTGAATGTCACCTCTCAGCCAATGCAGTCAACAGCCCTCTGTTGACTTGAATCCCTCACGGGATAGTCAACAATGATCCCATCCCACAAGCACCTATCCACTGTACCTCTGCAGGAATCAGCTCTCCTATCTGATCCCAACATATCGGGAACTGCTCTCTAATCTAGAGGTTGTCAAAAACCTCCTATTTTTTGTCATCACAAGGACAATTAATCAGACTCGTACCAATGACTCATATCATGTGCTCTATCTATGAAGCAAACCATATCAGTGACCCATATCAATGACCCATATAAAGTGACCCATAACAGTGACCCATATCAAGTGACCCATATTAGTGACCCATAACAGTGACCCATATCAAGTGACCCATATCAGTGACCCATATCAAGTGACCCATATCAAGTGAACCAAAACAGTGACCCATATCAGGTGAACCATATCAAGTGCTCTATCTACGTGAATCCTATCATGAATTCAATGCTACATCTATCTATCTAATTATCACATTTATCAGACATTTACTCTTTGTTTTTCATTCATGGGAAACAAAGTTATTAGCCAATCAGTCAATCAATCAATCTACTCTCGGGAAACAAAGTTATCAATTAATCATCTCATTTCTACTCATATCAACATGATGGAAAAATAATTTCTCTATCTATTAACCAAGGAAGCAAATTCCACCATCATTTTTCATCATCAAATGCATTGCCAAAATTTTCCTAGAAGCAATAATTTGTGCCTCATATGTGCTAAAACTCAAAAGCACTACAGTTTACCTTAAAAGCGCTAAAACTCATTATGTCGATTTGTGTTCCCTAAAAGTGCTAAAGTTTCTCGTATATGCACTAAAACCCTATATGCGCTAAGGTACCCCTCATATGCGCTATTTCATCCTCCAGAAGCGCTAAACCACTGAATGTGCTAATCTACACATCCTATGCGCTACTTCATATCCTAGATGCGCTAATTCATCTCTATTGTGGCCAGCCCTAAATGCGCGACTCTGTGCCCTGGATGCGCTAAAATTTTCTAGCTGGTTTTTGACCCTAAAAGCGCTAATCTACACTTTGTATGCGCTAGAACACCTGATTTTATCCTAGACCTAAAAGCGCTAAAGAATGCCCTAGATGCGCTAAACCAACCTTTGTATGCACTAATACAGAACTGTGGATGTGCTAAAACGTCATTTTTGATCCTAAATCCGTAGCAAAAGCTTAAAAAATATGATCAGAATTGCAAAAATTTGAATCACAAAGGGTTTAATTGACTCACCGGTGGTCCATACACAGCTGGTCTCTGAAATCGGCAGGCCCGCTCGAATCTGTGTGTGTGATATGGAATCGGCATCTCGCTTAGTCGCTGCCAGAGCACGAAATTCACTGTAGTAAAAGGGTGCAAATGGCTTTTACTTTTACCCCTTTTTACCTTATATGGGTCAATTAAGGAGGATTTTTGGATGAAATTTCTTTTATTTTTCACCAGGGGCATCTTTTACATCAATTATCGCAAGCTAAATCATTGAATCACCATCTGAATTTCCTCATCCATTCGAAACTCATATCATCATCCATGATTTACCTCCTGAGGGGGCATCATCAGCATCAGCATCTAAAATGTCGAGGGGGCAAAGAGTTTATTTTCTTTAGAGCAATGTGTTTCACACATCACTTCAAAGGGGCAAATGTATATGCATAAGGAATTGGTCATGTCTGTTCATTCGACATTTAATTAAATATTTATTATTTAATTAATTTTTCTAAAGTCTTCTATGATGAATTAAATTTAACCAATTTAATTATATTGTTCATTCATTTTCCTACTATAATCAAATAAATTTATTTTATTTGATTATTTCATATATCTACTTAATTAAATTAAATAAATACATTTTATTTATTTAGGATTAATTATCCTCTTTTTAAAGATTTAATTAAGGATTTAAATATCTCTTATCTTCTATTTTAAACTTTCTTCTAATTAATTAAATACTTTTATTTAATTAATCTCGTAAAACATGTCATTCCTTCAAATTTAATTAAATATTTTATTTAATTAAAGATCTTCTGCTTTCTTCAAATCATAATTAGATATTTCATTTAATTATGAAATCTTCTGATTTCCTCAAAATCTTAATTAAATATTTATTTAATTAAGAAAAATCAACATGCGCTCATAAATAAATAATTGAATTGGATAATTCATTATTTATCTTCTCAGAATCTTTCCATTTTCTTCTAAAAAAGATGATTTTTAAATCATCTCATCTTATCTCTTCCATGAAAATGGAAAAATCCTACTTTATTCGATTTCTTCTATTCTTCTCTGCAGTCTCATACATCTTCGACTGTTCAATCTATTAGGAATTATCACAGCCGTTGACCAACCCAGCCAATCAAAATCCTCAAAAATCTCTATAAATACATGTGCAAATCCAAGCATTGGTTACACACGAACATATACGCAATTTCACTTACACTCTTGCATTTTTAGCATTTCAGCAATAATCGTATCTTAGCAATAATTTGATCATAGCATAGCATAATCTTGCATTTAGCATAGTATGCATTTTTAAATCTCATTCTCTAGTAGCCTATTTCATTGAGTTTGGCATTCCAAATCTGAGAGCAACTTGAGCAAACGAAACGCTAGAGCTAGAGAGCAATAAGACGACTTCGGAGAAGCTGCCATAAAACAGTTTGTTTATTTGTTTTTTTCTTTCAGTTTCTTTGATCTAATGTTTTATTGATTGTGTTTTGATTTAATTAGAATGAGTATATTTTCATACACACACTTAGTCTTTCACATTTTTATCAACCAGCCTCAAGTCTTGGCAAAACTCCCATAATCTACCCACATCTTGGTTGAGGTCTAGGATTTCATCACACATAGCCTTCATCGCATGAGTCTGAAGCAATTGTAGACTTAGCCAAAGTATATGCTAGGCTAACGTAGATCTAATGAATGGAAATAGAGGTATACAATTCTTCTTTAATACCTCCACCACA
>VDFB02270651.1:656709866-657026586 GCA_007258455.2 Sequoia sempervirens
TATATTTATGGATATATACATAAATACCTATGTAAATATATTATATATTTATATATTTAAAATATATGTACTAATATTAAGGTAATATTTACATATATGTAAATATATATAAATATCATGATGTAATGTCGGAAAATATATATATTTTTATATTTAAAAATATTACGCTTAATTAAAATACATATATGATAAAATATATAAATGTATGATAATGAAATGTGAATTGTATATATTTAAATGACACAAAATATTCAATAGAATAGAAATTGAACACAAAGGTAATAGAAAAATAAAGGATTTAAATGGTGAAATATTTCGATTTTGGCTATAGAGAATAATAATCTCAACATAGAAATCGAGTTCATTTGCCTAAGATATTTTAAACATGAGAAGTCGAATTTATATTTGAAACATTGAAATTAGAAGAGGAAAAATACGTTTTATTCATGAAACCGCCTGAGAGAATAGCGCACATGAAGAAAAATGCGTCTGAAGCGAGCGGGCAGAGAATAGGTCAATGAAAAATGGCCAAAACTATTCTTTAGGCATCAGAAATGGCGACGTGGATTGTTGTAGGCTCGACCTATCATTTGAAACGAATTTTTCAAATCATTTATATCAAAATAACCTAAAATCTGAAGACGCCTTGAGCTGTCAAATCCACCATGTGAGAGTTGATTTATTCTTCTCTTGCTGGCTTAAAAGGGAGTCGAATCACCTCCATTTTGATGATTAACGGTTTAAGAACTCGCCAAGTATCATTTTGACTATTTCTGAGCACTTTGTTGTCAATCCACATGCCTCCATTGGTGGAATCCGTTGCAATTCGGGCCTATATATACACGCCCTTCCATTCATTGTAAACACACATTAAGCAATCTGAGTTTAGTATTTTTATTGAGCCGTCCCTGTTCATTTTAAAACACACAATATATAATTCGAGTTTGTTCTCATTCTAAGAGTTTCAAAATATTTTCTGAGTGGTTTTCTTTAGCTGTGAGTGAGTTTTTATTATTACTGAGAGAAGCTTTTCATATTTCACCATTTGCTGAGAGACATCCTCTGTGTATTATCTTCTCAATTTCTGAGTTCAGTAAGAAGTTGAGATTACTTTTTAGCTGTAGCAAGTGATTAATTTCTGAGGAAGAGTTAGAGACTGATTCAAGAGTTGTTGGAGGTCTTTTGTTGGAGGTCTGAGGAGCAGCAAACACTATCAAGTTCATCCTCTAAAGGGAAAGGCATATACCAGGCATGTTGTTTCTTCTTTCATGTTCTAGAGCGTATTTCTTGATATAAATCTAAAAGTATAATTACTGAATGTACATAGTTAGGGAATTGCATTGAGTTCAATACTTCAGTTAAGATAAACAAAGAAGCGGTTCTATGTTGCACCATGTAAGTAAATACCTTAAGGAATAGCTATGCATGTTTTCTGAAGTGTATACCTGTTTGTATAAGTGTGTGTTTTGCATTAAAGTGTGAATTATGTATGAACTCCATATGAGGAGTATATAGGGATTCAATGATTAGGGGAATTATGAAAAAGGGATTATATGAATAAAGAGCTTAAGGGATTAGATTATTTGTCGTACATTAAAAAGAAATAATGGAAAAAAGATCAAAAGGGAAGGATTTATTTGCATTTTGAATGATTATTGCATGTTGTGTATGATCTTTGTATATGGAGAATACGTAGATGTACTTATTATCTACTAGGATCGAAATGAAGGCAAAATCAAGTAAGGTCTTTTAGCTTAAGTTATTAGGATAACTGAGACAAGCTAAGTACTCCTAGGATAAAGACTTCCTATTTAGGAGGATTGATACAAGACACTTGTAGATTGCTTCATTTCTAGTAGGTTCGTATGATTGTAGGATGTCTGCGGTGACGGATTCACCCATTGAAGGACAAAACCTATGCATAGGGTAAGGAAGCCTCAAGTCAAAACAACCCTGAGTAGTGTTTATGATAGATGACCTTCATTCGAAGTACTGAATGAGAATACTTTGGCCAAAGTAGTGAAAGGTTCAACTACCACATAGACGTGAGTTAGTTGAGACTACACTGTCAGTTCATTATGATCCGAGTACTAGTTCGAGATTGTGAAATAGCAAGGTTCTAGTTGTGTAGGACACAGCACTATGCTCAGTTGGTAATCGTTAAAGGATACCCTACCAATCTCTTCTTCGAAGGGAGGGCCATCTATCTAACGATAGGTGTGCGGGGGACCGCATTATAAGTTTGTGGTTGGCGGAAAAGCGCCCGAGTGATGTTTCTCCTCCACAGCAGGCGGCCGATGTACCAAGATTTGAAAGGATGGACTCCTGGACCTTCTTACTTCTATTTGTGCAAAAGCTTACGAGCTATGTATGTAAGTGTATTACTTTTGAACTCTGATTTATGTTTTCAATGGAAATGGAATTCATATGGAAATATATTGTAACTTGTATACATTTATCAATAAAGAAAGGAAAAATTTTATTGTATTATCTTTATTACTTGTTACCTTTACATATATTAAGTGAGAATTGGAAAATTTTAATTTACACAAGAGTCAGGTCGTTACATCAAGTATCCTTATGCTATCAAAATTATTCTTGAATCATCCATTTCTATCTATCATCATTCATATGCTGTCAAAATTATTCTTGAATCATCCATTTCTATCTATCATCATTCATATGCCATCTCCATCTCAATATTATGCTGCTGAATTGAGCAAGCAACAAATCGAATCAATCAAATAACTCATCCATCATTGCGTCTATTTGAGATATTGAAGATTTGGATTAGGTAATGCATGTTATTGTTTTATCATTTTTATTTTATCCAAATTTTTCATATACAGCTGAAGTTCTGTATCGTTGTGTTGAATGTAAAGCTTAGGCTGGAGTATACTTTTTATGCTCATGTTTTGAGTCACTATTGTTGATACTATTTGCCAAAGTTTATTTGAGCTAGAGTGTGGAGTCTCGGTAGTTAAGGCTGAGGATGTCATGTTACGAAGAATATTAGTGTTGTTCAAATAGAGGTGTGATTCTATTTTCTGAGTTTGATCAGAGGTTGGCATTCTATTTTCTGAGTTATTTTCTGGTGAATGAGGCTATCTTGAGTGTGCAAGACAGAGATTGTGGTATTTCAGTTTTCTAATTCTGGAAAGTGTGTATGTGGATGTGAGTCTCACAGTGTATGTGAAGGCATTGCTTGAAACAATGTTTTGCAGATTTGTATTTGAAGACTGAGTTGGTGCTTCAGCCACTGGAGTTGGTGCTTCGGTGTATTCGGAGTTGGTGCTTCGAAGGAGAGTTGGTGCTCTCAGTGGGTTGGTGCTCACTAAATGTAATCTAGGTTGGTGCCCGTTATTAATAATAAAAGAGATATCAATGACATAATCCTCAAGGGGTAGATGGCTGCCAACGGTCGAATCACTATGGAGCCGGTTAGGGCTCTGCCCGTGCAGAGTGCCCAGGGAGAGGAGTTGCAGAGGACGTCTGGGGAGTGTGCAACGACTGGTGACGGCGTCAAAGACTCAGCGAGTCGAGACTTCACAGAGAATGGAAGGCTTTCGCCAGCAACACGCAGTGGAGACCACGCCATTGTAAAAGAAGGCACGGTAATGTTAGCTCAGGGTGTTGATGTGTTGAGTAGTGATGATACAAAGAAGGTGCGTAAGAAGCCGAGGCTAGAAGATCACAGCTCTGGGCTCGGTAAGGCTGGTAAACATCAAAAAAGAGGAATCGTTGATGGGAAAGGAGCGAACCCTGTTTCACAGCATGCTTCAAATGCAATCACCTTGGAGTTGGATGGCGAGCTGGAGGGAGAAGTAGTCTACAATGAAAAGGTTTTCTCTGGGCTGGGATTAATCGGGAGATTCAGGGGCTTCTGGCCATGCTTGCCTGATCTACACCAGTGGATCTCTAACAACTGGAAACCTCTAATGGATGGGTATGTTCAGATCTATCCTATGGCCAAGGGTTTTTTTATTGTTGTTTTTGAAAAAGAACAGGACAGGAATAATGTTCTCTATGAAGATCATTGGGAATGGGAAGAGAAGCATGTTCTGTTGTTAAAGCCATGGCATCCGGCCTTCAACCCAGCTACTGAAGTATTTCAGATGGTCCCCCTTTGGGTGAGGCTTCCTAACTTCCCCCTTCAGTTCTGGTTCGATGAATGCCTAGAGGCCATAGGGAACTCTCTAGGAACCTTCATAATGGTGGATGAGGGCTCTTCTAATCTTCTGCACTCTACATATGCCCGGATATAGGTAGAAATGAAAATCTCCAAGGTGCCCCCGAAGGAGATTTGTTTAAAACTCTCTAAGGGTTGCTGGGTACAGCCCTTGGATTATGAAGGGGTTCCTTTCAGATGTAGAAAATGTCATCAAATGGGGCACTTGGCAAGCAGAATGTACCAAACATAAAAGTAAAAGCACAGCTTCATGGTGGAAAGATGCATCCACCCAGCACTATATAGTGGAGAAGCATGAGTTGAAGCAAGGGAGTACTCAGCTGAAAGGCACTGCAGAGAAGAGCAAAGCTTCAGAGGTTTCGAATCAGGCGGAAAGGCAACTTTTACAAGAGAAAAGTTGTGTGGAGCAGCCACAAATTACAGAGGATTCCACTCAGGAAGGACTTTTAGCTGCTAGCAATGCTATTACGGCTCACAGTAATAGTGTCAAGGATGTGACAGCAAAAAACGGGACTGCAACACCAGATCGTAAGGAAAAGAAAGGATTTATGAGTCCCCAGAAGAAAGATGCGGGAAATCAGAAGGCTGATAACAAGTTTCAGAAAGGTAGCAGGGGAGAGGGAGTTGGGAGGAGTCCTCAGATTTTAACTCATCAGAAGAAGGATGCGGAAAAGCGAATGGCTAATGATCAGCATCTGCAAGAAAGCAGTGGATTTGGCGGATTGAGGAGTCCCCAGGATTTGTCCCTGGGCTAGCAGAAAGAGGCTGCAGGGGTCGAGGACGGATGGCAATTGGTTGTGGGAAAGAGAGCGAAGGAGAGGAGGAAATCCTTTGCTATGGTCCTACGATCTCAGACTAAAGGTCATCCAAAGAAATTTTCAAAGGGCTGACATGTGAATGGGTGTTTTTGGCTTTTCAATTTACGCTGGGTAGTTAGCTTGTCTCAAACTTTCTCTATCTATGGATTGGTTTAGTGGGTTTGGGGTTTGATCCTTTGATCTATTAGAAGGATCGACTGGAGTTGGTGGGAAATGTATGGAAGTTTTTCTGGTTTTATTATGTAATCTTTTTTATTTCTATATCAATAAAATAAAAAAAATTACCGATCAAAAAAAATAATAATAAAAGAGATATCTTGCCATGGTTTTTTACCCGAAAGGGTTTTCCACTTGAAAAACGGTGTTCATCTTGTTTATGGTGTTTTCTGTTGCTGATTTATGATCTGATTTTTTATTTACATGATTAATTTGGTTTAGAGTTTTTTAAAAGTCTCAAATATTGATTCACCCCTCCCCCCCCCTCAATATTTCCTGTGCGATCTTCATTATGTTGTCTAGTTGGTCGAGAGTGATTATGTTGTCTAGTCGAACAATTAAAGTAATTAGATAAAACTTTAATGTAGACAGCAAATATTTTATGTTCTAAGTGTCATCGAGAATTAAGTCTCCAACTATTGTGATTAGTTGTAACGGGTAGTCATGATGGTTGGTGTTCTCAACCACCGTCAGCAACTATATATATGTTTTGTTTCATTGTAGTCGGGGACACAACATGACATAGCACAAATGATTGTGCATTGTATCTATTGCATTAATGAATGAAAGTACCATTGTTCTGTGCATCTTATGCGTTCACGAATATTTCATATGAATATTCTATAAGTTACATTCTCGTTTACTCTTGTAATTTGTCAAGTCATTCCTGTAAGTAAACAGAGGGATTGACTTACTAGATCGTTGTGCAAAGGGACCAATAAACTATCATATTAAAAGTCAACTTTGTTTAATAGGATGACTGAGGATTGTTAAGGAAGAAACCAATCAAAAATATAGAAATTGACTTGTTAAAAAATGTTGAGGCCAACCTATCAAAAAGTGCAAAAGTTGGCTATGAAAGTGTTTAATGTTGTGGAGAGCTAACAGTTAAATTGAAGGTTTACTAATCGTAGAAGTCTATGGTACCAAAACTACCACATTTCTAGGTGTTGATTTTTGGGGACTACTAAGTTTTCAAATCCTTTGCCATTGTTTCATGCATTTATTCTAAAATTTTGAGCTAGGTTGAAAAAAAATTGGAATATTTCCATTTGAAAATTGTTGTTTAACCCTTGGTTGCATAGGCTTGGCCAATACACAAAATCTTGTTTTGCTCAAAGCCCAAAAAAACATGTCAAAACTTTAATGTTTGGAGTCATTAAATATGCGCCATCACTAAGTATTGTAATTGTGATAGAATAATTTTAAAAACAAAAACCAGAAGGGTTTCAAATCTTGATAAACTTCATAAAAGAGGTTTCTTAAAATTGTCCATTTCTATTGACTTGATACCAAATGTTTGGAATGCCACTTTTGTTGATGATCTTTGGGAGAGTGTCAGAACCCTGGTGGTTCTCAAATCGAAACCCAACTGAAGTTTTTGTATTTTTGCGAAATTTGGTTTTTTTGTGATTTTTGAGGTTTTTTGCATTAATCATAAAAGCTGCGATTTTCTTAAATAATTGCCTAAAAATCCAGAATAAATCTAAAGACAAGAATAAGACTTGGAAAATGCATGGAAGAGATAGGCGCTTGATATTATTTAGTTTCCAGGGCATTTACATTGAGTAAAATGAGCATATGAAAGAAAATACAATTTTTTATTAATGGAACCTGATTTATTTGCAGCCTTCAGAAGGTAGAAAGAAGTGTTCGGCCCAAGCCAGATGATGAACTCCAGTGTCCAGAAACCCCGCCTTAAGCTTCAAATTGTGAAGGCGCCCCAATAGCAACAAACTGGAAACCCCAAAGAAGAAGTCGTACTCCCAAATGAAAAAGTACGGCCTTGCTGGTCTGAAACTGTACGGCCTAGCAGCAGCTCACAATATTGTACGGCCTCAAGAATATACTGCCAGTTCTCTGTTCCACAATCCCAAATGGTGCGCCACTACTGACTGGTGAAAGAAACTCTGTAAATCTCTGCCTGGAAAGATGAATAAGCCCAAACTGT
Source organism: Sequoia sempervirens (assembly GCA_007258455.2). Classification (NCBI taxonomy): domain Eukaryota; kingdom Viridiplantae; phylum Streptophyta; class Pinopsida; order Cupressales; family Cupressaceae; genus Sequoia; species Sequoia sempervirens. Next base: position 656,717,041 of record VDFB02270651.1, read on the forward strand.
GACCTCTGTGTGAAATCACCAAGTGCCAGCTTCAACTGATATTTCACAGCCTCAGTCTGCCTGATCTCTGAAGAGTTTTCGTTCTCCAGAAACGATCGTCTGCCAGAAACCCTAGGGTTTGCAAACTCCAATGCTCAGAGCAAATTTAAGACAAAATTGAATAATAAACATAATAGTTCGATTTTGCCTGTGAAAGGTATATATTGCCTTGAGGAAAAATTCGACCCATTCTCCTTTTTAATAAATCATTTAAATTAATGATTTAATTTGCACTTTTGACTTAGGAAAAATAATTAATCATTGGCGTCCCCCTTTTAATGAATATAAATACTCATTAAGTCACCTTTTAATAATATATTATAAAGTACAATTAAATACTTTATAATTAAGCCAAATAATTAAATATTTAAATATTTCAATAAAGTGACTTTAATATAAAGTCAAATTATTAAATATTTAATAACTCCTTAATTACTCCTTATTTCTCCGTCAAATCAACCAACTGCTGAACTGGGTCGATTTGAGTGAATGGCTGAACCAGGTGCCCTGCTGAAATAGCAGCTTCCGCCTGACCTAACTTTCTAAAAATAGAAAGTTTCCTGAAAATGCTCACTGGAAGATTCTGCGAAGGCCCAACTGATACAACTGCAAATTGGAGCTACCAAACACGAGAACGCCTCTAATGATCCTCTGCACACCCTGTCAACCTCGAGGATCGAAATTATAGGCTAACTCCTCGACAAACAGTGTCAGCTAAAACGGGGACATGACAGTCCGCCCTCCCTGAAATTGCTTGTCCTCAAGCAATCTCTGCAAATACAGCTGCACTGCACCACCTGATCCCATGGGAAGTACCGGACAATGTTCCTGCTGGTCACCACTGACTCCTGTAACTCCCACAACTGATCAGCAAAAATAAAATACCATTCCCTATTAACCTCAGTGCGGTCCGGCATAGGATCAAGAAACTCAGAAGGAGGCAAGTCAAACGACAAGCAACACTTACCCCCTAAAACTGCACGAGATATACTATCATCCAACATATCAAGCACGTGCATACTAGAACTGTGCACCTGAAACAAATCGTGTACATGCGGATTAATCATGAAGCTATATGCACTCTGCACCATATACACACTGTGATACTCCTCCGTGAGCGGAGTCTGAAATCCCAGTGCACTAGTAGGATCCCAAACGCTATCATTACTCTGCGCAAGACCATGATCAGGTGAGTTACCCATATCAAACTCAAAGAGCGGATTGTCGTATGTAGATATAACATCTGTCTCAAACAATGGATTGGTCACAAACGGAACCAAACCACTAGGCTGATCCCAAACGACTGCCTCAGAACCCCCGGGGTACTGAGCATAACCATGCCTGGTCTGCGCAAAATCCTGCTCTACCTTCTCGCTCTTCCCACTAACGAGAGAGATAGAACGAAGGCTGCCATCTGTAATTCCCCTCAACACATATTTCTTGCCCTGTACCTCAAATCTCATCTCCATTTTAGGCAAGTTGAGGGTGAACACACTAATGTCCTGCAGCCATCTCATACCCAGCACAAAATCCATCCCACCCAAGTTGACCACATAAAAGTCTGCCTGCAACTCATAATCAGTCAGCATGAGAGTGAGATTACAAATCCGTCGAGTGCAAGTGAGTGTATATCCATCTGCCACCCGAACTCTGAATCCAGCGAAATCCTCTGTCTGGAGTCTACATCTGCTGACGAAGCCCTCATCAATGAAATTGTGTGTGGCTCCAGTGTCGAGCATAGCAATACATCGCTGTCCTTCCACTAATCCCCTGAACCTGAATGAGTCATCCCGTACACTAGTAGATAATACCAACGGGGATAAGTTGGCATCGGGCCCAAACTCTGTAGAGGCATTCCCGGCCTCTGCATGTTCTGAAACAACCTGCTGGTCTGAATCATCAGACTCGTCATCATCATAGTAAACCCACATGGCGCGGTTGGCTCTGCCCTTCGGTCTCAAAGGACAATCATGCTCCTTGCTGTAGGGTGCTTTGCACCAATAACGGAGTTGTTTCTTCCTGCATTCCTCCCGAGTTGCATCATCAATTCTCGCAACTGGTTTCCTTTTTGGTTCTGCAACTGGTGTCTGACTCTCCTCGACAGGTAAGTTGTTTGCTTTAGGCTGAAATTGTTTCTTCGGAGCAGCAAGCTCCATACTCCTTGCCTTCCGCATCGCCTCCTGAAGTGTAGTAGGATCAAACGCCTTGACCCAGCCTCTCATGGGTTCTGCCAAACCCTCAACGAATAGTATGATAAGTCTCCGCTCCGAAATCCCTGTCACCATGACTGCCACTCTCTGAAACTCGCCAATGTATGCATCCAGACTACCCGTCTGTCTGAGCTGAGCCAACTCTCTGAAATACAATTCCGGATCCTTCTTATCGAATCTCTCTATCAGTCTGCTGGTGAACTCCTGATAGGTATTGACTGCATGATGGCCTAGCGTGTACATGCCATGGTGCCACCAATCGTGTGCTACTCCGTCAAGATGTAAAGTAGCAAATTTAATTGCCTCATCCTCCTGCATAGGCCTAAGTGACAAGTAATTGTCCAATTTCTGGACCCAAGACCTAGCTGATGTCTTCTCTGACCCATCAAAATATGGCAGCGTAATCTTGCTCACCGCATACTGCAAATCTCTATTCACCTGTGGCTGCGCTGCTGATGCTGTGGGGGTCTACGGTCAAATCTGCCTCCTCCTCTGGGTTTATAAACATCTATAAACTCATGAAATGTAAGTGCCTGCCGGATCTCAGGTGCTAGTGACATGTACTCACCATGAAATCTCGTCAAGTCTGCCACTGACATGCCATTATGTGGCTGAAACTCCTGATGCTGCCCCTGATGCTCTGCCCCTGGAGTCTGAGGTGGAGTCTCTCTAGGTAAGAAAGTAGGCTGGCCTGGCCTACGCTCCTGGTAGATCGGTGACGGCTGTCTAGGCACGATGCCAATGGCTGATCCACTGGTGCAGTCCCGCTCGTCTGTCCAATCTGAATGTAGTGTGGCTGTGTAGGCGTACACTGTCTAATGGTACCCATCAGCTGAGACATCATATCCATCATATTATCGTGCCTCCGTCTAAACTCCTCCTCGGTGATATCACCCTCTGCATGCGCCTTCCCTGGATCCTTGCGAGTCTCTGAGGAAGTCTCACGTTCTGCCATTAGGGTTGCAACACTGTTTTCACTACCGTCAGAACTGGATCTGTGAATACCAAGCACCCCTGACACTGTCTGACCTTCTGGGATAGGTGGACCTGTCCAATCCTCGTCTTTGCCTGTCCCTACACCTTTAATGTAGTGAATGGTATCTCTGTTCATGAAAAAGCGCTAAAAAGCACACTGTATTCTGAAAAAGCACTGAAAAAGCACAGGATGGCAGGAGATCTGTGCTCTGATACCACTGTCAGAACCCTGGTGGTTCTCAAATCGAAACCCAACTGAAGTTTTTGTATTTTTGCGAAATTTGGTTTTTTTGTGATTTTTGAGGTTTTTTGCATTAATCATGAAAGCTGCGATTTTCTTAAATAATTGCCTAAAAATCCAGAATAAATCTAAAGACAAGAATAAGACTTGGAAAATGCTTGGAAGAGATAGGCGCTTGATATTATTTAGTTTCCAGGGCATTTACATTGAGTAAAATGAGCATATGAAAGAAAATACAATTTTTTATTAATGGAACCTGATTTATTTGCAGCCTTCAGAAGGTAGAAAGAAGTGTTCGGCCCAAGCCAGATGATGAACTCCAGTGTCCAGAAACCCCGCCTTAAGCTTCAAATTGTGAAGGCGCCCCAATAGCAACAAACTGGAAACCCCAAAGAAGAAGTCGTACTCCCAGATGAAAAAGTACGGCCTTGCTGGTCTGAAACTGTACGGCCTAGCAGCAGCTCACAATATTGTACGGCCTCAAGAATATACTGCCAGTTCTCTGTTCCACAATCCCAAATGGTGCGCCACTACTGACTGGTGAAAGAAACTCTGTAAATCTCTGCCTGGAAAGATGAATAAGCCCAAACTGTGACCTCTGTGTGAAATCACCAAGTGCCAGCTTCAACTGATATTTCACAGCCTCAGTCTGCCTGATCTCTGAAGAGTTTTCGTTCTCCAGAAACGATCGTCTGCCAGAAACCCTAGGGTTTGCAAACTCCAATGCTCAGAGCAAATTTAAGACAAAATTGAATAATAAACATAATAGTTCGATTTTGCCTGTGAAAGGTATATATTGCCTTGTGGAAAAATTCGACCCATTCTCCTTTTTAATAAATCATTTAAATTAATGATTTAATTTGCACTTTTGACTTAGGAAAAATAATTAATCATTGGCGTCCCCCTTTTAATGAATATAAATACTCATTAAGTCACCTTTTAATAATATATTATAAAGTACAATTAAATACTTTATAATTAAGCCAAATAATTAAATATTTAAATATTTCAATAAAGTGACTTTAATATAAAGTCAAATTATTAAATATTTAATAACTCATTAATTACTCCTTATTTCTCCGTCAAATCAACCAAGCTAACTGGTCGATTCGATTCAATAATGGTGAACAGTGCCAGAAATAGCGACTTCCTGACCTAACTTTCTAAAAATAGAAAGTTTCCTGAAAATGCTCACTGGAAGATTCTGCGAAGGCCCAACCTGATACAACTGCAAATTGGAGCTACCAAACACTGAGTAACTGCCTCCGATGATCCTCTGCACACCCTGTCAGCCTACGAGGATCGAAATTATAGGCTAACTCCTCGACAAACAGTGTCAGCTAAAACGGGGACATGACAGAGAGTATAAAAAACAAATATCAAACTTTTGAAAAAGACAGAGGCTTGTATTTGAAAAATATAATGTTTCCCACAAAGTTAGGTGAGAGTAGGTCACTGTCAAAGCATCTACTTAGGATGGAAGACCAAAGAGATTAACTCTCCACTGTCAAGAAACCAATAGATGAAGATGATATGGTTGATTTGGTCATCAATAATTTTCCACTATCATTTGAAAGTTGAAACTTTTGTAGTCTTTCCATCTGTTGGCAAATAGTCACTCTCACCTTTGAAAATGTCAATTCATATTTGTTGCAGAAAGTACTAAGGCAAATGCAAATGGTTGAGTCAATGTCTAAACAATTAAATAGTGCACTTGTTGCACTATTTAAAGGCAAAGCAAAGGAATCTGTAACTCCTAATTCCCAATCTAGACATAAATTCAACTATTGTTATTGTCATAAGTATGGGAATATCAAAAAGGAATGATAGAAATGACAATATGATCTATCCTATCAGAAGTCATGGGTTGAGGCTAATGTGGCATTGAAGTGGAGCAAGACTTTGGGGAGAAAGAGTGTGCTTTTTTGGTGTATTCTCAAGATAAAAATGATGTAACCAATCATTGGTTCTTTGATTTTGGTGCATCTAGACATTTTAGTTGCCACATAGACTAGTATGCCAAGTTTATTATTGATTCTAGTTCTACAACTTCATTTTCTTTAGATGATGATAGAATATGTGCAAGAAAAGGGATAGAAGATATAATTTGATTCTTCGCGTGATACGTCAAAATTCATAACAAGGGATGTTAAGCTTGTTCCAAATATGAACAAAAATCTATTGTCTATTAGTCGACTAACAAAAAATCTTAACATTGTTGTGATTTATGATTTTTTGGCAAAAAGGTTTGTTGTGACTGACATCAAGCATGACATAATGGTTGCCGTAGGCATTGGCCAAGGTCATTTATACAAGCTAGTTGATCCTTTCATAGTCAATTACCATCCCTTGCTGCTGGAGGACAACAGTAGCATTTTATGACATAAGCTTTAAGGACATCTCAACATTCAAGTATTTAGCCAAACCAACCAAACCGAATATGGTTCACAAATTACCATTTATCCAAGACAAGCAAGATGTGTGTGGAGTGTTTGTAATGTCCCCATGTTTGGTTTCTCTAGCATTGCAATTGGCTCTGACCTTCTCGATGAGTGTTAGCCTTGTCAGAGGGATTATTTGATGTTGCCAATGAGCTTAGTTAGTCTTGAGGACACTGATGCCACTTTCTAAAGTGAATTTCGGCTTCTGGTGTGTTCTCCAATATTTTTGGAGAGAGCATCTATTTAGAGTACCGGCAGGCCCGATTTTCATTATTCATCATTGGTATCACTCCAGTGCAGCCAGATTTCAATTCCCATGTTTTTCGACAGTTTCCACAACTCGGGTGTATTTGTGGTTTTAATTTAATTATTTTTACTAAGGTTGCTAATTTTATTAAAATAACTTAATGGGCCCCTTAGTATAATAGCTCGTTGGAATGAGAATTGAAGGTTTTAAATGTTGAACATTGATAAAGTGACTTGAAGCGCTAAGAATATTTAAATAATAAAATCAATCACTTTTTAGAGTAATAAGGCTTATTTGATTTATAAAGTGATTTTTTATTATATTCTTTGGTAAGCTTCCGGATATGTTATAAAAAGTGTTTTGGGGCTCGTTTATTATTCTATGTTGGAGAATCTTTTGGTATAGGATATAGAGGACATCAACTACGGAGTGAAATATCCTTCCTGGTTGGTTTGCAGGTGGTTTCATTCAGGAACTATGCACAAGTTTCATTGTTTGGAATTCCAGATTGAACAAAAGGGTTTATTTGCAATTTTGTGAAGTCTTGCCAAGCAAGACAAAATTGATAGAGTTTTTGCATAAGGTTACCGAAAGTCAAAATTACTTGGGTATTTGAAAGTATTGCAGACATTTCCAGGAAATAGAGACGCCATGTTTGAAAAACTCTCCAAGGAAATAAGGCGCCATGAATGAAAATTAAGGTTGATAGCTTGTCGCTATTGCCCAAGGTGAAATAAGGTGTTTCATGATTGAAAGAGGCGATTGAGTTTTGGCCTGCATATCGTGGTTTTGGCTAGGCATGGAGTTCTTTAATGCTGGTCGAGTAGGGTATTATTATTTCCAGATTGCTGATGCACAATTTCCACCTATAAGCAATCAAAGAGGACTCTTTTGAAGGGACAGATGCCTTTCCAGGAGTGACATGAGGGTTTAAGTGCAGGTCAAGTGGTTTATGACTGCCAACTCCTTCCAGTGACAGCCACTCTTTATCCATAGCTGGGTGTGAACTTCATACAGATGCTGTTGGTGTTTATGGAGTTCGTGTGGATGTTGGTATACTCTTTTTGGGTTGGTGCAGACTTGAGACAGCTCCATTTTGGGGCAATTTATTACAGCTGCACTTAGTATTTATATGTGCTACAATTCCAAGTCAAATTTGTAAGATTTACATTTCTGTGTTTTGTAGTAAGCTTCAACATTAATTTCAAATGGTCATAGTTGCCATGGTTAGATGTATGAAAACTGTTTGATTCAATGTCTCAATGCTTCAAATGGTTTTTACTTAAGTTAAAATGCTTTGGTAAATTTGAAAAAATTATTCAAGTGGCATCTAGACAGCCAAACTGATCAGAATCAATTGTATTCAAAACTGTTTGACAAAATGCTCATCTAATAAACCTTGTGAGGAAGTGCAAAATTTTGGTGAAAAATTAGGGGGCTGTTCTTAGTACTTCTTACAATGTTTAGCTAGTAAGTAGAAATGGTAGTTATTTCATACTAAAATGGTATAGCATGCAAAAGGAGCTTTAGATCATTTATGCGAATCTATGTAAGCCAACCCAGAAATCATGAACAATCCTCCATGCAAGATACTTTCTAATGTTGGTTGATGATTTCTCAAGGAAAATGTGGGCATACTTTCCAATGAAAAAGTTGATTTCTTTGGAACTTTTGTCAACTTCAAAGCGTTGGTCAAAAATTAGAATGGTAGGCAAATCAAGACCCTCAAGTTGATAATGGGGGGAGTTCACTTCCAAGATTTTCTAAGACTACTATGAGGTCTCTGTCAAATTTTGGTACAAAATTGGACTTATCTTCAGTTCAATGATTAAAGGGAAGTATTAGATATAATATAAAGTTAACCATAATGAAGACTACAATTTGTACAAATAGGTATTTATTGTTTATGTTAATAACACCACACTAGTTATGTCTGAAAAGTAAATTACGATTAAGTTACAACCACCATGTTACATCCCCATATAATAATAAATACAAGTATACACTCATTGAAGTGTGTGCCATCCAATTCTCTCAAATTCCATGCATTCATTTTATATATAAACATAAATCAGATGATTAATAGAAACAAAAACGTACCAGACTGAAGTCTGTAGTACCAAATGCTTCCAACTGGGGAACAATCTGCAACAAGTTACTTCCCAGAGTGAATTGCATGCAACCATGAGAACAATAATGTACAAGAATTATGTTCCATACTTTTAAACTCTGAATTATCAAACAGATGCCCATGATTAATAGTTAATGAGATTTCTTGTTTTGGGTAATCTACCCCTCTATCTTGCTGGAAACATTTGTTGTTCTACACTCATGACATACGCAATTTGTTTCACAAATACTTCTCTCGATGAATAGGAAATGAAAATGCTCATGTGCAATGTAACCTAAGAGAATGGAAATTTGTTTAGCTAGCAGTAACCATAAGAATTTAGAAAAAAAGCATCTATTTTAAAAGGCATCTGTTCTAACAGTCGTACAAACAACTTAACCAGTTGAATATTTTTTATATTTTCAAGTTGACCTCCTTTGAAGTTCTTTCTGTAAATGGTGATTTGGACATTTGGTGTTTGCTCATTTATGAAAAAAATGGGGAAATTATAGTAAGTAAATTCTGCAACTTGCTGCTTGCCAAGAGATAACCTCAAATCAGGTTGGTCTTCCCACCAAGTTAGATCCCAACCTTAGCCTTCTCAGCTTATTATTTATACCTTTCACTTCAATTATATATGCTTATCAACAATGCCTTGGAGGAAAACGAAACAAATTAAGAACATCAATTGGCTCTATAGAAACATGAATGCTTAACTAGCAATAGAGGCAATTATCTCATCATGCAAAAGCATTGCTAGAAATTGTAGGAGATTCTTTTGAACTCCAGGGGATCAACTTACCAGTGTCCAAAGACCATTAACCACAATGGCTCTTTTTACACCATGGCTCTCATCCTGAGATAAAGATACCTCAAGTGGTCCGATTCTCTTATCAGTGTGATTAAGCAGTCTTGCCCTTACCTACAACCATGGATTACTTTCAATCAGCTAAATAATTCAGGTACAATATTATAGTCTAGTTAGAAAAACAACATATCTGATAACACATTCTAGATGACCTTAATTATCATTTTTACCTATTCAATGGGCACACTCACTCTAAAGTGCTTAATATTTCAACATATTTCGAACAAGCCATTTGATTCAAAATTCAAATGGTTGGAAAAACCAAAACACTATGAATCTAAGTACAAAAGTTTAAGTCCATCTCCAAAAATTCATATACATCCTGGTATATTATACACAAAAACATTAATTGGCTCAATAATCAGCGGAACCCTGAAGAAACATGTGCATTTAAATATTTTCAAAAATTTCAGATGACATTGCTAACTAAACAGTGAACACAAAAGTAACATATGATGGCCCAGTACCACTTCCAAATTATGTGTGGAAATAAATGGATTTTCCATTGCAAAACAACTATACTGCTGATTCGAGTTCAGGTTTCGGTTCAATGGTTTGCCGATTTTTTTCTCCTGGGTTAAATTGTTCATGTTTGACAATTGAATCGACTATTCAATTATGAGCTGTGTTCTTTATTTAGTTTTTTGTGTAAATAATACATATATACATATATACATTGCCCAATCTCCTTGGACTCATTATTGAGCCAAGTGACTATGAATAGAAACATGCATGGCTTAACAATAATGACATGGCCTATGGACTAATATGTCTCACTATTTTTGAGGATATTTTGCAGTAGCTTGAATAAATTGAGTGCCATTTCATTGTGTGTACCTTCATCCACTAGCTATATGGAGAACTTGATTCTTCATCTAAAACTGTTGCTTTCTTGGAGAAAATTTCATATGTGGATGATATTTCTACTAATAATCCTCATTATGATACCTTGTCTAGTTGAGGACACCTTTTCTATACATATTTATAATTCAAAGTTTATGTTTTCTTCTTTGAGAGCTTCCATTCATTCTTTGCAACATGATTATATATGTCTTCTAGATTCACCTCATTGGAACACATTCCTACCAAATATCTCTTCCTTAAATGTAGTCCCAAATTTTGGATCTAGATGACACTATTTAGGACTGAGCTTTCCTCTTATAGGATATTCCTCCATCACTTGTTGCTTCATCAGAATTTCGATTCATTTCTTCAATGTAATGAACCTACTGGTTCATTATCTAGAGAAATAAAATCATTTTTTTAAAACATTTGATACTAAAGTACTTGATAAACATAGCAACATAGCGTAAAAGATTCATTCATTTACAATGTACCAAATTCTTTTCATTGTCACTCACATGCATTTTATAAACTAAGAACATCAACACATTTAACTATAAATATAACATCTTTCCATTATATCAAGAGTACATAGATTTTCATCAAGAATTAGTAATTACATCTTCTCAAGAATAAGTCATTATAACATTTTACAAATGTCAAAATAGAGATGTGAAGTACAATATACTAGAAACGATAATACAATGCCATGCGAAATCAAATGTAGTGTCTTTGATAGCCAAGTCTTCAATATCTCAACTACAAGAGGGAGAGCGTTGCGTCAGTGCTTTTCCTCCAACCATAGACCGACGATCCCCCATACATCTTCTATCTAGAAGTGGCCCTACCCTTCATGAGAGTAGTAGATCCAGTGAAACTCTAGGATCACCATGTCATTTGAGAACTAGTGTCGTGTACTAAATACATATAATATTTCATACAACTCTAGATACCCTCTAGCTAAGTATGACATATATGACTGATTTGTAGCATTAGACACTGTGAACCAACAATGCAAGAAGAGATTTTACCTTACTTTTGCCAATAAAAAATTCACGTTTCAAGAAAATGTGTGTAATATGTTTACACACCTCTTTCCCAAACTGTTTATTGACAAAAAATAGATTCACATTCAAGTTCCAAAATTGGTCTAATTTTTCAAGAACTATTTTTATATGCAATCATGATCTATATTTATCATTCATAGAAAACATGCTTCAACCACTTTAGTTCATAAGCAACCAAAACTAATTGTTAACCTAATCTCCCATCGGTGGAAAATGCTATCCTAATTGTTATACTTCAACATTTATTTTCCAAGTGAAAAAGACATGCAATTTCATAAGCATTTGAGCACATGGTGATACTGACAGGAGGGGGCGGGAGGGTGGCTGGGGGTGGAGGTGAATCAGTATCTAACAATCCTTTACTTTTCAAAATCAAAATAATTATATCGGCTACTCATATGCAAGATTAAGCAATTAAGTACACAATGAGAACACACATTTTACGTGGAAACCCTTTCGAGAGAAAACCACGGCACAATTTTGCTTTTATATATATAAATAGTTTCCTTTTCTTGTAGGCTCCAACCTACTAGAGACTCCAATCTCTACTTGACACAAATATAGGCTCCAACCTGTTGGAGGCTACAACGTCCCCACACAAACTTCAATTTCTCCACACCAACTAAGCTCCAACCCAGCTAGAGGCTACAACCTCTTAATTGATAGGCTTCGACCTATTAGTCTTTCAATGCTGATAAGATATTCCTCTTTACATAAATCTGGTCAAATTATAGATGCTTTCATAGTCCTCACAAGTCTGAATTAATCATTAATTTCTTCCTTCTCGAATCTGAATATTTAATTCATTTCACTAGCATAGATTCCTTCCTTTTATTGCATAAATGTCTTCAATATAAATCAGAATTGCATTTCATTTTTCTGCTTATATCCTTCCTTATATTTTGAAAATATTCATTGAATTGCTTGATTGATTTTTTACTCCATCTTTTTCTCATATTTATACCTCTATGTTTTTTCCAATGGATGTGTCTTTATGAAAAGAGGCATCGTCCACAAAAGAGACAACCTTTTCAATGAACTTTCATAATAAACTTCACTTTACTTTAATTGCTGCCTTAGTTAATTAATTCCATCGCTCCCTTTCAAATATTTTATTTGCTGACTTTAATATAAACTGCACCTTTAGTTTAAACTTTAATCTCATCGCACCTTTCCATTTTTTAATTAACTCCTTTTTAACAGATTTGTCTTATATATGAATTTTGTTTTATATGAATAAGATTTTGTCTTATAGCACATCACAAAGGGATGCGACTTCATTTAATCTGAATAAGACAAGGTTCCAAATATTAATCGAACCACTTCATCTAATCTGAATAAGACAACTTTGTCTTATTATAGTTTTGTCCTTATATGTTTTTTGTCTTATATGACTTTGCTGCATTTTTGTCTTTATTACTGTCCTTTATAAAGCTGATCTAACTCCATATTGGTTTATCATAAAGTATTTCTAATGTATCAATGCTTCAACCATGGTATCAAATGCATATTGCTAATGACATCAATGACAATATATTCAACATGTATACATATATACGTATATACATAAATATATATACATATATGTATACATGTATACATATTACATACATGATATGTATGTATATGTATGTGTATACATATATGTAGATGTATACATGTATACATGTGTGTAGAAGTATACATGTATACATGTGTGTGTGTGTGTATATAAAGAACACAGCTGATAATTGAATAGTCCATTCAATCGTCAAACATTAAAATAAATCACAATGGTTTATATTAGTGTATCTACACATGATATAAACCATTGTGATTTATTTTAATGTTTGACGATTGAATGGACTATTCAATTATCAGCTGTGTTCTTTATATACACACATGTAAAATCCATAGAAATCTTCATATTGCTCTTCATCAAGAGCATCAATGTCATCAGCTGGTGTGTTGGAAGGACAACCAGCGTTGGTGCCACTCCCACTAGATGCACCATGCAAATGGCACAATGCAGTAGACACATGCTCCTCATTCTCAATTGAAACTAAGCTAAGTTATTAGGTAGGGTTAGGTCTTTTTATTTGTTTTCTTTATCATAAAAAATATTTTTTGTCTCCCAAGCATGTTCTCCTCAAGATCTTGCCCTAAGCCTCTAGATTTGACCTAGGTACATCATTGATCATAGGGTCCTGCCCTGGGCCTCCGAATTCAGCTCAACTACATTCAAACAGATTTGAGCCAAATCCAATGGCCTGGGGCATGACCTAGGTGAACCCAATTCAGATTGGTTAGGTTTAGCAAGGGTTCCCACAAAACCCACTAACACGGCAAAATAATATTTCATTATTAGCCTTTTAAAGAGAGGAATATTGTGTAATTAAAATTGTTTTGTTTAATCAATGTTGGCATACATATTAAGATAGGGCAATGTTTAATTTGCTTCAGCTAGACACAAAACAAAACAATTCTTTTGGCATTCTTGTAAAATACAATTCTAATGTTACCAATGGGACACATGATAATATAAAGAAACCACATAAATGTCAAGGAATAGTACTCATAACATCGAGGTTCCATAACATAAATGTCAACAAATAGTACTCATAAGTCATAACATAGAATGTGAAAGAGATGGAAAGAGGACAAGAAGAAGAAAATGCTAAAAATGAAGAAGAGTGAGGATTCTAGAAAAGAGTAAGAGACTGACCAGGACTCTCTTCAAAATATAAAAGAACAGATTAAGGACTTGAAGGGCCACATCTCCAATATTGAGTCAAAAAATGACGATGACATTCTGAAGGAAAAGATAATGGATCTAGATAATGCTATTAGCAACATTATTACTATAACTGAAGGAACTATGCACCGTGCGGTGTTTGGCACTGTTACAGGTAAGTCCAAGTTAAGGAAATTGAAGAGGAGGATGGGCATGAATAAGGAGGGAAAGGCTCAAATGAAGAACACATTGGAAGACTCTGAAACTGGTTGGAAGGACCCCCTCAAGACTCTAAAGGCGAGTTGGGATCTTATCAACAGTCCAAAGGAGTAATGGTTCTTGCTGTTCTGTGTTTCCTTTTTGTTGTTCTTTTAAGTTTAAGTTTTGGCCTGCGTGCCTGTTTAATTACTGTCTGCGCGCAACTTATGCTTTATAGTTTTTGGTGAGGCCTGAGTGCCTTAGTTCTTTGGTGTTTTGTCGGTTGGGCTTGTAGTGCCTTTTGTTTTTGTTTTGGCTGTTTTGTTGTGTACTCTTGGGATCAGGGCCCTTACCCTGATTTTTTAATCAAAAACATAGAGGTTCCACAAGATGATTGACTACCAGATAATCCCAACCTAATAATGGCACTACAAGACACTCCCTAGCTGGAAAGAACAGCTGAAATTATCCTTAGAAGCCATTGTGTGTCCTATCTTCTACTATCACGCAAGGCTGAAGATCTCCTAGAGGAAATTACAATATTGGCAATAATAGTCTAACTGTGGACCCAGCATTGATGCAATGAGATCTAGTCTTCCCTATATATGCTTACATGAGAACTCTAAAGACAACCAACTTGTGTAATCCTCAACCACATCACTGTGTTGTGCCTAACACAACATTTTGTGGGCTACGTGAATCATGATCCCATTATCTGTAAAGTACAAAACATAAGCATTTATAATGAGTGTCTAAAGCTCCTATTTAGAATGCACAATAGTAATGTTTTTTCTTAAGCTTATATTTTATATATAATGAGCTTTTCTCATGTTTCCCATTGCACACATACTTTCCCCATATTTATCAATCACATGCAAGCTTTTAAAGCACTTCCTTTGTTGTGAATGTTTTTCCAATCTTCCCACATTGCATGCAACCTTTTGCTATGCATGGTTAATTTTTCCAACATTGTCCTTTGCATGCAAGTATTTCCACAATGTCAATGATCAAAACAATTTTCTAATCCCAGTTTGTCACATGAAAGGACGTAGTTGAAGCCTTGACAAAGCTTAAAGAACAAATATTATAAGGTTAGAGTAAAATGTTAGGACTCAACATGCTTCAACACTTCACAAAGTTGAAAATTAAGAAACATCACATGTTGTATGGAATAAGGAACTCAAGATGAGCCATCACAACTAATATGGAATATTGACCCACATCATAATGATGAAACACCACAAGTGGGACAAGATGAAGATATTCATAAAGGTCAAGAGGAAAACCAAGATATGAAAATAATGTAGTAGTAGAAAACAAAAACAAAGGTAATTGAAATCAACACAAAGTTTATTAAGTTCAATCATGACCAAATAATTGGAGAGATCCCCCAACGTCAATCTTTTCCATTACACACATTTCCGCCAATCTCACGACCAGATTATAATGTTTGTGAAGATCACATGGTGATGATGGCTAACGACGCCTTGTTCAAGCCCTATTTCAATCCATATGACCTCCTTTAAAGTTTACAACAAAGAATAAGAATGAGCTCTTGTGCATCACAATAACACAAAAATCAAACACATAAAGTAAACCAAGATAACTTTACAAAACAGCAAATCAATTCACTTTATAAAATGTGGGAAGGTATACACTAAAGAGAAATAAAGTATAAAATAATCTAACATCAAAATGACTTTATTAATGCCTATGTCAAAAACCTAATTGGCCATTATAATTCTAACATTTACTTTAACACCCTTCCTTAGTGATCAATCTACTAACTACAACAAGCTTATCTCAAAAGTTTACATATTTGTCAAGACCCAAAGGCTTGGTAAAAATGTCTACAATTTGGTCCTCTGTTGGACAATACTACAGCACAATAGACCCATCTTCTACAAGTTGTCTAATGAAGTGACAATGCATTTCAACATGCTTGGTACACTCATGGGAGACTGGATTTCTGGATATTTTGGGTGAATTTTAAGATAACATTGTGTTGCATTGTGACACCCAAAGTGCTTTGCATTTAGCACAGAACTCAGCATATCATGCCAAAACAAAGCATATTGATATACAATGCCACTTGTACATGAGGTGGTGGAAGGAGGATAGATCTCTTTGGCCAAGATACACGTTAATATAAACCCAACAGATATTTTGACAAAGCCCATTGGTAGAGAGAAGTTCATTTGGTGCAGAACTTCTCTAGGCTTGCACATTACTTCATGATATACAGCATTGGCATTGGTCTTTCAATACAAGTTATTCGCAAGATAGAAAATTGACTAAGTGGGAGAACATGGGTATGTGAAGTCTATTTTCTTTATTAGCATTGATTAAATAGTTAGGCCAAGGCAAAGAAAAAATTTTGAGACTTACTATTTTTGGACTATTTTCGGCCGTATGACATGTGTACCTGCAATTGATCAAGTCACACTTTCTATTTTGGAAAGTCTTCTTCAAAGAGGATTCAACAGTTTGGATGTCTTATGGAGTTCGTCATGTTTTTCTTTTCTTTTTTTGGTTATGAATTACGGATTCTTGTAGCAAAGAATTTCTTGAGTTAATAAAAAACAATGAGAGACCTTTGCCCGTGGTTTTTCCTAGCACATTGCCAAGTTTTCCAAGTAATTTTTTGCATTCTTGTTTATTACTTTTCGTATGTGTTTCAAAATAAAATTACTCTTCATAAACCACCGTTTTTCCCTTCAGTTTCAGGATTTCAAACTTGCTCATCATGGCATTCCGACATGCCTTTCCTCTAAACCCCCTTTTCCCTCTAGGTGTAATGCCCACTCTTGTGTTTCGCTTGTGTGCTTTCTAATTCATATGATGCATGTTGTTTTGAATGTTTTATCAATGTATTATGTGCTTCATGTGTTATGATCCATTGCACCCAAAAAATTCATGAGGTCTAATGTGCCATTGAGGTGTTCTAATGGTGTATTTTGAATGCTTTTGTGAATATGCTTGGTATGACCATCGAGGTATTTCCGATGAGATTATGTTTTGGCATTGTTTTCCCGGGTATGCATTATGGGGTGCATATGTTGTGCCCATGTTTGTTAAATCATGTATATGTTCCAGCATTATGTGTTATTGTCGATTATGCATATTGTACTTGGATCATGCTAGTGGTAGATGATTTACAAAAGATAGTGTCGATTTGATATGATGTTATGATTTTCCCCAAGTTGGTTAGCTTATGTTGCTTTGACTATTATTATGTGGAGCAGGTACACCTAATGTTCAACCTACGTGTGCACGAAATTTACAAGTATTAGACCAATGGTTGGTATGTGGAGAAGTTGGCATAGATTCTACTTAGTCATCTCACCTTTCTTAGTCCTTGTGGACTTTTGTGTTAACCCGGATCCAAATCGGTGGCAATTCTAAAACCCATAAGTTGTGAAACCAAAACCCGTAAAGTGTGTGTGAGTCCTTTGCATCTCATTTGCTATCCTATTGCAATACATTTAAATATTTACTTCAAAAGGCATGTTTACCATGTTTGCAAAATGTCTTTTGATTTAGGTCAAAAAGACCTATTGCATTTATGCATCTCTAATAGAATAAATTAAATGAATTTAATTGCCTTTGAAATGGAAATATTTAGTTGTATGAATTAGTTGTCATTACAGTATTATTCAATTTAATTGGTTTTAACTTCTAGTTAATTGGGAAATATCAATTAGATTAAATTAGCTTGTTTATTTTATTAAATATATTAGTGAATTATTATTTGTTATTAGAATGCTATTTTAGCAAAATGAAAATGAGTTAGAAAAATAGAAAACAAAAATATTAGAAAAAGAAAAAAGGCTTGGGAAAAGCATAAAGCAACATTAGACTTTTATTTTCATTTTACTTTTGCATTTTTTGGAATTTTGCTCCAAAAACTCTCTTTTGCTCCATGGAAGAAATGGAAATTTGGAAGGACGGAATGGAAGGGAGAATGGAATCTTTCAAGGGAAATTGATTGGCTTGGGCAAGGGAGTGTGTCTGATGTGTTTGCTTCCTCCAAAATTCTTCTCCATTCCTTATGCATGTATTGGGAGGTATATTCCCTCTATGTTGATCATTTTTTTATAATTTTAATTGAAATGGACTTTCTCCATTGCCATTCCCACAACAAGTCGTTGCATATGGCCTTCTTGATATAGGATTGAATTTGAATTGAAATTCATAGATTGTAGAATGTTTACTTAATTTTTGAAAAGTCTAAAATAGAGTTATGACTATGGCAAAAAAAATTAAGAAATCTTATTTTCCAAATTTTATTTGAAAAGATTGTTTTGTGCAAATTTGGAACAAAAGGGTATAATTAAATTTTTTTAATTTTTTAATGGTTTTCTCCCATTAAAAAATTAAAAAAATTCAAAGGGTTTTGCTTCAATTTCTTTAATGGAGAATTTAATATATTTTATGGTTTTTGTGTTTGAAATGGAAAGAGAAATTGCATTTTAGACCATAATGGAATGAATCATTTTGTAGGATGATTTGTCTCCCTAATATTTTAGGATTCTACATCTTTTGGGTATGTTGTCAAAAAAATTATAAAAATATTATTTTATTACAATGGTTTGCATGCCACGTCCAATTTCTAAAATTGGAGCATTGGATTTTTAGGATTGAGGAGGTCTAAGATAGGAAAGGAGTGGCTCTCCCTGTTTTCAACGATACAGAGGGTCCATAAGAACAAACGTGGTGGTAGAGTTTAATCAAGTGATAGTTAATGAGACATTGGATTAATTAGTCAACTAATAAGGCTTTTTTGTGTTAGGGTCAAAATGTTCTTGAAGGTTCAATCTAGTGACAAAGGACATGTCACCACTCTAGGAGTTGGTGAACATCATGAGTATCTTTGTTGAGGAAGCTTCACTCTCAAATTTCCCATGACACCATTGGGTGATTGTGTTGATAGTCCTTGTCTTATGCCTAGGATTCTCGTCCTTCCCTTGTTAGATTTTGGTATTTGACATGATTTGTGATCATTTATGCATTGATTGGCATCTATGTCATGCATTGTCTTATATGTGTTTGATTGGTGCAAATTGTCACATGTGATATTATGTGCTTTATTGACATGAATGTTGCTATGTATGCTTGGTATGCATGTGTAAGTCATGGCCTTGATAGTTGTGTATGCATTATCTTCTCTATAGCTCAGGGGTTGCCTAGAGCGGCATATACATCTATTGCACTCGACAAAGTTAATATGGTTGGGAGGTATGTAAAATTCCTCCATTGGTCCATTCTAGAATATCCCTTGGGAGTTGGAAGAGTTCCTAGTTTAGCATTTTAGATTATGCTTTGTGATTATTGGAGCACCTTGGAGGTGGCTCATTATTGATATAATAATATTCATTCTATCATTTATACATTGGAGAGCCATCTTTCCATGCTTGGGAAGTACCCTCTAACTTGTAATTATATTTTGATCTCATTTAATTGTTTATTACAATCTTTGTAAATAGGGCCATCAAACCTTTGTATTTATTGCATAGTTGTGCTTTGTTGTAATTTGTTATGTGGGTTATGATTCATCTATGTTTAAGATGAAACCCTTTAAACAGAATTAATTACTATTGCCATTTAGTATTTTTCCACACCTCGTCTTGTGAGGATGATGGCATGTTTGTAACGCTGAAATCATGTTAATTGTGTATGTTTGGATTAAATTATTTAATGTTGCAATTATGTTTAGGGATGCTTATGTGTTGGATAGTATTGTTTCCATATAATGGATGATTGTTCCATCTTTTCTTTTGGCATGTGCCAACATTGGTGTCAAATGTGCATCGCATTTTGTAGCGGTTGTATTAAGGAGCTAGTGTTGGTTTTTGCCTCATCCCTTAGGAATTGTGTTCTAAAGGAGGCTCTAACATGGTCAGGTTGGTGCTCATGATCCCTTCACTATTTGCCCCATACCATTTCTAAATGCCTTGTAAATCAAGGAAGTTATGCCTCATTGAGTGAATTCGTCCTTGCTAGCTTCCTTGCCTTTGAGTTTTCTTTTTCTACTTTGCCCTAGCGGGAACCAAGTGTCAAGTCGGAACTAGGACTTGGAACTCAAAAGGTTCCAAGTCCGTGAGGAAGTTCGGACTTTCGACCATGTCTAGGTCTGGGTTTAAGTTCGAGTCCCACTCTATGAAGTTGCTCAATAGGCCGCGTGAATCGGGACGAACTTGGGACTTACGAAAAGTGCACATGGAGTCTCAATGTCCACGTGTTAAAAAATCATATTAACAACTCCAAACCTAAGGTTTCAAGTCCCAATGGAGCTCTAACACTTGCAAGTTAGTGAAGGTGTTTTATGTTGATCGAATCTTGGAGAGCGGAAGGAACCATGGACTTGAGAACAAGTCCCATGTCTACACATGAATATGAGGCCCACAAAGGCATGTTTTAGTGTTGCTATGAGACCCAAAGATCAAGCAAGACCTCAAACTTGGAACAAGTATTGACTCTAAGAGGGGGTTTGAGGTCCGCACATAGTTGGGTCTAGTTCATTTTGCATCTAGTTCATTTTGTTCGACATAATTACAAAATCTCACTTTCCACTACTTGGAGGTGAAAGGATATGAAAAATAAATGATGTTGATGCTAAAACAGTTCACCCACAACAGCAACCTTGACAAATCTTCAAAGATGGTGCTTGAAATTATACTTCAAATCTGTAAAAACCTTGTACATATCAGCACTGAATTACTTTATGAATGATCTGCTTTTCTGTATAAACTATAAATGTTTGACCTATTTTTTCCCCTTTCCATGTCTAAGACTGATTTTTTCTTTTAAGCACTTGTTTTGGCATCATAATTTGAAGTTTGCAAACTGTACTTTAGGCTCGCAGAATTTCTTAGTGGACCACTCAAAAAGCGTGACCTTTGTTATTTTAACTCCCTTTTATCCTCAAAGCTGCTCACTAATCACTTAACATTCTGCCACCCCATAGTTGTTTCATAATGGTTACACCACTTCAATTGTACGCTATTCTTCTTGGTGTCTTTATTTCTCACTTTGGTACGCTTCTTTCTTGTCATTGCCAGTCATTTGCCACATTTTCATTGTGGTTTTGCCACTTAAAAAGCATAATGTCCTTGTTTCCTTTTGCTTTACATGCTGATCAAGTTTTTCTATGTCATTTGTCACCTCTTTGTCACATTTTTCCCCTACTATGCCACTGAAATAGTGTGCCAAAGTCTTTATTTCATGCTCTTTAAGTGATGACAAAGCTATACATGGCAACTGCCACTCAAAAGTGTCACTTTATGACTTAAAAGTTCCCTCCTTGCGGCTAATGCTTTTCACTTACCACCTGCCACCTCAGGCACGTTTTTCGATTGGATTTGCCACCCAAGAATGGCACCACTTGATTGGTTTTCCCAAGTTATTTCATTAGACGCACTTTACCCAGGTCTTTGCCATCTTTGGTGTGCTTTCAACCTGTCATTGTCACTTTAAAACAGTACTTGGTCTTTGTGATTTCCATTTCTTTCATTTTCTCTTGTGCTGACATTGCCATTTAAATGGTGTGCTGGAAATTTTTTCTTTCTTCATGGTGGTTCACGGCTTCAAATCTGCATCCTCTTCCATTTTGTGCTGGAGCTATCAAACTCTCAAGAATTTGATCATCTTTCTTTGTTTTCTTTATCCATGAGCAATCTACAGTCATTATTAGTAGACAAACTAGACCAGTCTAGATAACTTTGCAATTTGACAAGAAGGATAACTTGACTTAACATTTACCATGACAAGAATGGCATGGCTACTGACTACAAACTTGATTGCAGGTAAAGTCTCATAGGGGTACCCACAATGGTCAAAGTTCAAACTGAGTCCAAAGTTGACGAATGCTATTTTTGATCTTCCAGAGGAGGAGTTTTCTGTTTTAAGTTGGAACTAAAGCAACACAAGAAAAATTCATGAAGGATAGCAACTTTGGTGAGCCAGCAACAGTGGAAAAATATTGTCCCACAGATGAAGATGCTATTGCAGACAAGAGTTTGAAAAGTGCAATGGAGTTTTCCTGTTTGGGTTATTTTCAATGGGGAGAAACAATGAGATGTAACTTTGGAGTCTGTCTAAATTTTTTTAGAGAGGATGAAGGGTTAGTAGGCAGCTTAGTGGGTACTTAGGTATAGATTAATCAGCACCAAGTAAGCTGAAAATTATCAAGCTGTCTAAAGCCATATTTTAATATACTTTAGTATTGTTATGGTAATAAAAAGGTGTCATCAAAGGTGTGGCCCTTGATGGTAACCCAAGGCTCATATTTCTGTTCATTTGTTCCAGCTTTGTACGGTCATCATTATATTGCACTTCGTAACTGTTATTTGCATTCTTAGCTAATTTTGCATTGCTTTTATATTTTGTTCTGTAATGATTGTACATTTGGAATAAGCTATAAAGAACACTTAAGTAAATGCATGGCATCAATGAGGATGAGGCTCGTACTTGGTATTTGCATTATCTACAAAGCGTATGATATGTCTCATTAATGAATTGCTTATGCAAATTATAATGTATTGACATTATAACCTTAGAAATTGATGAGATAATTCCTATATTGATAGTCACTTGTACATTTTTCGCATCAATTTTTTTTTCTTGACAAATTGTCCACATCAACTTATTTTTGTACTTGGCACGCAAATCATATCTTGTTGAAATTTATAACTATAATGGGCAGATCAATTAGGATTCAGGAAGCACTATACCCAAGGAATATATAATGAGTACACAAAGTCAAATAGAAGTGGGCTCAATTGCTGAACTCCTAATTTCTAAATAGGGAGCAATTATAAATGTGTTGTGGCTTTAACCATTTCAGTTATATGAGCATCTCTACAAAAGATTTCTGTTTGATGATGGTCATTTAATTTCCTCCCCATCAAGGATCATAGATGACTAAGTAAGGTGAATTACACATAAATCATATACACATAGTTCCTCATTTGGTGTTTGTAAGCAAGTTAGGGATGATTATCCATAACATTGTACTCAAAAGGAAGTCTTAAATTCATGTTTAGCTACATTAGCCCCCAAAGAACCATTGAGGAGTATTTGACACTATGCATTTCCAAACTATTTTTGCAGGCATACTAGTGCAGAAGTCAGCACCAAAAAATGCAGAAACAAGAGGATTGCATCAGCTGCAACCAATTTGAGGTGGCAAACTCAAACCAAAAAATTAGGAAAAACCAAATCTCAATGATTACCTCACTTTAAGAATGTTGGCCAACCATATCTTACAATAAGGAGAAAGGGAAGTGGATTGCGCCTCATATTCCATCAAAGAGATGTTGATACACAGAGACCAACTTATATTAGCTTACAAATTTATCATACCATATCAGATTCTATGGACTTTCTATGTCCAACCATGAGTTCCTAGGTAAGACGTGTTCCATATTTTGTATATTACACTATTTACAAGCAAAGAAAATCATGTGTTCCCAGATAGATATAAAACTTTACAAATTATTGTGTTGGCTTATATAATGTGCACATCTCCTTACCGTAACAAAAATAAAGAACATAATTCTATAATGCAAAGATACATTTAATTGGCTAGAAGTTGAATCAATTGTCATACATATCAATCAATGAATCAAAGCACCAGAACATTTATGGTGAATCAGAGTAGATACCAAAAATGGTTGGTCCAAAATGATGTGAGGAGGCAACTCCACGACCTGTATGTCAACCTCCTTATGTAGGATAGGCTACAAAATAAACAAGGCATGATTGACATCATATAACATGTAAAATGTGCATGAATCCATATTCAGTATAGAAAATCCCTCTAAAATATAAACTCTAAATGATACATTCACAGCTACACTTTCCTTAATCGTATTAAATAAAGCTACTCACAATGATTGGGATAAGGTATGAATATAGAGCTAATCAACTATAGTGATGTAGATAAAATACCAAAAGAAGCTCACACTTCTATGATTACATGTAAACATTTACCATAGGATGCAAAGGTCTATAAGGCAAACCATATGATTAAACATTATCAAACAATGAACATTACAAGGCTAAATTTCGTTCAAACTTTGTATATGGTAAAAAGTGTTCAAGAATTAACTTATGCAAAGGATTTATTAATTGGCCACTTTATTAGAACATCTGAGGAGAATAAACTTTTCTTTATTCATGCATTACAAATATAAATGTAACAATGATGCAGAAACATCCGGGCCTCTAGCAATCCTGCAGCCCAAAAACATTGTTAAATCATTTTTGGTTTTTGTTTTAACCTCTCTGTGTTTGCAAGTTCTTCCTCTGCTGGTTGATTTTGTTTATTTTATTTCCTAGCTGGTCATTTCTGCTAGAGCCAATAATTACATGGGAACCACACTTTTATCTTTGTTGGATTCAATCTTTTTGCTGGGCCCATGTGCCTTACCGAAATTGCATTCTCCAATCCTTTTGGGAATTATAACTCCTCCATCCCTGAGTGCCATCTAAAGAACATCTAAATCTAAACTTAGGCATTGCATTTCTTATATTGTTAGCTAGGACCCATCACACCTATCTTTGGGTGACTAAAATTTCCCTTGCTAGCGCTGATTTCCTGCTAGTACACACCTGAGGTTTTCTTTTTAAATTTTTTTGGCTTTATTCCCATGTTGGCGGTTTCCTACTTGTTGATGCGTGTTTTGTGACACAACAAACATTCTAGAATAAAGTGTCAAAGACGCTCCATCCCCTCTTGAAAACTACCTCGTATGCTAAGACTGCAAGAAAGATCATACAGCAATTCCAATGTTTCAGTTAGGTGTGGATGAGCTCTGTGGTTTGATGTGATTATGCTGGTAACACAAAGGGACTTACGCTAGGCTTGTTCAATTCACAATGAAGGTCTAGACAATGAAGCTCTATTGCTTGGGTCATGGATCAAACAAACTGAAAAAGGAGATAAGGGTTCAGAAGTTCTAATCTACTTCCTAAGAATTCAAGAGACGGTATTGACTTGGTGGAACCAATAACCATGCTTTGCTTCGCCACGCTCAACGACAACTACACAAAGGGGGTGCAATCTTCAAGGGAATGTGCTTATGATTTTCACGTCATGAATAACTACCATCAAATTGAACAATATTTATCCAGACAGAAGTTAAGCATCCATAATAAAGCTCAGGCTAACTTTACGCATTGAATGAAAATCGTCCATTCAAAGAAAGTATGAGCAAAAAGTTTCACCATAATCAACACTTATCAGATCTTGCATTCATCTAACATACATGAAATAAAATCTAAACTATGATGAGGGATAAGAACCATGCCAACTCCAAAATAAGAGAAGCAATCACCATCAAAACAATGCATGCATTACTTATTACTTTGGCAATCGTACAACAGTTGCTTATCTCCACATGTTTTGCAACATGCTCCCATGCTTTACAAATGAGGGCTGAGCTCAATTTATAGGCTCCCCGATTATAGTTCAATGGCCAAGATTAATTCAGGATCAACAGCCGAGATTACAGAATAAAACCCTAATTAGGGTTTGTTACAACTAACTACTCCTCGACCAATGAGAAAATTACATTCAAGGACACTTGTCCTTTTTACCAAATATGAACCAACAAATAAAATAGAAAGTTGTTGAATCTAGATGTGCTGACTTGGAACAATCTAATTGGTTGAGGCGCCACTTCAGTAGGTTGGATGTCCTCCTTGGTTACTTTGTTCTTTTTCCATGTTCTTGCCTTAGAATATTTTCCTTGCGGATGACTCTATCCTTTGTGCTTTCATCTTGGATGACCTTGGCTTCTTCTTCTCACCTCGCCTTGGAGCACTTGTTTAGACTTGAAGTTATTAAGTCTTTCTTTCCGGATTGCTTTGGAATTTCTTCAAGTGCCTCGAATTTGGAGAGGAACTCCCCTGTGCCTTCGCCACAATGGAGGAAATTGGAACTTTCTCTGTGAAGAATTTCCCATACTTAGCCAAATTTTGGCTACTTTGTAATACCCTCAAGATTTTGGCCATTTTTGTGCTCAAATAAACTTCGCCGGTAGATTTGTCTTCAATTTTGAATTTGGCTTGTGTAAGTTGGATGTACTTGACGGTGTGCCTGCCGTTGTCTTCACGATGCCAAATTCTTGGTGGACTTCCTGTTGGTCTTGCAATGGGCAAGGGTGGACTCCCCAAGTTTTCTTTCATCTCCCTTTAAGTCGGACTTTAAACCTTCTTTGCCATTTTCCTCTTTGAAGATTCACCTGCAGTAAAATAAAACAAATTTATTTCAGAGTTTCTCTCTCCTAAAGATAACCTTTCAGGATAAGCTTTGAAAGATTTTTTATAAATTTCATTTTCAAGCTTTTAATTTTCTCCAAAATGGCTAATTTATTTGATTTTATCTTTATTTTATTTTATTTAGCCATGGCAAAAATTATTCATTAATCCCAATGTTGGATGAAGATTTTCATTTTCTCTCCTGAAATCTGGCCTCGTGCTAAATTTTTCAACACTCCCTCTCCTGATATCAAAGTGAATTTTGTTTTGAATTTAAAGCAAACTTCATACTTCTCTTCGTCATTTTCATCTTGGCACGAGTATATTCCATATTTAACTCTTCATTTTTTCCATGGCGGACTTTGAGAGTCTTTTTCCATCTATCTTCAAATGTTGGAGGACTTCATGTCAAATTCTCCATGTCTCTCTCTTGAGGCATGGCAAACTTCCCAAGTGCTTTTCCATTTATTTTCCATTCAAGTGTCATGGCACACTTTCAAGGTGATTTTCTTTTGGTTATCTCTTTGGGGTGTTGAAAAATAAATAATTAAAATAATTAAAATAATTATTTTATGTGTTGTTTTCAACCCCTTCATTTTATGGCATTTATTTTCTTTTATTTAAGGCAAATTTTGATTTTCCAAAATTTTTCTTGCCAATGCCTTAGGCAAAAACTTTTCTTTCCAATTTCACTTTGCCATAATTTTCTTTCCGTCCAATTTCATTTCGCCATAATTTTCTTGCCGTCCAATTTCATTTGGCCATAATTTTCTTTCCGTCCAATTTTATTTGGCCATAATTTTCTTTCCGTCCAATTTCATTTGGCAATAATTTTCTTTCCGTCCAGTTTCATTTGGCCATAATTTTCTTTCCATCCTCCTAAATCATTTGGCAAAATTTATGAAGCACATTGATGCTAGACTTAGAAAAATATTTTAAATATGGCGAATTTCTCTAGTGCCAAGCATATTTTGAACATTTCCAAAGTCCATACTTAGGCAAAATTTTGATTTTTCTCCCTCCTTCTTGGCATGGCGGACTTGCCTTAGTTTCTTTCCAACTCTACATAGGGCGACTTCATCTATGTTCAAGCCATTTATTTTTTTACTTGGCTGGGCGGACTTGCTAACTTCTCATGCCATTGCTTTTTAAGTGGCTGGGCGGACTTGCCACTTGTTTGAGCCATTCCATTCTTTACTTCCAAGGCGGACTTGTCTTAATTTCTTCCCACATAGTTAGGGGCGGACTTTGTACTATAGTTTATGCCATTTTACATGGGGCGGACTTGGCTCTATTCCTTGCCATCTTGGAGCGGACTTTGTACTATAGTTTATGCCATTTTACATGGGGCGGACTTGGCTCTATTCCTTGCCATCTTGGAGCGGACTTCACCTTATGGCTTGCCATCTTGGAGCGGACTTCATCAATTTTCATGCCATTGTCTTATGTTGTCCAAGGCGGACTTGGCCTTATGCTTTGCCACTTCAAGGCGGACTTGCCTTGACCTCATGCCATTTCCTTTATGCTGCTGGGCGGACTTCACCCTATTTCTTGCCACTTTCATTGTCTGGCTGGGCGGACTTGGCATTCATCCTTGCCATTGCTGGGCGGAGTTGCCTTCATGTCTTGCCATTGTTTCTTCTGGCTGAAGCCTTTTTGACATTAACTTCTTCCTTCTCCATGCTGGTTGGACTCCATACTTAGGTGAATTCATCATTAATTTCAGTCTCCTCCATGAATTTCTCAGATTTCCTCATGAATTTCTCAGATTTCTCACTATTCTCTTTGATTTCTTGACTGGTTTTTCAGATTATTCACCATTCTTCTGTGATTTTTTCCAGATTTTTCACCATTTTTCAGTGATTTTCCAAAATTTCACCATGAATTCAAAAAATTTCAAATCAATTTTCTGAGAGTTTTGTTGACTTTTTGGAACTTCTGAGTGGATTTTCGAAATTCGGGCCCCTTCCAAATATAGAAACTTTCTAAAAATAGAATTTTTTCCCAAAATAGCAACTTTCTAAAAATAGCCCCTAAAAAATAGGGATCTCAGAATTGCTCAAAAGTGCCAAAAAAGTAGGTCCTAAAAAATAGGGGGCCAAAGTGAAAAACCCTAAAAAGTAGGAGGTGTCAGAATTGACTGAAATGACAGTCGATCTTCGTCTCCTAGGCCTCGTAAGCACAATGATGACGCTTGCATGATGATCCAGGCTCAAATTCTTTTACTCGACTCGAGTGACCATTCCAAAACTTAAACTCCTCATTGCAAAAAGACTGGTGATAAGCAATTGCGACGCCAAGGCAAAACCAAAAAGCAAAAAAAAACGAAGGGTCCCCATTTGCAATGGGGCGATGTGTGAAAAGGTCACAACACTACTAACTGTCATATTTTTCTTGGCAGACAGTATACCATCTTTGGCTTGAGATTTCTATTATTGGTGGGTGTAAATCCCAGCGGTCCCTACAGATGTTGACAGCAGGCTATTACTGGTGCTGGGTGGCAGCTGTTGTTAATGTTAAAACTGCCGGGAGCTGCATCTATTTTGGGCCGATTACCCTTATACAAAAAAATGTATATCTGTAAGAAGTGGGGCATAGAAAACAGCAATTTTTTTCCCCCTTATAAATTTTGAGCTTCTTTCTCTGCAGGGATTATGGTGTTCTTATCAGTCATTTGATAATGAATTTGGTAGGTAACGAAAAATTTTCCACTATGTTGAGTGCATAGTAAATTGAACTCTGAGATACAATTCTGATGAAATGGTTATGGAGCTTTTTTAACTTTCATAATATTAGTTGTACTGATTTAATTGGAGGTGTAGTAGCGAGTAAAGAGCATGAGATTGCAGCTAGAGTGTGTCTTTTAGAAGGCATGAAATTGTTGGTGAATAAGGACATAAGAGAGGAGAGCATAGTTGCAGCAACAGTTGGTCCTTTAGAGGACATGATGACATTAGCAGATGTGATACAGCAAAGCACAAATAAATTTGTTGACATGCATGAAGCCGATGAAGAGTTGGTGATAAAGATTTCTGATTTCCATAATGTTTTTAATATTGGTAAATTGGTGAATACAGAAGAAGAGCATGAGGAGATAGTGATAAAAAAATCAATTTCCATAATATTATGTATTTAAAGTGGAGGTGGACGGACAATGGTGGGTTCCATCCCACAAAGGATGATTCGAGTGCAGGTGAAAATGACCTTTGATGCAAATGGATGGATAGTGGTGTGTTGGATCCCACGAAAAAAGGAAAAAGATGGTATAGAAGAAACATTAAGAGGAGGAGATTTGTTTATGGTGGAAAAAAATCAACAAGAGAAGTGAAAGATGAAGAATGAGTTTGGTGGAAGGAGATGGGGTTTGTCCTAAGTGCTGGAAGAAGCAAACAAGGTAATCTTTTGAGGTACTTGTTTCAGTAATAGGACTTGATGTGGAATGTGTGCTTTCCAAAAGGATGATTCTACCACTTAGCTATATTTGTAAACCATGCTCACAAACTTCTTTCCCAGCATGTCTGATGTAGAAGCATTCACGGATCTAGCAATCCTGCACACCCAAAAACATTGCTCAATCAATCTTTGTTTCTGTTTTAAACTCTCTGTGTTTGCAGATTCCTCTACTGGTTAATTTTTTTTATTTTCTTTCCTAGTTGGTCACTTCTGCTAGAGCTGATAATTACATGGGATCCACATTTTTATCTTGGCTGGATTCAATCTTTTTGTTGGACCCACATGCCTTAACCACTCAACACTATTAGTATTCATCCTAAATGAGTCCCACACACTATATTATGTGAAATAACATGGCAGATTCCTATTTTATTTTGGAACGTAGCAATTTGAGCACCCCTTTGGACTTATTTGTTTTCTGGGGCCCACACACTCTACCCCCTTCCTGCTAGGCTGTCCCCTTAGGACCCACATAAGTCCTTTCATTACTGAGCACCATCTGAAGAACATCTAAATTTAAACTTATGCATTGCATTTCCTAAATTGCTAGCTGGGACCCATGGCACCTATATCTTTGGATGATTAAAATTTCCCTTGCCATGCGCTGATTTCCTGCTGGGACCCACAGGAGGTTTTTTTTTGGGCATTATTCCCATGCTGGTAATTTCCTGGTGACAGTTACATTATCATAGGCAAACAATATCTTTGACCTGTGATTTTTATAATTAGCAGGCATAACTACTAGCTGTCCCTGCAGATGCTGGTGGCAGGCTATTATTGGTGCTCAGTGGTGGCTGTTGCAGTATTGCAACTGCTGGGCACTGGGTCTATTTTGGAAAAATTACCCGTTAGAAACAAAAAAAGATACATATGTATGAAGTGCAGCGTCAAAAACGGCAATTTGTTTCCCCCTTAGAAATTAGAGCTTTCTTTCTCTGTAGGGATTTTGATTTTTATCAGTCATTGGATGGTGAATTTGGTAGGTAATGAGATATTTGCAACTGTGCTGAGGGCATAGTAAATTGGACTCTGATATACAGTTCCAAATATTGCTATTGTCTAATGATTTTTGACTGTTAGGATGAAATGAAAGTTCTGAATTTTCTTGTTCTTCGTTAGTGTTGCTGAGTTCAGCAACCTTTACTTGGGCTCCTCGACCCAGACTGCATTAAACAAGCTTTCAACTGTAAAAACGCCATAACAAAATTACAGAGAATGTATCAGATTATATAAAATCTAAAAACAAGCCAAGCTGAGTAAGATCAATGAGATGAAGAACCATAGTTTGTTGTCAGTCATCAGCTAACTAAAAATTTGGGAATCTCATCTGTTCAGAGTATCACCTAAGCTTTTTTAATTCTTGCATGAAAGATGAAACCTCTACAACCAAATCAGTCCATGCCAACCTGTGGAATGTTCAATCAATAAAATAAGTTCCTTACATTTCCAAGGATATTTTGTGTCTGCAGGCGCCCAGGTTCACCCAAATTTGTCCTCCATGTGATCTGAAGCTTCCCAAGTGTGTTGCTTCCTTCTACTTTAACAACCGTAGACTCAGAAGATGACTGTGTCAACTGATATATATAATTTCGAATTCCTCCATTTGCTCTAATAAGATCCGGTGTCTTGAAAATATCCCTGATCATTTTTAAACAGATACTATCAAAAGGCTATGATGATCATTTTAGAACAGATATTATCAAAAGACTAAGAGTCACATGCAAATAACCAAAGGTCATTTCTAATAAATGTTCAATAGCAATCCACTTGAAAAGGAGTCCAGAATTTATTTTTTTTGCTAAGTAAAGAGAAATGAGCTTTACTCTTTATAATATTAAGTATTAAAATCATGTGTTGTACATGTACAAAGAAGGAAACAATATAATTGACTCAGCTATTAGCTATCAAACTAAGCATTGCTCTAAACTTAAATTATATGTCGCAGGAACTCACATCCTGTGCTTAGTACACATGATTACCTAACTTGAGGATCAACTTCTATTTTGGCATCATCAGCTGTCAAAACCTTTGCAGTCCAAGGTTGAGCAGGTTCAAATTGCACTTGATCCATATAAAGATGTGACTTCGTGTGATTTTCAATACAAGCTTCCAAAAATGTACTGTCCTGTACAAACCATTTGCATTACATACCCAAACAAAAAACTGGTACATCATAAATAATTCACTTCAGAAAAGCTTGGTCTGGATGCATTATCATAAAAGTGGTGAATTAGTGTTCAGTTAAATGACTAAAAAACTAACTGCAGAGAATATGACATTATTGACCAAAATCCAAGCTTGGCTTGCTTCACAAGAAATCAATGACAAGAGAAAATGGCAGGTCCTATGGTTGGTTAACAGTGACAGCTCATAGGAATGCAAGCTAGAAAACTATTAATATGCTTCATGAAGCAAACTTTGACTTCCATAACCGCAGATTTCCCCATTGTTAGGTCTCTATTAATGTAAAAAATATTATGGATCATGGAGTTATATCCCCGTATAAGTTGAAGTTTTGTCATTGACATGAAAAGGGCTGGAACTAATTACACATAACAAAGAAAAAGTTGTTTTACTACCAATAAATAACAAAACCATATTGATTGGACTGTAAGCATAATATGATTAGAGAAACAGGGAATGGAATATAATCTATGGGCCTGGAAGGTCAGCACTTAAAACTAGAAATTTCTGATTTCATAGTTGAATGTTTTCAGTTTTGAGATTCAATGGAAAAAGGCCCAAAGGCCACAAAATTATAACGAGTTGATGACAAAATGCACAACAATAAGAATAGGTGTCAGATTTTAGCTATAAAAAAATATAGTTCTAAGTAAAATTATGCCTCATTTGGAATATCAATGTCAAAAAGCCCTCTAATGCTGAGTCACTCTATATATCAAATTGTGATATCCAATGGAACCCCAAACAATCCCTACTATATGCCCTCATTATCAATCTATATAACATCTTCAAGATCAACATTCCAACATGTGGCTAGACTTTGTTGATATTCAGAAGTATGTTGATCCTGAAGTCATAGGGCACCATGAACTGCAACTAACTTCTCCACTCATCTAGAGGTAAGCCTGTTCTATTAAAAATTCCAATCACAATGACTAATTGCCTAATGTTTAAATAAACATTGAATTAATCACACAAATCATTGAAATTCAAACCAAGGAAATGAAAATGGATGCATACACAAATAATTACAACTCATAACTTGTTTTTGTTCCTTCGAAAACCGTACAAGGAAACTTCCACAAATGATATAACTTACAGTTGCACAAAAACCAAATGTATCTTACATTTAGTTTTCCAGTTCTTCGGAAGACAATCTAATGAAATGCTTACAATCTTCTATCTTGCTCCTATCTTTATACTAATTCAGCTAAAACTCTAATCTTCCAAAATAGCAATCTTATCTCACACAAGAGATGACTTGGAAGATAAGTCTAAATCATTTGTGCTTATCCACACTTCATTAGACTTAATTAACTAAATAAAAGACTTTCACTTTATTCACTAAAGTGAAATACAAGATACTAACTCAAACCACTTGAAATTTTCCCTACATATTCACACTGAACTTGTGCAGAAGTTCCTATCCGAGCTAAAAACTCAACACCCCCTCTTAGCAAGGAAGAAATTCTACACCAATCCAAGCTTGTCTCTATAAGCCTCAAACTTCCCTTTTGCTAAGGGCCTGGTCAGAATATTAGCTACTTGCTAATTTGTGAAAATGTACTAGAGCTTAACTGCTCCCTTCTAAACCTTGTCTCTAATGAAGAGACCAATAATTTCTATGTGCATGGACCTGTCATGAAACACTAGATTCTCCCAAAGTTTAACACAACTTTGGTTATCACAATAAATCATTGTGGGATCCAACTCTTGATCAAACAACCCTACAAGTAACTCTACCTCTACTGTACTTAGTGCCACTAAATTTTGCTTCCTACTAAACCAAGATACCATTCCTGAACCCAAGCTAAAGCAACACCCTAAGGTGCTCTCCATATCTACTACACTACCTGCCCAATTAGAGTCTCTATACGCATACCCATGCAACTTCACTTAACTATCTCCAAGATATCTCAGAGCATACTCCACTATGCCCTTCAATATTTGAGCACATGGTTTGCTGCTACCTAATGCTCCTACTTGTGCTCCACCATGAGCTGACTCAATGTGTTCACTGCAAAACATATATATGGTTTTGTGTTGACCACATGCAACAAGGAACCTATCAGTTTCCTGTACAATGTGAGTTCAATTCCAAATCTGAAGATATTACACATTTCAAATTAGTGATCATATGTGTGGCCAAAAGTCTACAATCCTCCATCCGAAATCACTTCAGGCTCTCAATATCTCCTAGTTTCTGCCAAACCTCTAACCCCAAAAAGTAATGCATCAAACCAATGTCCTTCATCTCAAACTCTATAAATAAATCTACCTTGCACCCTGCAATGAGTTGCTTTGCACCTATAATGAACATCCAGTATCAAAATAAGTATATCAATCCCAACAACTATGTAATAAAGATTAGAATTTGCTTCACTTTTGTTGAAGCCCATACTTGGCAAATATTCATCTATCCTTGAATACCATCCTTTGGGTACCTGTTTGAGTCCATACAAGGCTTTCCTAAGCCTATAAGCATGGGATTCCTTCCCATTTATCTCAAAGCCCCAAGGTTTCTCTATATCACTTCTCCAATGAGACCATTACGAAAAGTTGTCTTAACAATAATTACAAGACTCGAACTCGACAAACTGATTTTTTACTTGGACTCATAATGTATGGAGCTAATTAAATTAGATTATTCAATGGAAACTAATGTTAAATAGTTCACACAATACTAAGAAACACTCTTCACAAAAGAAATTAAATTTCCTGCAACAATATGCAACTCTGGTTTGCAACTTGCAACCAACAACTTCAAATTCAATTAACCTTTGCAAATGGAATCACAAATCAGTCCGAAAGGACAATGGGCTGTAACAAGCCCTTACAAGACTCCAGGAAAATACAAAAATAAAAGGATTTGCAGCAGCAAATCAAACCCTCACAACTTAATTTCTCTCTAGCACCTACAACAACAAAACTTCTTACAACAATCTCAATACAAAAATCTGCAATAACTGGTGATGTTCATAGCTCTGTAATCAGCCTCCAATCTGCAACAACACCTCTCAAAATCCTTCTTGGAGATATCCCACGCCTCTCTGTGCCTTCACTATAATCTGGAGAAAACTTCTTTCAAAAATGAAATTACTTTTCCCTAACACAAGCTGTCGTCTAATGAAATGCAATGTGAATGCATTTAGTTTTAATTTTTCCAACCCACTCTCAGGAAAATCAACACCCATCTCAAGGAGTAGCCAATGAAATTAAAATTCTTCAATAAAAATGAATAAAATAAACTTTCCAAACCTCCAGACTTGTCAAATATGGAAGATAGTGGTTTAAAGGCTTTCTTGCTTTCAAGAATAAAGCAAAAATCTGCTTTTCCCAATCCAAGTGCCCACCTTCAAGATCCCTATTTTTTAGGAGTTATGGAATTTCAAATTTGGAGTTGCAAGTCAAATTGGAGGTCTCCAAGAAACCCACACCCCCACTTGCTTTTTCTGGATTTTTGCTTTTAAAACATATCCTCCACTATCTCCACCTATCCTGCTTTCTCCAAATTCACTCCAAATTTCAAACTCAAATTTTCAACATGGCATAACATCCAAATGCACTCCAAAATATGAATTTCACATATGACAAAACATGAAATTCAACTCACACCAAAAATTGAAATTAAAATCAAACATCCTTTTGTTGACACAAGATAGCCACTATGCCATGGATGCTCCTACATCAACTCAAACTTGGCAAAGACTCAGCAAATTGAAAAACACATGAAATATATGATGAGCACACGGTTATAGTGAGAGGCGGGGGGGGGTTGTGAATTAGTATAACAATATTCTTTTTCTTTTTAAACTTAATTAATCACTTTAAGATTTAGTCAAATTTAGCACATATAAATCAAATATTGAGTAACACAATAACAACACAATTTATGTAGAAACCCTTGTGGGAGAAAACCACGGCAAAAATATTACTTTTATTAAACTTCCTTTTACAAATTCTAGAGGCACCAACCCCTCATTCAAATTGTCTTCACAAATTTAGCTATAACTCTCTTCTTTAATCTTCTATAATTCCCTTCTTAAATCTGCTATAAACTGATCATAAATTTGCCACAAAATGATAACAATCTCCACATGAAACTTCTTACAAATCTGCCATACAACTTCTCACAATCTCCTCCTTTAATGTGCAAATAATCTTCTTGTAATCTCCTCGTAAATCTGCAGATGATCTTATAAATTGCTCTTCAATCTGGTGTATATGTGTAATATCCCCTTTTGAGAAAACCCTAATTCTTGCCCTAGAAATACAAGCTAATGCAGTTAGGGTTACAACTTATCAA
Organism: Sequoia sempervirens; assembly: GCA_007258455.2. Classification (NCBI taxonomy): domain Eukaryota; kingdom Viridiplantae; phylum Streptophyta; class Pinopsida; order Cupressales; family Cupressaceae; genus Sequoia; species Sequoia sempervirens. The sequence goes on from VDFB02270651.1 coordinate 656,753,200, forward strand.
TTAAATACTTTAAGCCGGATAATTCTTGGTTTAGGTCCTGCAATCATGTTAGATAATATTGGAACATAATTCACATAGTTAGACATGTATAATAAATGCTTATCTATTCATATCATGCAACACATAATATTTATAATTCACATTGGGAGTTGGATCATAAGGGAAAGTGGATGAGAAGCATGATAGGTCCGCCCAAAGCTATCACACCAAGCCCAGGAGCGGATATACCATCCCTCTTGGCCCCCTCAAGAGGTGCACTTAGACATCCCACATGGGGCGGTCTACTTGGTGGACAACTTGTATCTGCATTCCCTACCCTTGCTACCTTATCCATTCCTCTTATGGCTGAACTTCCATAATTTCATCTCAACCACCAATCCATGTGGAGGTTGGGGAGAAGAGCTTACCATAGGTGGCCCATAGACACCCTCTCCTAAGCCCAAGAGCGGATATCACCCCCTTGGCTCCAAGTGGCGCACTTAGACATCCATCAAGGAGTGGCGTACCTAGGAGTACCTCTAGTATCTGCTCAACCTACTAGTATTTTCTCCCTAGCTCCTCCTATGGTTGTTTGATGAGCATAATAAATATAAATAACAAGATATATATAATTGCATACAATAATTATAATAGAGCATATCACAAGAATAATAAATATAAATATACAATTGCATACAATAATTATGATGGAGCATAAGCCTAATAAATATCAATAACAAATATATAATTGGCATACCATAAGCATAATAAATATCAATAACAAATATATAATTGGCATACCACAAGCATAACAAATATCAATAACAAAATATATGATTGCATTCAATAATTATGATAGAGCATACCACCAATTGCTGACTCAAACTTGTCCCACTTGCTGTTTAAAAACAGTGGATGATATAATACTCAGAAAGTATTCTTTTCTCTTGCTGATTTGATGCCTTTTGAATGTCCATGGATATCCTTTTTATATCTTTTGATTGGGTGAGAAGTTGCACCCTTTCAATGGTGATATTCTTTGAATGGACCTGTCTCTTAAGCCACAGCCCTTACGAACCAATACCTTAAACCAAGGGTTGTATTAAGTGAATCGCTGCACCTTTTATAAAGGTAGTCGCTGCCTTAATGCCTATCTATGGATCGCTGCTCTTTGTTAATGATATTGTTACCAATAGCTACCTTTTCATAAAGTAATTGCTGCCTCAAAACTTTTTGTCTTATCTCTTTTTGTCTTATATGGTATTTGTCTTTAATTGCTAATATAAATCACTGCTCCTCTTTGCACTTGTTAACAAGTATATCATCTTATTTAATAAACACAAGTATATCGCTGCCTTTAGTCTGTTTAATATTAAACTGTTGCCTTTAATCTGTTTAATTTAAACTGTTGCCTTTAATCTGTTTAATATTAATATATGTTTCCTTATTTAATATTTATTTGTATATGTTAGTTTTAATATATATGTATTATATTTATAATATTATATGAAGATAATTATAATTATAATAATAGTAAATTATTAATATTTGTATTCATATTTTAATATGTATTTTGTCATTTGTTTTATTTATTTATTTATTTGCATTTCAACACTTAGTTATCTTAGTGTTGCAATTTTGGGGACATGACAATATGTTTTATATTTTATTCTTATTCATTCCACAACACACACATCTTCTCCTTCATTTCCAATCTCTATATATATATCTTCTACGATATGCATTTTTCTTCTAAAAAGACATGCCTCTTCAACAAATTGAGATATCAAAAACTGGTCACAACTCTTCAAATTACCTCTTTCATAAATCCCACCTCCTTGCAAACTAAGTTCTTTGCAACTAATAAATCGCACCATTTGAAGAATATTTTTTTTAACAAAATATATCTCTTAATTACACCTCTTGCACTTTATTATTTATGTCTTTACATCGGTCAGCATATTAAGTGATCAAATCCTCTTGATTTCTTTTAAATTTTGTCTTATTCTATTTGTCTTATTCTGTTTGTCTTATTTGTTTTGTCTTATATGCTTGACTTTCTTTTTAATGATCTTAATCGCTGCTTTGTCTTTGAATAAGACAACTTAAAGTTTGTATTTTCTTAAAGTCTGACTAATCACTACTGATGTAATCAATTCTCCTTAAACCAATTGCTGCATATTAAAATGTTAATAACCATTATGGAATACACATCATGGAATATTAAATCGCTGTATTATTTTATAATCATTGCTTTCACTTGATCGCTGTCCTCCTTATTTCATCTGCTCCTTAATTCTCTTCTTAATTAGAGTCGCTGCATATGACCAATGCTTTTCATTAACATCTTTAACATCTTAATGCTTCATAATCTAAATCATCATTGTTGTCTTGTGGCCTACATGTTGTGCATCAATTTTTCTGTCAACTTGTCATGACATCAATGACAAATTATTCAACAATATAGACATTTTTAGGGATTTAAAACTTGCTTCAGGCACCCTTTAATAAATAAAATTTAAAGACACGATAAACTAATCAAATATTAGCTACTTTGACCATATACACAAGTATACATCGATCACATGAGTATAAAAACAAATTTTAACTTTTCATCGAAGGAAACAACATTTTTAGATATATGACTAAAAAATTATAAATATCGTCAAATGTATACAAATCTCATGGATTATGAAATCCATCGCATCAAAATAAATATTAAAACTAAAAATATAAGTCTATGGCTAAGAGCAGCCTACATCAGTCATCCCAACATCACGGCAAGTCCTGCACTAGCATCTAAGATAAGTCCTGAATGATGATGCAACCATGATATCTGCCTATGTCTTAGAGACACCAACATTCCAGGGGTCTCCTCGTGCTCTATCCTCCTAAACCATGGCTACCGCATCTACCTTCTCAATCCAATTGATCAACCCATGCAAGGTCTTCATCAATGAAGACAAGATTGTCAATCTCAGTGATCCAATCTGACTATGGATCAACCTCCTCTAGATTGATGGGAGATAAGTCAATGCCCAAGATTTGTTTGTGACGGAGACGAAGGTTGTAATGAATATACACATGATTGTTCAACCTTTGCACTAACGACCTATTGTGCTTCTTGGAGAGTATGTGCTCAAACATACTCCAATTACACTCACATTCTAAAACACTACATGGTTGGCTCAAGACACAAATTGCAATCCACTAAATATTTGCCATCTTAGCACCAAACCTTTCCCTCCATGCATTTGAAATGAGAAGAAATAAAATTCAATCTTATTGTCTAACTTTGAGCTTCACTTTCAATATTAACATAAAAGAGGGAAAACTTTTATTTTTAAACTTAAATTATGCCTTTAAGAGATTTTTACTTAACTGCAATGTTGTCTAAGTTGCCTTGCATATGTCTCATGCAAAGAGGTCTCCTTGTGCAAGCCTAAAGATCTCTCTCTCAATGATTATCTTCACTCCAACCAAAGAATCAGGTGCCATTCACTCTACGACTATGTAGAGTCCACTCAAGGTCTCATCACCTTGAAATATAGGTGGAATTGGAATGACGGATTGAAAAGAAAATAAATGTGTTTTTAGGGTGTATGAGATGATTTTAAGTGTTTTTGTTTTAACACTTTATGTTTTTTAATTATTTTTTTTTAACTTTTTCTTTCCCCAACCACAGTTGAGTCTAGCTTGTGCGACTCACTCGGTACCTAAGTCTAGAGTCCCCAAAACTCAATCAAGGTCACTCACCTCGAGACTTGTTGAGTCTTGGCAAGTCCAAGCAAGTCTTGTAACACTAGTCTTAACATGCACCTAATGTATTTTTCAACCCCTAACTAAAACTAAAGACATAATTGTTCTAATGGAAGTGTCTCTGGCAATTAGAGCAAAAGTCTCAGCATAGTCCACTCCCTCCTTTTGGGAGAACCCTCTCACCACAAACCTCACTTTGTACTTTTCAATGCTACCATTTGCAACTGGCTTGACCTTATAGAGCCACCTGGAACTCACAACTAACTTCCCTTCTAATCTTGGCACAATGTCCCATACATGGATTGTTATAATAGAAGTGTACTTCGCCATGGCATCCCGCCAAACATACTGTTCTACAACTTCCTAGAAGCTCAAAGACTCTAAATCATGGGTGTTACCCACCAATGCTACTAAAACCAGTTCACCTTGTAACCCAAAAAAGTCTAACCCCTATCACCTATGTTGTAACTAGGCTAGATCCCTTCAACCTGATAAGAACTTGTTGATCCTTGAATTCTACCGCATAGCCCTTATCCTCAAATACTGAAACTGAAAGCAAATTCTTCCTAAGACTAAAAACAAATAAAACTTCATCAACTGCCAAAGAGATACCTAACTAAATTTGAAAGGGATATTACCAACTCTTATTGAATACTTGGCATCATCACCAAGTTCAATCTGAACTCTAGAATTATGTTTCTTGAAATTGGTAAAATATTCTTGGGCTAATGTCATATGCCTAGAAGCCCACCATCCGCATACCAAGCATTCCTTGGAAAACAAGAAACCAATGAGAACTCCCTCTCAAACTTGGCAACAAACTTGTCCATATGAGTTTCTGCAAAGATTGTTACCTCATGTTACTACTTTGTCTAGTTCTTCTCTTTATCTAAACACTTGATGCATAATGACTAAACACGTGACAACTAAAACACCTGATTTTACTCAAGTCCGTTTTCCCTAGCTATGAGGATGCTTCCTCACTCTTTCCCTTACCCTTGATGCTCGACTCCCTTCTTGTCTCAAAACCCTAGGTTGTCCTATAAACTCTAGTTCTTCAAACCTTTATTGTTGTTTTTGCAAACCTGGTTAAATTTCATGTCAAAAAGACACCTAAAATAAAAAAAACCTAGCTATCACTTCTGCTAAACCCTAGTTCACTGCCCTAGTCACTAGTTCAAAACCCTACCGCTTGTTTGTACTACACACAAACCCTAGTTATGGTCCTTCAAATCATAGCTGCTAGTTCATATTGCGCCCTAACCATCCCATTTACCCTATAGAAAAAAAAGTGACCAAATCGTGCAAAAAAAAAGATAATTTTTTTAATGCCTAGAAAAAAGTTCAAAAAAACTGTGTTGCTTGTCAGCAAACCCTAGCCACAGGTTTGTTGCTCTGACTATTGTGGATTTTACCTTAGCAACAAGTTGAAATCTACCAAAAGAATCGCCATAGCCGTCAAACCTGCATAGATGCCCCAATCACAACCTTCACTACTCAAAAACTGTCACCTTCTTTACCCTAGTTGTCACGGAATTTACCCTACTAGCTACAAACTAATAAAGAAATCCTATTGTTTCAACATAAAAAAACGTAGTGCAATTTTCTACACCAACAAATCTTGCACTTTTTCACATTAAACTAGCTGTGATTTCACTAGTTCCTATTGTGCAAAATTCCTTTATGATTTTTTTCGTGATTTTCACAGATAACAAACACAATTATTTTTCACGAAAATTCCCCATGACTTTCATCCATAAACCAGCACGAACTTTAGTTTTTTGTTGGCTGCAACTTTCTTTTTACCTAAACCAAGTCGTGATTCATCATGAAAAATACCTACGAATTTTCAACAAAGAAACCCACAATTTTCCACCTTAAGTCGTGCAATTTTCCTCACGAAAATCCTCTTGCACTTTGATACCATGTTGAAAATTCCAATCACATGACTAATTGCCTAATGCTTAAATACACATTGAATTAATCATGCAAATCATTGAAATTCAAACTACAGAAATGAAAATGGAAGCATACACAGATAATTACACCTCTTAACCTATATTTCATTCCTTCAAAAAACATACAAGGAAACCTCCACAACTAATATAACTCAATTGTATGGAAACAAACTTTATCTTCCATTGATTTTTCCAGTCCTTCAAAAAATTTAGTTTTTCAGCCCTTCAAAAGGCAATCTAAATTAAATGCTTATAATCTTCTATCTTGCTCCTATCTTTATACTAGTTCTATTAAAAATCTAATATTCCAAAATAGCAATCTTATCTCATGCAGGAGATGACTTGGAAGATAAGTCTAAATCATTAATGCCTATCCGCACTTTATTAGACATAATTCACTAAATAAAAGACTTTAATTTTAATCACTAAAATGAAATACAAGATAGACTAACTCGAACCACTTGAACTTTTCCCCGCAATTTCACACTAAACTTGTGCGAAAGTTCCTATCTAAGCTAAAAACTCAACAGATTCTTCTTCACTGAGTGGGTGAAGTTTTGGGCAAACCAATTCTTCTTTGCAATAGAGGAACTAGCAATCTATGAAAGTAAGCAAAAGGCAAGCTGCCTCAACTCTTATGTAACCTTCCCATGCCATGCCCACCATAAAATTAGGTATTTTTGAGCAAAAGTAGCCATATCTGTCCTAGCCTCTAGTTTGTTGAATGTAGGACCCAAAAGATTAACAAATGTCCACCATATCCACCCATTGCTTCCAAAGTCTCGATGCGTCCTCAATGTTGTACACCTTCCCAAAAGCTTTCATGAGACTCTCCTTTACCTCATCATCATCAAAAGGAATAACTCTACAAGTCCTAGGTGCATACAACTTGAATTTAAGAGCATAGGCAGTCATATGAAGTGGGGCAGGAATGATTATGGAAGGAGTGGATGATCCCTTAAACCACATGTGTTGCTAGTGATTTGTTGCCCTTTCAAAAATGTTGACTAGAAGAAGAGATGATCGTTAGCAAAAATTTTGTACCCTCATTGCCATTCTTTTGATTCTGGTTTTGAAGATCATATTACTTCTAGGTACTTTGGGTATTGATGCTGCTAACCATTATTTTGTGACAATATGATTCCTCCACAACTTCCAGTACATCTTGTTTCAGTACATCGTTTGGTAAACCCTAAAGTGATTCAACATTTCAGCCTAATATTGAAATTCTTCCCTTCTTTAGAACCATGTAAAGTCATCATTCAGAAAATCCAGACCTGTAAGGTTGTATCTATCAAAAAACCTTTTGTAGATTGTCCCCTAAATGAGTTTATAATGAAAGCCTTCTTGCTTCCCATCAACACTTTTTATAGTATGAAACTTCCCCTGATTACTTGAAAAAGATTTTGTTGGTTGCTGAAGTCAAACATAAAGGTTAGACATCACAATCTCGCATCAGATAGTGTAGGGAGGGATTTCAATAATCAAGGTACAGAACAGTAAATTCCAATCCACGGATTTCAATTTTGCAGTTATTACTCGTTAATGCTTTTTGAGAAGATGGTCATTGGTACTTGCTTGGATTCTATATTGTTGAAAGACCTCCCAATCTATCCTTGGGTTCTGGATAAACCGTGTTTATATTCTCCCAATCTATCCTTTCTTTGGGTTTTTTTGTGGAAAATCAAATCCACCTTGCCATTGTTTAGTAAATGCCAGAGGAAAGCATGCTAATTTGCAGCTCCCAAGCCTCTTGAGTACCATGATTGTATTATCATGGTAAGACTTCAACTCATAAGGGCCTGCTTGAATCCCTTTGAAAGAAATTTGTTTCTGTTGAGTCAATTGGGATGATGTATTCTAGCAAGATGAGCACTAAGTCTGCAGAGCCTTCAGGGGAATTTAGAGCTTTCGGAAGAGTTCCAGAATCTGAGGTATTTAGATGGACTTTTGTTGGTTTTCGGTTTGCCCTTTGCAGAGAATTCAGCAGACTCTTATTACAATCCCCCAGTATCTATAATGAACCTTTCTTTATTATTGAAGTGCTTATTTTCTGTTTCTTCTGAGACCAAAGGCTGGTCTTGATCTTGTGTGTTTTCCACATCCACAGAAGCAAGAAGTTGAAAAGGGAACAAAGACAGGTTATGTGTTGATCCTTGGTTGTCTTACTTTTGTAGGTGTAAGCTTTTCCATTTTTTGTCCTGAAGATATAAATTTTGGTTGTTGAGTTTGCATTTTACTTGCTTGGTTGTGATGCAGTCAAGATTGGGGGGTCTCATCAAACTACCCAATCTTGCAGCCTTAACATGTCTTCCAGCCACATAAGATATTTATTGCAACAAAATATGAAACATATCTGTATTACAACTTTGATATGTACATTCATACAACAAAATTCCTCAATAAAAATTACATATATGGAGGATTTCCACAAGAAATAAAATTCAGAAATTTTTCTTGGGTTTCTAGACACCTCCTGCCTACAAGTCTTCAAACCCTCATGCCTTCACACCTTCTTGGCTTCAACCCTCATTTAAAATCTGATTTTTACCTTCATCCTACAGCTCTCATGGCTGCCTTGAACACCTACAACACACTTTCAACTTTATTCTTCTCTTGTTTTGTTCCTCTCCTCTTGGCAATCTGATTTCCTACAGTTTTTCTCATGCAATCCTTTGGAGCAACCTGCAAATCCTTTCTTTAACCTTGCTGATGTTGATTGCTGCTTCTTAACACTATTAAAGGCTATATTTTATAGAGGGTTTCAACTATGTGAGACACCAAAAAGTGGCTGTCATACCCCCGCCATGATCAACAGTAAAGTATTGAAAATATAAATATAAATATCAACAATTTAAACATCATTATAATTATAATCATAATATTGTAAATATTAAAATGTATATAAAAAACAAATATAAAAAATAAATATATTTATATATATAATAAATTCAATTTATAATAATAAAATAGGAAATATATAATATAAAATAATATATACAATAATAATAAAATATATTAAAAATAATACAATACTAAAGTTAGTGATGGGGAGCAGCCAGCAGTTCATTTAGCAAACAACCAAGATTACGGAAAAGACAACAATGATAAAAAGGCAGCAAACTAAAGTTATAACCCATAAAGATGCAGCGATTAATAAATGAGAGGCTTGTAATAACACTCCGTGCCCTTGTTTTCAATGCTGATTTTTTTGTTTATGTGTTTGCTGTTTTTTTATAAGGTTTTCTGTTTTTTTATGTTTTGAAATGCTGACATGAAATAATAAATGCAAAAACATACAGGAAATACGAACAACTTTGATATTAACTCCTTCAATCCAATTTCTATAGCTTAATATTCAAGAGGAGAGATCATTACAAGCATACCCGAAATAAATAGATGACATGCAGCTGCTGTTATGCACTTTCAGACAAAAAAACAGATCATGAAATAGCTCGATTCTCCTTCAGAAGGTTGCCTTTTTTATCACAGCCAGTGCAGATGGCTTCTTTATACCTGGGTGCCCCCTTATGAATTTATTTGCAATTTTTGATGGCCTCCAATAGTAAAATCGCCCCCCTTCTCAAGAAGCCACCCCTTATTGATGAGGAATGGTACGGCCCTCTTAAATCAGCTGCCAATGGATGCACACAGTCTGATTAAAAATCTGCCCTTATTCTGACAATAAATTTCTGGAAATTACTTCTCTATTAAGCTCAATGTCGACCTTTGGATAAAGCCAACCCAAGGAGCAACTTCAGATGAATATTCCACAACCTTAGATTGTTGATGCAATGAAGTCTTCACGTTCTCCAATGCTGATACTCTGGAACAAACTGCAGAAACCCCAGTTTCTTCTTCAAAGCCAAAAAGGGCAAGTCTTCTCAACAAAATAACAAACATCATAATGAAGCCTTGTACGATTTTCAAGAGATAAATAGGCTTCTCACATTAGGGTTCGATTTAACCCAAAAAGCTCCTCTTCTTTCTTCAATTTTGAGATGAGTAATAATATTAGTTTTAATTTTCATTTAAGTCTCAATTGTTGGTGCATAAATATTACCATTTAATTTAATTGCTCAACTAGCCCCAACTGATGAGAACTTGACCCTTCACTTAAGTCACTTAAGTTATAATATAAAATTATATTATAACTTAATAATATAAGCTCAAAACCATTAATATTTATTTTAATCAAATAAATATTAATATCACCATTATTACTCAACATTTTTGCACGCCATCAGAACTGGGAGCTGGCATGAGGAAACTACATATGACCATACCCCCTTACTAAAAATAGCAAGGTTCCATCTCTAGCATCTCTGACTTACTATAAATAGCAAGTCCATCATACGGAGTCCTGTAGACCTCAAACGAACACCAATCCTGCATAGCTCTGACTACTGAAGAAGCTGCATCCCTCAATGGACCCTCTATCCAATCTCATTAGCCTACAAGGATCGCAATAATAGGCTAATCTACTGAATACAGATGTCTCACTTTGGAGGGGACATCACAGTCCTCCCTCCTTGAAATTGCTTGTCCTCAAGCAATCTCAACGCTGGGTGCTGTAAGATCTCCTCACCTTCCCAGGTGGCATCCTCAACTAGCAAATCCTTCCATTTAACCAAATATTTTGTGATAGTTCATTTCCGTACCCGCCTCTCTCAAAAATCCAAGATAGCCTCTGGCTCAAGAATCGATTTCCCCTCATCATCCAGGGGTGGCAACACTGTTGATGGAGTTACATGATGTCCCAATGCCTTCTTGAGGCGTGATACATGAAAGACATTGTGAACTCGGCTATCTGCTGGGAGCTCTAACTCATATGCTACTTCACCCACTCGCCTGATGATCCGAAAGGGCCCATAGTAGCATGGTTTCAACTTTTCAGCACCACTTTTCCTGAGTGTAGACTGTCGGTACGGCTGCAACATTAAATAGACCATGTCTCCCACCTCGAATGATCTCTCAGTCCTCCTCTGATCAGCATATTGTTTCTGCTAATTTTGTGCCTTAGTGATATTCTCCTTGAGAGTCTTCATAATGTCTTGACTCTCCTGCAACAAGTCTCCTGCACTAGGCACTCTGCTATCACTAAACAGAAGGTCGATGAAGCTAGGAGCTTCATGCCCGTATAACGCCATGAAAGGTGTCATCTATATAGACATGTGGATAGTGGTATTATAACAAAACTCGCAGAGGTAGATCCACTTTACCCATGCCTTTTGCTGTCCAGCTATGTAATTTCTGAGATAACCTTCCACCCATTTATTAACTATCTTTGTTTGCCCGTTTGTCTGCGGGTGATAGCTGGTACTCGAGGTTAACTCGATCCCACAGAGTCTGAACACCTCCTGCCAAAAGTGACTCATGAAGCAGCTGTCCCTGTCACTGACTATGGTCCGAGGCAACCCATGAAGTCTAAAAATCTCTCGAAAGAACAATTATGCCACCTGTGTAGCTGTGTATGTAGTTGTGATTGGAAAGAAGTGGGCATATTTTGTTAACCGATCTACAACCACATATATACAGTCTCTCCCCTAGGCTTTAGGCAAGCCCATAATAAAGTCCATGGACAAGCATTCTCACTTCCTATCAGGAATCGGAAGGGGCTGTAATAAACCTATCGGGTAAGTGTGCTCCTATTTGTTCTGCTGACAAACGGGACACTCCCTAACATACTGAAGGACATCGGCCTTGAGTCCTTTCCATGTAAACCTCTCCCTGATCTACCTGTAAGTTTTGAAGTATCCTGGGTGTCTTGCAGTAGGCACATCATGGAAAGCCCTCAGTATTATATTCTTCACCACTTAGCCTAGCGTCAAATATATCCTACCCTTATAAATTATGAACTCATTGACAATTGCATATCTATTGTCCCGAACTGACCCCTCAATGATCCCAAATGCCCATGTATCCTTGGCGTATTCTGCCACAATCAGGTGCCTCCAATCCTCTGAGATTTGAACCATAGTGCCCAAGTGTGGTCTGCGGGAAAGAGCATCAGCGACGACATTCTGAGTACCCTTGAAGTATGTAATGTCGAAGTCATACGACTGAAGCTTACTGACCCATTTCTGTTGGCGGTCATTAAGATCTCGCTGCCCCAAAAAGTGTCTAAGACTATTATGGTCAGTTTTTATATAGAATTTACTGCCAATGAGATATTGTCTAAATTTGGCCAAAGCATGCATAATGGCCAACATTTCTTTATCATAAATACTATACCCTCTCTCTGGTCCCCCGAGCTTCCTGCTCTCAAATGCAATCAAGAGCTTCTCCTACATAAGCACAGCACCAATTCCCTCACCCAAGGCGTCACACTGAAGCTCAAATGGCTTCGTGAAGTCTAGTAGAGCAAGAACGAGACAAGTGGTCATAATCTGTTTGAATCTCATGAAGCACTCCTGTGCCTCCGGAGTCCAAATGAAAGCACCTTTTTTCATCAAGTCCGTGAGAGGCACTGCATGACACGAATAACTGCTAACAAACCGGTGGTAGAATCCACATAACCCCAAAAATCCGCGCAACTGTGTGAGATTCTCTGGAGTGGGCCAATCGATGATAGCTCGGATCTTATCATGATCCATCCTCACACCCTCTGCACTAATAATATGACCCAAATATAATAATTCTACCATGCCAAGGTCACACTTTGATTCTTTTGCATATGATGACTCTATCCAAAATCCCCAACACTACATCCAAGTGAGCAAGGTGTTCCTCCCACGTTCTACTGTACACTAGTATATCATCAAAGAATACAAGTACAAACTTCCTCAACTGTGGCTAGAAGATTCTATTCATTGTGGCCTAGAACGTGGTTGGAGCATTGGTTAGCCCAAATGGCATAACCACAAACTCGAAGTGCCCACAATGGCATCTAAATGTTGTTTTCTCTATATCCTGCTCACGCACCCTTATCTGGTGATAACTGGACCTCAAATCAATTTTTGAAAAGAAATAAGCACCATGCAGCTCATCGATCAGCTCATCGATCCGTGGAATGGGGTATCTGTTTTTAATGGTTCTCTTATTCAAAGCCCTATAGTCGATGCACATACGAAGAGTACCATCTTTTTTCTTGACTAAAACCACTGAGGAGGCAAATGGTGACTTGCTTGGCCGAATGTGACCCATGGCAAGCAACTCCTTAATGGTTTTTTCTATCTCGTCCTTAAGACGTTTCGGATGCCTGTATGGAGTAATCATCACGGGCTTAGCGCCCTCCTCTAGCTCTATAATATGTTCAATACCCCTATCAGGAGGTCTACCTGGTGGGATGTCGCTGAAAACCTTCCCATGTTTAATTTTGATCTCCTATATATCCGGATGATATTCTGTTTTATGCTCCCTCTCTTGAGTCGGCATTAGCACACATTCAGCTGCCCAATCTACCATATTGTGTCGCATGAGGCTCTCCATCCTCCTAAATGACAACATCCTGAAACTGCTATCTCTGATGGCTTTTAGTATCTGAGTCTTTCCCTCTACCTCAAAACTCATCTCCATCTCATGAAGATCAAGAGTGAATTTGCCAATAGCATGGAGCCATCTCATCCCCAAAACTACATTTATGTCTCCCATGTTTACCACGTAGTAATCAGCCTTAAAGTTATAGTTATTAAGGCGCATCAGGAGATCTTTGACCATTCTTTCGCACTTAAGGGTATATCCATCCGCCACTTTCACCCTTATACCTTCAAACTCCTCAGTCATAATCCCACGCTTCTCCACAAAGCGTGCATCAATAAAATTATGAGTGGCACCTGTGTCTAAAAGAGTGATGACCTTTTGACCTGCTAGGACACCACGCATTCTAAAAGACCCTTCCTGTTGGATACTAGTAATCCGTGCCTCCTGTAGATGGACTTCCCCTTCCTTTTCCTCCTCTTTTTCTAACTTTTCATCATCTGATTCCTCTTGACCAGCTTGCTGATCAGAATTTTCAGATTTTGAATCTTCATAAAAAGCCCACATAGCACGGTTAGCTTTGCCCTTTGGCCTTAAGGGGCAATCATGATTTGCGTCATATGGACCCTTGTAGTAGAAACAAAGCTTTTTTTTTCGTAAATCATTTAATGTTTCACAATTAAATGGGGCTGCTGATTTTCCCTTTTGATCTCCCTTAAAATCAGATTTTTCTTTGTTCTTGGGAAATGTTTTATTATCCCTGAATGAAGAAGGGCCCTTTGTGCCAAACTTGTTTGATGATCTGAACTTGCTAGATGGGGCTGCAAGTTCCGTACTCCTTGCCTTCTTCATTGCTTCCTGTAGTTTTGGTGGATCGAAAGCCTTAACCCACCCACATAATGGCTCCAGTAACCCCTCTATGAAAAGCACAACCAACCTCCTCTCTAAAATGTTTGTAACCATTACAGACAACTTCTAAAAATCACTAATATAGCCCTCTAAGCTGTCAGTCTGTCGAAGTTGTGCCAAATCCCTAAAATAGACTTTTGGATCCTTTTTATCAAAGCAATCAACTAGTCTATCCACAAACTCCTGGTAGGTGGTGATACGGTCGTGCTGCGGTGTGACCATTCCTTGATACCACCAGTCATGGGCTGCTCCCTCTAAATGTAACGCGGCAAACTTGATTGCTTCTTCCTCAGACATAGGATGAAGAGTCAGGTAAGTGTCCAACCGATGAATCCAAGACTGTGTTGTCACCTTGCCGCTACCATCAAAGTAAGGTAGGTTGATCTTGTTGGTCGCATGCTTCAAGTCCCTATTCTAGTTCTAAGGCCTATTCCTCTATCGAGCCCTGTAATAGTCCATCCTTGCTTGAACAAATCGATCAAAGTGCATGAGCTCACGTGCCTTAGGTGTCAGTTGTCGCCACTCATCATGTGCAGCCATATATGCATCTGCAAAGGTTGGTTCCTCAACCTCTTCCATATTCTCCTCCGCACGCTCTTCCCTCAGGAAAGCGGATCGAGTCGGTCTATCAGCAGTGCGAGAAGCTATTCTCTGTACTCTCCATGACCCTGCTACACTCCTATCATCATCCTGGTCTTGGGGTTGCCTCCTTGGTGCATTTAACTGTTGAAGAGCAGTTGTGAGCTGCTGCAATACACCTGTTACCTATTGCTGGCCAACCCGTAAATCCCTCAAAGTCTCTCTCACTTCTCTATCACCATCCCTATCCTCATCTCTTCTTTCATTTCGGTGTGGACCCTCTTCTGACCTATCACCCATATCTGATAATGGCTCCTCTGCAAATGGATTATCTCTCTGCCACTCTTCCTCAATTTCCCCTTTACTACGAGTGAAATATCTATGGTGACTTCTCATGTGCCTTCAACCCTCCAGGATGGCAGGATATTGGCTCTGATACCAATGTAATAACACTTCGTGCCCTTATTTTCAATGCTGATTTCTTTGTTTATGTGTTTGCTGTTTTTTTATAAGGTTTTCTGTTTTTTTGTGTTTTGAAATGCTGATATGAAATAATAAAATGCAAAAACATACAGGAAATACGAACAACTTTGATATTAACTCCTTCAATCCAATTTCTATAGCTTAATATTCAAGAGGAGAGATCATTACAAGCATACCCGAAATAAATAGATGACATGCAGCTACTATTATGCACTTTCAGCCAAAAAAGCAGATCATGAAATAGCTCAATTCTCCTTCAGAAGGTTGCCTTTTTTATCACAGCCAGTGCAGATGGCTTCCTTATACCTGGGCGCCCCCTTATGAATTTATCTGCAATTTTTTATGGCCTCCAATAGTAAAATCGCCCCCCTTCTCAAGAAGCTGCCCCTTATTGATGAGGAATGGTACGGCCCTCTTAAATCAGCTGCCAATGGATGCACACAATCTAATTAAAAATCTGCCCTTATTCTAACAATAAATTTCTGGAAATTACTTCTCTATTAAGCTCAATGTCGACCTCTGGATAAAGCCAACCCAAGGAGCAACTTCAGATGAATGTTCCACACCCTCATATTGATGATGCAATGAAGTCTTCACATTCTCCAATGCCGATACTCTGGAACAAACTGCAAAAACCCCAGTTTCTTCTTCAAAGCCAAAAAGGACAAGTCTTCTCAACAAAATAACAAACATCATAATGAAGCCTTGTACGATTTTCAAGAGATAAATAGGCTTCTCACATTAGGGTTCAATTTAACCCAAAAAGCTCCTCTTCTTCAATTTTGAGATGAGTAATAATATTACTTTTAATTTTCATTTAAGTCTCAATTGTTGGTGCATAAATATTACCATTTAATTTAATTGCTCAACTGGCCCCAACTGATGAGAACTTGACCCTTCACTTAAGTCACTTAAGTTATAATATAAAATTATATTATAACTTAATAATATAAGCTCAAAACCATTAATATTTATTTTAATCAAATAAATATTAATATCTCCATTATTACTCAACATTTTTGCACGCCATCAGAACTGGGAGCTGGCATGAGGAAACTGCATATGACCATACCCCCTTACTAAAAATAGCAGGGTTCCATCTCTAGCATCTCTGACTTACTCTAAATAGCAAGTCCATCATACGGAGTCCTGTAGACCTCAAACGAACACCAATCCTGCATAGCTCTGACTACTGAAAGAAGCTGCATCCCTCAATGGACCCTCTATCCAATCTCATTAGCCTACGAGGATCACAATAATAGGCTAATCTACTGAATACAGATGTCTCACTTTTGAGGGGACATCACAAGGCTATACAGCAATCTTTATAGAGGACAGTGATTAGTTAAATAAAGAGAGAGGGAGTGATTAGGTGTAAAGAGGCAACTATTAAAAACAACAACCATAATCAATAAAAGGGAGTGATCTGTAATGGAAGGGTACTTCTCTTGGAAAGAATGCATCCATTATGAAAAGGTATCTCTTTTCATTTAAAGATGAAGCTATAAAATGAAGTTTGTGTGAGGAAGTGAAGATAGGTTCGGAGATCATGAAGGGAATAATCCAGAAATAAGAACGGAGTCTGCACTAAAATAGCAGCAAGGAAAATATACAGAAAATAAGGATAGAATAGGAGGAGTATTTCTGAGTGTAGCAGTAGATACATGAATATGTTACCTTGGATAATATGTGGGAAGAAAGAGTTGGCTCAAGGAGAGATAAATTAAGATAAATGTTAAATCAATAAGGGAAGTAAGTTGAATATAATTATATATAAATATATCAATTCATATAAAGTGATTATAGGAAGATTGGAATAAATTAGGAATGATTATATATATATATATATATGCGATTAAGCAATAATAATGCTTGCAGCAATTATCAAGCCTTATAAGTAATTATGATACTTTAATACAATAGATTCTTATCTGTTTGATCTGCACTGACAATATCCTCTGAGTGTTAAGAACAGATCGATTAAGGAGATAAAGGAAACATACCAGCAGTAAGAGAGAATCAGTCCAGTTCATCACCACCACTTGCTAATATCAGAACTATTTCATGTTCAGGTGTATTTCTGCTATTTAATGTATTGCCTCTATAAGTATAGTCTTGCATAAGGAAGGCATATTTAATATATTTCTGCGCACAATCATTTAACCATGTATGCATATTACTTATAAGATAATAAAGTAGGATTTCGATGTTTAAAAACAGAATTATTGTTAACTGTCTGAAACCCATCCTGTGAAAGGGCCTGAGGTGCCAGTGGTAGAGGCCAAAAGCCGACTTACAACCTCCACCCAACTCCTCACAAAGGTAGGGCCTGAGGTCTAGTGGTAGGAGCCAAAAGAGCCCACTTGCAATCTCTGCCCGATCCTGTTGTGACCTATTTCACACATTGCCCCATTGCAAATAAGGACCCTCGGTGGTTTGCTTTTAGGGTTTTGAGTTGCAATCTCATAAGCTCTATAGCTCTGAGAGTTTCAAGTTGAAGTCTAGAATCATCACCCGAGCCAAGTTGAGAATCCAAGCCTAAAACTATGCTTAAACGTCATAGAAGTGCTCAGAAGACCCTGAAGACAAGGATCGCCTATGCTTTCACTCAATTCTAACACTTCCTACTTTTTAGGGATTTTGTTTTTTTGCTTTTTGCTTTTTTCATTTTTGGCACTTTTGGACCAATCTAGGATTTACTATTTTTAGAAAGTTGCTTTTTTGCTTTTTCTATTTTTAGTAAGTTTCTATTTTTAGAAAGTGTTAGGTCCCAGCAATAGAGGAATCAAAGTTTCCATCTTTAGGGTCAAAAAGCATACAAAAATCAAGCAAAAAATCAGAAAAATCAAGAAAATCAGATGAAAAGCATGCAAAAATCAATGAAAAACAAGTGAAAATCATGCAAAAATCTGGAAAATCAATGAAAAATCAACCAAAAAGCAAGAGATTCATAGCAACCAGCATGAAATCTATGGAAAAAAATGGACTATGTTTGGTGAGGTGCGCCCAAGGAAGTGGAATAAAGTCTTCCATGTCCGCCCTGCAATGGAAAGGCATGGAGAAAGCCCGCCCAGCACTCGAAATGGAGATGGATAGATATTCATGAAGTCCGCTTGGAAGATGGCAAGAACACCTTGAAGACCGCCATGCCAAAAATGGACTATGGAAAGCCTTAAGGGAAGTCCACCATAGAAAATGTCAAGGAAGCTAACAAGTCCACCCTACCTTGTGCCTTGCATATGGAATGAAAGTTGGAAAGTCCACCATCACTTGGAAAAATGTCAAGAAAGTCTGCCATGAGGAATGAGGAGAGTGGAAAGAACTTCACAAAGTCCGCCCTACCTTGGAGATAGATGGAAAACTCACCCCAAAGTCCACCTAAGACATAAAGGGAGAGTGGAAAGAAAGTTTCAAAGTCCGCCTAGCCTTTTGGAAGGAAGTTCACAAAGTCCGCCATAGAGATGAGGAAATGAAACATGGAAAAACATCTCCAAAGTCCGCCTTGGGGAGATGATAAGTGGAAAAACATCAATGAAGTCCGACCTAGGAAAAAAAGGATGTGGAATAAAGTTGATCAAGTACGCCTAGCTTGTGGAAAGACCCCCATGAAGTCCGCCATGAAGAAAATATGGCTAGAAAAATCCAAAGTGCGAACTTGGGAAGAAAAAAAAAAGAGAGAGAAATCCATGGGATTAAATCAAAATTCGTCAGAGCAAACAAAATACATGGATAAATTAAAAAATTAAAGGTTGGAAAAATCAAAATTTCACATAATAAACCTTTAATTACTTTCAACACTTAGGAGAATTCGAGCTCCAGAGAAAATCTAAGGATTTTGGATAGAGATGAAGAGTAAAAAAATTAGAAACTTGCCTCGATAAACAAGAGTCTAAGTTCGATGAACTTGAGAAACTGCTAAATGAATCGAACTTCTCAACTTTATAAGATGTTTTCGAGTCATTCTCAACTCACAAATTCAATTTGAGAAGAAGTTAAGCTCTCTCCAATTCATGAGAAATAGGAATTTCAAGAGATAGAAAATTTTTCAAGAGATAAAATTTTTTGAGAGATAGAAATTTCGTAAGGAAGAGAGATAGAAATTTTGGAGGTTGAGTGATTTTCTTCGAGGTGAAAAACAAAGAGAAAGAGCAAAACTTTGAGTTGAAGATAGAAAAAAATTTCAAAAGGCTGGCTTGCTTTTTCCAGCAACAAAGACAAAATTCTCGAAGTTTCAAGTTGAATTGCCATCCACAGAGTATAATTCCAGAGTTTGATGGAATTCTTCATGTTTTACTTTTGTCTTCACTTATCCTCAAAAAATTTACTAAGTGTTGTTACTTTCAACTTGCTTTTTCATAGAATTTAACCTTCAACAAGCTGAAAGTTAGAATTTTCAAGGAGAAAATTTAAAAGTTCTAAAATTAATATATTTTCTTTTCTTGCAGGTTGATGACCACCCTCGGAGAATCTTCGAAGAAAGCACAGATGAAGTTCGCGAGCAAAGGAGTTCAACAAGAATCAAAGATTAACTCCAAATGGAAGAACATCGCGGATATAGACCTTGGACACGTAGACTTTGAGGAATTCAAAAAGAGGATGTACGGACTAAACGGACTCTTGCCGACAGCAATTGCCCGCCAGATGATGCGGAATGGAATAGTACAAGCAGCTGGATTTCCTCTAGTAGTCGAGTTAGCTGAGTTGATGGTGGAATGCGCCAGACATTACAATCCACAAGAAAGACAGATCATTGCTCCCGATGGAAGGATTTTGGCACATCTCGGAGAGCCGGCCATCCAGGAAGCATTCGGCATTCCTCATTACAACAGGACTTCGTATAAAACTAAAGAAGAAGCCAAGGGAATTTTTGAAGACCGGATAGATCAGTGTGCGATCAACATCAACAAAACGTGGTTGGAAAAGCCAAGGGCTTTTGCAAAGAAAATGCCTAAGAAACTGCGCTAGACAGACTTCAAGGAGGACTACGGTGATATAATTTTGCTTTTGAACAGGATAATGGGCAGCCCTCAAGGCGCCCCATTCGAAACATGGATGTACTTTTTCATAGATGAGATCACCTCAGAGATCATAATGTTCAACTGGTCAAGGATGATCAGTGATAACATCCATGAGCAATTGATCAACTTGGAAAGGACTAAGTCGTTCCATATGAGTTCCTATCTCATCTATCTATTGGCGAGAGCCTATAGATATTCTGGATTAATATGCAAAGGCATTGTAGGCAACAGAGAAAACGAATTCAAAGTATATGAATGCTACCCCCAGCTACAGCTGTCTGCCAAGTCTCATTTTAGAAGAGCGCATGATGCATTCCTAATGTACATCACGAGGATATTGCAAGGAGGAACGCATCAAAGGCTGACCCATGAGGCCAAGAGCCTTATCAGCAGATACGGATCCTGGTACATCCAGTTTCCAAGATTCACTTATATCAGAATTCAGGGATTCACTGGAAATCCGTTCAAGCTTCCAATTTATCCCACCCACAGAATGATTCTGTTGGAAGTTCTTAGGCAGTTGGAAACTTATCAAAACTTCCAGAGAGTGGAGCAAAGCCACCGTCACTTTCCCATTCTTCATTGGAAATATGGAAGAATCCTACCCATTTGTACAGGCAGCTGAAGGTGCCCGGCTAGAGATGCAATGGTATCCATTCACGTCCTATCGGTCCAAAGCTAATTTTGACCCTCACCATCGCATCAGGGCCATGAATGGAGTAAAGTACAAACACAAGGTATATATGGAAGACTACTGGGCGAATGCTGCATATGAGTTCGATGTTAGAAAAAGATTATGGTCCAGACTGTCAGTCAGCTTGATCAGGACAACTGAACTCTTCCATGTGCTGGATCAACTTGAAGATGATGGCGAGTATATGCAGCCAAGTTTTGATGAGTCTCGGCCTCTTCTTCCCAAAGGATGGTTAGAATCAGAGCTTTCAAACTTGACCACTTTCATGAGACCAGTCATCAAATACTCGCAATGGTGGGTAGACCAACAGATCAAAGAATTGCGGCAAAAGAATGTGTCTTTGACATACACTTTGATGGGCGAAGTAGAATCTTACTCCTCAAATGCTGGTGCATCTCAAGGTGATGAGCCAATTGAGAGCTCTAACCCCAAGAAAAGGAAGGAGACAAAAGGAAAAGAAATTGCGAATGAAGAACCTACCAGAAAGAAACAGAGACCAAAGCCCCTTCATTCTGTTGTGTCCGCAAACATAAATGAAATATTAGACATCAATGAGTCTTTGGGAGATATAAGGATTCCTTCTCCCATTCTAGTTCAGTCGGAGGATGATGAGCCTCCATCTCCCACAAGCACCGAGATTCTGGAATCTGACAATGAAGTTGACATTTTAGATAGTGAGTTTGAAGAAGGAATGATTTCAGCCCTCAAAGGAATTCAAGAGATTTCGGGCGAACAGGACATTCAAGAAGAACAAGATACTGAGCAGCCAACTATCCCCGATTGGCTAAAAGAGAGATTGAAGATGAAAGAACCAGAAGAAGATGGCATGGCCGATTTCTTGGCCAGATTGGAAGCAGTCAATGTAAGAAAGCCTGCCAAAACATTCTCCACTATCCAAAGAGATGAAGCCGAGCATCGTACAGTCCAAGTTGATGTACCGACAATTGACAAGTCAAGAGAGGAAATTACTCCTTAGGAATATGCCATCACCACTGTCGACCTGGGCCCAACCACGAAAGGATAGGAAGTGGAAGACTTAGATAATTTTGTTGCCACTATCAAAGCAAGGTTGGAAAAGGAGGTAGCAAGGAAAATGGAATACAAACAAGAGGTTGAACGACTCAAAGAGTATATTCAACATCTGACCAAGCCTCTCGATCAAACTAGCTCAGCGGCTCCTCCATTGATGAACACTTCTTAGGAGACTTTCGAAGAGGAGAAGACTGCAGCCAAGGAGACCAAGGAATGGTTAATCAGCAACAAAGAAGAGGTGGTTGTATTTACAAAAAAACTAGCATTGGCATACGGGCAAACTTCCTCTTTGCTCTCAAGAATTGCAGCATTGGCGGAAACGTGGGATAATGCTCAGGATATTCGAGACAAAATCATTCCATGTCTCAAAGTGCTTAAAGGAGTTCCGAAGAAGGAACTAGTTGATGGAAAGGTGATTGCAGCAGGCGCAGCTTATGATTTCAGCAGCTAGTACTTGGCATTGATCACACGAAATGAAGTCCTAGAGAAGGTAAAGGCTGATACTATCCGAGTTGAGGGAAGGACGAAGGAAATCCGGGAGAAGATTCTATCTGTGGCTGCAGATGCATTGGAAAAAGATATTGTGCGAGCAAAAGACATGCAGCTGGAAAACTTGAAGCACAAGGTTCAAGGAATTTTCTTCGCCACCACTGGGCCGATCCTCAGACAAAATTTGACTAAGGTAGCCTGCTTCCTATCCATCTTCCATGCCTTCTAGCGGCAGGAATCTGAGTGGGAGGATGCTTTTGCAGAATGTTCGGATGATTTGGATCTGCTAGAATACAAGGTCAATGCATTGCCACTTGCACGATCGAGGAAGTCAGCACAATAGTTGCCCGATTTATCTAGTACAATGCCACCAAAGAGGATAAGGATGCACCTCCCCAAGGATAGCTCTTCACACCAATTCACTCACTGTTAACTCATTGATCACTAATTGTATTCTGGGAAACCCTAATTAGGGTTGCTTTCTTTCAATCTCTACCGTTAATCTTGAATTAATCTTGACCGTCTATTGAATTTTCAAAACTCTATATAAACTCTTGTTTTCCCATTTCATTATAATGGGAGAAAGACTTATGAAATTGTTGCTTAAGATTGCTTTGAGAATAAAGTTCATATTGCATGAGTTGCTTTGAATCCTTCTATTTTCAAGTGGTTGCATGGTTCCATATTTCTCTTCCAATAGAGTAGATTAAAGTAGTATTTGATTTGAATGCAAATTAGATGAATGATAGATTGATAGTATAGATTGGTGGAACTTTCGCTCATACTTTCTTTGGATGGATGATTTCCTTTCAATGCGTAAAGTTAGACTGAGCTGATAATGTGGATGCTTCAATTGCTTACTTTGAATAATATTGTTCTCTTGATGGTATCATTCTTGGTAAGAAAATCTTAAGCACAAATCCCAAAAGATTGCACTTGCTTTGTGTAGTTTTTTTTTTTTTTGTGGCGAAACAAAGTCTTGTTTCTTAGTTTCACTTAATCTTACCGTCTCTTGACTTCATAGGAGTAGTATAGGACTTATGAACCCTCATCCTTTTTTCC
The DNA here is from genome assembly GCA_007258455.2 of Sequoia sempervirens. Classification (NCBI taxonomy): domain Eukaryota; kingdom Viridiplantae; phylum Streptophyta; class Pinopsida; order Cupressales; family Cupressaceae; genus Sequoia; species Sequoia sempervirens. The sequence goes on from VDFB02270651.1 coordinate 656,776,581, forward strand.
CTTTTTTAAAAATCTTAAAATCAAAAAATCCAAAAAAAAATAGAGCATTTAACGTCAAATCAACCTAAGTCCTTACTTTTGAGTAATTTGTTGACAAAGGTCCCTTTGTGATACCACCATATCACATCATCCATTGAGCTTGTCCACACTTAACTTATGAAACATTGGAATTGTCGTATGATCTTTCTTGCAATCTTAGCATACGAGGTAGTTTTTCAAGAGAGGATAGAGCGTCTTTGGACTCTTTATTCTAGAGTGTTCGGTGTGTCATAAAACACGCATCAACAGATCCCATAGGTTGGCAAGTGGCTTCAGGGTTTGGGACATGATGGGGAAAGCAGGTACAAGTCACCAAGGGAGAGGGTTGTGGTATACACCCTCTTAGGCTTGGCATACGGCTTCGAGCGGACCCATCATATTATCTTTCCCAACTTCCAAATTTGTTGCATTATTGATAATTTGTGAATGCGGCGCAATTGTCTAACCCTAACAAGCATATATACATATTTGCATATATTGTTATTGTGGTGAATGCAAGATTCCAATCCAAGATGACATCATCAGAGAGATATCTATTTAATTAGGTGAAACCCTAACCCTAAATTGTTGTAATTTGTGATCAATAGGCAAATTCTAGGGCAAATCGAGATTGGGGACATTGCAGTGGCACACAAATCTGCTCTTTCATTTCCCTCAAATTGATATCTGAAACTCCTTAAAAAATGAAATAAAACATAGTTTTTGCCTTCTAAATGTGGCGCCAAGGTTGCTGCACCATATCCAACACCTTGCTGCTGTAGATGCCTCATAAAAATCAATAAAATTGTGAACTAATTCATGCTCATTCACCCCGAATTGAAAACTAAAGAGTCATTATTTGTTTTTCCAACAATCACTAGCTTTTTCCTCCATTCTAGGCATACAAATTGAAAGAATGGAATGCCAAATATCATTTTCCTTATGCACACTTCCCTCTGCAAATAAATTGAGAAAATTAATTAATTTTTAATTTATTTTACTTTACAAGTTCCACATAACATGCCAATGGACCCCTTCAACCCTTGAAACCTTGAAGTTGTGCAATATAATATTTTAAAATCACAATAAACACCCTAGATGCCTCTACTTTCTGAAATGGAAGCCAAGTCTTGATAAAAGAAATATTTTATCCTTCAACACTCCATGAGATGCTCTTGAAGCTCAAACCTACACCAAAAATGCAAAAAATGAACATAAAAGGAAAATATTTTTTTGGTGATGCGGGATTGCCTATGGATCCGGATGCTCTTGCATCAGGTGGCCATCAGATTTATCAGCAGTTGATGGATCTTTTAGAACAAAAGTCCACTGGTGCATAATAGAGGGATGGGTGTAAGCAAGTGATGGAGATGACATATACAAAATCTACATGGGATTTTCTTAGTATCAAATGGTTGATCCCAACTAAAACATCTAATTCTATTATTTGATCTTAAAAAAGCTACTTTGGATCTATATTTATGTAGATTTTTATCCAGTCTAAAATTCCAGAATGAATGGTCAATTCTAAAGCTGTGAAGTATTCCACTATTGTGCTACAGCAGATTCATCTCAAGATCTCCCTGGTAAAACCATAATTCAGACCCAGACTCGAATTAGGATCCTACTAGGTAGCTCGACCATTAAACTGACAACCAGAGTCCTGGCCTCAAGAAAAAGCCAGCTTTGTTAATGATCCATTGTGGTCCATGGAAAATGGTCTCTTTCTGTAGATAAGTGGAAAACATGTCATGAAATAACCATAGGAATCATAAGAATGTCAACAACATCAACGCTTTCCAATTCTACCAGACTCAAAGACCAAAGCATTTTAGGGCCTGGATATTATCCCACACACCAACAGCACAAGGTGGTTTTGAGAGGCTGCTGCTTTGAAGAATGCTTGGGTAGTGAGGATACAACCATGAAGACAACTGGCTGTGAATCAGGAAATGTATCAGTTCAAGAAAGCAGGAAGTAGAATGAGAATCGTGTGAAAGGTAGAAACAAAGCATATTCATTCAATTCAAGTCTGACCCCTTATCTATTCAGAGGCATAGAAGTAATATTCATTTTCATTAACTTTCTTCTAACATCCACAAACACAATAGAAAAATCTGGTTGAGCCACAAACACAATAGAAATAAAAGATTTCTACCTAATATAGGGTTTAGATGGTATTTGGGACTAATATCGCATCAAGAAGAGTTTTGAAGGGGCGGCATGCTCACTTACAGGTAGTAAAATTGTCTTAAGTAGAAGCTATATCATTGAGTGTACAAATCTGAAGGCAATTCCCAATGAGGTTAAAATCTCAAACAAGTTCGTACATGCTAATGATGCTATATAGTATATAAAACAAATTCTTCAATAAGTCCCTTGTTAATAGGGTTTTATCAAGCTGAATTTGGATGGAGCTTCAAGGAGTAATCCCGGTCCAGCTGATGCTCGTGTTGTGGTAGTAGTACATTCCTCCCAAGGATCTTTCTTGAGAGGTGTATCCTTTTTCCTGGACTCTAAGATGAATAATAAAGCACAAGCTATGGCACTATTATAAGGTCTAAAAATGGCAGTTAATATGGGATGTAAATTTCTGGAAGTAGAGGGGGTCTCCCAACTGAATATTCAAAAGTGTGTTCAGAAATCTCTGAACAATAGGAAGTTTCATAGCATTTTGGAAGAAATTGTTGTTGTTGGTAGAAACTTCGAAGAGATCTTGTATAACTACTGTTATAGAAAATCCAACTGAGTGACAGAATTCTTAGCAAATGATGGGATATCACAACTGAAATTTTCTGCAAAAATGAGTAATGAATTGAATGATTGGGAGATCAGTAAGCTCTTAAAGTCTGGCTTTCCCACAGCAAAGATTAGCAAAAACCTCAATGAGTGAGATATAGCGCAAATTTTGAAGGATTCAGAAGCATTTCAGATAGAATCATCTATTTCTCCCTATTTTCATTTGGCATTTTGACTATTTGCCATCTTGACTATAAAAATTGCCCACTTCAAATAACAATTACAAGCAGTGGAAGTGACCATTGTCTTTCCCAATTTATGTTAGGTGCTAGTGTATGTGATGGGGCATGCAGCCCTATTGGGGACTCATTCAAAGGGTTTTTTGAAGCACTTCATATGCTTTTGTTCCCACACAGCACACAGTTTTTATGTGCAGCCTAAGTTGCAAGTTCTGTAAATTTGATGTTGCAGGGTTTGGCACTAGAAGAACGGAACAAGAACGATCTGTTAGGGATTCTCCCTACACTGGAGTATATTAGTATAATATCTTTCTATTTGTTTAGTTAATGGTCATCTAGTCATTCTTAGTTAGGTTAGATAGTTTCTAATTTCATCTTCAATTAACAATTGTTTCATTTAGAAACATTGTCTTTGTAAATCTATATAAGGAACTTTCGTTCCTCTATTTAATACACAACATCGATTATTTGAACATGGTATTAGAGTGGAAGACATTTTGGGCGCTATTTTTGTTTTGATTTTTGAAGGAAAAATTTTGTGGGTTTTCTGAATAGAATCGTGTTTGTTTGAGAAGGATAAAATTGTGATTTTTTTCCTATGCTTGAGGCCATGAACTAGGCGTCTCTGCAGAATCGCATTTTTATCAGGGTAGCGCAACCCTCTGTATCTTTCTGGGTGCAATTTTTTTCGTTCTCAGCGCATATTTTTAAACCCTTTTTTGTGTATTTCTCGAGTTTTTCCTTTGCCCACGACTAAGCATGATTTTTTGGTCGCGTCTTATCGGTGGTTTTTTTGTGTCTATTTTTACCCTCTTTTTTTTGTATTAAAGATAGTATAACAAAAGGATTACAATGGACACGCTAAATCAGAGTTCACACTGTTCAAACGCAGCAAGAGGACCATGAAGGCCTCAGGATAACAAAGACCACGTAGGGTCACAGCAAGAGGAAGACCACTCAGGTCTTAGAAAATGATTACATACAGATTTTTGTCCCAAAATAAGACTAATCAAAACAAATTTACCACATGCTTTTGAATTCTGAATTGTTGACTTCCAATATGCCTTCTTTCAGCAACTTAATGAACTTGCTTTTCTGGAGAGCTGCAGCAACATAAATCGCTCAAGAATGGAGCCTATCCTCACCAACAACTCCTGCAGCTTCGTTGAAGACCCATTGGAATTCCTTTAACGTCCTTAGAAAGTTCTCATCATTACCCAGATTGTGTCCAAATTCAGCTTCAGATTTGTTTGCCATCCCACCACTGTTAGTAATCAATCTCCTGACTTTTGCTAATGCCATCTCTAATGCCGCATTTACCTGGAAAGCAACAATAAGATATGTGAGTCTCCTATTTGACTCAGTAAGCCCTCTCTTACACCCTTGGAATCTTTCCTCATTCCTAACCTTCCATAGGTACCAAAGAATTTCAGTTGTAAGAATATCCCATATTTTTACGCTTGTTTTGGCGCAACCTGGGTAAAATAAAAATCACGTCTATGTTGTTCAGATTTTCGTGGCCAATCCCTGTGCGCGCGATTCCAAACTTGTGACAGATTTTTTTATTGTGTGGGTATTTTCTCCAACTTGTGCCTGCAACTTATGCTTTTTGGGCAACTTTCTGAGCAGGTTTATTTTGTGCGCATGTTTGTTTCTTGCATCTAAATATCGCGTGGGCCTGGAGTATCCTCCACAAATTTTTCTTGCTATACCGAAGGTTTTCTGGCTTTGTGTTCTTCCAGACTGCAACCTATGAACCTGTTCATGGCTGTAGAAAAATGGGACTTCTTCAAACCATGTCTGTGAAAAATCGTGTTTTTTGGGGGCGATTCTGGGCATGTATTTCCAAGCCGTTTTCAGCAATCTGTGCCGTTTTCAATTTTGTGCATTGATGTTCTGGGTTTTTTAATATTTTTTTTTTCTTAAAAAAATTCTAATGGGTTTTTTAATAATTTTTTTCCTTAAAAAATTTTTTTAATAATTTTTTTCCTTAAAAAAATTCTGATGGGTTTTCATAATTTTGACCCTTAAAAAATTCTATTTGGTTTTCTGATTTTTTGCTTGAAAAATCATGGGATGGTTTATAATTTTTTCCTTAAAAAATTAAGGGTTTGCTCTTGTATGCCCTAGTTAGGGTTTCCGCCGTTCAGGAGGGCTCTCTAGTTTTTGGAAAGGTTTTACCATTTTTCCTTAAAAACAATGTTATGTATGTTGATCCATGTTTCGGATTTTGTGCCAACTACATGTTTGGTTTTTTCGATTTTATCTTCAAAAATCATTTTTGGGCTTCTATAATTCGCAGATCTATTTTGGTCGCACTTGGAGTTGCTGGGGCGAACATCTGCACAATTGGCTTCTTGAAATCTATTCTAGAGCGTCGTGCTCATCTGCAAAAGTTTGGAGGGTTTGCCGATTTTTCCTCACAATCGTGGCAGTTGTTCTCAGTGTGTCTCTAGTTATAGGGAGGGACAATTCTATTACCCAACATCAGGTTGGACGTTTTGTGATCCGTTTTGGTCATTTCCAGAAGTTCTAAAGTTTCTGGGAGGGTTGGTGGCAAACTCATCTCAAGTGGCAGAGTCAGTGGCAGGCTCTTGTCTTTTGTTGCAGAAGCATTCTGAGAAGAAGGGGGCAGCCTTCTTTGTTATTTCTCTGGGTAGTTAGAACGATGACCGTTAAGGGAGGGTATAAGTATAATATCTTTCTATTTGTTTAGTTAATGGTCATCTAGTCGTTCTTAGTTAGGTTAGCTAGTTTCTAATTTCATCTTCAGTTAACGATTGTTTCATTTAGAAACATCATCTTTGTAAATCTATATAAGGAACTTTTGTTCCTCTGTTTAATACACAACATTGATTATTTGAACAAAGCAATGTCAGACAAGAGACTGAGACACATGTTCTGCATTCAGGATGTGTAGACTTTGAATTTTGTTCAGGAAATTTTGAGGGAAGAAGTCCTGTGTAACACAAGGGAACAAAGGACAAAGGCCTCAATAGCAAAGAATTGTGTTAAATACATTGAGAGTCAAATTCAGGATGGGGTGGTGAAGGATTGGATAATCAGTTGAATTCTTCCTATAGAGGATGATTTTTTCATTGTTGAAAGCTCTAAGGAAGGAATGGAGGAACCAAAGCCTGCAGGTTGTAGTTGATGTGTGGAGAAGGAAATCAAACAGATCAAAATCTTTTCCTTAATTATCTAAAAGCAACAGGCAGATATAGCATGCTTTTGCCAAGATTTGGCATTGTATGTTGATACTATTCACATAGTTCTTCAGCATATGAGTTTGGAAATAGCCAACCAATTCACTATGCCATCACTGTCCTTGATGGGGATCACCAAGGCATCTCAGTAGACCTTTCCAGAACCAAGAGTTCAGGGTTGTTGCTAAGGAGGAGGCAGATGCCCTTGGGCCATTGAGCTAATAGACTATAGGAGAGTTTGAATGTATTTTGTTTTTGTGTTTTCAGTATCTAGCTGGGTATAGTATTTTAATTGTAAGAGATGATCTTTGGATGGTTGGACTCTTTTGGCAAATAATTTATGTAATTTTTTTCTTTCATCTTCAGAGTGGGCCCCTACAGAACCCACATGAACCTATCAAAGAAATAAAAATGGCTCCAACTGTAAACTAAGCTTGAGCAACAATTAAGAAAATACTTAGTATTGTCAGAGCCCTTTAAACAAATTTATCTCTGTTAGCCACTAGGATGCTTCAATAGAGAAAATATCCTCAAAAACTGATGATCATATATTGCTACAACTTTTCCCTTTGCTAGAGAAATTATGCTCAATTCCTTTTCACATGGTGACCTTTTGCATATATTTGAATATGGTTTTTTGAGTGGTCAGTTACCCCTCCCAGAGTCAGTGTAGTTTTCAAATCTAAACTTGGTCCCATTCTTGGGTTTCCAGATAATGTTGTGTAAAATTGTTACTTTTGATAGTTTGACCATAATGAAGCCATATCATATATACTACTAAAGGTTTTTGAGATGGACTCTCCAACAAAGGGATTTTCATTCCATGATTCTATTTTACATTTCATCTTTTATTTGTTTCCAAAGGATATTATAATTCCTTTGTGGGGCCACAAAATAGTTCGCTAGGTTTTAGAAGACATTATAAACATGGGTTTGCAATCTACCATTCTCAAGTTCTTCTGAGATACAGCACTATAGTGTGAATATTATCTTACATTGTCAATATTATTGGCTTCCATCCTAACTGATGACACAGAAGGGACATCTTCTGGACTCCTCTTTTCTCCGTGTTTTCTTTTCGTCAGATCTCCAAGATAGTTTGTTATTTTTGTGATCAGTGGTAGCATAACAATCAGATATTCATACATACAATATTGAATTTGTATCAGTTTTTCACTCTATTTTCATTTTCAATTTCAGTGGTGAATGGTGAATATTCATTGTTCAATGTTTGAAGTCATAGATGCTATTACTATTAGATTTGAATTTCAGCTTTGTATGGCATTTAATGATGTTTGCCAAATTAATTATACAATTGGAAAGCTATAAATATGTTTGTATATATCAACCCCCGGCTGTCCCAAAAATTCAAGGAATTTTTTTTGTCCCTAAAATGCATTCTTGCATCCCAAAAACTTGGAGAAACATAAAAAATATTATTTGTCAATGAACCACACTTAAAGAGTAAATATGCTAGTTAGGTAGGTTCAACACATTCAACAGCTGAAAAAAACAAGATATGTAAATGGCTAAATGCATCTAGGTGGCCTACAAATAATTGACTTGTTTCTAGAGTGCTTTGCTAAGTTTGCTTCAGTGTGGATAGCTTGGATTTACTTAAAATGTACCTTTTCTTCCTGTTATAAGATACAAAAAGACTCAAAAAATTGTTCTGAATAAGTACCAAAAAAACTTCTATTCCAATATAAATGAGGATAAATGTCATTCACGTAATGACTACTCATCGATGTGACCTTGAGATGGTTAAATAAGACATGGGTTAAATTCCTCATAAATTAAAAATGCCTGTGAAAACTAAGAACAGACCATAGCTTTTAAGTTTGAACATTATGCTTTCCATTCACATTAACACAGACAAAGATTTGACAATTAGTTCTTTTCAATCCATCATATCATTCATAATTCTGTCTGACCAATTTGTAGTTTTGTTTCATGATAATTGAATTAGCATGTGTATTGAAAACCTTGAAAATTTTCAGACACTCGGTACACCACATGCATACTATTCAATATTCTCAGGACTGGTTTATACACTGTTCAGGTGAGGAAATATCTTACCTTGACAGAACGCACCTGAAGCAAGAGAGGAAATGCCACACAAACCAAAGACCAGCACAAATAAATTAGAAATTGGAATATGCCAAAAGATATAAATGAGAGCAATAACTCGAATCATTAAGTACATGACAATCACTGATCTAAAACCTTGATTCTATTTCATAGTTTTTATCCTTTTCCAAAAATTGAAATCTCATTACCCTATAGAAATCCAAGCACCAATAAACTAATACTTTCTATATGGGACTTTTGAGTATTGACTTGGCAAATCAAACAAATTTGGAAAGGTTAAAACAGCTTATTTTAATAAGATTCAAAGCTCATTGATGGTAAGCTTTTGATTCCATTTGTCCCTACCTTCGTTCGAACTGAAAGTGGATTTGCCACCACAAATTTGAAAAACTGAGGTAGATGCTTGCGCTCCCCATCTGCATCAATATACACAGCCATGCAAACTAGCCTGGGGCATTCAACAAAATAAAAAGTTTAATATACCTTTTACTTTTAGTTATCCATAAAATAAAGAAATTAATTAGATTTTACACAAAAACAAAGAAAAACAAGATGAAAATTCCTTGAGTCCATGCAAAAAAGGTATCCTGTATTTTGGCAACTAAATCGTATCTTTTCTCCTAACGTGCTGGAAATTATTTCATCAAGTAAAGATGCCGCTAGAAAATTTAACACAAATATAGATTAAGTCAATATTTCATTACACTGGAACATACTGGAGTAACAATCATATTCTCCTCCACGGGTCTCAAAATAAATAACATCCAGCTTCAAAATTAGTGCTCACAATGCACCAGAATAATTTAAAGTTAAAATACAGGCCAAGTCTAAGAACCTAGCCTTCCTGATGATATTGGATCAGACGGTTTTGCCTCACATACCAGTTCTATTACTACTTTTATTGGCATGTTTTAAGCTGCAGAAATATTTGTATATGCCTGTATTCTTGGATATATATAGTTGAATATAAAGGACTACTGATGGTAGAGTATGGACACCATAGATGGCCAATATATTACGTCAAATCTGCAACTATCTGAAATAAACAGCAGGAGAATCAAACATTCCATGTTTTTTGGCATTTTGCAGGTCATTTTCTGCCATTTAGTTTATTGGGTCAAGTATTGCCCGATATACAAATCAAGTGCAAAGAGGATGTGGGATTACAGAGCCTCCATGTATGATGGCAACTATAAGTTGGCTACTCACGTCCTCAGAGATGATAGAAGTCCCATTTGATGCCAGTTTTCAAGGAAGAATTTTTATTGCCTCAAATAATACCTTGCCCTCATACCTCGATATGATGTTTCTTTGTGCAAAAAAGTTGAGCCAATGGCAGAAGCACAGGGAGGTGGCAGCTCAATTAGAAAGCTTTCACAAAAAGGAGCAGAAAGCAAGGCAAAACCAATTGATAGCTGCCTCTTCCAATTCTCCTCCCATCCCTGTACCAAATTCATGTGTTGAGCCAAACTTCGCATGAAAGGAAATAAATAGCATAAAGAACAAGCTCAAATTAGTAATGAGGAAGTGATGAGTGGAAACATTTGCACAATCCAAGAGAAATAGGAAACATTCAAGGCAGTGCAAAAGTATGCTTACAAGAAACAAAAATAAGGTAGTAGCAATAAACAAGACAGCATAATTCAAGAATCTTTAAGAAATTGCAAAAAACGAATTGCAGAAGAGAGAAAACTCCGCTTCTAAACAAACTCATGATATGACATAGAATGTAAAGCAACTAGGCATGGAGAAAATAAACAGAAAATTCTATGAAAAACTGGTGAAGACCAAAAAAGGAAGCAAACACAACAGCAATGCAGGAAGAGCTAATATCATTAGAGAAACATAACAATAACTAGAACAAAGAAAAAAGTTAATAGAAAATACATCACACCAACACAGTGGCTAGAATACACAAAACAATTATATGAGTGAACAAAACAAGGACGCCCCTTCTACAATCAATGCAGAGATATAATTGCTCACTAAAAAAAGACATCAAAAAAGGTACTATAAATTGGCAAATGGAAAACACAAGACAGATGGATTGTAGAGGTAATGCCTAAAATGAGTGGTAGATCTCTTGACACTGCACATGAACAGAGAGAACAAGTAGTCTAGTCATACCACTGTTCAAGAATGATGATGTCAACTATACCTCGAACTACGAGACCAGTATGATCAATCCTCTTCTTAAAAACCTCATTCGAAGTATGGTAGAAAGAAGAATCAGCAGATGTGCCAAATAACAAGGGGGAAAATCACAAACTGGATTTAGACCAAAACATTCAACAATAGATTACTGCATCACTGTTAGACACTTGATCGAAACATTATGAGATGGACAAGGTGGTGAAGAATCCTTGGCAGTGAATGGCTTACACAATTTCACAATTTCACAATTTTTCCATATTTACCATTTCACAATTTTTCCATCAAATTTCTAAGAAAATTGTCAATCAAAATGTCATATGCAGATAGTTCATATTTTCTGTAGAACATAGGTGGTCAGAAGAAAATAAAATATCTTTAAGAAAGCTTAATCAAGTTCCACTTTTCCTACTTTGAGGATAAAAATGAGCAGCTTAAAATTTCTTTATTCCTAAAATAAAACATTCTGTATACCCACTCTTTTCATATTTTTTTCTACTTCAGTTTAGTGCCAAATACTCCACCATTTCATTTATTAGCCAGAGGCTTAGAGAGCTTCAAAATAAAACAAAAAATTGCCTGGACTGTGATATTATCGAAAAGGAAAAATCCTTACGTATGAGGTCCCAATTCCTTAATGTCATGTTCTATAATAAAATCATAGCGCCCGCCTGCTCTAATGGATTCAATTGGTGACTTTGAAGTGTCTGAAAGTACCAATCTTTGTCGTTCTGTTTGAATTTCTGCCTGCAAACAAACAAAGCCATAGATCATCTCCCTTGAAAAGTTGAATGTATTTATGTGTCTGTCCAAATAAATAGTAGCATTATATTTACACGGCCTTGGCACAGAAAACTGAAAGTATAAACAGAATTCAATCACATGAGTTCAAAACAGGAAAGGAACAGCAAATTTAACCCTAAACCCTAAAAAACAGCATATTTTTGAAAAAAATAAAATTGTGAAAAGAACCCAAGTTTGGCTGGGGGGTTTGACAGGGTTAGAGACGTACCAGTTTGACCTGGCATAGCCTAGGCACTTGACCTGGCATGGCCTAGGCACTGGTCCCCGAATAAACATGGTTAACCACATTCTATGGTCTACACCGGAAATAACAAAGATAGGAAGAGGAAGCACATGCATGCAGGCTGTAGCTTAAAAATTCAACATCCAATCATTAATTATTGCAAGCACAGAACTCACCCTTCTGCATTTTAGAATTTTGTGGCCACTGTCCAGCACAAACCATTACATAACTACTCTCCATACATTTTGTCAGCTCACACAAAACTTGAATTTAAAATTAAACTGCACCTAAAGTGGCACTCCAAAGCTTCAAAAGGTCCCAGTTTTAGATTTTGCATACTTGAGATTATTACCCTACTGTCCAGCTCTAGCGACACTGTAATTATCTTCAATGAAATATGATAAATAAACATAGGACTCCATGACCTATGCCATATGGCCTAGCCATAGCATAACCGTTACATTACCCCATGCTAAAAATCAAAGTTCAGCTTTGTCAATGACATCAGAACTTAGTTTCAGCAAAATGGTGCATAGCATCCATATCAATTCTAGGGTAACATATTAAACTCATTAACAAAACATAATGAAGCAGTACAAAATCTGAGATAAAGCTTTTTAACTACATGGAAAGTACAAACAATCAGATTTTCCTACACGATGCTTCCCATTTACCAGACCGCAGAAACTGGGGTTTGCTTAAGGAGTGATCCTATTGGAGTGAAAAAGTGGATGCAATAAGTAGTGGATGTGTAACATTTTGTATTGAAGGGAAAATTATATGAACAGGAAAATGAAACGGAGGTGAGGAAAGCAGCTTGTTTGACAACAGATTCAAGCATAAAATGTTGAATTTGGGATTATTTATAAGTTTGATGATAGAAACTCAAAAAAACACACACCATGCAGAAAATGATGAAAAAGCATGAAGCTAATGCATTCATTTAAAATTCTTCATCCTTCTCTGCTTCAGCTCTAGTTCTGGCATCTCCTTCTAATATTCTATCATAATCTTGTGTACCACTTTCTGTGCTTTGTCAACCTCGTCTTGTGGTTCTTGTAAATGTATCTCTTGACTCATCTTAGTATTACCTAACTAAAGAAATGAACCTCTCTTATTCTTTATGATTGTTGTTGACTTGCATCACTTTTTATCCACAATCTTGTCTGGGGGCAGCGCCCCCAAAAGGAAAATTTTATTTATATTTTATTATTGTAAATCTGGACCGTTCATCATTAGGTCTTAGATTTGACAGTCGATATTTTATTAGCTTGACTTGCCCTAGAAGGCAACCCTATTTTATGAGGGCATTGTATTACAGTTGTGTATGGTGATGTATTCTGAGGGTATGATAGCGGTCATGTTGCCTCTGGATCTCTGATTGGTGATACTCCTGTGAGAAGCTTGCTTTGCAAGTATATTGTAATCTTTGTGATTTCTGAATAATATATTGGGCGGCTTTTGGAGTGTGGATTTTTTCTTCCGAAAGGGATTTCCCCACGTAAATCACTGTGTTGTGGTATGCATGATATTTATGTTTATTTTTGTGTAAGTTTTTGTAACTGTTAAAGATCTGTAAAAGTTTTGCATTATCCTTCTCTCAAGATAAGTGTAGGAAGTTGTTCCGCTACCTTAGCTTCCTTACATTATCTTCAATGTTGTTCAATGCTCATCCCTTCCTTCCTGATTGCCCTTTAATATGCTTTGTATCCCATCCACACGAGACATGTCTTTTGGATTGGAGTGACCTTTCGAATGGTCATGACTTTTGGGATTAGCTTAGTGTCATAACTAATCATTCTAACTACTTCTCTTAACAATTACCAATATTGCTTATTTAATTTGTATTATTTCTTGCCACGGATCGCCAGCCTCTCTTGGTCATAATCGTTGTTGTCTCTACCGTTTACTATTGCATTATATTTAATCCCCATTAATTTAAGGAAATCGTCCTATTCTTTATCCCACGATTCTCATGCAAAGGTCAGCATAATCTAGGAATATTATACTTGTTCTTCCACAAGGCATGACAGTGATGTATTTCCTTGTTTCCTCACGGGGACATGAAATTCCAATGCATATATACTCAAGCAAAACAATATTTAATAATTTCCTTTGCATTATATAATTATACCCACGGAAGACTTGGAAACTCTACGAATATTCAATGTGAAACCTTGTAACTTGGAAGCACCTTTGCATGTCGTTGATAAATTCTTCAAAATCCTAAATACTCTAAAATTTGTCTTCACAAAAGACATGACAAATTTCTCATAATCAAACAACTATTCATTGAAGCCCAATTGCGATTCCTGAGTGAATCCACCCTCTGATGGAGATGGGTTTTCATCCAAATCCACCTTGAAACTTGAGGGTTTTCATCCTCCAGTTCCCAGAAATCCAAGCTCTCCAAAATTCCCAAATTCTCCAAAAGATAATTTTCCAAAGATACAATAAATTCCCTTTTGCCACCTTTTATAGTCCACCACCTTTTTAATATTTAAATATTAAATAATTTGCCAAACATAAAGTAAATTTAATATTTGAGCATGTGATAAAATAAAGTCACTTTAATGTTTTATTAATTAATTAAATATAAACGTTCTCAAATATTATTTTGGGACAATTTAATATTTAATTAATTAAATTATCTCAGTGGTGACTAATCAGGAATCGAGGACATTACAGTCCTCCCTTCCCGGAGATTGCTTGTCCCCAAGAAATTTGAACTTGTATACCATGGCCAAATACCAGGATCCCAAATGAACCTGTAGAATGCTCTGCCATATCTCTGTTGCATCAACTTGGTCAAACTAAGCCCAACAACTGTGCCCATCTCTATTATCATATGAAACAATCTACCAATCATATGAATCCCTGGATCCCAAAGACAAATTTGGGAGTCTAACATTCCCAATATCTGAGGTCTTCTATTGTGCCACTCTAATAAAAATTGTAAAAATATCATGCCACAACAACAGTCTCCTCCCCTAGAACATAGGAAGGTAATCATCATCAAAACCCAAGCCGAAATACCTAAAAGGGTTGAACCTACTACCATGAACCATATCCTACCAAGGCATCTCAATGAAGTCAATGTCTGCTAATCCACTGCCAGACTCGATCCTGGGCATCAAAAAATAAAATCTGCTCAGCCATAAAGAATAAGTCTCAGCATATCCCCTCATGACATCCCAAAAATGAAACAGACCAATCATTGTCACAACTCTGACATTTGTCAACCAGAGAATGCCTCTGTTGTCGCCAACTGAAAACATGTCATCAACACTTAATCTCCAAGTGTTAATGGAACGGTTCTGAACACACCAACACACCCAACCCACTACAATCAATAAGGCATCATTTGAAGATATGCATACCATCTCCATGAAGTATCTGCAGTGACTATCACTCACTTGAGTGGAAGCAATAAATAAATGAACTATGTCCGGAAACACTCTAACCTGCTGCCCTAAAGCCTGCCAAAGCTCAAAATCAATCTGCTCATAAAAAAATGTCACCATAACCAACATGGAAATGTAAGGGCAGCGGTAATCAATTTGAAATCCCACTAAAAACATAGGCGAGATGAGTATGGAAGTAGCTGAAGAGTCATCTCCTATGGTCAAATCACCTCTACCAACCAACCTCAACCATAAAGTACTCAACCGCTAGTCTAAAGAAACCATCCAACTCATCTGCGGGCCAAGAACTGAAGTCATGTATAGGCTGATCGAAAAGTGGGCAGCAGTACTAACACTGGGATTTTGCCCACAACTCCAATCCTAAGACAACACCTCACAGCTAGGAACTGCACCTGGATCCCAAATCCTTTGGCATAGACAAGCTTGAGTGAAAGAATTTGTAAGCCTTTGGTCTTTAACTATTTCCCCACACTTCCTATGACCACAGTTTTTTTGAAAGAATATCAATTCTCTACCCATACCATAATTGCCATTCCATGAGTACTTACCAAAAATATTTCCCAACTGCTTATCATAAGCCACTGGTCAAGGAAAATCTTAAAGCAATTTCTGAAGGAATTGCACCTCTTATGTTGCTGATAATTTTTGGACTTGCTGTTGAGGATTGAAGGTCAGCATACATATAATACTATAAATCTATGATAGTTTCCGAAAATATAAATATATTGCATATTGAATTTCTGAGATAAATATATCAGCTTCCTATGTTGTATATTCTAAATATATATATGATGTATTTATCATTGTAAGGAATGATATTTCCATGAAATGCATTAAATGTTTCCTCTGGTAAAAATGAAACTATAATTGAAATTAAGAACAGCATGGGAGACAACTGTTTGACAAAATGCTTGCATTGTCAAACAAATAGAAAATAATCGCAAAAACTTACCAATCAATGGTGAGGTTTATTACAGAATTCCCAAATTCTCCAAAAGATAATTTTACAAAGATACAATAAATTCCCTTTTGCCACCTTTTATAATCCACCACCTTTTTAATATTTAAATATTAAATAATTTGCCAATGTAAAGTAACTTAATTTAATATTTGAGCATGTTATAAAATAAAGTCACTTTAATTAATTAAATATAAACGTCCTCAAATATTATTTTGGGACAATTTAATATTTAATTAATTAAATTATCTCGGTGGTGACTAATCGGGAATCGGGGACATTACACCCACCCTCTTAGAATAATCGTGTTCTCATCAAGTCATAGGTTGCAAGTGGATCCACAAGACCAAGTTCACTTCAAAAGGATTAGTTCAGAAATACAAAGCTATACTTGTAGCCAAAGGGTACTCACATACTGAAGGCATTGACTACAATGCAACATTTGCTCTAGTTGCAAGGTTCACTATAGAGAGAACGGTTCTTGTAGTTGCAACAAAGTGTAAATGGTAGGTGTGTCAATTGGATATAAAGAGTGCATTTCTTCATGGGGATTTTAAGGAAGAGATCTTTGTGCAACAACCTCCTAGGTTTATGAAGGAGAGGAACATTTAGTTTGTAAATTGAATAAGTTATTATACGGCTTGAAGCAAGCACCTCATGCATGGTATGAGAAGATTGGTATATATCTTCAAGAGTTGGGTTTCAAAAACTTTGGAAAGGAGCCCAGTATTTATGTTAAGAGGACTAGTCAAGAAATTCTTATTATTGTTCTCTACATGGATTATTTAATTATGACAAGGAACAATAATGATTTGATTACTAAAATGAAGCGACAACTAGCCTTATAGTTTGAGATGAGAGATTTAGGGTTGCTTCACTACTTGTTGGATTTACAAGTTTGGTAGAAGCAAGACAAGTTTGTTGTCTCATAGTCAAAGTATGCCAAACAATTGTTGACATGATTCAAGATGGAGTTTGCGAAAATTGTCAAAACTCCATGTGATCCTAGTATAAAGTTGACTAAAGATACAAGGACAGGAGTTAGATCCTATAAAATCTCAAAGTCTAATGGGAAGTTTGTTGCATCTCACTCACACTCAACTCGATATCTCTTTTGTTGTTGTATTGTTGGCAAAGTTTATGCAGGAAACACAAAATAATCACATGACAGTTGCAAAACATATCTTGAGATATGTGAAGTGGCACTAGATTTTGGCCTTGAGTTCAAGAGAGGAGGCGAATGTGTTTCACATGGCTACACAAGTTTAGACTGGGCAAGTGATCTTGATGACAAGAGGTCTACTTCAAGTTGTCTTCATGTTGCGAGATTCGTTGATATCATGGTCTTCTAAGAATATGAATAGTGTTTCAAAATCAATTGTTAGAGGCAAAGTACATTGGACTAGCTCAAGCATCAAATGAAGCAATGTGGTTACATGAGATGCAAGATCACTTGCATGTGCCAATGATTTGTTGTGACAATCATAGTGCTCTTCAAGTTGCTAAGAATCTTGTCTTTCATGCAAGGACTAAGCATATTGGGACAAGTATCACAAGATTCCTAAACTACTGGAGCTTCAAAAGATTTTGATTGGCTATGTTGGGGTAGAGGATCAAGTGGAAAATATCTTCACCAAGCCATTGATGGATAGTAAGTTCATCAAGTTTCCATAACAAACGGTCTCAAAAAGTTTGTCATAAAAGAGGGGATTGACATAATGACATGTTACACTAAATGTGTTGTAAATCCTCCAATTTCACATTAAGTGGGGATGTTAGAATGTTAATGTCACATTATATTTGTCTTATAATGCTTTAATGCCTATAAGTAAACCAATGATGCAATAGTGCTTTAATGCCTGTATTTAGGGTGCGCAAATTTATCCTACACGAGTTGTACCTCATAGGTCATTGATTTAGTGACTCTATTTAAAGAGATCAACTATACCATGATAATAACCAAAGCTATGTTGATGTGTAACTGAGCATTTAAATAGCGAGTAAATGAAGCCAGGGTACCCAACGTACTCATTTTTTAATTCATTTGTGTGAGTGTTTTCATCCCTTTTTCCTCAATATGTAGGTCCTATGTGAATTTTTTTTCCTAACAAGTTCCAAAGCAATCAAACTTCTTCTGCAAAAGGTATACTCACATTTTCTTAGAGATATCATCAACTAGCAACAAAAGCACCTCTTACCAAGGATTGTGAATGATTTCCAAGATGCCTCACACAGATCTACATGAATGATATCTAAAGCTTCCCATGCATACCATGGTCCTCTACAAGGAAATGGCTTTTATTTCTTCTTACTAACAAAACACTGCACACATATTCCCTACCTCACCTAGATTGATGACAAACCATAAACCATTTCAGCTCTACTTAGCTATAGTTAACAAAAGAAGGGAGAACTTGGGCAAAAACAAGACAATTTGGGCAGTTAATTATTAAAGTGATAATCTCTAGTTATGGTTGGTGGTACTTTCATTGCATGACTTGAGATTATCATACGATACTTGGAATAGAGAAACAATGTGCTTCAGTGGTTGTTCTTGGCTAAGATGTTATTATTTTAATAGGCATCCCCAAAATCCAAAAAAATTTTGCCATCACCAAAACTCAGGGAAACACTTGTTTATAGCATAGTTTGTTGACTATTTTGTCATTGATGTCAAAGGATCATTGCAAATTTTGTATTCCATTGCATATTATTTTATGTGATGATCGATTAATTGTGTTGGACTACATGAGGACTCTGCCGCTAATGTTTTTGTCTCCTTCTCCACCGTGGCCGTTTTGCCATGTCAGTTGCTTGCTTGCATACTTTATTTTTCACCTGTAGATGTGGCACAGGTCCTGCCACCGAATTCATATGGCATCGGCTTCTTTTTATTTCACCACCTTCCTTAATTCGTAGGCAGCTTGTAGCCAATGCGAATTTTTTATTTGGTAACGCCTATGTATTGAATGACGATGGCTTGCATGTTGGGCGGTATACTCCTTGTCCTCTGACAAGTTTTTTCCAATCTCAGCGACGGCTTCACCCTTTTATGGTGTTTGTTATTTCAACGCATGGTATTAAGTGTTTTGATGAATCAGCCCGATAGGCATGCAAGCACCTTAATTCTTTTCATCAGGTCTTTGTAGAAGTCGTAAAGAGGGACACTGATTGCAAGTATTCATGCTTTGCCATCTTGATATTTGAGACGTTTTCATTTGCATTCATTATTATTCGATTTGTATGGAGATATGATTTATTAGTACGTTCTGTGGAAGTCTGCATTTGTGTGGGAGCGATTAGAGTGGCCTTCGTGGCACTTTAATTTAGCGGACCTTAATTCTTTAGAAAGACGTGAAAAAGTCTATGATCACTAAAATAAATTCTATTGCCATTTTCATTTTGGTATGGTCTGTTCTTTCTTGGTCGAAATCATGTAGAGGACATGATTATGCTCCAACGCCATCGCTACCATTTAATTATGGCATGGGCTCTAGGTAATGGGAGTCGTGAGAATTTATTCATGTCTTACATGGAGTCCAAGATTGAAAAAAACAAATGCCGTAGATACATTGTGGCTGCGAAATCTGACGACGTTTTTAATCCTTAGCTGTTTTCACTGGATGTAATCTTCTTGGAAAAATCATGTGGAAGTTGTGTGGCATTAGTGTGTTCATGGGTGTGCTCAGTTAATTGCCATGTTCAGTTTCAGAACAAAAATTATCATTGTCTATACACAGGAGCATGTGTGGTTGTAAGCTTGCTGGCCGTTTTATCTTTACTGTTCTGACTGCTACAGTGTGATTTCAGACCATTCCTAGACCTGTAAGGTTCATTCCATGATGTGTTTAATGTGTTTGGGTGAAGTTCATGGTGTTTGAAGCTGATGGTTACAGTCCATTTTCAATGTTGGCAAGCTGGGAGTGCATTTGTTGTGATTTCTGAGTGAATGACTTGCTGAGCAGAGTTTTCAGTCTGTTATCCTTCTCTTCCAGAGATATTCAGTGAAGTTCTGAGTATATGTGATGAGATATTAATGTCGATATTCATGTTGGGTATGCTGGGCATGTGTTGGTGATTATTCCGGGTAGTTTCTCTTGCTGTTCAGACCGTAACAATCTGCTTTCAGACCATTGTCAGACCTGCAATCAGCTTTTCAGTCATTCATTTAAGGTTAATTTCAATTTAGGGACATTTCAGAGGTAGTGCTCAGATTATGGTAGTGCTCAGTTTGAAAAGAATATGCGTATGAAAGGATGTATTTCGAAGTCAAGAATCAGTGTTGAAGTGTCCTGATAATCTTCAGTGAGTTGGTGCTCACGCTGGAGTTGGTGCTTCAGTTGTTCGAAGTTCGTGCTTCAAGGAAGTTGGTGTTTCCAGTGAGTTGGTGCTCACTTTTGTAATCTAGAGATTGTAGTCTCCTAGGTTGGTGCCCTGTTGAAGTTTAATGAAAGCAATAGTTCTGCCATGGTTTTTTACCCGAAAGGGTTTTCCAGTGAAATCGGTGTTCATCTTGTCTAATGTTTGCTCTTACTGTTTTGATTGCTGATTCTTATGGTTTTAAGTATTAAAGTTTTAAAATACTGATTCACTAGTTTTGAATGTGCTGAGTCTTTTACAAGCCAGAGTAAGCTTGGTCTATAGATTTTAATGCATCTGATCCCAGTTGGATTCAAACTGGTGTATACATAGATTTTGCCAAGTGTAATCCCAACTTAGTGTTTAAGTCAAGCCAAGTCTGAAGCAAGTACAATTCTAGCTATCATGGCAAACAAATTAAAACCATTCATCTTACATGAGTATTTTACAAAAGCACTTGTGTCTCGTCAGTCACGCCATGACATCATGGTCTTTAAACTATGCCAAAATATAAAAGATTCTTACTCTCAAATGTCAGCAGATAAAGAGGGCCTACACTGCCTAGATGATTTACTTTTTACCAAAGTAAAAATGCCCTATTTGTATAACCAATCCACATTGTTGATTTTCAAGCCTCTTATTATCCTGAATTGGTAAAAATATTTCAATCAAGAGGTCAGAGTAAAAGAGTACTGACCTTAATGACCACATCCCTAACTTCAAAGCTGGAGTGATTTCCAACACTAATATAGCTGCAGAATGTCTCGCCCAGGTATATTGCACTGAAACACAACACAATTAATGAGCTTATCACTAATTGATATAATTTTTTGGAGAACCAAATGTGTGCTTTGAATTGAGTCATTCAGTCGTGGAGAAATTTTATAAGTGTTGAATAGTAGGTGAATCTTTCCATCTTGAATAGTATGTAGCATATGAATTATGGGCTAATTTCTGAGTAAAAACATAACATTTACTAAAAAGTAAAATATATATGTATATATTGACAAGTATATTAACTTTTATGCCATCTACCCTGGTATATTAGGTGAGCTTTTGCTGAGTGCATGTCATGCAATTGAGTGCCTTATTCCAGAACAACACAACTGTCAACGTTTAAGAATTGTAATTGGATAAAGATGACTAGAATAAACTGGATGAACACTTCTGTAGATTTTATTCAAAATTTTGACAAATTCTTGTTTAAAATTTTCTTAGATGGTAAATAAATGTCTCCGAAATTTTTGTCAAAAATTAACTAATTGGCAGAAAATAAGTCCATAAATAAATTGTTGGAATCAATTCATGTGACCTGTCTTTAAGGAGCAATGATTCACAGAGACCCATTTCTAATGAACTTGACGGTTACAAGGGTGATGCAATAGGATTGACGCTGGCAAAATGAACCATTGCAATGATGTTACTATCTCCCAATAAATCACCTTTTCCAGTACCAATCCAGCTCGGGGAGCTTAACCATAATGTTTTGCACATAATTAGGCTATGGTCCCATGGAGGGGCTTGTTAAAATTCCTTAGTGGGTACTGCTGAGGAAAATTAGGATCCCATTTTACAGTAAGGTATCGCATAGATTTTTAAATTTTACATGTTCAAAATTTTTTAGTGAAAAAGAAGATTTTTAACTGAAGAATTATAACAACTAATTATAATAAATAAATAGATAATTCATGCTTTAAGCTGGTGGAAGAAACTTTCAACCTCCTCTTTCCAATACCAACAGAAAATTTACAACCATAAATGTGAGACTCCTATTTTAAAAAATCTATTTTAATCCTATATCTATTTTTTTTTAATTCTATGGGGTTCACTGCAAAATAAAATAGGAGCCCCTTAAACCCGCTTAACTTCCTAGCCCAATGTTAAAACCTTTGACAAGTTTTCCACTCAGTTTTCTACCCCATTGGCCCAAAAGAAAAAAAACTTTAGTAAGTTTTCTTCTTATGTGATAATTATTATCGTTACTATTTGATTTTCAGCAATCAATGAAAGAAAAAAGAAAGCAATGGCATACTTACCCAAAGGCCTGGGGGAGCACCAAGAGGCCGGAGAGGCCCATTGCATCCATGGGAGTCTCCAGTTCAAATCTCCTCCAGAAGCTCTCCTTCTCTTTGGATTGATCCTCGACAATCAGGGCTGAGAGAGATGTAGGAGTTGCGGATTCATTGTCCAAAAAATCTTCGCCGAACATGAGATCAAGTGGGTCACATACGAGTGGGTGATCAATTTGGAAGGAGGGCCTGCAGAGGCGCATCACTCTGAAGGCCAGAGAGTGAGATGCCCCTTGTCCTCCTCCACTCATTCTGCCTAATTCAGGAAAACACAGCGCAGGAGATCAAATACATTCATCCGCCATTGCTGCAATTCTTCTTTAAATTAGTTCTATTATCTACTTCACCATAATTTTTTCGTTTGTGTTTGAATTCTGTGTTTGTTTTCTTATATTACAAGAGCAAAAATAACATCTTCATCATCTCATTATATATTCTGATGCTTTTACCCTCGACTGAGGGGTATTTGGAATAAAAGAAGTGCATTTTTAATTATAATTTATAGAAAATGTAGTGAAATGACTTAATTGAAAAGATAAGTGTTTTTTTAACCCTCAGTTTTTAGTTTAACCCTCAGTTTTTAGTTTTTGATTTTAATTAACAATTTATAATAGTCTTTTATGATTATTTCATCTATGAATTATCATTGATCTTGTGAAGACTTCATATGTAGATTTTTTAGATAGATAAGCATGTCAATTCCCTTCCTTTTTTAATCATATGACACCCCTTGGATGTCACTACTTCTTGTAGTATCTATAGGATTCAAAAACTATTTTTTCTAGTTCTAATGTATGTTAGTTTTACTCTAGTTTGTGTCCCTATCATTTATGTAACTATTTACTAAAGATAAGGATAATTGCATAAACAAGGGGAATTACAGAGGAATATAAGTTGTAGAGAATCCACACAACAAAAATTCAAAGATTTAACAACACTCATAAGCATAGAAAAGGAAGACAAAACCATTGCACACATATCATGTTAGGAAAGGTACCTCAATCTTCCATCCTAATCGTAAGAACCAAAAAATGTAATTTTTAGCACTTTAGAGGTTGATTTTGGCCTCAAAAAAAATGTTGAAACAAGCCTTAACTAGAGCAAGTGGTTTATGGGGACATGGATATCTTTGAGATATTCAATTTGAAAATAAAATAAGTCCAATCAAGAAATATTCCTTTTTCCAAAATTTCAAACAATTTTGAAGTATTCTTATTTATTTTATTATTTTATTTTTTGTTTTTAAATATACAAATTTTGCTTAAATAAATATACTAGCAACAAACATTTTTTTTTACCAAATATTAATCAGAAAAATATTATTTTAAATGGTTTTAATTAACATTTACATAACATAAGGAAAAGAACCTAATTTTGACTTAGGTGGCATTGATTCCTTAGGTCATAACAGGTTGTTGAAATGCTTCTACTTGCAATGCCTCTTTCAATTCCTTGCACTAGCCTTTATAGGGTGGATGGGCCCCACAAGATAGTGTACTTAAGAGAAAAAAACAACAAAATCTTCCTCAAAATTGTTAAATACTTCCAAAGTGGGTGTTGGGTGGCCATATATAAATCATCCAAAGTTCTACAAAATTCTCACACCTCCTTTCACATAGTATGGCTAGCTAAAAATCCAAATAATAAGTTTTAAATCTTCAAACTACTTATTCTTGTAGTTGTATGCAATCTTCTATTCCTTTTTTTTAAAGGATTTTTTAAAGTCTATAGGTGGCGGCTAAGGAGGGATAATGTTGTTGTCCTAAAAAATGCACTCAAGAATTTTAAGCATTCAAATCTATAGTTATCAACAACAACACATGTTATTATTTTAACCTATTTACTTTCCTTGCCACCCCTCAAATAATGTCAAGACTCTTTCCTTCCTAAAGGTGATTGATCCTCTTTTTTTCTTTCTTGTCACATCACCCAAAATATTGTTGCAATAGATTTTTTTAATTTCTAATATATCAAGTGAAATTCACCTCAATGAATACCTTCTAAGAATTTGTGTCCTTAAGAGAGAATAAATTAAAATCGCAACATGATGCCTTCTCCATCTCTGTGTCCTCCATGGACTGTCGCGGCTAGGAGAGGCAATGCTTCCTAGAGTTTGGTCGAGGTGTAGGTCAGAAACTATGTGCAGAGGTGGTGAAGAGTGAGCGCCAATACAAGAAGTCAAGCACAGGGTGTTCTTTGACAAGTCAACATGAAAGGGTTGGGCACGCTTAGTTTGGCTCTACGAGGACGCCCTTGGGTCGATTCTTTGTGCCAAAGGAGGATTGGAGGCGAGAAGGGGGACAAACACAAAGAGTGGATGTAGGGATAAAGGATATTGGGGGTGGAGAGGGTTTTTAGGCCCTTGCAAAGCGTTGAAACGACCCCTTTGATCTCTTTTGATCATGCCATTATAGACGAAGTGAATGAGAATGCAAGGTATTTTGTGGAGCTAGGTTTTCTTGGGAGATTTTGGGGGATTTCGCCAAGTCTTTCTAACCTGCATCGTTGGATTTCAGAGACCTAGCACCCCATTTTAGAGGGTGATGTTCAAATATACCCTAATGTACAGGGTTTTTTTGTGGTGTTGTTTGATAACATGAAGGACAAAAATGTTGTTCTTTATGATTACCAATGGAACAAGGAGGACAAACATTTTCTAATGTTGAAGCCATGGCACCCAGGTTTCAATCCTACCACTAAATCCTTTGGTTTGGTTCCTCTTTGGGTAAGGCTTCCAAATCTCCCTCTCCATTTCTAGTTTGAATCTTGCTTTGAAGCCATTGGAAACTCCTTGGGGAAATTTTTGGGGGTCGATGAGGGTTCTCTAAATTTTTTGCACACTACTTATCCAAGAATATTGGTAGAAATGGATATTTCAAGGGACCATCCTACGGATACAAACACGAAGGTCTACCTTTTCGTTGTTGAAGATGCTTCAACACTGGGCATACTACTTATCATTGCTCCAAATGGAAGAGGGGTATACAAGCAGCATGGTGGAAAGAGGCTTCTCCCCAACACTATTCAGTGGAAAAGGAAAGCTTGGATGGTAATGCCCAAACCGAGGAACTAAATGGTACAGCCACCAACAAGGATCTCACATAGAAGAATCAAGAGCAGGCAATGGGTATTTCCTTTATTGTTGAACAAGGCTGCTCTCTAACAGACGAACTGGGTGGATGATCAACATGTTTGAGCATGACTCACTCAAAAGGTAGGAGTATTCTAGATGAGATATTGGATGATCCCACATGGTCAGATGAGTAGGAGGAGGTTTGGCATAAGGTTGAAAGAAGAAAAAAAAAGAAATGGAAAGTGGCTTTCAACATGCTTCTATGCTCCCATGGCAAGAGAAAGAAATAGTTGAAAGTTTGATGGAGATTTTTGTATTGAATGCAAATCTTAATTATTAAGATAGTGGGGTTGGGAGTGTATGGTGGGTAGAAAATTGCTTAGGGGAGATGGCGTATGGGGGTAGAGTAGCTCAAGGGTGTCAAAGACAAATGTGATGTTTTAAGAAATTTAATAAAATTTTCATGGTCTCCCCACCTTCATCGATCAAAAAAAATATAATTTGCCTCCTTAAACTTGTGATACACTTTCCCTTTGAATTTATTGACCTTTTTGACCTCCATGTAGGCTTTTAATGGTACATCCTTTTTTATTTTCAAATGGTACAACTCCTACTTCCAATAGTCTAGATCCTTTACATTTTCAAAATGTATGGTTGGCTATTGTGACCAATCAACAATCTAATTCTTGATTTATTCAAAAATAATAAACCTGTAATAACCTATAGAACCTATGAATTCCATTGTAAGCCCAATATTGACCTTTGTATGAATCCAATAAAATGAATTGAAATATTCTTTTCCTCCAATTCTTGAGCATTTAAGAGGGTTATCGTCCTCAAGGAGGGTTGTTGAATGATAGCCCTACAACAAAGATTTCTAGAAATTGACAATCATAGAATGAATTGCCTTTTCCAATATTTTATTGAAATTATTTTTCTAAGCAACCCTAAAAGTAATAAAAAAATTACTCTTTTTAAAATTTTATTTTGAATATTCATCTTTTTTCACTTTTTGATTATTAATATTATTTTTATTTGAATATTCATCATTTTTCACTTTATGGCTTTTATTTAATTTTCGATCTCATTTAATAATAATAAATTAAGTGTCATTTTTCCAAAGTTATAACTTAAGGTGCATTTTGGACAACTTAATAAATTAATATTATGTTATTCCTCTACAAATCCTCCCATCGGCTTACAAGGAATAAAAAATAGGCTTTGGGTCCTCTAAATCAATTCAATTCAAAAAAGGAAACATTGTAGTTTGTCCTTCCCAAAATTGCTTTCCCTTAAGAAATTGCAAGTTGGGATGCTCAAAAATATTTGCACCCTCCCAAGTGGCATCCTCAATATGAATATCCTTCTATCATACTAGATACTATGTAATCATCATATTTCTCAATCTATTTTCTCTAACATCTAGAAGATAGTCTCAGGTACCAATATAAGTTTGTCTTCATCTTCCAAAGAAGGAAACTCAATAGAAGGACTAACATGCTACCCCAATTCCCTTTTGTTTCATGATACATGGAACATACTATGTATCTTGTTGTGCTAAATGGTAACTCAAGCTCATACACCATCTCACCAATCCTTTGTGTGATCATGTATGGCCCATAGAAAGGGGGCTTGAGCTTTTCAACTTCACTCTTCTTGATAGAAGATTGTTTGTATGGATGTAGCCTTAAGAAAACCATGTCACATACCTCAAAACTCTTCTCTATAAGATTTTTATTTTTATATAATTTATGTTGGTTTTGATTATACTAAAGGTTTTCTTTCAAGACACTCAATATGACTTGGCTTTGTGTAACTGTCTTGGGCTCCTAGCACTCTACTATCAACAATAACCAAATCCATAAAGGAAACAACATCATAGTAATACAATGATCTAAAAGGTAACATACCAATTGATATATGATGTGTGGTTTTGTAGGCATTCTCTCCCATGTTTATCCATTTAACTCATGATGATTGTTGTCTTGCCACATAGTTTCTCAAGTACCCTTCAATCCACTTATTAATTTTTTTTCCATTTTCTTGTCTATTTGAGGATGATAATTGGTAATTATAGTCAATTTAGTACTTATCAAATGAAAGAGCTCCTGCCAAAACAAATTGAGATATTAGTTTTCACTATGACTCACAATATTCTTAGGCAAATCGTGTAGGGTAAAAACCTCTAAAGAATAAATCGACAACTTGAAAAGCCTTAAACTTAGTATGAATGGTGAAGAAATGAGAATATTTGGTGATTTTGTCTACCAAAACATATGTACAACTCTTACCATAAATCTTGGGAAGTCTTATAATGAATTCCATGTTGACACTATCCCATTTTTACCTAGTATAGGTAAAGGTTGTAATAGACTTGCTTGAACAACATGCTCTATTTTATTGACAAGTAATGCACTCCATGTTGTATTGGATGAATTCTCTTTTGAGCTCACTTTAAAATAATTTATCCCTAACCTGCTTATAAGTCTTGAAATACCTTAGATGACTAGCCAAAGGTGTATATGGGTAGCCCTCAAGACTTTACTCTTAATTGTTTATTCAAGGACTAAATAGATCCTACCCTTGTAGAGGATGAGATCATCCACTACTTTATACCTATCATCCTATAATTTTCCTTCAAGGATCTTGATAGTGAAGCTATTCTTTGCATACTCTACTATTATCAATGCTTTCCAATCAATAGTAATATCAGACATAGAACATAGATAAGGCTTCCTTGATAAAGCATCAACTATCACATTATTCTTGCCTTTTACATATTTTATATCAAAATTACGAGCTTGAAGCTTACTCACCCACTTTTGTTGTCTATCATTTGAATCCTTTTGGTTGAGAAAAAACCTTAAACTATTGTGATCAATATTGACCATAAATTTGCCACATACTAAGTACTATTAGAATTTGACTAAGGCATACATGATAACCAACATCTCTTTGTCATAAATAGAAAATATGTGTTATATATCTTAAATAATTTATAACTCCCAAAAGTAATGGGATTTCCCTTTTGCATTAGAATATCCCCTATTCTCTCCCTTGATGCATCACATTCAAGAACAAACAAAATAAAGAAATTTGGGACATAAGTACTAAACAAAAACTTGTTACTTTGAGTTTTTAAATGTGGATTGAGTTGTTTTGGACCATCTAAATTCACCTTTATTAAATGTCAATTCTATGAACGAAGAAACAAGGTGAAAATCCTTTCACAGACCTCTTGTAATAACTACAAAGTCCTAAGAAATCTCTCAACCATGTCAAAGAAGTGGATGATGACCAATCTTGTATTACCTGAATCTTCTGCTGATCCACATGTACTCCCTATGCACTAACAATATGTCATGATAATTTTAGTCATAACTTACCTACACTAGATTCTCTTGCAAATAGAGATTGTTGCTCAATAATTCCTAGCAATATATCCAAGTGTTCTAGGAACTCTTCCCATGTTTTACTATACACCAAAATGTCATCAAAGAACACTAAAACAAACTTCCTTGATTTCTTCTTGAAGATACGATTCATTCCAGACTAAAATGTAGTTGGAGCATTAGTTAACCCAAAAGGCCAAACCAACAAATTAAAATGTTCATAATGGTATCGAAAGGCTATTTTATTTACATCTTCATCTATTGCCTTGATTTGGTGATAATTGAACCTCAAGTCAATTTTGAAGAAATAAACTACTCCATGTAGTTCATCAATCCACTCATCAATATTAGGTATTGGGTACCTATTTTTAATGGTCATCTTATTCGATGCATAATAGTCTATACACATTCTCATAGTGTGATCTTTCTTTTTCACCAATATTACCAAAGAGGAAAAGGGACTAGAACTAGTATGTATGCATCTGATCTCCAACAACTCCTTAATTTCATTCTATATTTCCTCTTTAAAAGCTCTCAAATGGTAGTCCAAAGTGACCATAATGATCTTAGTACTTATCTCGAGCTCTATGACATGCTGAAACCCTCTATCAGGAGGCAATCCATGAGGCAACTCATGAGGCAAACCACTGAAATTTGTACAATGCCTATCCAAAATAGTTTGTATCTCAATCAGATAAGATCTCTTACCCTCAGACGCGGAAGTCTCTCACAAATAACTTAGCTGCCCACTATATCAATCACTTACAAAAAGTTATATTTGTCCTCCTAGTTGAAATATTTGTAGGAGAACCATTAGCCATAATACTACTTGTACAACCTCCTTACCATCATGATGAAATTCAACTCCATGATTTTGAAATTTTGGGATGTTTCCCCAAAAGAATGAAGCCACTATACCCCAACACTAGATTTATTTTTCGTTATACCAATTACATCAAATCCTCAAAATTATTTTGTAAGTAGCCCACTCTATTTTACCAAAATCTCATCAATAAAATCATTGCTTGCCCCATTATCAATCAATATTGCCACCTTCTATCCTTTCAATATTCCATGAAATCTGAATTAATGGTACTTGGGTGCACTTGAAAGTGCAACTAAAGTGCTACTAGTATTATTCTCCCCTTTAGATGCTTTTATCTCAGCTTCTTCCTCTTCTATAACTACCTTTGGTTCTTTTGGCTCCTCTTCATCCTCAAAAATTACCTCTATGTAATGCACCTATCTATTTGAGAGAAATTTGTGTCCTTGTTCCTAATGCTTTTTGCATGAAAAGTAAAGATTATTCCTCTAGATTTTTTTCCTTCATTCCATTTCCTTATAATTTTTGGGAAATTATTTATTTTGGTAACTATGCTAGAATGGTTTCTTTTGTTTCCAAAAGTAAAGGTTCTTGGGTATCCCTAAGGGGTTAATTTGGATGGCCCATGGAGTGTTGATCTCTGATGTCCTATAAGCTAAAATCTAACTCTATTAGATAATTTTTTGGTATTCAATTCCTTCTTAATAGCTTCCTCTAAAGAAGTAGGGTTGAAATCCTTTACTAATCCTCTAAGAGTTTCAATTAATCCTTCCATAAATAAAACCACTTGCCTCCTTTTTAAAATATTAGGCATCATAACTAAAAGTCTCTAAAAATTAGCCACATATGAATCAATTATGTGTATCTATTTGAGTTGAGCTAATTCATGAAAGTGAATTTTTGGATCAACTTAATCAAATATCTCAATCAACATATCACTAAACTCAACATAAATATAATTATTCCTTGGGTGATCAATCTATGGCACCACCAGTCATGTGTTACACCCTTGAGATGAAGGGTGGAAAATTTGATGACCTCATCCTCCATCATAGGTCTCAATCATAAAAGTGTGTCCATTTTTGTATACATGACTGTGTGACACATTTATTGGAACCATCAAATATAAGAAGTGTTAATTTCACCAATGCTTATTGGAGATTCCATGGGTTTATTTATTTCCTTGTCTCAACTCTCTAACCACCCATTTTTTCTTCAAGCTCATAAAATTCATGTGTGATATTATCTCGTTAATATCATTTGGTAGGAGTCTATATTCCTCATAACTAGCCACTTGTAGCATTGTAAATTGTCACCCATGACAATTTCACACATGTTTTGCTCCCCCTAAGTGCATGGACCTAATTGTACACCTAATTTCCTAAATTTTGCATTCCATGGCCCATTTGGACAATTATCAATAAAATCCATGTGGAAAACCAATGCATACATTTAATATTTTTCCCCCAACACCTTAGATCCTGTAAAATAGGGCTTGGACCCAGTCGCCTAGCGCGATTTAGTCCCCCTATTTTGCCTCCAAAATTGAATATGTCATAGTTGGAATTTTATTATTTGAATTTCAAATGTCCAATGTCGACTATCAGGATTTAATAGTTTGGGAAATTAGAATAATTGCATATAAATAGATAGTCATTTTATCATTTGAAAGATATCTAGCATTAAAGTAAAGAATTGAGCAAGAATTATTGTCAAAAGTATTATCAAGCAATTCAAGAGTAGTCAAGAGTAGATTTATTTTAGCAATTCAATATCAAAGCATCATGTCAGTTGTATGTGAGTTTTTCATGTTTATTTTATCATATTATTTGTGAGATTTAACCCTTATAGGTCTTTAATCAAATCAAGCCAACAACAATCAAGCCTTGAGGAGATTTGTATGACTTCAGTCCTTCAAGGAAGCCATTTTGGAGTGGTGAGCTACATCCATTTTTGTTTCATCATTCATTTACCATTTAGCCTCTATCCCTTAAAAGGATAATCTCTCTTTCATCGACATTGTCATTATGGAGGTGGAAACACCAACACGGGGTTTGATTGAGGCAAGCCCCTATATGGCACAACCCTTCCTCTCTCTTTGAATGTGCAAGTTTTAGATCTAAAGAATATTGGGAGAAGTTTAAAGGTCAATTATTCATTTTTGCAGTCAAACCCTACACCTCGAAAACATATGAAAACTTAGTATCTCGACACCCAACAAAGATCTGACAATGCGACACTTGGGAAAAGAAGGCTTTGATCTAGCTCTAGAGGACTATGAAATCATATTTGAGATTCATCTACTAGGATATAGTCACCTAGGGCAACTTGGTCCTCATAAATTAGCTTCAAATTTATATCACAAGTGCACAAAACTCTGCTCAATCTGTTTCAAAATATGAATTTGTTTGTGACATTACAAATTTTCTATTTTTGCATCAAAGTAGTCATTTGCATCATTAGCCTAGTTAAATCATTGCATTTCATTCCAAGATTCATTCCAAATTTGGTCAAGGAAAGGTTGACTCACTTTTCAGGTTGTAAGTCAATCCTATATCTTGTCCAAATCCATCAGACCCCCACTACCTCAAATTCTAAATGAAGTCCTAGAAAAAGTGTTAAGGCTATAGAGTAAAATCCTAGGGCCTTCCCACCTTTTTTTCTTCATTTCACCACTACGTAATTTTCTATATATATCTAGATCTTTGGCTCAATAATTACTTCTTCCCTACAAATGAAGTTAGGCTGGAAAGGCCTTGCAATTGGACCAACAACTATCCTTTAGGCATTTTGGTGAATTTTTTCCCTCAATGAGATGTCTTCAACATTGTGTCCCCTCAAAATGTTTTTCTTTTGCATAGTGGAGACCAATTGTGCCATCATATCAACTAATTATTCATATCCTTGAACAAGCCTTTTAAATCAAACATCATCTACATCACTTTTAGTTTGACCTATTACCTCCTTGTCTTTCTTAAGAATCTCTATGTCATGTTGTTTTTCAATAATTTCCAATTGATCCCTATCCTTTCACCTTTCCCTCTAATAATATGTTATTTTCGTGTCACCTTTGTGCATGAAATGAAGTCTGAAAATTTCACCAAAAAAATTTTAGGCAACTCATTGAAAGTTAACTTTGATACCACTAAAATATTCCCTTCATGAAATTTTGGACAATTATGAATTATTTATTTTATTAAAAAAATGTTTTCAAAGGCAATTTTTTCTTAAATAAATACTACCAACAATAAATGAAATATTTACCAAATATTAATTGGAAAAATATTATTTAAATGATTTTTAATAAATTTTACATGACATAAGGAAAATAACTTGATTTTGACTTGGGCGACGTTGATTCCTCAGGTCATAATAGGCTACTAAAATCTTTATACTTGTAACGGCTCCTTTAATTTCCTACATTGGCCTTTATAGGGTGGATGGGCCCCACAAGATAGTGTACTAGGGAGAAACAATAACAAAACCTTAGAACTGTTAAATGTTTCCAAAGTAGGTGTTAGACAACCAAATATAAATCCTCCAAAATTCTACAAAATTTTCATGTGTCACATCTCGATTTTTCCTGCATAAAATTTATTTGATAATAAATGAAACTGGATGAGACCATTGGACAATATGTGTTTGAAGCATAGAATAATGTGTTTCCATGGATGATAAATTAGATGTTATTTTAAATGCATGCTATTGTGATTAAAATAATGATAAATTATTATGATGTGAGTATTTTGATTATGGATTATGGTTTTATGAGCTAACCTATTGACAAGATATGAGTGTAAATGAGTGTAGGAACAGGTTGAAGATGAGAACATGATTGAGGTAGAGATGACCTAACCGCTCAACAATAAGGGATGATGGAAATCCTATGTACACACTGATGTAGTTAAATTCATCTTGCATTATGAACGATTATGTTATGCATTGTGCTGTCGTGAATACAACATTACCTATTGTGCATTATGATTTAAATAATGACTATGTCTTAAGTTGTTTTGTTTGAGAAAATTAATTTAATTAAGGAAATAAAAGATTTTATTTGCAAATGTTTGATAATGATAAAACTCATAATTTATATTTATATATATAATAATAATATAATAAGGATATTATTATTTATACATATGAATATATAAATAGCTTATTAATAAAAAGAAAACAAGATTAAATAAAATATGTTTTAAATTTAAAAGATATGCATGATAGATCATGTGATCTTGGCATGAGGAGGAAAGTTCAGTTCTAAAAATAGAGACTAGAGTCGAAGGATTGTGGGAAAAAAATGAACGCCATTAAAAAGAGCTCAACAAAGGAGGAAGAGGGGCATCCAATTTGCCTATCACTGCCAGGGACGTGAAAGAAGCGATTCTAGTGCAAGAATGTTGATGCAAAGAGGGAAATAGCCCAGCCATTATTCTCAATTTGTGAAGGACACCAAGTACTTATAGCGCTATCCATTATTAATATAGTTTAATCTGCATGACAAAATAAAGGAAATCTTAAAGTGAATCGAAAGATAGGAAAGTTTAATCTTCATGCAAAAATGATTTATGGGCTTAAGTTTTTATTTTATTATACATAATAATGTCTTAAACTATATAATGCAAACCATGTGACTAGCTTTTTTTAGATAGACCTGTGATTTTCCTGTGGCTATTCTCTTATAACTCTAAAACCATAGAGTCAACCCTCATAATGATTCATCTGCAATGCTTGAACTATAGAATCAACACCAATCCAACTATATATTGTCTTACCATTGTCTTCTATCCTCCCTCACCTGCATCTCTCTTTCTCTTTTTGCATATTCTCTACTCTTACTAACCAATCTCTCTTTTCTTATAGTTCCTTCATTTGACTTCCATGACAATGGTGAATGAAATCAACCATGCCTTTAGGGAATTTTTTTTGCCATTTGCAACTTCATGTCCATTGTATCCAACACCAATAAAGGAGTGCTACAATGTATTCATAAAAATTTATGGTCATAACACTAAAGAAACTCATGCTAGCCTCTTCTATCTATGCTACCCTCCATCGCATGGGCCTCTAAGTTTTTTTGGATAAAGAGGTGCTTGAATTGGGCGATGTTAGACCATCTGAAATACAAGAGACCATGTGTAATTATTTCCTTCACATTTCCACACTTTCATCCAATTATTCGTAATCTCCTTAGTGTTTGGCCATGTTGTTTATGCTCAAAATCGGATATATATATGTATATGTATATGTATATGTATATGTATATGTATATATATAAGTATATGTATATATATACATATACATATATATATATACATATACATATATATATATATATACATATACATATATATATATATACATATACATATATATATATATATACATATATACACACACACATATATATACATATATATATATGTATGTATATATATATGGTGTGAGTTTATTATGTTAGAATAAATGAACCGATTGGGAATGTAGCTTTATATAAATTCCTTATTGATGTCATAAACCATTGTTGTTATTCTGTGATCCTAGCATATTTAAACCATAATATATAATTATAATGTATTTTCCATGAGGTTAATTTTGGTAGACATTTTATTTCTATTATGATGATTGATAGGATTGATAATTGGCTAGTTTCCCTTTACTATTTTATACTTTTATCATTTATTTCTGCTAAGCTTGAAGACATTACCAAGACCTTTTATGCCTTTTATATACTTTTAAGCATTTGGAAATGGAAACATGTTATGTTGATATGTGTATGTATGAATTCATGAATGTCTATGAAGTCAGTATGATTTTATGTTGAATGCACAAGACAACTGAGAGGGAGGGGGGTGAATCAGTTGTACCTTAAAATTTCAAAACCCTCATAAAAATTTAGATCCACATTAATGTAATTAACCCTTACTTTATTAGAATGATTTATCATGAAAGCAAATAATAGAACTAGAACCAAGACAACACTATGCACAAGGAAACACCAAATTTACGTGGAAAACCCAAGAAGGGAAAAACCACAGTGAGGATTAGCTCACAATATAAATTAATATCAATACCAATTACAAAGGGTTCACTGCCCAAAAGAAAGAAAGGTTCACTGCCAAAGGCTCACTGTGAGAATAGAAAAGAAGATAGAGAAGAGTGTTACAATGAGAAATCCACCTCAATGCAATAAAAAAGTCCACTACAACATCACCAACACCTTCGTAGTCTTACTGAAGATTGTAGACACCTCCTGCTCAATGCATCCAATAATCTAAAACATGAAAGCTCGCACTGCACTACACAAATTTGTACCTCACAACTCTGCAATTTGCATCATTCACACCACACACATCTATCTTATCATCCCTCAACAACTCAACTTATATTTATACCATTTTCATCCTTGAAAACATTCTACAAGGTCGGCTATGCACCTCAACCATGCAAATTCAAATTAGGTCGACACCAAAACATTCCTACAATGGAAAGGAATGAAAGTGGACCACAACACACCTTGGCTTAGACCTAAATCCACTTATACATGCCACGCCACACTTCCACAAACACTGAAGCAACTTCGCAATTAGTGCAAACACCCAAGGTCAGCCAAACCTATGTTAACACCATTAACATTTAAGTACACACTTCCTAAAATCCAAAGACGACTCAGAGACAACACACAATCCTTAAACACGATCGAGAATATTCCACAAACACCTTGAAATCCAACAAATTCCTTCGCAACAACTTTCACTTGAAGAATGTACACACCCAATACACTCAAATAATTCTGTCGTGCATTGCAACTCAAGAAACATACTTTCGAAGCACCAAACCTCAAAAAACTTCAACTGAAGAAAGATACAAACACTATCAGCACCCTTCCAGATCTACAAGACCTAAAACCACTCTACAGAGAAATGCAAAGCAAAAACATTTCTCCTAGATACCTCTACAATGCATAGTTCACACACTAGTGAACACAACTTCCTCTACACAACGATCCAACACACTGAATTCTAGATATAACACCATTGAACGCCTCTGATCAACATATCCAAACCACACAAGTAGATCTTCAACATAGAAGAAACTTGGAGCGAAACAAGAACACAACTATGTATACCAAAACACCACTACAACATATTGTTTCCTCTTTTTATACAAATTTTCTCAAAGGCACTTGGAAACCAAGCACTAGAGACACATCCTCAACATCTTCATCGCTTCCTTATCACTACCAAGCCAAATACAACGTAACAACTCAACAATACATCCATAGATAGAAGCTTATAAAATCAACACTAGAGGTTAACACTAGTAGCTTACTAATGATAACATAATTCAACTAATCAAAGCATCATGAGAGACAACACCAACTCAATACCAACTGCACATCCTTGCAACAAACACCTAATACAGTTGACACTAATGACAACACATAAGATTGTTGATATCAATGACAACACCAACTCCGTAGACTTGATACATTTTATGTTTAATTTATGATTGTTAATAATGAAGATGCCTTAAGAATAAGACTAACACTTGCAACAAGAAGAATTGTCAACCCGCAACAATGGGTTTTTTAGCCTGCCAAATAAGGATTGTAGATTGTTGCAGAGAAGAATTCAATCGACAGGGGTGTGACACTTTCAAAGAAAAATAGAGGTAATCATTTACTAATCAATTCATGAGTTGCCTAATATCACTCTTGCCTGCCAATGAGACAACGAGAAGGAGTCTAATTACAACGAGACCGAGTTATGACAACTATTATGATTGAACACATTTCTATTATGAGCGGTTAAGTTTGTTGGACATAGAGTTTGTATTTGGTTCTTCTACTCCTATTTCGAATAGTTATTGTTTTTTGTTTCAAAACTCAAGTCCTCTTCCTATCCTTGAGGAAGAGTTGACATTTGTTTTATAAGTCTATTTTTAGTTCATGAATAATGTAACTCCTCATAGACCCTATATAGTGGGATATTCTATCGAGAAGGAGATCTAGTTACTAGAATTACAATAGCATTAGTTTTAGTAACAATATTATGAATAGAGTGTGTGTTATTAAACAAAGATCTTCAACAAATTCTTGTTAGATTTTGTGTAATAGTTCAGTGTTAGAATACAATAAAAGAGAATTGATTTGATGTCATGATTTGTTGAGTAAGTGAGTGTTTGATAAAATCCCATGGAAGCAAAAACTCAAGCAAGGGCCACTTGAGGTACTGCTAAACCACTTTAATTTTTATCAATAGATTAAATCATGCATTATGAATTTCATTACTAGTTTTAGTTATATGCTTATGAATGAATGTGTTACAATTCATGAATTAGATAATGTACTTAATGTTCCATGCCATACTCTAGGGGATCAGTTAAGTTAGGACACTATAGTTTAAACGATTAATAGTTACAGTCTTAAGTATTAGGTACCTGTAGCATAAGGTAAAAGTTTATATTCTTTTACTTTGTTTTCTGAATTAACAATTTATTTTGATTTCAAGATTTTACTATATTTGCATATGTTTATTCACCTATACTCCATTGATGTAGGACATTCAAAATCTCTGAATGCATATACTTTTCCAGCACTATCTAAATTTTTACGACTCCCTGGTTGATGATTTAATGTAACCCTCTTGTGAATGATGAATTATTTAGTTAGGGATCCTCAAGTCCTCTAAGTTGTGTGTACACCGAGTGGCACCAAGTTAATTAGCCATTAGAGTTTGCTCCACATTTTTGGCGTCGTTGCTAGGGATGGTGTTAAATTTAGGATTTTTTGTGTATTTTCAATCCTTTTCAAGATTTCATAGGATATTAAAATTTGTTTCAATATTAGGACAAATAGGTATTTAGGCATCAACAACAACACTATTTACTAACAATGTGCAGGAACTGTTGATCTAAAAATCTAGAACCATTGCATGTGGAGGCAGAGAGATGCTCTAGGAAGATTTTTGCCCTCAGTACATGAAGCAATTGAAGAAATTGGTGGACAAAGCGAAAAGATTGAGGGAATCAACGAAGAAGAATTATCCCTTACATTGGTAGCTACATTGAATATAGAGGAGACTTCCAAAAAATTTGACAACATGGATGATGCCACAATGGAAGATCCAATAGAGCATGTAACGTTTGAATTCCTGATTACCAACCAAGAAAGGGTTGTTGCCTTGAAGAATATACCTCCTTCAACACTCCATATCTTCTATGGCCTGGTTATAGAATATCTAGATACCTTTCTTTTTGAGTTTGATGTGCTATGCCGAAGTTATGACTACACCACAGATGCTCATCAACTCAAATTGTTCTCAGCTGCACTGAAAGATGTTGCTTTGCATTGATTCATGGGGTTAGGAAGAAATGTTGTTCCCAACTAGAATACAATGAAGATAAAATTCTTAGAAAAATACCAAGATTACTGCAGAGGCATAGACAGAAAGAGGGATGGCATCTTTAGGATGTCATAGAGAGAAGATGAGATGTTGGAAGATTATGTTGAGAGGTTCCAATTTTGTCTCAAGAAATCATATCAAAATAGACTTTATGTTGACTCCTTAAAACCATTATTTTAAAGGGGGGTCCATGAAGATTGCATGGACACTATAGAGTTCCTACTAATGTCTAGTAGACTTGATGTCAGACATACAATTTAGAGGAAAACCTAACAGAATAGTCCACTAAACCCTTGGAAAGACCTTCATTAAATTATCAACCAAGGCTAATGTAAGCTTGTGATGATGTTGGCATTGTATGTACTTCTAGGGACTCAAGACCACCTATATCATCCTAGCATAGGTGTTTACGTATGCTAAGAAAACACAAAATGCATAATTTAGTAAAAGAAGTAATGTTGGCACTATTGCTATGGGTACCTACAATGAAAGACTGTGACTAGTTCACTGTCAAGAAATGAATCCTAGAATTAACCAGTGCTATTAATTAAACCTGCACTCTAGAGTACAATAGATTGAAGAAAATTAAAGCATGAATGTAAGCCAAGATTTTTTCATGAATTCATTCATAACATAAGGAATCTAATTAAGACAACCTACATTCATGAAGTAACTACTACAACAGAAATAATTGTACAAAAGATAAAGTGGGGAATTGTTACCTTGAGTGGACCTTGCTCAAGTTACTGTCTCCATAGGTTTAGCCCAAATATAGCTCCTCAGATTAATGTAATCATGACAATAATGAAAAATCATTCATTGCATAACTTAAAATATCACAATCTAAGATTCTGCTTAAATATATTATTCATAAGATCATGAACATTATTTGTGTAAAGCAAGAACTTAATTGAAAGTATCTTATTTCTATATACTGAATAATTAACCAAATTAACTAACATCTCAACCACTGAACCATACATATAGGCACAAGGGAGTTTATTAGAATAAGGACTCTAAACTGAAATCATAAATTACCACTCCCTACATATTAGATTGTGATAAAGTCTGATCAACTAAACTATAACTGAAAAAGGAAGAAGAGTCCAAATAGAACACTATAACTCTGTTGCAACAAGAATTGGAATGTGGAATGTTGAAATAGTCATGTTAGACTCCCAACTATAATAGGTTTCTTCTCCTTTAGTTTCCTTATTGAATGTCATGATAATGCACAATCATCCTCAATAAGTGCCTCCATTTCTACAATTGTTGCACTCAGCTTATTCTGGAACCTCCCCTGCATCGTTGTCTAGAAACTCCTTTGGCTGTGGGTTGCACCTCCTAGTTGCTACATACTACAGTCTATCTCCTTGGTTGTAAAGAGTTAGTTCATACAACATCTACACAATACTAATAACCATAGCTTAAGCATAGATATTCATTGTAATTCATACACATCCACACATTAATTATACAATAACTATCACATTGTAACCATATTTCCATATACTTCAAATTAGGTTCGGGTTTGCATTATGAGCATAAAAGATAGTAAAGTTTAGGAATATATACGAGATAAGTGTTTGGAAATGTCTATGAGTATGCATAAAAACATCAAGAAACTAACTAATAACTAGATTCATAATTCCCCCCAACTACCCATTTTCTTGTCCTCAAGCAAATCAATTAGGATTGGAGGTTGTAATGCAAAGTGATCTCCCTAAGATCTGTAATAGTATCCACTCCACTGATCTGTTTCAAATAAAATCCTTCATAGCATGCAAGTCTGGCCATTATGGTATCCTCGGCTTCCTCACATTCCTCATTCTTTTCCCTTGTCCAATGTGGCACTAGGTAGAAAGGCATTGGTGGTTGGAAGGTGAGTGGTACCCATTTAATTCCTTTTTCTTTGGAAACATCCATGTACCTACGTGTTCTCTCAAGCATGCATACAAAATTATAAACAGAGGGGATCTTTTCTCTACAACTTAGGGGTTAAGTTGTTCCACCTTTCTTACACAAATGAGTAACAATGATGGATGAGTCCTACAATCATTCTTTGCATTCTTTCATAGTCCCTGATCCTCAAATTCATGATTTTTCTGCCCACACCTTTGTACTACAAGATTACTGTCCATTCCTCTATGATTACATGGGGGTTTTTAGATTCCTTTCTAATTGGAAGAGCAATTGACTTCTCCCTCTCAACATATTCTTTCATAATCTCACCCCTATGTCTTTCATTCCTAAAGTATGATGCTAGTGCCCTAATTTGTAGATCACCCACAAAAATTAATGGGTTCCAATCTGTGTTATCTAGCACAACATAATTATGTATATAAAATTCACATAATTGGTCTTATTCATCAAGTGTGGCATAAAAAAAACATTTAGATAATCAAATTTCCTACTCATTGCAACTGGCATATTACTGATCAATCTACTAAATTGATATCTCAAGAATTTTTCCTATAAGAATAAAGCATATGTCCTAGTAGAAGGTTTGTACCTAAAAATTTGAGCAACCTTGTCTGCTACTTCCTCTATCTTGATGGTTAACTTTTTCAACTCAATGTCTTTACTCTCCAGAACTCTGGTGTGCTCTAAAGCCATTGTTTCTTTTTCTTTCTCCCATTTCTCCTTCTGTTGGGAGAATTATTTAGTGGCTTTCCATAACTGTTAACCTAGAGACATGGTTGTATAATAGGTTGGAGTTTTTATAGCAGGAGGTCTTCTGTTCTTAGCTATGAGCTCTTTGTTTCCTACTTTTACCATTGCAAGTCGTGCAAGCAAGTCTAATTTAGACCCATGCCTATAAGTATGCAATTTCTCCTCCAACTCCTGAATTTTCAATTCTCTTTCCTTGTCCCTTTATTCATAAGTTTTCACCAGTTCTTCCAATTGTTTAATCCTTTCCACTTCTTGTAATTCCTTCCTCACATTTATTTCCTCTAAAAATAGATCCTCATCTTTCTCCAAAAATTGTTCATCACCACCCCCTAGTGTACTCACAACTCTCACTGCCAGGGCTAGTTTGGGTTCTTTTCTTACTTTTGTTTGCAACAAAAATATCCTCTAAATCTAATTCAAAGGTGGTTGATATGTACCATTTTATTTTCATATGAACATGCACATTTTTAGAAACATTGTCTTTTAATTTTGAATCAGTCCATATTGTCACAATGTCTTCTTCTTGTTGTTTCTAAACACTACCCCTCATGGCACCTTTCCTTTTTAGGCGGTGTGAACACCTTGGTTGGGTGGACTTCTTTTTCTGTACTTTTGAAGGTGTAGAAGAAGAACCACCTCTCTTCTTTATGGTTTGTGGTGTTTTAGAAGAAGCTGGAGTTTCATGGACATCTTCTACTGCAGGTTGATCTGAGGTTGTTTGTGGTGACCTCTGCATACTCTACTCCTTTAATTCTCTCCTACTGTGGGTAGGTGAAATAACAGGAAAAGAAGGGGTCATTTCTCTTAATGATGCAGCAGGTGACTCCAAGTTCTCTAGAACAACTAGTTCCTCAAGAATGTTGCTAATGTGTTCACATATCAAAAAGCTCTCCTAGGAAACATGTGGGTAATGAACCCTAAGACTTTTCTTCAATAATAGGGTAACCAAACAATAATGTGACAGTGCTGAATCCTTTATTTTTCTTTGATACTCAAACCCCATTCTCTTTAACAGATTATAGAGGAAATTAGGTACATTAACCAGTTTGTTATGATGAAGGTGACTTAATAGCTTGAAATGTACTATATATAGAAGGGATTTCCTACCATCACATGTAATATATTTAACAATGTAAGAGGTACAAGAATCCCATACCTATGGAAGTGATAACTGTTGTCACCTAGAAGTGCACCCTATGCAAAGTTACGAAAAATTGAGCTTTCTAGAGCAACATGGGATCATTTCAAGGCTGTGGGTCACCTGTAGTTGAAATGAACCTCCGGAGAAGGTCGGCTTCCTTTGGGTATCACCTAAACTAACGATCTTATAAAGGGAAAAGGGAGAAGGAGTACATAAATGAAACTAAAATATTGTGATACACTGAATCTGATGAGGTCAATGGAATACTTAGAATGCACTTGAAATTTGTCAATGATCAAAAAGATACATGTCAAATTCTGTGAGCTACACATTAATATGTCACAAAGAGGTTTGATACACACACTTTTTCAATAAAGGAAAATACTTTCACAGAATAGAATCTATATGTGATTATGTAAACACAACTTTGTGATTCATACAATGATGCTTTTTAGAAAGTAAGGCATAAAACACCAGATAAAGTCATAAAGGAATGAAAGAATTCACAAGATAACTTGATCATTAACCTAAAATGCACAACACTTTGCAAGAATAGTGACAGAAAATTGAAGCATCAACAGAGGCCAAGGTAACTCTGTTCTTTATATTCCAAAATCTAGTTGAGTTACAAAACATACATTAGTTGAGAAGGGATTGATAAAATCACTAACTCTTCAAAGTGTATAATCCGAACTCCCTACAAAAAGGAAAAAAATGCCTTATATATCAAAATGTGTCGGCCCCTTAGGGCTTACAAAATATCAGGCCTCGGGATAGATCTCTCAGCGAGGCCCCCTTGCTCCGGCGAGACCTCATTTTATTTTGCTTTGGCAAGAGAACATTCATCGGCAAGAGGTCATAGCGGCTTCATCAGTCATGCCGATATCACTTTCCATCGCTGAGACCACCTTCATTTGTCGAGACATCTTATAGAATTCCTTTTCCTTTGGCGAACTCTTCATTTCGGGAAGACTCTTGGCGAGACCCATTGTTGTCGGCCAAACCTCTTGTTGGGC
This sequence comes from Sequoia sempervirens, assembly GCA_007258455.2. Classification (NCBI taxonomy): domain Eukaryota; kingdom Viridiplantae; phylum Streptophyta; class Pinopsida; order Cupressales; family Cupressaceae; genus Sequoia; species Sequoia sempervirens. The sequence goes on from VDFB02270651.1 coordinate 656,820,388, forward strand.
TCCTTATCTTTCGGCGATGAGCTACTTTCTCTTTGGTCGGGGAGACATCGCCATCTCAGTGAGACCTCAGGGCGAAGTCTTCAACTCTTGGCGAGCTTAGCTTGCTTTCGGTGAGACCTTCCCGGGTTGGCAAAACCTCACCACGACCTCAAAATGTTACATCGAAGACATCCCCCCAGTCATCAGGACATCCATGGGTCGCTGAGACCTTATGCCGAAGGCCAAATCCTTCGGCGAGCTCCTTTCCCTCTGTCGGCAAGACACTTGAGTGTCGGTGAGAGATCTTACCGAAAGGAAGAGGCTACCCCGAGACCCTTCATCTTCTATCGGCGAGACATTATTGATGTCACCCCGAGACATTTCATTCCACTGAGCTCTAGATCTTCGTTGGTGTGACTCCCATTGGTCGGGGAGACATCTCCCTGAAAACATGACCATTCACCGCACTCCTGTCTTGTCGCCAAAACTTTGGCCTGTCGGCCAGACCCTTTGCCGAACACACTCCATCTCCTCGAACTCGCACCTTTCGGCTAGACTTTAAGCCATCGGTGAGACTCATGTCGAAGGCAACAAGTTACGCTGATATCACTTCCTCCCGATGAGATCTTCACTATCAGGGAGACTTCGCTTGGTCGGTAGGACCTACCCCGAAGTCACCAGGTTACGCAAAAAACAAAACCTTCAGTGTGACTGTCTTTATCGGCCAGACCCTTGGCGAAATCATCCTATTTTGGCGAACGCCTCAACTGTCGGTGAGACATCTCCTGATCGCCGAGACCACATAGCGATGAGAACCTACTTTTCCGAGAGTGCAACCTTTCCCATTGGCGATACATGCTCCCGTCGGCAAGATGCTATGTCGAATATGACCCTTCAGCGACCCTCTTATTTTCTTCGATGAGACATCTGAGAGGTCTTGGCAACTCTCTCCTTAGAGGATTTTCATGCGGAACTTAAACAAGGCAGGCTTCCCAACTGAATTCCCTGTGACCTAGCATCAGATTCATAACTTTTTCCCTTGTGCGAATGCTCCATTTGGCCTTCTCGAACCTCTGTCACATGATTTATCCTGCCTGATTGAGCCTATGGGTGAAAATTAGGTAACAATAACCTTTTGGTGCCTTGTGATGATGAGTCAAGGTTTTCTCTAGGATCCTTGAATTCATCCTTGGCAACTACTATATTTTCCCTAATAGGGTATTCAGCTCCATTTCTTGGCATACCAAATACCTCTACAATTGCAGCTTTTGAAACATCTACCTTCAATCCTTGAATGGTGGCTTCATCATGTTGGAGTGTTGCTGCAAACTGCCTTGTCATATCTTCATTGTATTTTGCTAACTTCAGGAAGTAATCTAACCAACTTGCTCATGTGAAAATAGGCAAGACTAATTTGTCTTCCAATATCTGCTAGTGTGCAGATGGTTCCCTCCTGATGATATCTCCTCCCATGATGGGATAACCTTACTCTATTCTACTCAAACTCTACAAATTTCAGCTCATAATTCAAATTCACCAACCCTTTATGTCTGCTTTACTTGCACTTCTTCAACTGTAATTTCATCTACTATATCTTCTTCCTCTGTTTTAGCTATTTCAACTTGAACTGGCTTGGAATTGGGGAACAAATGACAAGAAGGTTGCAAAAAGGGATTGTGTGTTTTTTCTATTTTTGTTTCTTTTAGTGGCAAAATTTTGAAAACCCATATTTTTTTGTTTTTGTTTCTTTTGGTGGAATTTTTTTGAAATCCTTGAAATAATATACTATCTCCCCTCCCAACTAAAACCTTGAAGTGACCTCACTTCAATGTACCTACGAAGGGAATGATTATAGATTATGGAAATAAGATTAATGAATGTAAAGAATGTATCAATTAAATGCTAGGACATATTGAAAGCAATGGAAATATATGTTAATTATGGAAAAATAGTATGCATACTTGTTACTTTAGATAAACTTAACCCTACTTGCGTGAAGCTATATAAGAGTGTCCATTGTTTGATTTTGATTTGACGTTGGTTTATTGCAATAGGTGATGAAGGAAATGACAGGGTGGTGCATGAGAATTAAAGGCTGTGAAACGTACGGTTCATGAAATATGAATTGATTGTTCAAATGCTTGAAAATTGAGATAGGCGACTTGGAATGAAGTGGTTAAGTTGCATGTAGTGATATGACAGGCTTGTGGCTGCATGTGTAGAAAAAATGGAATGAATATGGATGATATGTAATTAAGTTGGTGCAAATTTTGAATTTTTTGATGGGCGAGTGTTGTAGGTACCTTCAATAACAGGTCCTAATCTAAACTATTGCAACTTTTACTCATGAAGCTATAGGTCCCTACTGCATTGTGGAGAATTCTTGAAAAATATTGTTGATTGTGTCACATGTGCAATGTGTGCACGTGAAGTTGGATAAGGAATTATACCCGAGTGACCTCGAGAGGTTAGTTGTGTAGCTCATCTGCTGAGTCACTTTGAGAACTTATATTATTTGTTGTTGAGTTTTCAACTTGAAGTATGTCTGTATCGGAATCACTACTTGGACCATATTGATGCATTAGAGAAAGAAGGAAATCATCTTTCTATGTTAGCTTCATATAAATTTTCAATTTGTGGCCATTGACCAACTGTGAAAATCTAACTGCATCTATGGTTTGTAGTTTGACTGCTCCATTTAGAAAAACTTGATGTATTTCATATGGTCCCAACTATCTAAATTGTACACTAGTAGAATTTGGCAAATAAATGACTACGTGACTAAAAAATTTAGTCACAACAACTAAAAATGACTAAATTCTACTATTTTTTTGCAACTCAGCTATAAATTAGTAAATAAATGACTAATTTGGTCGTTGACTAAAAAATTATTTAGTCACACAAATAAAAATGACTAAATAGTTAGTCATTTATTTAGCAAATCATTTAAGGAATCAAGAATCAATAGCCCGCCAAAATACTCTAATAAACATACTCTAGAACTTTCGTTGAAATCTTATTTTCAGGCATAGCCCACCAAAATAGAGTTTTCATTTTAATAAACATACTCTAAAACCTTCATTGAAACCTTATTTTTAGGCGTAGCCCACCAAAATGGAGAAGTGTTTCAGTAAAGAATGACAGGGAATGGTAAGGAGATGTGCGTGATAGGAGGCATAGGATTCATTGTTGCTTATCTCATTCCTACTCTGCTCAACAAGGGTTACATTGTTCATGCTACTATTTGTAATCCAGGTATTTAATTGACATATATTTACATAATCTCAAATTCCTTCATATGCTTTTGAAGTATCAATGTATCTTATATAGGGTTTAGAATGTATCCTATATAGAGTTTAGAATGATTTCTTTTAATTTAAAAAAAATGATGTATTTTCCTGTGATTAGATAATGTGGAGATCTCCTAAATCTACCCCGACTCACTTTCCTCTTTGGCACTATATTCATTACTCCAGCTGCTAGGGTTTTGCATGTGATATTTTTAATATCTTCATAACAGAGGCTTTTAAATAGATCTCATTCTTTGCTTTAATCTTTATCATGGTAACCCTTGAGTTCCATAATCCACCTTCAATCTCTTCTAAGAACGTTTCTTGAGCTAGACTACATAGTATGCATATCAAGCAAGTCCTTCATACCTATCATTGTTCCAAACCACCACTCACTGCCTTGCTTAAAATGTTGCCTCCATAAGTACAATAGCATATTTTAAAATCATGGTTTCTAGTGATTGTCCATTAAGGTCACTACTTTCATCAAGATACAATGAGATTTTTGTCTTCAAACTCAAGGCATTATGAAAGATAACATAGTGAATTGTTTGCTATGTAGGGTTTAATTTTCTTGCACATTTAATACTTTGCTAACTACCTTTAAGACTGGATATTGCACCCTCAACTACAATCTCAAACAACTCACTCACTATCACTTGAAGATTCCTTTCATGAGCATCCTTTTATAAAATCAAACTATGCCCTATAGACTACCTACTTACTTACTACAAGGGGCTCATTATTTCATGGTATTGTGGGTCTTAAGATCCTTCAACCTTATTGTCACTACTTCATAGTTCATAAGGTATTATTCACTATTCTCCCATCTTTGATGAGTCTCAAAACGCTGCTCAAACATGCAATCCATTACCTCCATTATACAATGGCTAAGAAGAAACATTAAACTTGTGATTACCACTGTTACTTCATTTGGACAGTCATTCCCTAATTGCATTTTCCTTGTCTAACATTGTCAATAGCATTTGAAAAACCCTTAAGGTCAGCAAGGGGGTAAGGAAACTCACTGTTAAAATCTCCACTTTACTATGCAAGGTTTAAGCTTTATTGTCTTGTCACTGCTCAGCCTCTTTTTGATTGTCACACCTCAAGTGACTGTCATTCTTCTTACCGTAGATTGTATTTACAAATGTCACTGAGCTACATAGTGTGCTTGTTATTGGCTATAATCTTTAGATTGCAAGATTTTGTTATTGGCTACAATGTCTCAATCTTTCTGGTATTGCAAACCCACTAATCTGCTAAAGTTATGGTTTATGTTTCTACGAAGGCCTAGGGTTTGTACCCTATTCATGCTCTTACCAATGATTTTGTTGGTATTAAAAAATAGCCTTAAATCTTGGGTTAGAAAATTAGCTATCTTGACAGGGTGTAGTATGATCTTGGATTGTATCCTAGAGTGTGTGGGAAGCTTGTGTTTGATCATTAAGGTATGTAAACCTGATCAGGGAAATGTATCCTATATAGCATGGGTCTTGCTTTAATACTTCCCATAATGGTTATTAACAGATCACATTATTATAGTTTGTGGTAACCCAAGATTGCATTCAAGTATGTAACAAAACTGGTATGTAGTTTAAGCTATACACTTTTAAGTAACATTCATAAGGTTTATAAAATCTTGATCACTCTCTAGAATATCCCATTAAACATGGGTTGTGATTGAATGCACTACATAATTGATATAACACAACCACTCTGCATATCAACCAAAGTTATAGGCTCTTTATTGCAGCAAGAGGTAATCGCTCTTGGATCATGCTATCATTACATTGTAACCTGATAAATTTGAGTCAACCTGAATGCACCCAATGATGATTACCACCTAATTGTGATGATAGTGATTAATTTGTACATGAATTGTGCTCATATGAGTTCCTCCATTTCTATCACAACATAGCCACATTAAACTTGGGTCACACATGAATGCATCTTGTATTTGTTATAACACAATTGTGCCACATGACCAATAGAGTTATGGATCATATAATTACAGTCACAAGAATTTGTTCCTCAGTTGTGCTCTTATGGTGATTCCATTACCGTTACAACATAACCCTTTGGACTTATATTGTTCAAATCCTTACATTGCTTATTTTCTCTTTGGATGGATGGTAATTCAATGGCAAGGATTTGTATGTAGGTCATGCTCATATAAGTGCCTTAGTCACCATGTACATTGGAATTTCCTTTCTTGAACCTTTACTTCATTTTTTATTGTTAGGGTTTCTTAGTGATTATTCCATTTCCACATGGCATATTGATAAAAGAAACCAAGCAAAAATCATTTTGTTTTTATTTAACTCTTGTTAACATAATTTTGCAATAAATGTTTGACTGCATTACTTCGAGTGTGAAGAATTTTGTTTTTTGCTTCTAATACATTCATTGAGAGCTGTAGTAGAAAGATTCTTATGTTGAAACCCATCTTGTAAACTTTCTTTAAGCTACATTTAGGAGGCTTCATGGATTTTTTGTGATTTATACAACTTTTGTTTTGATAGTACATCACATCAGATTAGATTTCTGAAACTGAAATGATTTATGAATTATAGTTTTATGATGATTAAATGTTTTATTTAGAAGGGGTTAATATGTGGAATTTTTATGTGCAGGAAGAATAGATTGTGATGCAACATTCGGGTATGGATGGTTCAAGCAAACTTGGATTGCTATCAGTGACATAACCAGGTTTGAGAGTACTTTCAGCCAATTTAAAACACTTCCAGGTGTTTTCACTTGGAAGCAGAACCTGAGTATAAGGATACAAATTTCAGTGGACAAAGAAAATCATAAATCTGCTTATCCAGTTTCTGATCGAATTTGAGGTCATGAATATCGAATAGAGAAAGTTCCTACATTCTAAAGATAAAATCATAAATCTGCTGGTCCAATTGGAGATCCAATTTGAGGTCATGAAGATCCAACAAAGAAAGTTCCTACATTCTAAAGATAAAATCATAAATCTGCTTGGTCCAATTGTAAGGATTTGTCTTTTTAATTATACTTTTTGACATATGGCTTGATACAAATTGTCTATGCTTCCACATTTTCATGTATGTCTAGCAGGGCACTTGTAACTACAATATATGACAAAAAATCCCTGTTGTTATGCTTTGATGGATGTCCCATGATCAAGATCTATATAAAAAGGTTTCTTTTTATACTGGGTGGTTAGGTGTTCTATAGTGTTATACAAGTTTAAGCTTTTCCTTTCGTTGATTTTTAAATAATAGTCCTATCTTTCAGCTAGGATTTCTGCTGCAATCTCTCTTTTTGTTGTCTTTTCAATAGTGCTTGATTTATAGATTATAATTGTTGGTAGCAATGCCACATCTTGCTTATATATTTATGATTTACACCTTAATTGAAGTGTTAAAAGAGCCATATATTTACACCTTATTAATTTTAAATTGGTTTAGTGGGAAGTCTCACATGCCCCATTTGCCTAAGTGACTTGAGTCTAATACATGTGTATTTGTTTTGGACAATTTATGCTATTTACCTGTCAGAATTATGTGCCTCAAATTTACTGGTGGACCCCAACTTGGTCATCATCAAGTTAGATTACACCAAGTGAGAGTTTTGGCCTTTACTGTCATCCTGCAGTGTCTCATGGAGTGACTGGCGGTTGAGTGATACTTATTGCTACCCTGCAAAGATGTTAGATTGAGCTTGTGGTAGTGCAATGTTACTACCACCTTGTGATGCTTCCATGTTGACTAGTGTGATATAGCGGTAGTTATCGCTTCCCCGTGGTGATGGTTTAAGGTATCTTGTGGTGGTGTGGTATAGTCACCGCCACACCATGATAGTGTACAAGGCTCAGTGTGGTAGAGCAGTAGATACCGCCATACTGTGATGGGCTAGTTTGTGTATAGCAGTGTGGCGATGGACGATGGACGATTGGATTTCTTTGGCAGGACAGTGAGTTATTAATAGTTAAATGGTTAATGATGCAATGGAATCTACATAGATGGCTATTGTGCAGTAATATTTTACTTATTGCTTTTAGTATTTTGATTGTATTCTTTTGTTTTAATCATTTATATATTGGTCTCCTTTCTATTGGATTTGATGACTTGTAATGATTATTTTGTTGGCTTTGAAAGGACTTCCTCATCTAAAGCTCTAATTCACACATAGGCAGGAAGGATGCTTTCAAAGGTTGAGGAGTTGGGATTTACACCAACTGGTTGCATTTTCTTACATATTTGATTTCTTGTTTCATGTGCTTTTGAAAATTTGGAGAGGTCTGTCCCTTGGAAGGGTGCATCCTAACATTTTTTTAAGAACTTATTAGTTAATGATGCTCTATATTTTGCAAATTTGAGATTCATCGTTATCAGCATTGGTGGATTATAAAGCAAAATCATTTAGAATTTGTCTCTTTTGCCTGCCAAATAAATTTGTGTTAATCCCATTCAAGGATCTGCGCACCTATTTGGAGGCACATGAAACAAGAAATCAAATATCTAAGTATATTTCAAAAGTCAAATATTAGCATATGGCTTTCTTTGGGCAGATTAGTGGAAACAAGATCCATATCTTCTCGTTGATACAAGATCTTCAGTTATAAGGTATCAGACAGTCCAATCCATGATTCAATATCAATAACATACTAATAACATCCAAAGCTATTTTTTAGATTTAATAATAGTTGTCATTAGAAATGGGCCATATGTACTTGGAGTATCCCCCACAATAGGATTGTATTAGTCTAGCCATAGAAAAATCCCTTAGATTTTCATGTATGTCTAGCAGAGCACTTGTAACTACAACATATGACAAAAAAATCCCTGTTGTTATGCTTTGATGGATGTCCCTTCGGATATTTGATGTAGTGCACATTATTATAGTGCAAGACTATTTTTCAGATTGTTTCATTTAGCATCACCAATATTCTCCACAAGAACATTGTCCATGTTTAAAATGATGGAAATGGTTCACATCTCTTAGAACAATTTCTCTTGCAACAATCTTGGAGATGAATTTAAATGTAGTGTGAAAATCAGAACATACTCAAAGGTTCTTAACAACTCTAATAGTTGTACCGGGGTTCATGTTTAACAAACCAAATGTAATTGTTAGCTTTTCACTATGGTGGCAAATAATGATTATTTTTTCTTCTATTCCACAACATTAATTAAAAGTCTTGAATCTGGAAATACCCTGTTGCCTTCATTTCCAAGCCAATTTCTCCAATTTTGCATAGCTCTCCCATGTTTGTGGATGTGATTTGTCTCCTACAATTTTTTAATTGATTTATCTTTCTGTTATGTTTGGACTTACTTTTGTAAACTTGCAATATACAATGCACTTTTATTCTTTTTGAATTGAGACTAATAGTAATTTTGTTGGTTGTATTGAGGCACAACTTCATTCATGGCAGAAAAGGCAGACCATGTTGCTCATATCAGATGGCACGTTGCATATAAAGGAGGAAAGATTCTAGCTGGGTTATTGTTGACTGCATTGAAGGAGAGAGCTTCATATGTGGGACACAATCAACACTCTCCTTCTTGGATTCTACACATTACAACTTGCTCCAGGAAGATTTCCCAATTGTATAAGTTTTAAGAGATGAAAGGGGCATGTGCTTGCATTGAAGGGCTCCAAGCATGTGTTTCCATCATTGTAGAAGTTTTTTGGAGAATTTTCTTTCTTGTAGTCATTTCTGTGCAATATTGTAACTCAAATTTTCAGTCTTGTGACTGGAAATAAAAATTGTAATACTCTATTTCTAAGTTGTAACTAGAACACCTTTCTTTTATTAATAAAGTTCCTCAATTTTTCCTTCTCAATGGTTGTCTTATTGTGTGTAATTGATAATTGATGTGTATTTATGTGTTTTATGTTTAAATCCTCAAATATCAATCAATTAAAATCACTAAATATACTATTAATTGACGTCAATTAATAAATAAATTGACTAAATATACTACCAATTGATAGAAATCAGTGAACGGTGAATAAATATGACTAAATATATGACCCATGAAATAAAAATGACTAAATATACTACCAATTGACATAAATAAGTGAACAGTGAATAAATATGACTAAATATATGACCTGTGAAATAAAACTGGCTAAATATACTACCAAATTGATCAAAATGACGATTCAAATTAATGACTAAATACACTACCAATGGATAGAAATCAGTGAATAAAAATGACTAAACAAGTGACCAAATTAATGCAATCAATGACTAAATATATATGTGAATAAAAAATGACTAAATAAGTGACTAGATTATAACAATCAATGACTAAATATACTACCAAATCGATCAAACAAAACAACCAATAAATGACTAAAAATGGTTTAGTCATCAATCTAGTCGCATTATAATGACTGGAAATAAACTACTAATGGTCACATGACCATGTTCAATCATTTATAAGCAATTTTTAGTAGTTTTTATAGTCATATATTATTGTTTTTGTAATAGTGGTAGCTTCCCCTTATAATATTTATATCTAGAATCATATAATAAAGCCTAGTCACCCACATTGAATTCTTTAGTCTTTATAAATTGATCATGCCATTTAGTTCTCTATTTTTAAATTATCTCTGTGTGATGCATGGCTTCCATTCTAATTTCATCTAGCCCATTTAGATTGTGTAGTCTCACCTTCTATGTTGCTGTCAAGTCCATATTTAGTTCAACTGTTGTTCTAAGTGTCTTGTATTCAAATTTAGTGGATAGTTTTGTTGTTTTACCATACACCAATTTATAAGGTGTGAAGCTTGTAGTTGTTTTCCAAGTTGTCCTATAGGCCCATACTGCCTTAGTTAACTTGGTTGCCCAATCTTTTTTGTGACTCTTCACTATTTTAGTTAGGATATTTTCAATCTCTCTATTTGTGACATCCACCTACCCATTAGCTTGGTGGTGATAAGATGTTGACTTTCTATGCCTGATTTCATATTCCTTAACCAATTTAGAAATGAATTTTGAAGTGAACTGGGGACCTTGATCAGTCACAATTTCTTTAGGTACTCCATACCTAGTAAAGATGTCTTCATATAGGAATTTAGCTACATTCCGATTTCTAAAAAATTGTAATGCCTTGACTTCAACCCACTTTGGCAAATAATCTGTACAAACTAAAATGTACCATTTGTTATTTGATGTTGGGGAAATTGGGCCAATGAAGTCCAACCCCCATTTATCAAATGGTGTTAATGTCAATTGTGGCTACAAAGGCATCTCACATGTCCTTGTTGGCTTGCCCATCCTCTAACATCTATCATAGCTCCTTGTATACTTTATTGAATCCTTATGAAGAATTGGCCAATAGTAGCCAGTTGTTAGGACCTTGAGTGTAGTCCTTTTGGCTGCAAAGTGGCCCCCACAGGGCTCATCATGGAAAACTTTTAGGATGTCAAAAACCTCATCCTCTCTTATGCATCTCTTCATTATATTAACTGGACTGTATAGAATAGATAACCAGCTACCTAAGAATATGGAAAGCTTTTGTGCACCAACTGTCTCTTTGCTCTAGGAGAGAAATGTGATGGTATTTTTCCTACTACTAAGTAATTTTCAATGTCAACAAACCAAGGTGTGTGCACATTGAGGGCAAACAAATGCTCATCTAGAAAAGAATCATCCACAACACCTTCTTCTAGCCATGTTGGTAATCTAGACAAAAAATCTACCACCACATTAGCCTTCCCAAGCTTATCCACTATGGTTTTGTCAAATTCCTATAGTAAGAGCAACCATCTGACTAGTCTACCCCAACCATAGGTTTATTCATTAAATATCTAATTGCAGTGTGATCAATGTGGATAAAGACTGGATAGCCTGTGATATAGTGTCTAAACTTGTTGATTGCATAGACAACTACCAACATCTCTTATTACCTTCCTTTTGTCCCAATATTGCTCTTATATCAAAGTCAGAAGTATCAAAGTGTATATGAAAAGGCAATGTCTAGTTTGGCCCCCTCAAGACAGGTGCTTTTGTCAAGGTTGTCTTAAGTGCAGAACAAATAAAGGTGTTGAAATTTTGTTGAAGTCCTGAATGAATCTTCTATAGTAGTCTGTCCTAGAAAACTCCTTACATCTCTTTATTTTTGTGGTACAAGGAGTGTGGAAATTATCTCAAACTTGTTTGGATCCACTTGAATCTCTTCACTTGATATAAAATGTCTTAGAAAAATCCCTTGGGTCATCATCATGAAACATTTCTCATGACCCAGGGATAGATTGTGTTCTTGACACCTTTTCAAAACCTTCTCTAGATTGTTGAGTGCTTCTTCATATGTTTCTTTATAGGTTGTGAAGTCATCCATGTAGATTTCCATGGAGTCTTAAGTATAATCTGAGAAAATATTTAGCACTGGCCTTTGGAAAGTAGTTGGGGCATTACATAATCCAATGGGAAGAACAAAATAGGCATATGTACCTCAAGGGCATGTAAATTTGGTTTTATCCTGGTCCTCTGGAGCTATCTTTATTTGGTTATAGTCACTAAATCCATCTAGAAAGGAGTACTTTTTACCTGCTAGGGAATCAAAAGGTAGTGGAAAGTGATCCTTTATAGTGGTTGTGTTTAGCTCTATATAGTCCACACATACCCTCCATTTTCCTCCTTTCTTGGGGACAATAACTAGAGGTGACACCCATTGACTGTCAGAAATAGGGTAAATGAAGCCTGTATCAAGTAAGTTTTGTAGCTCATTTTTAACTATTTCTCTTAAGGAAAAATTCATCCTTCTTTGGGGTTGCCTAATTCGTTCAAAACCATCATTTATATAGATCCTATGCATACATAGGTCTGGATCAATCCCCTTCATGTCATGGTAGTCCCATGCAAAGGTTTTTGTGTGTGCCTACTGTTGATAATTTATTACCATAAAATAGTTTTTAAAGTTATTTATTAAAAAATAACTTTAAAGAGGAAAATAAAATCTTTTGAAATTCTTGCTAAAATCATGAGCGCTGAAATGGTAAGCAAGAGAAGTTAATATTTATTTTCCTATCCAAAACTAACACCAAGGCATACAATAGTGAAAATCTAGGGTTTAATGTCATATCTTGTTAAGGCATTAAAGAAGCTCATGTGGTGGCGTTGAAAGTTTCCAAACAACATGAATACGTAGTAAATGTGATGGCATGTTGTAGGTTGAGAAGGAGACACAAAGATTGATATTTTCAAGGGATTTATTAGCTGCATCACGTAGTAGAGATAGGCAGATATAATGGCACGTTTCAGGGATTCATGAAGGCTCGTGAGACTTTCCAGGAGCTTGTTAAATGCCTTATATACATTGTAAAAATCTATGCTCGCCCTCCCTAGGTATGATTTATATGACTTAGAGCTTTATATTTTGTAGGGTTTTGGGTATAAGAGGATCCTAAAATAGAAAGGTTGATCAAAACCTGTGGATTTAAAGAGTTTTTTGGGAGGGTTCTTTTAAGTATATGAGACTAGTGTCATGGATTTAACATAAACAGTCTATATATTGTCATCATCTTTAAGTATTACAGTCAATGGATGTTATTGAAAAAATCTTAAAACATAAATAAATCAAATGCTCATCTCTGAGATAGGGAATGCACAATAGTAAGAAGAATGAGGGTTTTAGTCATGAGGGATATTTTTTAAGAGTAAAAAAATGTAATGATAGACTGTTCAAGTGATTTGTAAGTATTACTATATTTATAAAGTTTCAGACCTTGAGAATCTAATAGAGACAAAGAAAACAAAATCTATGTGCTTACTCTAGAAGGCTAGACAATCATTCATTTGAGAACTATGATGGCAGTGGAAGACTTGACACTTCTTGGAAAGCAATGGTAAGTTACTATCACATTAAAGAGTTGGTCACATCAGTACATGCATGAGTAGAGGATTGTGCAAGTCAGGGTTCATAAAATGACCAAAGAAATAGTTTGTGTATACAATACCAAAGGACAGTCAAGGAAGAAAAAATAGAGAGATAATGACAACCCTAAGGTACTCATACACAAGCCATTAAAAGTTGTGGGGAAAATAGTAGATGTAAGAAATGACTGATAGTTATTGGAATAAGGCAACCCTTATGGAGGAAGCATATTATAGTGATAGACACAACATAGGAAATCTTTTCACGAGACAACCACCATACAAGGAAAGCAAAAAAGTCACAAAGGAAGTGATTGCCATGAGAACAAGAAGCAACCCATCATATTTTTATGGCTAGGCCAAAAAAAGCAAACAAACCATGATAGAGCATGCCAGGACAGTGAGTTGGGCAGTGACAGTCTTAAAAGATCATAATATAGGTGAACAAAACTGTAAGGAAAGTCCATGAAAAGCTCCATATGGTGCAGGTTTGTAAGATGATAGTCCTAGTAGTTTTCTTGGATGATATAGAAGGGATAGCTTGATATTTCCATACCAAAGGTTAATATCAATCCATGAGAAAGTAGTGCAAAATTCATGCCTAATTTTAAAAGAGGATAGCTCAATGTATCTTGGAAGTGGAGGAAACATAATCAAGGGATGAACATCCATCAAATCATGATATAAAATAAAGTTATATTAGATATTGTAGTTGTAAAGGCATGTGTATTGTTTGATTAAATTCCTTAAAGGAATGTGATCTCATGGAATGCTATGATTGTAGGGAAATCATCTTAAAAGGAGTATGATGGTCATAACTCACTTGTAGACAACAAACATTGTCTCTAAGGGAATATAGATATATCAAACAAGTTATGGATAGCTATATTATGACTGTCAAAAGAGTGACAGTCTTAATGAAGAGCACAATGGTCAATCATGCATTCATATAAACAAAAGCTCAATCCACAAAGGAAGATCAGGGTTTAAAGAAAACAAGGTGACAACCATGAAAGAATATTCCAAAGTTAAAAGGGTTAGTCCATACAGTGTGCATTAAAAGGGGGCAGTCACATGCCAAAGATTATAAGACTTCCATAAGCATAAGTAGAGAAATGTTTGGAGGTTGTTGACAATGCTCAAGATCTGGAGTGAAGAGCTTAAAAGGGGGCAGCATGGTGATTAAATGAGCCAATAATCATGAAATGAAAAACAATCTCAAGAGATAGGAGATTGTATAGTCACTAAGAGAGCATTATTGTGGGATGCTTTGAAAGACATGATTTAATTTTGGGAAAGTTGTGTTCAAATGATAGTTGGTGATAATATGATAGGAAACTCTATAATAGTGATGTAAGATAACAATGCCAAGGAGACGTGACATAGGAGATGGAAATGGCAGTTTCAAGAAGGCAACAAACTCAATGGGGTAGTAGCAAGGTCTATGAGAAGAAAAAAATTATGCACAACAAATGTGATGTACAGTCCAGTGAGTTAGGGAGGGATTTTCATATGAGTCTAAAGAGAAATATGTTAAGATTGAATGAAGAGATAATTTTAAACCCTATTCAAAACCCTCAAAGGAGAAGATAAGAAGGCCTAGGGGCTGAACAGTGAACTGTGATAATTAGACACAGAGAAGAGCATGAAGGCAGTGTTGTTTCTGGTGCATAGAAACACATATAGTGAGTAGTCATGTGAGAGTGAGTTGAGCAATGACAGTTAATGGTGAAAATAATTTGAAACTTATGATCAATTATTCATGAGATGTGTGACCTTGTTGAGTGATCAATACTTGCAATGATTGTGATTATGTCATGTGATGATGATTATAATAGTGATTCATGGCTTTATAGCTCTGATGTGTCCTCAAGTTCATTTAAGGGACTGTCATTTCAATGACAGTCAAGATGTGAAGGAATAGTAACAATGATAGGACATTCATAACAAGCACAATCTCTCAAGAAATCCCAAAGGGAATTGGCATATCAATACTCAAGGGCAGTCAAATGTTACAATGACTTAAAAGGAAAGAGTCCTTGTCATGATGTGAAAGGACTGTGCAAATAAATGACAAGAGATAATCACTATGACAACCCTTTGCATAGTCACCTTAAGGAAGTGACAGTCCTTAGTAACTTACTTTGTACTAAGGTTGCAGGTCTGTCATGAGCTAACTTTCAAAGGACAAGTAATAGTGATAAGGGTGCTCAAGCAATGGAAAATGATAATATATGAAGAAGGTAGTATTCACAGTCACCGATGATGAGGTCCAAGGAAGCATGGCATGGGAGTTTGCAAATAATTTTCAAGAAGTTCAATAGGGCAATTTTGAATAGGGGGTTGTTCAAATAGCAATACGAACAAGGCATAAGTAGCTATACAGTGAACACAAAGCGATCCCCTTGCATAATACAGTATAGGAGTCAATTCACTATATGAGCTTATTTTATGTTTGATGTCTTTTGAAGTTTTAGATATGAAAGGAGGCAATTTTCAACTAGTGAAACGTGTGTCAAAATCTTGTCCTTAGGTTTCTCCTACGCTTCTAAGAGATATTTGATCATTTCAAAACTTTCTCACATGCCCTATCTTCATGCAAAGTGCAGTTGTGACATCTAGGAGGTTGTTGATCAGTTCAGAGGTCTTTATGAGTGTGAGACATGGGAATGTCAGTGAGGGTCAATTACACTTGACTCATGATGAATCGAAGCATAACTTCACCAAACATACCCGCATCTACAAACAAGATCATTCAAAATGGAAATATAAACTAAGCATTTAATTGAAAATGAAAGCTTTAAACTACATAAAAATAGTTAAATTCCTAACCTAGCCCATCTGAAACTTATCTTGTTTTGGAATTGGTGTCGTGTTGATGTGAAATGATGACCCTTTCCCAATCCTGTGATTAGTGAGCCTATTTTAGTCGATTCTATGGAAGAGAATCGATGAAACCCTTGTGATGATGTATGAAAACCTAGTTTATGCTAAAAATGAACATGATGCAAGCTAAGTTACCATGATTGTATGCTACAAATGATCTAATTATGCTATTGCTAAGCTAATCTAAGCTAAAGATATGCTAAAAGATGAAAACCCTAATTCATATACAAACTAAGATGGATGCATGGAAGCCATTAATAGATGCTCTAAGCTATTATGCAATGAAAATGAACTAAAATAAGCTAACAAGTGAGTAAATTGAGAGTATGGATGCAAGTGAATTCAACAACATAAGTTTGCAATTGAAAGATGGATCCATTTGTCTCCAAATAGTGATCTATTTATAGGAGAGCAAATGAGGAATGAAGGGTTGAGATCAAAAAGCTTAATCAATGGTTCAAGATGAAGGGGATGAGAGGCATGGATCATGGATTCTCATCAATGGATGAGAATGCATGATGAGATTTAATCCAAGGCTCATACTTGCCTCAAAGAAACACACTTGCCTCAAACAAACACACTTGCCTCAAACACACTTTTGACCTGCTCACACAGGTCAAAGGTAACTTGCTCAAAAGGTTGAAGGTTTAGCTTGTTCAAGAAGCCAAGTGAGTTGATTGGAGGAGAGAGAATATTCCTTTGGGTGAGGGAAAAAGGTAATTTACAAATTAAAACAAAGTTTTAATTGTGCAAAAAGGGGATAAAGAATATTCCATGGGAAATATTCCCTTTTCTTTAGAGGAAAATTAGTTTAATTGTTAATTAAACAAGATTTAATTTATGCAATTAGGGGATTTGGAGGAATAAAGTGATATTTATTAAATTAGATGATTTAATAAATGGGGGAGAGATGGAAGTGATATTTAATTAAATAACTTAGGGTTATTTAATTAAATAAGATGACTTAGGAGATTAAATTAAATATTTTGATTTATTTAATTTAATTAGATGAAGTGTTATCATGAAAAGAGATAAATTAACCTGATTAAATTAATTAGGCCAATCAATGAAAATGATGCAATTAATTAATTAGCTAAGCTAATTAAATCAATTAAGTGAAAAGAGGATGGGTTAAAGAGGAAATGATGTTAGTAAATCTATTTTAAGTGTATGATATTGATTAGGACATTTTTCAGTGTCTACAATGAGCAATCAAAGGTAGTTGCACACATGTCCTATTGTTATGCACAAAGCAGTTGAGGTAGTTTGATGACTGGGATAGCAGTTGGAGAGCTTCAAGGGGCTTTGTTGTAGCATTTTTTACCACTTCCCAAGCATCTAGGAGTAGATAACATTGAAATGGTCAAAATTTCCTTTCTTCAACGCCACCAAGAAGTCTCCAATCATTCAAAGCATGAGACAAAGGCAATTTCAAGCACCCAAAGTTCAAGGAGATAGTCAACAAAGAAGTTAAAGGGGCATTTAATAGTCTAGTCCAATCTTTTCTCCAACGTAGGATGTCAAAAAGAAAGCCTTGTTTCATTTTTGAGTTAGTTCTTTCATTTTGAAAACAACATTGTAAACTAAAAAGAAGCTTCTTTCTGTTTTTACTGTGCATTGTAACTCAGATTTTCAGTCTTGAGGTTGGAAATAAAACATTGTAATACTTTTATTTCAAAGAACTTTTCAAGGAAAGATACATTTTAAGACTTATATCTGTTGTAAGAACACCTTTCTTTCAATAAAGTTAAGTGATTTTGCTTTCTCAATGGTTGTCTTATTGTGTGCAACTAAATGATTGATGTGTATTTCTATGTTTTTATGTTTAAAACCTCAAATATATTGTCTCATTTCCAACACCTTTAGGCAGAAAATATACATTTCATGTAGGTCATAGATTATGTTGTTAAGGTTTAAACTCTTTATTTGTGAAAAACATCTAGTTTTCGTTCTAGAGGTTATAAACATATCAAATGTTTCGATGAAATACTTATGCTTGAGCATTTGAACATGTGAGTTGTGTGAACATAAGCTGAATAAAAAAAATTTTGTGTCAGAACAACAAAATTAGGTTGTAAACATTTTGGTGAATCACCTTATTAGTCATAGGTTTTCAATTCATGTCATTTTTCTTTACCCTTTCCATCAGCATAGGTTAAACTAGGTGATAGAACTTGTTGGGAATAGGATTCCATTTAATTGCAATCCTAAACATATTTCATGTATCTCCCAAGTCATTGAAAAGTGTTCCCCAACACTAGGATTAAAAAGAGATTAAATTCGAATGAAATGAACATGTAAATTGACATTTGTAATTAATTCTAAATGATAGGAACATGTGGGAATGCCCAAGAAGATCTCCTACAAAATAGGAGCACATGGGGCACCCACATGGAAGGTGGAACCCACCTTGAGTTAAGTTAACTATTTGGAGAAAATATAACACTTCAGTAATGCATGTAAAAATCCTAGAAGTTAGGGATTGATGTTTACATGCATGGAGTTCAATTCAGTTCAGTTCAGTTATGGTTCAGTTATCTTCAGTTACATATAGTTAGTTTCAGTTGAATGCTAGTTGACTTCAGTTGACTTGGAATGAATGACTAATGACTTGAGTTGCATGGCAGATAAAAGGTGATACACTCATTTAAGTGGGGATGATCAATCATGCATGATATTTGCATGAATGGTGGAGAGATATGTTTCAGTTAACAAAGATTGACTTGGACCCACCTTGGGTGCCCAAGTTGGCATCTTGGAGTTAACACTTTTGCATGATAAGATATTTTATATGGCTGAGTTAAGTGGTCCCATTCTTGGGCGCCAACTTTGAGGATAAGCTTACAAGATATCTTCAGAATCAATGTTGAGTTATGACTTCAGTTTGGGATGCCCAAATGGATGGACTTGTTTTGACATTGTTCTTCATGGTAGAACTCTACTTGCAAAGAATAGGCGTAGGTTTTGTGAGATAAGCTTTGTGCTTTGTAATTGTAAACTCTTTGGAGTTTACAAGGCTCATTATTGTCTATATAATTGCAACAAGTTGAAGAGAGTTTTATCAGATTTTATTGCAGGTTGTGAAGAAGAATTGTTGAAGGCAAAAGAAGCATCTCAAGCAAGGATTGGAATTATTGTAATATTATTCTGAGATTAAATAATACATTGATTCTTGGTGGGGTTTTTTCCCAAAAGGGTTTCTCCATAGTATATGATGTGTAACTTTTTTATTTTGGTCTTATTCTTCTACAATCTTCTGTCTACTTCTACAAATGGTAAAATTAATTAAACAGATAATCATCCACAAAGAAATTGTAACAAAGAACACTTAATTAGATCTACAAAATAATAGTTTTACAAGATTTAAATCTACATAATTACCTCCATTTTCAACATTTGGTATCAAAGCTAACAGTTGGGGTAGATTTTGGGACACCTCTCTCTTAAAAGTTTGAAGGTTTTTTGGTTGTAGTGGAAGCTTTTACTATTGTGTTATTTCTGATTTTGGAAAATAAGTTTGTTACAATGAGTTTTAACTCTTGTTTAGATATAGAAATATTCAATGGATCTAATTATGAGATGTGGAAACTAAAAATGGAGGATCTCCTTGAAGAGAGAGATCAGTGGTTAGTTGTTGGTAATGAGACAAAGTCACCTACAACAATGTCAAATGAGCATTGGGAAAAGCTTGATAAGAAGGCAAGAGGGACCATAAGATTATGTCTTGTTGATGTCGTTATCTTGAATGTTTTAGAAGAAACTATTGCGTATAAGTTGTGGAAGAGAATAGGTGATATCTATCAAACCAAAAGTCTTACTAATAAGTTGTATCTGAAAAGATAGTTGTATTCTTTAAAGATGAAAGATGGTGATTATGTTGCAAATCATTTGAATGCTTTTAATTTGATTCTAAGTCAATTAGAATCTATAGATGTAAAGCTATAAGATGAAGATAAATTCATTTTGTTACTTTGTTCTTTACCAGAATCTTGGGAAAATCTAATTGTTACTATCAGTGGTAGTGGTGCAGATCTGAAGATGGACAATATAATTCCTACTCTCCTATCAGAGGAGATGAGGAGGAAGTCTAAAACGGAAATCCAAGATGCCTTGTTTGTAAAGGTAGTATTGAGAAAAAGGAACCTAAGGGAGACAAGGAAGGGAAGGGTAAGTCTGAAGGACAGAGTACAGAAAAGTGTTGGAATTATGGGAAACTGGGACATGTGAAGAAGGATTGTAAGAACAAGAAAAAGAGTTATGATTCTTCTACAGAGGAATCCTCAGATGACGATAATCATGCATTGATCATTTCATGTAAATTTTTAATGACGACTCTTTGCTTGATGTTAAAGAGTGATCTTCACGAAGAAGATGGTAGTCATGATGTCATGTGTAGCTCATACCACAGTTCAGTGGGAGTTGTTGGTAGTGACGTGGATGCATCATTGGTAAGGTTATCTTCATGTGATTGGGGATATGTTTTTTCTTGGTTTAGAGTGGTTTCTATTATGCCATGGTTTACTCTTGATACACGTTTAAAGTTTGGCATGGTACTTGTTCTCTTGAGACTAGGATGTTTATGTATGTTATGATGCATGTGATCTCCTTGGAGGAGATGGTTAGATCATGTTGTCATGTTTATGTTCTTGATTCATGATTAGAGCTTTGACACTGATCTTGTGTAGTTCTCTTATGTATTGGGTACATTAATCATTTGCTTGATTACTTCATGATAGTGCTATGTTGCATTTGGAGTTTGGCATGGATTGGTTGGTTACAGGTCCTCATGGATACTTGGAGAAATAGGCGAGGCTTGAATTCTCTTATGATAAGAGATATATGTTGGAATGGTTACTTGTAAGAAAAGATTTTTCAACAGTAAAGACCGAGAGTCCTACACCTTGGTTGGACGTGAGTTCAACACACTCGACGGTTTCACATGCCTCCAAAGAGGCAATTTGGTTACAAAGACTTGGGAAAGGTATTGGTTTTAATTGCAAGTAAGTTAAACTTGAATGTGATAATCAGAGTGCTATTTGTTTAGCCAAAAATCCTATGTATCATGCTCGTAC
Source organism: Sequoia sempervirens (assembly GCA_007258455.2). Classification (NCBI taxonomy): domain Eukaryota; kingdom Viridiplantae; phylum Streptophyta; class Pinopsida; order Cupressales; family Cupressaceae; genus Sequoia; species Sequoia sempervirens. The sequence goes on from VDFB02270651.1 coordinate 656,841,480, forward strand.
TAAGCATGTTGATGTTCAGTATCACTTTGTGTGAGAAATGGTTGAGAGTGGGAAGGTATTAATTGAGAAAGTTGACACTTTTATTAATGCTACACATTATCTTACGAAACCAGTTCTTATAGATAAGTTCTCTTGGTTTTGAGTATTAATCATTTGCTTGGATCTTCATGATTATGCAGGTTGCATTTGAAGTTGGCATGGATTGATTAGTTAGTGTAGGAAGGCCATTGGCCTTGAGTCCTGTACTTGATTTATAATAATGATTCCTTGTTTATAATAATTGCAATGTATAATGTCAAGTGGGAGAATGTTGGGAATAGGATGCCATTTAATTGCAATCCTAAACATTATTTCATGTATCTCCTAAGTCCTTGGAAAGTGTTCCCCAACACTAGGATTAGAAAGAGATTAAATTTGAATGAAATGAACATGTAAATTGACATTTGTAATTAATTCTAAATGATAGGAACATGTGGGGACGCCCAAGAAGAGCTCCTACAAAATAGGATCACATGGGGTGCCCACATGGAAGGTGGAACCCACCTTGAGTTAAGTTAACTATTTGGAGAAAAAGATAACACTTCAGTAATGCATGTAAAGATCCTAGAAGTTAGGGATTGATGTTTACATGCATGGAGTTCAGTTCAGTTCAGTATCAATTTAGTTCAGTTCATTTCAATTTAGTTATGGTTCGGTTATCTTCAGTTGCATGTAGTTAGTTTGAGTTGCATGTTAGTTGACTTTAGTTGACTTGAATTGCATGCTAATGACTTGAGTTGCATGATAGATAACATGTGACTACTTTCAGTTAATAGGGGATGATCAATCATGCATCCTATTTGCATGAATTGATGGAGAGATATGTTTCAGTTAATAGAGATTGACTTGGACCCACCTTGGGCGCCCAAGTTGGCATCTTGGAGTTAACACTTTTGCATGATAAGATATTTTATAAGGCTGAGTTAAGTGGGCCCATTCTTGGGTTCCAACTTTGAGGAGAAGCTTACAAGATATCTTCGTAATCAACGTTGAGTTATGACTTCAATTTGGGATGCCCAAATTGATGAAGGACTTGGTTTGACATTGTTTTTCATGGAAGAACTCTACTTGCAAAGAATAGGAATAGGTTCTTTGAGATAAGATTTGAGCTTTGTAATTGTAAACTCTTTGGAGTTTACAAGGCTCATTATTGTCTATAAATTGCAGCAAGTTGAAGAGAGTTTTATCATATTTTATTACAGGTTGTGAAGAAGAATTGTTGAAGGCAAAAGAAGCATCTCAAGCAAGGATTGATAAAGAATTATTGTAATCTTGTTCTAAGGTTAAATAATACAAGAACTATTGATTCTGGTGGTGGAGTTTTTTCCTGAAAGGGTTTCTCCACGGTATATGTTGTGTCACTTCTATCTTCTGGTCTTATTCTTCTACAATATTTTGTCTACTTCTACAAATGGTAAATTGAATCTAAACAGATAATCATCTACAAAGAAATTGTAAAAAATAACACTTATTTAGATCTACAGTATAATAGTTTTACAAGTTTTAAAGCTATATAATTACCTCCATTTTCAATAGAACCAAGAAAACCAACTCACTTTGGAGGTTAACTCCTACATCCTAAGCCCACAATCAAGGGAGTTATCCCATGTTTCACCAATAGACCGAGTTTTGCAACTTAGTAAGGGTGCATTATTTGGTGATAACACCTACAACACAGTGTTTAGAGAATTCTATTATTCTCCAGTTAATCCATTGTTAACATTTAACATTTTACCTCGTATGATTTATAATGTATTGGATGTTGATTGTACAAATGCAAGGTCAATTCAACTAATTTTTGGGACACATTCTTGTGGCAATAAAGAATGGAAAAGTTGAGATACTTCTTCTGATGAATTTTCAGGTATAATATTCTACAGTGGATCTTGCAGACATGAAAGACAGTCTTGTTGCTATGGGTTCCTACCGCAGTTATTATGTATGATGTGGTCAACTAAATCATCCTCATCTTGATTTTTTAATAGGGGGCTACATTCAATAGTCATGAGATTTTGTAGGTTATAGTGGTCTTCTTCATCCAAGGTAGGCCATATATTTTTCTCTAGATCTGCATGAGGTTGGGATGTTGGATAAAGAACCAATTTCTTAGTCACAGTTCCATTTGATATTATCATGTTCTCAAACCTACAACCTATAAATCCATCATATGTTGCTAACCATGGTTTGCCTAAAATAAGTGGATATCTTGTAAGGTTGGCCTTTGGGTGCAAGATTATGAAATCTAGAGGATACTCCCATGAATATAATGCTATGACTAAGTCCTCAATGATCCCCTCATGTTTCACTATTGACCTATCTGTCAACTGTAAAATAGTGGGTGTAGGTCTAAGGTTTACTAGATGTAGTAGTTGGATTGTCTCCTTAGTCATGACATTAATGGTTGTCCCTAAATCAATCAAGGTATTTTTGATAAGGGTTCCATTTATCTTAACATCCACTACTGGACTTCCAAGGTCTGTATATTTAAGGACAATTATATTCCCTAGCATAATGTCAGCAAGGTTCCCTAGGACATGTATTTTCTGAGGATCCTTCCTCTTTCTCCTTGGTTTTTTAAGACAAAGGTCTCTTACTGTCTTGGTGTAAATTGGAATATCCTTGATGGCTTGAATGAGGGGAATTTTGATACTCACATCCTTAAGTTGACCCAATAGGTCTCTCTCATCTTGGTTCTGATGTATTGGAATAGCTAAACACTTAAGAAATTGAGGCTCTAGACTTGAAATAGTTTGGTTTACCTATTTGACTCAGGATCCATAGGTGAATTGTCTAAAGCTTTTGTTGTGGGTTCCTCATCCACCATTTTAGTGATTTGAGGGGATGAAGGCCCAACCACTGTTTTCCTTGATCTGAGGTGGACATCACTCACCTCTACCTCATAAGTAGGGTATTGAATAGCCTCATTAGTGTAGGCCTATTGAATAGGCTTGTTATTGGGGCTAGGTGCAGGTTGGGCAGGCAGTTGTGGTGCTCTCAGTGGCTGAGATGTTGGGTTTGATGGATTGGTCATGATGGCTTGTTGTTGTGGCTGTGAAGCCAACAAAGGTTGTTGGTACTTCATATTTTCATTTTTCCATTGTTGTCCCTTTTTCCATTGTGGATACCATTGATTCTATTGTTCTGGCCATTGGGGGTTGTAATTAGATACTTGAAATTTTTTTTGTGGCCATACATTTGGTTGCTATTGGTTCTAGTTTTACTGAAGGTTTTGCCATTGCTAAGGGTTTTACTAGTGGTTTTGGGTGTTTTCCAAAGGTTGGGGGTTCTAACTAGAATTTTGATTACCAATTGGAAATGGTGTATTGAAATTTAAAGGGTCTTGTGGCATACCTTGTCTTGGTTTCCATGGCCTTCTTTGTACAATGTAGAACAACTGTCCATATTCACTCTCTAGTGGTTGAAAATCTGGTTTCTCTACTTTGTCCTCTATAATACTTGCCACCCTTTTACATTTGTAGTTGGCTTTTCATTATCTACAATTGGGGCAGTATTCAATAATTATTGCCTCAGCCTCTTCTTGCTTTTTCTTCACATGTAGAGTGTCCAGTTGAGTAGCTAGATGACTTATAATATCTTCTTTCATGTTGGACAAAAGGTTACTTAATTCTACTCTGAAAACTCCATTGGATGTCTTGCCAATGGAAGATGCTCTGTCCCCCCTTGTCTTTTTGGTAAAGGTCCTTGAGTAATTTCTACAAACCTTACAAATTTCTTCAAAGGGTAATTGAGACACATCCCTTGACCCAATAAGGTTAAGGGAATCCATGTAATCATCATTAAATCCTCTTAAAAACACCAACTTCAGGGATTCTTTTGAGAGTCTATTTTGTGGGTTCTTCTTCAAGTAGAAGTGGAACTTTTCTACATAATCCTCCAATGGTTCATCCTCTTTCTAAGTCATTCTAAAAATGTGATCCCTTCTTCTATCAACTCCTCTACAATAGTCCTCGTATTTTTCTAGGAACTTTTTTTTCATAGTGTTCCAATCTAGAACAACATCTCTACCTAGTCCCATAAACCATCTCATAGCAACATCCTTCAAAGTTGTAGGAAATAGTTTGAGCCTATGGGCATCAGTTGTGTAGTCGTAGCTCCTACATAGGACATCAAACTTGAACAAAAATATGTTTAGATCCTTAGTTACCAAGCCATAGAAGACATGCAACACTGAAGGAGGTATATTCTTCAAGACAATGGCCCTTTCTTGGTTTACAATGGGAAATTTAAAAGTCACATGTTCTAGTGGATCATCCACTGTTGCATCAGGCATGGTTTGGAAGGTCTCCTTTGTGTTTGTAGTAGATGTTGGTGAAAGGGAAAGTTCTTTGTCAAGAATACCCTCGCTCTGATCACTTTGATCACCAATATTTTCTCTAGCTTATCGGTTTGAGGGGAGAAATCTTCACAAAGAATCTCCCTACCTTTGCATATAATAGGCGTGACTTTCTATAGCAACATCTCTTGCACAATGTTAGTGAAATATTTTGGTATTTGAAGGAATAAAAGCTAATTTTCCTAACACTGAAAGCAATTTTTTAAACTATGAAAGATAAATAACAGAAATAAATATTTGAAAGTAGCACCATCCCCAGTAACGATGCCAACAATGTAGAGTCCCTATTAATGTCCAGTAGATTGGATATCAGACACACGACTCAGAGGAAAACCTAACTAAACACTCCACTAAAGCCTTGGAAAGACCTTCATTAAATTATCAACCAGGGCTAACATAAGCTTGTGATGATGCTAGCATTGTATGTGCTTCTAGAGACTGAAGACTACCTATATCATCCTATCATAGGTTGACACATGCTAAGAAATTATAAAATGCATAATAGTAAAAGAAGTATTACTGGCACTATTGCTACGGGTACCTATAGCGAAAGACTGTGACTAGTTCATTGTCAAGAAATGAATCCTAGAATTAACCAGTATTGTTAATTAAACCTACACTTTGGAGTACAACAGATTGAAAAAATTAAAGTATGAATGTAGGACAAGATTTGTTCATGAATTCATTCATACCATAAGAAATCTAATTAAGACAACATGCATTCATGGAGTAACTACTACAACAAAAAAAATGTACAAAAAGTTACCTTGAGTGGACCTTGCTCAAGTGACTGTCTCCACAAGTTTAACCCAAATCTAGCTCCTCAAATTAATGTGACCATGACAATAATGAAAAACCATTCATTGCATAACTCAAAATATCACAGTCTAAGATTCTGTCAAAATATCTTATTCATAAGATCATGAACATTGTCTATGTAAAACAAGAACTTAATTGAAAGTATCTTATTGCTATATCTGCTATTGAATAATTAACTAACTTAACTAATGTCTCAACCATCAAACCATACATATTGGCACGAGTGAGTTTATTAAAATAAGGACTCTAAACTGAAATAATAAATTACCACTCCCTACATAACAAAGTGTGATAAAGTCTAATCAACTAAACTATAACTGAAAAAGGAAGAAGAGTCCAAATAGAACTATAACTCTGTTGCAACAAGAATTGGAATGTGGATTGTTGAAACAATCACGTTAGACTCCCAAATGTAATAGAGTTCTTCTCCTTCAATTTCTTTATTAAATATCATGATAATGCATAATCATCCTCAATAAGTGCCTCCATTTTTGCAATTGTTGCGCTCAACTTATTCTGGAACCTCCCCTATATCACTGTTTGGAAACTCCTTTGGCTACAGGCTACACCTCCTAGTTGTTGTGGGCTACAGTCTACCTGCTTTGGCTCCTTGGCTGTAAAGAGTTAATTCATACAACATATACACAATATTAGTAACCATAACATAAGCATAGATATTCATTGTAATTCATACATATCCACACATTAATTAGACAATAACTATCACATTATAACCATATTTACATGTACTTCAAATCAGGTTTAGGTTTGCATAATGGGCATAAAAGATAGTAAAGTTTAGAAATATGTATGATATGTGTCTAGAAATGTCTATGAGTATACATAAAAACATCAGAAAACTAACTAATAACTAGACTCATCAGACACTCTAGATCTCACTGGAGCAGGAGACATCTCTAATCTACCTTTTGATGAGATTTGTAAATTTTGCAAAAATTACTCTAGGTCATTCATCAAGAAGACCTAGGGTGATAAGACCTCTCCTCTCAACAAAACATCTGCTAGAGTTTCAAGGGTGGAGCTTAGCAATCTTCTATCCAACATGAAGGAGGACATCATTAGCTACTTGCCCACTCAACTGGATAGCCTTCATATCAAGAAGAAGTAGGAAGAAGCAGAGGCAACCCTAGCAGAATTATGTCCACATTGTCGCTAGTAGAGAATCAATTGCAAATGTAAAAAGCTACCTAGTATCTCTGAAGATAAGAAAGGAAAGCCAAAGTTTGATGCCTTGGAGGATTAATAATGCCAAGTATTCTACATTTCCCAATGCAAGCCATGGAAACCAAGATAAGGTATGCCCCAGGATCCCTTGACCTATAATATGTCATTTCTAGGTAGTAATTCAAACTTCTCAACTTAGAACCCTTAGCCCTAGACTAATATGCAAAATCCATAATGGCCAATGTCCTAAGCCCCTAATTAGAATCAACAACAAGGGATGTGGCCAACATAATATTACCAAGGTCCAAACTACAATTCTTAGTGGCCACCCCAACAAAACCAATGGTCATCACAGTGGGGAGGAGGTTAACAATGGCAAAACCAAAATGAAAATTACCCACAACCACAACAATCTACCATAATTCCAAATCTACCCATGGCTACACCATCACCACCAAGAGAACCTCAGCTACTAGCACAACCTACACCTAACCCCAACAATAAGCCTATCCAACAGGCTTATGCTAACAATACCATCCAATACCCCACCTGCGGGGTTGAGGTGAGTAATGTCCACATCATATTAGGGAAAATTCTAGCTAGGCCTTCATCTCCTCACATCATAGAGCTAATTGATGAGAAACTCCTAAAAGAAACCATGGACAAGCAACTTACGAAACCTAAACAAAATTAGGTGAAACCAACAAACATAAGTCCAAAACCCCCATTCCCTGAGAGGCTCACTATACAAAAACATCAGTCTGAAGTTGAATCCAATCTATTAGGACAACTCAAAGATGTTTGCATAAAGATACCCCTCATATAGTCAATTAAGGAAGTGCCAATATATACCAAGCCAATGAGAGAGTTATGCCTCAAGAATCCAAGAAGAAAATGGAAGGACCTTCAAATTGTGCATGTGTTTAGGATAAATTGCAGATATTATGTTAGGAAACACAGTTGTCCCTAAGTATGCAGACCCTAGGGAGCCCTGTTGTAGATGTCAAAATAAATAGAACTCTCATTAAGAATACCTTAATTGACCTAGGAGCATCCATCAACATGATGGCAAAAGAAACCATGAAGAAATTACAATTGATGGAGCTCAGACCTACACCTACTATGTTACAATTAGCATATAGGTCTACAGTAAAACCAAAGGGAATTATAGAAGACTTGGTTATCACGTTGGACTCATGGGAATACCCTATAGACTTTATGGTGTTACAACCTAAAGAAAACCTTGCAGGCTACCCCCTAATCTTAGGGAGACCTTGGTTGGCTACTGTAGATGATTTCATAGGTTGCAATTCTAGTAACATGATCATTTCCAATGGAAATGTGACCAAAAAGCTAGTCCTATACCCACCTACACAGCCACATACAGATTTGGATCAAACTATATGGTCTTCCCTAGATGAGGATGATCAATACTCATTAAAGAAATTAATGACTATTGAACGTAGTCTTATGTTGGAAATGCAAGATGAGGATAAAATACATGCAAACATTATGCAAAACACTTATGGTAGGGACCCACAACAATACGACTATCTAATATGCTTGCAAGACCCTTCACAAAAAAAAATCTCTCCCAATGCATCTAAGTCCATCTCTCAAAATTTCCATACATTATTGCCCCATAATTACACTCCAAATATAGTAGGTCTTGATATTGAATCTATCAAAACATCAACCCTGATAGTTAAGATTACACTGGGTAGGGCATTAAATGTAAATAGTCAATTGACTGTTGTATAATAGTCTTCATTCTTAAATGTGCTACAATCACAAGTAGGTGCATTCACATGGGATTACCATGATATGAAAGCTATAGACCCAAACCTATGCATGCATAAAATTTACATTAACGATGGTTACAAACCAATGAGTCAACCTCAAAGAAGAATGAACCCAATTGTACGTGAAATAGTTAAGGTAGAATTACAAAATTTACTAGATGCAAGGTTCATATATACAATCTTTGAGAGTCAGTGGGTGTCTCCATTAGTGATTATACCCAAGAAGGGATGGAAATGGAGAGTGTGTGTTGATTATCAAGAGTTAAATGTAACAACCAAAATAGACTACTTCCCCCTTCCATTCATTGATAGTGTTGGACTAATTAGCAAGAAAACAATACTTTTCCTTCTTGGATGGGTTCAGTGGATATAATTAGATCAAAATAACTCCAAAATACCAAGACAAGACAACCTTTACTTTCCCTTGGTGTATATATGCTTATTTTGTCTTGCCATTTGGGCTATGTAATGCACCTGCCACATTCCAAAGGGCAGTATTGAGTATATTATCGGATTTTGCTCATGATTTCATGGAGGTTTACATGGATGACTTTACGACCTATGGAAACACTTATGAGGAAGCACTTGCTAACTTGAGAAAGTGCTATAGAGATGTCAATATCACTGCCTATCCCTAAGTCATAAAAAAATATTTTATGATGATGACTGAAGGAGTAGTTTTGGGACACTTTGTGTCCAACAAGGGGATACAAGTAGACCCAAACAAGATTGAGGTAATCTCCACACTTCCTATTCCTCAGAGAAAATAAGATATCAAAAGATTTCTTGGTCATGTTGTCTCTTACAAGAGATTTATACAAGATTTTAGCAAGATCATAACACCATTGTTTGTTCTTTTATTTAAAGATGTAGAATTTGACTGGACACCCACTTTTCAACGTACCTATGATGCCCTTAAAGAAGCACTTACTAAGACTCCAGTCCTGAGAGGGCCAAACTAGACCAAACCTTTACATATTCATACTAATACATCTGATTTTTCCATAGGAGCTATCTTAGGACAAAAAGAAGGAAACTTAGAATATATTATCTACTATATCAAAAAAAACTTTCAAGGTGCAGAGCTCAATTACATAGTTACTAAAAAAGAGATGTTGGAAGTAGTCTATACAATCAATAAATTTAGGCACTACATCATAGACTACTCAATATTCATTCATACAAATCATATAATAATCAGGTGCTTGATGAATAAACCAGTAGTTGGGGGCAAACTTGTCATATGGTTATTGCTACTTCAAGAGTTTGATATTACAATTATGGACAAACCAGGAAAGGCTAATGTAGTAGATGAATTTCTCTCAAGTCTGCCAATAAAATCAAAAGAAGATATTATGTATGATTCATTTCTTGATGAACACCTATTTTCCCTCTCTTTGCATACACCTTGGTATGCAAACATAGCTAACTACCTAGTTGTAGGGAAAACGTCACCACATTTCTCACCGAGGGAAAAGAGACATTTGGTTGAGAGAATTTTCCCTTATTCATGGGTGGATGGATATTTATTCTATACAAGGCCAGATAATATAATGAGGAGGTGCATCAAAGAAGATGAAGTGTACATCCTAAAAGCATGTCGTTATGAACCTTGTGGAGGGCGTTTTGCAGCAAAAAGGACAACCCTTAAAATCTTGAACACTGGTTATTACTGGCCAACACTTCACAAGGTTGCAATCAAGTACATAAGAAGGTGTGATAGATGTTAGAGAATGGGGCGACCAACTAAAACAGATGAAATGCCACTTCATCCACAACTAGTCATAACACCATTTGATAAGTGGGGGTTAGATTTTATTGGTCCTATATCTCCAACATCAAACAAAAAGGAATACATCTTGGTTTATACAAATTACCTTATAAAGTGGGTAGAGGTCAAAGCCTTGCAATTTGTAAGGGATGGAAATGTTGCTAAGTTTCTCTATGAAGACATCTTTATAATATATGGTGTTCCTAGGGAAATAGTGACATACCAAGGGCCTTAATGTACTTCAGATCTAATCACTAAATTAGTACAAGAATATGAGATCATACATAGGAAATCTACTCCTCACCACCCTCAATCTAATGGACAAGTTGACGTTACAAATAGAGAGAATATTTTGATAAAATAATATAGCTCCACATAAAGGATTGGGCAACAAGGTTACCTAAAGCAATTTGGGCTTACAAGACAACTTGGAAAACAACAAGAAGCTTCACACCATATGAATTGGTGTATGGAAAGAAGGTTTTCCTTACAATTGAGTTTGAGTACAAGACTCTCAAAACAACAATATAGTTAGGGATGGATATATCAAAAGCATAGAAGGAGAGGTTGCACAATCTCAATGCTCTATATGAGACACACACATGGAATCAATTCACCATACTAATATTATGCAAAAATAGAGGATGAGATGGCATGATCACTTTATGAAAACAAAAAAGTTCAATGCTGGTGGCTAGTCTCTAATTTATGATTCCAAATACAAATATCATAAGGGGAAGTTGCATACACATTGGTTAGGTCCATATAAACTCCAAAATGTCTTTCCAAATGGAGTAATTCAGCTGACAACTATTCACTCTTTGTCAATGGACATCGATTGAAGCTTTATAAAAAACCACTACAGAAGGATGATTTCCTGTGAACTCTTCAACATAAATTTAAACCTGAATTACATGAACAATCAACAAACATAAGCACAACATTAGATGATGTATTAGCAGACAATCCAACAAACTCACCTACTGCTATTTTTGAGGTATAATTCTATAATACTTATCAGATGCACACACATGCACATGTCACACACAACAACCTTCATTTTTTGGACCTACAACATCACACCCTAAGGAATATCATTCAGAAGGGACCCATTTCTTTAGATACTCGTAGCACTTGCACCATCATTAGTTCATCCATGCTCGTAGCAACTTGTCATTTATTTTCATCTCATACAACATTCATTCCATAACACATAGAAATCACATCCACTTTTCATTTCACCTATACCATGCAATAAATTCCACTATTCACTTTCATCTCACGTACTTTCAACAATATTTTTCTCACAACTTCCACTTCTTTTCCACATTCTATTCTCATAAGAAGTTACTTTTCAAACCACGAACACCCACAATCCTTAAGTAATCGCCTCAAATCATTTCAAATATTTCCCCATATTGCATTATAGTATTCAAAAAACTTCACACGCGCCATCCTTTATTTCACAACATGACAATAGGTACTTCTCACATTAACTCTCATAATTAACATTTCAACTTGCTAATTTTGTATATATTTATCATTCATGCACACATTTAAACTTCATTTTTAAAATTCTATTGCTTAATATTTATTACCCATGCCCTTTTCATACATACTAATTGAGGACAATTAGCATCCTTATTTGGGGGAGGGTTAGCAAAAAGGTCTTTGTTGTTTTCAATTATTTTCAATTATTTTCCCTTCAATTTTTGAGTTCAAAGCAGAGAAGAGGTATCCAAAGTTGAATTGAACAAATATAAGAGCATAGAAGAGAAACTAGCAGAATTGGGTGATCATTCAAGAGCAAAGTAGAAATAGAATTGGAAAAATTATAATGGGAGGTGATATAGTAAGGAGAGAGCCTTCAACTCATAATTTTCTACTAGAGGACAAGCAATATTTGCCTATCTTCCAACAGTTAAGCTGGCTAGATTATCTCCAATATCTTGCAATATAATGAACTTATGACCCAATAATTTTTTAGCACCTTGCAAAATGATGAGACAATTGTGAGAGGAATAAGTTTGATGCATCAAAGGTGGCCATAGCATAGGTTTTAGGTCTTTCAAGAATTAGAGAAGAATTCTTAATTAGGGTAGACAAAATCACTGCTAGAAATGAATTCTCCTTTCCCAAAGAGAAATTGGATTCTTCCTCACAAGGTACAAAATATTTTTATTTAGCTTGGCTTTGGGCCTTTATAGTTGCACACATTATTAGATATTTAACTTGTGATGGAAGAAAATCATTGTTATATACAATGAATTTTAAGATACTCAGTCATTTACACCATCAAAGATTAGTAAATGTTCTAAATTTTTTATATAATTCATGTCATTAGAATATAAGAGGAAAAGGAATTAGTCAGCTTTGTCTCTGTAAGAGAGGGGGACCAACCACACCAAGGCTCTAGGTCATGGAGAGTCGAGAGCAGAGGGCTGCCCTAAATTACCTCACTCTAAAAGGATAAGGATTGAGAATGAAGAGAACTATGTAGTACTTTTGTCACTCTTCAGACCCAAGTTCAGGTTTAGGCTAGGTGAGCTAGTTTTTAGAGTTGGTATCGTGTCTCAGATAGCTCTTTGGCCGAGGATGACAATGCAGTTCTGGGATGATAGTGCGGTGCGTTGGCATCTCTCGGGTGCACTAGTGTTTGTATAGTAAAAAAATAATAAACACAACAAAAACTACCAAAAAACCTATTGAAGGACTAGCTAGTTAATCTAGACAGGAAAAACATAATAAGGAAATACAAAAAATAGATACTAAGATGGTAAAGCAAGTAAATAAGAACTAGGGTGACGAAGATGATCTCACAGAAGCGCTAGTTCGCCAGCTAGCTCCACATGTACGTCCACCTACAAACAAGAAAGAGGGAAAATTGTTGGGGCTGTATAGGGGCTTGCCTCAGTTAGACCCCTATTTTGGTGTTTCCACCGCCACAGACAACCATAAAGAAATGAAGTAGAATATGTGATAAAGGAAAGAAAAGAGAGTAATACACACTACAAAATAATACAATGCTACTCAATCAAATCACAAAGGAGAGGAGTGAAGCGTTACCACCTCCACCTAAAAGCTCACTAGCTAATGGAAGGAGAAAGCAAGCTATGAACTTGGAAAATTCACCACCTTTGCAACCATGGTGAAGGGAGGTATTGCAAGACTCCAAGCTTGCAACGTTTGTAATGGCCTCACACTTGCAATGTGGAGCTGATGGAGTGCTGCTGCTGCTGCAATGCTCAAAAGTGGAATGCTAGAATGTTTCTTGAGAGTGAAAGAATGAAAAGGAATTGCTTAGAGAGTTTAAGAGAATTGCTAGAGAGACAAATGTGGTGAGAATAGATGAATTTGAAGGAAGAATGATGAAGAATCTACCATTTTTGAGTCGATTGGTGGAAGAGGGACGCTAAAAATCAGCCCCAATCGAGTGTGTAATGCCTCTGCCAATTCCAGACGCAGGAATCGATCAAAGATGGCAGCGCGTCGCGTAGAAATCCATGTGCCACGCATTCGTCCCCGACAAATATTATCTCATTGACACAAAGGACAGATGCCAAGTGGATGGAAGGCAGTTGGGTGATGTGGAATTTTTCCTTCGGATTTTATTTTCTAAGGTGAGGGTATGTGAAAGGGGAATTTGCATAAGGGGTGCAAATTCTATTCTATATAGTCTCATTTTTGTTTAGTCACTTTACTTGTTAAAGAAGTCTCAAGATTTAGTTTCCCAATGTATCTTGGGAAGATTTTCTAAACAACAACAATATAAACAACATTATTCCAATATAGAATTTAGAAGAAAGGGGTCAGGAACAAGAAATGGAAGGGCCTCCTATGACTATAACAGAGGGAGAAGTACCCTTTGGTTCCCCTGCTACAACACCTACCCACAACTACATGAAACTCAACCTGTAGCTTCTATTGATTAGCTCGTAGCTAAAGAGGATTTAGAAACCCAAGATTCTACTAAAATCTGACCAAAGACAAAGAAAAGGAAAAGTGTGGTATCTACTTTTGCACCTGTGAAGAAGCAGAAAAGGCCTACACAATCAAGAAAGCGATCACATCTCCTCAGAAGAAAAGGGCCTATGAAAGGAAAAACTAAAAAGCCACAAGAAGATGTTGTTATGATTGATACTAATACATATTTTAAGAGAAACATTCCTGATAGTGATATGAGAACACTCTATGTGCAACCCCTGTATATGAATAATAATTCTGACTCATATTTAGAAGATATATTAATTGCTAAAAAGAAGAAAAATAAACCTCCAAAGAGCCTTGTTTCACAAGGGTTTTTGTTATAAGAAGAGGTTGAGGAAGAATTTTTTTTGGAGAAAAAAGAAGAATTTATGTTGGAAGGGAGAAATACATGCAAGGAATTGAAAGAGGCTTTGGAAAGAATAAAACATTTAGAAGAGAAAATGAAAGCATATCAATAGAGGGACAGTGAAGGGGATGCAAAGATTAAGGAATTGGAAGAAAAACTCCAAAAATTTAGTAGGGATCAAGATTAGAAGTGTTGGCACAACTTTCCCTGGTTGGGAAGGATCCAGGCCCTAAAAGCTCAACTGGATACATAAGAACACCCACTATTGTGTCACTTGGTATTAAGCTGTGGAATAAAATAAAGGAGTTTTCCTAGAAAGAAAAGGATTGGAAAAAGAGAAAATAGAATTAATATCCACACATGCTAGAGCAATTGAGAAGCAAGAGACAAAGATAAATAAATTGAAGGTAAAAATTTGAATTGGAAGATAAGACAATTCACTTGATGAGGTGTAGACCTCCTATCAAGGTATACACTTTATTCTTGCAAGAAAAATTTCTATGTTTTCAATTTAGTCAAATAATCAGTGATATTCCCTTGAATTCAACATCATTGTTTTTAGAAGTTTTTCAATGGTCTACACCAGAGATACAAGATTAGTTGTGTGATTTTTTTTACACAACTTGATTCTTTCATATGATACTACATGGAACCCACTCATATTTGTGGGAGATGTTCATATTAGGGCTTTAGCTTCCTAAATTAGAAATGAACATCAGAGGGGTTAGCTGATGCAGGAATATCAAGAGAAAGAGAAATCACTCCCTCTATAGTTAAGAGAAGAAGCAACAGATCCAAATGTAGTAGTAGACCAGTGGTTAGACCTTATAGAGCACAAGGGAGTTACAACAAAAATTGTGGATTGTAGAGAAAGGGGCTATAAAAGAATGGAGGGACTAGTAGCAGGTACAATCAGAGAGACACTTGACTTTGTCTAAGGTAGATGGAAAGAACTCACCCTACATATTAAAAGAAAGGAGCCTCGTTCTTTTTACAACTATGTGGTAACAATTGGAAGATCACATAAATACATTGCAACTGCCTTTAGAAATGGAATTGCTTGGATTCTTTTGAATTTTCATACTCCTCTCCTATTCCCCATACCACACTGGACATGGAGAAAGCGAGAGGAAGAAGTTGCAACAAAGAACAAAAGATTGGAAAAGATCTCAAATCAACAGGGGTTCTATTTGAAGCAAGGCAAAGGACTGACCAATGTTTTGGAATACAAAGAGACTACCTTGCAATATAACCTTCAACCTTAAAGCTCGCTCGAGGACAAGGAAAAGCTTTAGTTGGGGGGGAATGATGGGCTTGATAATTGGCTAGTTTCCCTTTATTGTTTTATACTTTTATCATTTCTTTCTGCTAAGCTTCAAGACATTACCAAGACTTTTTATGCTTTTTATATACTTTTAAGTAGTTTTAAGCATTTGGAAATGGAAACATGTTATGTTTATATGTGTATATATGAATCATGGTTGACTATGAATTTAATAGGATTTTATGTTTAATTTATGATTGTTAATAATGAGGATGCCTTAGGAATAAGACTAACACTTGCAACAAGAAGAACTGTCAACTCATAGCAATAGGTTTCTCAACTTGCAATATAGGGATTGAAAATTGTTGTAGAGAAGAAGTCAACTAATTGGGGTGTGATACAAAAAATAGAGATGATCATTTACTGATCATTTTGTGAGTCACTTAATATCACTCTTGCCTACCAATGAGACAATGAGAATAAGGAGTCTAATTGTAACAGGACCAATTTATGACAGAACTGTTATGATTGAACATGTTTTTGTTATGAGTGGTTAATTTTGTTGGACATAGAGCCTATATTTGATTCTTCCACTCCTGTTTCAAATGGTTATTATTTTTTGGTTCAAAACTCAAGTCCTCTTCCTATCCTTGAGGAAGATTTGACATTTTAAATTATGTCTATTTTCAATCCATGAATAATGAAACTCCTCATAGAACCTATATAGTGGGATCTTCTATCGAGGAGGAGATCTAGTTACTGGCATTACAATAACATTAGTTTTAGAAACAATATTATGAATAGAATGTGTGTTATTGAACAAAGATCTTCAACAAATTCCTGTTAGATTTTGTGCAATAGTTTAGTGTTAGAATGCAACAAAAGAGAATTGATTTGATGTCATGATTGTTGAGTAAGTGAGTGTTTGATAAAATCCTATGGAAGCAACAACTCAAGAAAGGGCCACTTGAGGTATTGTTGAACCACTTTAATTTCAATTAGTAGATTAAATTATGTATTGTGAATTTCATTACTATTTTTCAGTTATATGCTTATGAATGAATGTGTTACAATTCTTGAATTAGATTCTGTAGCTTAATTTTTTATGTCATACTTCGGAGGATCGGTTAAGTTAGGACACTACAATTTAAATGGTTAATAGTTACAATCTTAAGCATTAGGTACCCATAGCATAAGGTAACAATTTATATTCTTTTACCCTTGTAATGGTGTAAAATTGCACCCCTTACAATTTCACATACATTCTTGTATATTCTTTAGTGTCCACTCCCCTAGCATTTATGTAGGCTCATTTTAACCCATGCATCAGCCTTTTTCCCTTCTTAGGATGCTCGAGACCCTTTTTCAATAGCTACCTTCGTGCATCTGCTTTGCATCAAACCTTGGGCTTTTCCTGTTCTTGTCATTTCGTAGAGTGATGTGTCTGGACATTAGCACACCGCGTGGACATCCACACACCACGCTAGCGTCCTGTGACATTTCAACATTCAACCGACCGCTTTCGTGCATGTTTGCCACTTGTCGCCTCCTTTGGTCGGTGGTAACAACTTGAGATTCCTTGTAACTGCCCGAGAAGCTTCTTTTTGCTTCTCTTCTCTCTTTAAATGTTATCTTTTCACCTCATTTTCTCTCTCTGAACTTCTAATTTCTTTCCAGCTTTGGCTCTAGCCTTCTACTCTCCAGCTTTTGCTTGCATAGTTTCATACAACTTGTTACAACAACTTCACTTCTAGCTTCATTCTAGCTTATAGCTTCTACTTCTCCTTCTTGGACATTCTCATATCTTACTTGCATAGCTCTCCTTGCTTGCTACAACAATACTTTCAAGGTCTCTTTACAACTCTTTCAAGCTCTCACAACAATCCTTTGCAACACACTCTTGAATCTTGTAACTTTCTTTGCTTCCCTCCCTGGCTTCCTAAGCCTTGCATATCTACATTATGCCTTGCACCTTTGAGCATCTTGGGATTTTCCATATCCCTTATCATTTGCATCCTTACTTCATGATACAGGTTTTCCTCCTTAAGCAGGGATTACTTTTATCACCTACATTTTGTGATACAAGTTCTCCTACTTGAGCGGGGTTTTCTTTTATCACATCGCATTTGCTTACTTCTCATTTCTCTTTATCTATTTGGCTATCTGTGGAGATGGGAACACCAAAATAGGGGTTTGACTAAGGAAAACCCCTATGCAACCCCAACACTTTCTCCAGATCTTACAGATGCAGGTATTGAAGATATCTACTAGCTGGAGGCTTCATTAATTGGATTGTTGTGAACATCTTTCTTCTTTCTTCTCTTTATCTTTATCATTTCAGTTTCACTTTATTTTAGTTCTATTATATTTTGTTACTTTATCACATTTTGTAAGTTCTTAGCAACCAGATTTCTAGTAGTCACTTTGTAATTTTATGTGATAAATTCACTTTTTGGTCCATACGAGACGCCAACGCACCTCTAGGATGCTAGCACGTCACGCTAATGTCTGTAACTTGCACTATTGTCCTTTGGCTGAGATCCTGACAGTTTGTCCAGAGAATCTTTATGACTTGTTATTTTTTATTCTAGAACTCTCACATTTGTTCCTTGAGGTAGTTTAGGGCAATTCACCTTGTGAGGCTCTCTGAATGAAGAGAACTTGTGAGTAGTGAATCCCCCTTCTCTACAACCCTATTTTGTGAACTAATAATTTATTTTGATTTCAAGCTTTTATTGTA
The DNA here is from genome assembly GCA_007258455.2 of Sequoia sempervirens. Lineage (NCBI taxonomy): Eukaryota > Viridiplantae > Streptophyta > Pinopsida > Cupressales > Cupressaceae > Sequoia > Sequoia sempervirens. The sequence continues at coordinate 656,859,787 of VDFB02270651.1, forward strand.
TTTGCATATGTTTATTCGCCTATACTCCATTGATGTAGGATGTTCAAAATTTGTAAATGTATATACTTTGCTAGCACTGTCTAAAGTTTTAGGATTCCCTGGTTGATGATTTAATGCAACCCTCTTGTGAATGATAAATTGTTTAGTTAGGGATCCTTAGGTCCTCTAAGATGTGTGTAAACCCAATGGCACCAAGTTAATTAGACATTAGAGTTGGATCCACAATGATTCCATAGTAAAACTATAAAACTAAATATATATGAAACTATCATTTAATTGTTATGGATTTGATTCTTTTATTGCATATGTTATTAATTGGTTTCTTATGGATTTAACCTGCATGACATTAAATATTAGTTAGTATTGCATATACATTAAATATTGCATAGAATTGAGAAATATCTTTAGTTAGAGATTGAATTGCATGTCAATAACCAAGTTGCATGTTAATAAATAAATTACATGTCAATTATACACTTAACCATAATTATACATGAAAGGATTGAAATAACAAAAGATCTTCATATAATTATTATTTTTTATAGGTAAAGGTAGGGATACCCTGCAATTCTTTTATTAAATTGCTAAAAACATTACATCCATATTTTACATCCTTGATAAAATTTTAATTTATAATGAAAATACCTCTTAAACCTTAGAAGACCTTCCAACTCTTCTCCAACCTTCATTCCTACACATTTTCTACCCATTCTGAGCCCCACTACACCTCTAAATTAAAATTTGAAAGTTTACAATCATTACAAAAAGTTACATCAAAACTTTCATCTATTTTTTCTTTTTTCAATGAGAGTGGAGAAGCATATTAAAGGCGACTTCCCTCTTCTTTTTTCTCCTTTCAACCTTATGCCAAATCTCCTCCTGTTCATCTGTCCATGTGGGCTCTCCCACATCCCCAACCAGACTGCACCTATCTTCAAAGGACATCATGCTCAAACATTTAGACCGTCCACCCAAATCTTCCTTTGGAACACTGCCTTGCTTGACAAAGGAAAAATTACCCATCGCCTGCATTTGAATCTTTTGCGGGGATGCTTTTTTGGTGACTGTATCAATTGGATCATTAGCAGGGGCTCCACTATCTAGGCACTCTTTTTCCATTGAATAGTGGTGAGGGGTGACCTCTTTCCACCAAGTTGCTTGATTATCCCTCTTCCTCTTGGAGTAGTGATCTACAATATGACTAGTGTTGAAGTATCTGTGAAAATGATAAGGGAGTCCCTCATAATCAAGCATCTATTTCTATTCTCCTCCTGAACATTTCAAGTTTTCCTTCGTAGGAAGATCTGTTGTAATATCCATTTCAACAAAAATATGTGCATAGGTAGTATGCAAAAAATATATGAAACCCTTGTCAACCCCTAGAAATTTCCCCAACAAGTTTCTAATGACTTCAAAGCATGATTCAAACCAAAAATACAAAGGGAGATTTGGAAGTCTTACCCAAAGTGGAACCAAATTGAAGGATTCAATGGAAGAATTGAAAGCGGAGTGCCATGGCTCCAGTATTAACAAATGTTGATCCTCCTGACTCCATTGGTAGTTGCATAGAATAGTGTTCTTGTCCTTTACATTATCGAAAAACACCACAAAGAACCCCCTTGTAGTGGGGTAGATTTAAACATCACCTTCCAAAATGGGGTGCCAGGTATCTATAATCCATCAGTGTAAATTAGCTAGACATGGCCAAAACCCTCAAAACCTCCCTATCAAACCCAAGTCTGCAAAATACCATTCATTCTTTGACAATTCGTTTGCAATAATCCCTTTGAGGGAAATAGAGGGGGATATTCTAGCATGCCGCATGGGGTTGGTAACCTTCACTTCACCCTAGTTCTTTATACTCCTTCCCAATTGCTTCCCTTGTCCCCCTCCAACTTTCTATCCACCTTTGGTGCTAGATCCCATCCATAAGGCACTGTTGTTGAGCCATTCTGAAACCTATCAAACCTCCCAATCAACCCCATCGTGGAACTTCCACCTCTCTACAACAAAAATGGACCCCATTCCTTCATAATATTTGCATATGGAGTCTCCCACCGAGTAGAACCACAAAAAATCTCAGGAAAAATTCACCCATTTTGGTCATAGGAAACCCTAGCCATGACGGGTAAGGGCACATGCAGAGAGGGCATCATGCAAGCTTCAAATACAACTCAAAACCCATCTTTATACAATCATTTTTCATGAAAATAAGTGGGTTATTTATTTTTATGATCATTATATGCATGGTATATTGCCTTCTATACGTGATTTGGTTTACCTTCCGAGATGGGTGCTAAATATGGACTAACAGAGAGGAGTATATTTTCTTTTTCTGGATCTACCTATCGTTTACAATTTAATTTCTTTGGCCAAAGCTATGTGTACCATTGAAATAGATGGATGTTATTTTATTCTCTCTGCCATATCCTGATAGTAGGGCATAACATGTAGATATATCAGGTTGCATCAGATTCCATCCTGCCAATTGTTTTTAGGTTGCTAGGATTTTCGTGTAGGGTCAAGTATTCTTCATGTTAGGAAGAATTCCAAGGAAGTGTAAGCTTCGTGGTTGGGCAGAAAAGCGCCTGAGCCATGTTCTCATCTCTTGGTTTATGGATGATCGTTGTGGTTAGTAGCAACCGAAGACTCCAATGATTGTGTTTCTTTTATATCGTTACTTGTATTATTATGACCAAATGGGGATGAGAGCCTTAATCATATTATTGCATAAATTATATATTGTACTCTATAATAATTGACTAGATAGTACTTCATGTGATGATGTACCTTATTTATTGTACTTAATATTTTGGATTACACACTTTTACATGTGAGATGTAATATCTCATTTGTATATGTTGAAGTTGTTCCATTTTATTTTTATATTTATGTGAAAATGAGTTATTATTTATTCTTGTGAGATAGTTTAGGGTTTCAAACCTTACACCATGCCTCCTCTCACACAGTGTGACTAGCTAAAAATCCAAACAACAAATTTTGAATCTTCAACTTGTTTATTCTTGTAGTTGGCTACGATCTGCTATTCTTTTATTTAAAAGAATTTATTAAATTCTATAGGTGGTGACTAAGGAAGGATAGTGTTAATATCCTAAAAAACATACTCATTAATTTTAAGCATTCAAATATGTAACTGTCAACAAAAAAACCTTTGGTTCTTTTGTATGCTTACTTTCCATGCCGCCCCTCAAATAATGCTAAAACTAATTCCTTCTTAAAGGTGATTAATCATCCTTTTTGTCTTTTTTTTGACACATCACCTAAATGATTGTTGTCATGGCCTTTTTTTTTAATTTCTAAAATATTTTATTATATCAACCAAAATCCACCTCAGTGAATACCTTTTGAGAATGTTTCTCTCCAAATTTTTGATACACTTTCCCTTTGAATTTATTGACCTTTTTGATCTCCATGCAAGTCTTTCAATGGTATGTCCCTTTTATTTTCAAATGGTATGGTTCCTTGTACATCCAATAGTATGAATCCTCTGCATTTTCATAAGGTACAACTATTATTGTGATTGACCAGCAATTTATTTAATTATTTATTAAAAAATAATAAACTACAATAACTTGTAGAGCCTATGAATTCCATTGTAAGGCCACTTTTGACCTGCATATGAAGTCAATAAAATGAATCAAAATATTTTCATCCTCCAATTCTTATGCATATGAGAGGGTTTTTGTCCTCGAGGACAGATGTTGAACCAGTGCTCTAAAACAAGGGTTTATGGAAATTAGAAATCATATAATGGATTTCCTTTTCTAATATATTGTTTTTTTTATGTTTTTTCTAGCCAACCCTAAAAGTAATTAAAAATTACTTCTTATTTTCAATTTTATTTGTAATATTTATCCTTTTTCCTTTTTAATAATTAATTACCTTTTATTTGAATATTCACCATTTTTCAGTTTATTATTTTTATTTTCTTTTTGGCCCCACTTAGTAATAATAAATATAAGTGTTATTTTTCCAAAGTTATAACTTGAGGTGCCTTTTGGACAACTTAATAAATTATTATTATGTTTTTGATTATGGGGAAAAATAGGTTTTGATGGGACCCGAAACCCATTACATAACAGTTTTGAAGGGACCTGCAACCCTATCCAAGAAAAAACATGTTGCATCAAATATAAACCATATACCATTAGCAACCAATTAGCAACAACACTAAAAATATAGCAGGACAAGACAGGTTGCACAAAGGAATTGCAGGGGCCTAGAGCCCTTAACCAAGAACAACCAGGTTTTACTTGGGACCTTAAACCCAAAGGTTTTGAAGGGACCTTAAACCCTTTTATAGGTTTTTTAGGGACCTAGAACCCAAAAGAGAGCCATCAGAATCAACAAGGCAACCAACAGCTTGTAAGAGCCAGTCATCAGCAAAACATCCACTTCACGAAAGCAACACTGAGCGAAAACAACGCAGGAAGTAGGAGCAACAAAGCCACCAATCGAACTAGTAATCCAACTCCAACTCCACCTCAAAAGGAGGGAGCTCCCCTCTATTGGAGAGAATGTCATGACCAACAAGTCCACTACTGCCTAAAAACTCCATCACCCTCAACCTCCACCTCTATAGGAGAAGCATCCACCTCAAAAGGATCAACAACTGAGGAAGCCAAAGATAATCACCTCCCAGCTCCATCTCCATAGGAGTTGAATCCACCTCCATAAGATCTGAGAAGAAATACAATGCACTAGCAGAACAAGCAGCCATACCACCCTTAGGAAAAACCTGGTAAGAGACCAAAACCTACAAACAATAGGCCTCAAATAGAAAGGAACAAAGGCACATAACAAGCTCCAACAACCAAGAGAGAATAAACCACTGAGCCACAAACTTAAACATTTGAGGGGGCTTAGCTCTCTCGAACAAAGAGATAAACTCTAGAAAACCACCCAACCCGTAGGAAAAAAGAAGAAGCTATAGAAATCAAAGCATCCATGGACAAATCCAACAATAGAAACTCTTCTGAACCACTTTGCTTCAACACAAAGGCAATAGAGACAATCTTCAGCTCCATGAAAAACTAGGTCTTGAAATAGGTCTTTGGATACAACCCATCTGAGAAAACATAAACTGAGAAAAAAAGATAAAATTCCTCTAAAATAAACACAAAAACCTTACACTTATAGAGAATTATAAACCAAAAGGGGCACCAAACCACCCAAAATATAAGGGGATAACCTTTGTCCCTCCAGAAAAACACTACTAGTAGCAGCAGGAAGGGAAAAAAACCACTCCACAATAGTCTCCAAAATAATAAAAACTTTAAAGCCCAACCTCCTAAGACACACCAAGCCCATGACTACATAAAGCAACCATGGGGGCTACAAAAGTAGAGCACTAGAGGGAAAAATCCCATCCCCCAAGCAAAGAAGACACTCCCAACCAGAAACTATCCAAACATTATACCCATAACTAGGAGCCACCACAAGCAAAAGAAAGCTAACTAGCCTAGACTGGACTAGCAAAAAGGAGGTTCCAAAAGCCACGAAACCCCACAAGCCACAACCTGTGCTCGAGCAACCAACACAGGTCAAAAATAGAAGCACCTCTCCATTACAGGAGTAGGTAGAGAGAACAAGCCTGATAGAGGAAACAACTGCACCATCAGAAGGAAAAGAGCCACTTAGAGACCACACGTTGGGCAAAAAAAACATTTCTAGTGCTCAAAGAAGCCTCAGCCGGAGGGACCAAAAAAACAAGCGACGGCCTCAGCACATCCAACTAGGCACAGAGGGAAATGAGGGTAATGACCCTCAGCATCCAAAGCAGGGGGAAAATACCGCACGGACCCATGCAAATTGCACTCTGCGTCGTCATCCTTAGATTCCAACCCTCCATCTCTATCTCTATCAGACGATTTCAAAACTCCAGCTCCACTCCTCTTCCCACCCACGCACTCCATTGATAATAAATTTTTATTATGTTATTCCCTTGCAAATCATCCCTTTAGCCTATGGGGAACAAAAATAGGTTTTTAGTACTTCAATTCAATTCAATTAGAAAAAGGGGACATTATAAATAAGCTTCCAGAAGTTGGGCCTCCCACATTGAAAATGTAAGAATATCTATGACATAAGAGAGTTGGAAAAGAGAAATACACTTATTGAAAAACTTATGATGCATGTTATGACATGCCATAGGGCATCTTTGAGTAGGAATAATGGAGCAAAAATGGAGCACCCAAAATAGTGAGTGGATTATGAAAATCTTATGATAGGCCTAAGAAATATGATGGATTTGGGGTTTGGGTGTTAACTTTTCTACTAGTGATCTTTAGGTATTATATTTTGGATGGTTTTAGCTCATGGTTTCTTAATTACAATTTGTTTGTTTTATATATTACTTCTCATACTTATTGGGTTCTTGAGATGGAGATATCATAGTGATTTTTGTACGTACTACAATGCTACTAGAGTTGCTCTAGACCTCTTGTTGTTGATACTCCTACAAAGACTTAGACTCTACAATTGTATTGTAACCATTTGATTACTTAACAATATGTTAAATTACTTTTGAGTGTAGGTTTTTTTTTCTCTCAAAAGGGTTTTTCCTGCATAAACCATTATGTTACGGTATATTATTTTTGTGTTTATTTCCTTATAGTTGTATGATCAATGTTGAACAAACCTCCTCTTAGTGTTGGAAGTTTGTGTTGTTCTTGATGTCAATAGATCTATGTTGTTGCATTGATGTCAACCTATGGAGATGTTTTGATTGGTTGCATTATGTTGTCATTAGTAGTCTCACTGATGTCAACTTCTAGTGTTGCTTTCATAAGCATATGTTTGTGGATGTTCAATCTCTTGTATGGTTGAGATGTTGAGAAAGTGTTGCAGATGTTGAGATTGTGTTTATGGTGCTTGGTTTCCAAGTGCTTTTGAGAAAATTTGAATAAAAGAGGAAACAATGTGGTAAAGAGTGTTCAATGTGGTAGAGTAACATTCAACTCCACATTTCTTCATCCATTTCTTCATGGTTGAAGATCTTCTTATGTGGTTTGGATATGTCGATTAGAGGTACTCTGAGGTGTTATATCCAAAGTTTCAGGTTCTGGATTGTTTGGCATAAGTTGTGTTCACCAATGTGTGAATTGTGATGCAATGTTGTCTGGGAGAAATGGTTTTGCTCCACATTTCTCTGCATTATGGTTTCTAATTTTACTGATTTGGGAGTGTGATTATATTTTTCATATCTATCTTCAGTCTGAGTTGTTTGATTTTTAGCAATCCACAAGATTAGATTCATATGTTACAGTAAGTGGAAGGTTAACTGGGTGTACAAAATGATTATGTTCTTTAGGTGTATGATGTTGTGAAGGATTTTTTGGATTTTCAAGGTGTTGATGGAATATTCTATATTGTGTTTAAGTGTTGTGTGTGGTCCATGAGTCATCTATAGATTTGAGGAAGTGTGTACTTAAATGTTTAATGGTGTTAACATAGGTTCGACTGACCTTGGGTGTTTACACTAATTGTGGATATGCTTCGATGTTTGTGGAAGCATGGTGTGGTGTGTATATGTGAATTTGGGTATGAGTTAAGGTGTGATGTGGTCTGCCTTCATTCCTCTCCACCGTAGGAATGTTTTGGTGCCAACCTAATTTGAATTTGCACATTTGAGGTGCATAGTCGACCTTGTAGATTGTTTTCAAGGTTGAGGATGGTATATGTGTGTGATGAATTGTTGGAGGAGGAAATAAAAGTGTGTGTGATGCAAAGTGTTGAGATGTGAAGTGCAAACGTGTAAAATGCAGTGTGAGCTTCAATGCCTAAGATTACTAGAAGTAGTGAGCAAAAGGTGTCTGCATTCTTCAGAGAGGTTAAAAATGTTTTGGTAAAGTAGTGGTGGATATTTTCTATGCTCTGAGATGGATTTCTCATTGTAACTGTAGACACGTAAAATATACTGATTGACATTGTGCATCTGATCCTGACTTACTAACATCGTTTCTTCCTAAATCATCTCGGTCTAACCATTTAATCAAACCTCCTTATCTTATTAAATTCATCAATATTCCTCTCTTAATTGAATAAATCATTTTATCTAATTAAGTCAATCTCTTTTGTTAATTAAATCAATCCATCTGATCTAATTATCCCTATTTAATTAAATAATCAATTTATTTGATTAAATCTCTAAAGTCTATCCATTAAATTAAATAAATTAAAACCTTATTTGTTTTAATCTAACACCATCTCTTTTAGCTAAATAAATTAGAATCTTTATTTAATTAACCTCTTATCATATGCCTCTCTTATTTGATTTAAATAAATCCATAAATTTGAGTCAAATAGGTCACATCACCTAACCTTTCTCATTAAATTAATTAACCCTTGATTAATTTAATCTCATCTCATGTCCCATCCTCTAGATAATGCAAGTTGCACATGAAAATAGATTTAATTCATTTATTAAATCTCTATTTTCCTCACAAGGCATCTTTTGGAATATTCTCTCAATTTGAATTCAAAAATTCCAAGTCAACATGTACATCCAACAAGGCAATAAATTCATCTTACATGTCCTTTGCCTTGAGCCAAGTGGCATTTATTCCATTTTCCCTTCCCTCTTACATGTCATTTCAACAAATTTGAAATTCAAAATTATGCATTTATTGGCACAAACCCCAAATCTTGCACATCCTCCATCCATTCATAGCTTGACAAGTGGCATCATGCCATTGGATGAATGTTAGTCCCACATTGCTCAAATTTGGACGTTCATCCATCTTGGAATTCTATAAATAAAGAGCTCATATCCTCAATCCATCATCCACAATTTATGCAAAGTTACCATGCCCAAATATCCATCAAATTTCATCAATCATTCTTGAGTTCTTAGCTAGGTTTTTGCAGATTTTGGCTTGGAGCTCTCATCTTCTACCATCAAAGTGGATCAATCATCTTCAACATATCAAGCTTGCATCTTAGGAATTGGGAAAGGGCCAATTTTCACATCAAATTGGCACCAATTCCCCCATGGGATCATGAGTTTGCACATCTAATCAGGATTCAATCTTTGTTTTATCATTTCCATTGTGTTCATTAATATTTTCTTCCTAGTTTGAATGTTGTAAATGGATTTCATGGGGAATCCTTGTTTTGGCTTGCAATTCCTTGTTTAACTTGTTTACTCATGTTGTTTTGTAGGTACCAAGGTTGGGGTTCACACAGTAACAATCTTCTATCTTCTTTTTTTCTAATTTGGTAGTGAGCCATTAGCAGTGAGCCCTTCTTTATTTTGGGAAGTGAGCCCTCTGGTAGTGAGCCTATTGTATTCGGTGTTGCAATTACTTTGTATTGTGAGCTAATCCTCATGTGTTTGCATTACTGTTTCTCATGTGTTTGGATGTGTTTGCATTACTTTTTCTTATGTTTACATTATGATAATGCATGATAAGGGTTTATTGGTTGTTAAGGGTTTAAGAGCTAATGTAGATTTGAATGATAATGAGGATTTTAAAATAGACAATTGATTCACCCCCTCTTAGTTTTCTTATGTATTCAACAATTCCTTACAAGAAAGCTTAACCACTTGAAGTAGATCTAGGATAGCACACAAGAAGGAGGATCCTTTATTTGATGGATTTGATTATGCATTTTGGAAGATTAGGATGGAAGGTTTCCTTGTTTCCCTAGGGTTTGGAGTTTGGAAGTCAATTGAAGATGGATATACAATACCTACTAATGGGCTATCAACAGATGTTGAGATCAAGACTTATGAGAAAAATAACAAAGAAAGGTATGCTCTCTTGAGTGGTCTTTCTAATTTAGAACTTGTGAAGGTTATGAGCTATAAATCTGCTAAAGAAATTTAGAAGAAAATGAAAAGTGTCTATGAAGGAGATGATAAGGTCAAGCAAGCAGAGATGCAAAATCTGAAGACTAAGTTTGAAACCCTAAGGATGATAGAAGATGAAGATATTATAGGCTACATGCATAGAGTGGACGAAATTTTCAATTCCATCAAAGGCCTTGGTCGAAAACTTGAAGATGAGGTGGTAAAGAAGGTATTAAGAACTCTTCCTAAATCTTATAGTCATAATGTTTCTACTATTGAAGAAGCTCAGATTTTAGATCATTATTCTAGAGATCAGTTGTTTGGTGCTTTAACTAATTTTGAGTTAGGAGAGTTTGGTCCAAGTGATTCAAGAAAAGAGACTGCTTTTAAAGTTGGAAAAGTAGAAAAGAATGAGGAATCTAAGACGGATGAGTTTGATGAGCTAGAAGCAAACTTTGTGAGGAGATTGAAAAAGGGCAATGGAAAATACAGAGGTAATTTACCTTTCAAATGTTTCAATTGTGGAATGATAGGTCATTATGCTTAAAGATGTCTAGTCAAAGCTTCAAAGAAAAATTTAAGGAGAATAAAGGTAAATCAATCAAGACAAGTTATTATGTTAAAGAAGATGCCAGTATATCTGATGATGAATCTGATTACCCGAATGATGAAAATGATGAATGCTTGTTCATGGATCTAAATGTTGGAACTAATTCTACTAACTTTGAGAGATATATGAAGGAATTTTCTCTGAAAGCAATTCATAATGTTAGAGGGACTATGGTGACTGCCTTTCATGCTAGAGAGCACAAAAACTATTAGATTATTGACAACGGATGCTCAAATCATATGACAGGTGTTAAGAGTAAGTTTTTTAAACTTGAGAAGTTTGAAGGTGGTCTTATTAAGTTTGGTGATGATACATTTTCTCAGATATGTGGAAAATGTTCAATCAATTTTGATGGAAAACATAATATAAATGATGTTCTTTATGTTAAGGGTCTCCAACATAATCTTCTAAGTGTAGGAAAAATATGTAGCAAAGGGTATAATCTTGTATTCTAGGATGGTGGTTGTGAGATCAGGAAAGGCTCCAAAACTTTGGATGCTATAGGAAGAAGGATAGATGGAAATGTTTATCAGCTTAAGGATGCTAATGGTATGTGCTTTATGAATCAAATAAATGAAAGTTGGCTATGGCATAGAAGAATGTGTCATATCAATTTTGATAGCTTGGTGAGGATCGACTCTACTCAAGCTATGAGAGATCTGCCAAAGATTACAAAGCTTATAAATGTAGTTTGTAAGGAATGTTGAGTTGGGAAGCAAACAAGAAAAAGGTTCAATTTCAAAGAATATTCCACCGTAGGACCTTTAGAGTTTGTGCATACATACCTTTGTGGACCTACAAGAATAATAATTTTTCAAGGTGATGGACATTTCATGTTATTCATTGATGATTACTCTAGAATGAATTGGGTAACCTTTCTCAAAGAAAAATCATAAGCTCTAGATAAGTTTTAAGGCATTTAAAGCTATGGTTGAGAAAGAAATGGACATGAAAATCAAATTTTTAAGATCTAACAGAGGTGGAGAGCTTACCTCCAATGAGTTTAATAGTTTTTGTGAAGAACATGGAATAAAGAGGCATTTGTTCAGCTCCTAGGACTCCTAAATAGAATGGAGTGGTGGAAAGAAAGAATATGATAGTTCAGGAAGCAACAAGGACAATGATGAAGGAAGCAAATCGATCGGATGTCTACTAGAGAGAACCAATTTATATTGTAATGTATATACTTAATAGAGCACAAGCAAGAAAAAATAGTTCAAAGACTCCCTATGAGTTGTGGTATGGAAGAACTCCTACTATCAAATATTTCAAAGTGTTTGGTAGCAAATGCTATATCAGAAGAGATGAAGAAAACTTAGGAAAGTTTGATGCAAGATATGATGAAGGAATACTCCTTGGATACTCTACAAAGAGCAAGGATTTCCAGTGCTATAACAAGAGGCTAAAAAGGATTGTTAAGAGTGCAAGTGTCAAAGTGGATGAAGACTTACATAAAATCTCAGTGCTGATAGAAGGATATGAATTAGATGAGTCCTCTTGCAAAGAAGAAGAGAAAGATGATCGTAAGGAAAAATAAGTGTAGGTTGAAGAGGAAGAAGCTCCAGAAGGGATCCCTAAGACCCCTAAGTATGTGTTATAGAATCATTTTGAAGATTATATCATTGGTGACAAAAGCAGAGGTGTATTAACAAGAAGAAAGGCTGCTATGAAAAAAGAACATGTAAATTTATGTTTAATGTCCAAAGTTGAACCTAAAACAGTGATTGAGGCATGAAAAGATGAATTTTGGATCAAGGCTATGGAAGAATAACTAATGCAAATTGAGAAGAATCAGACTTGAGAACTTGTCCCAAGACCAATAGACATGAATGTGATTGGAACTAAGTGGGTATTTCAGAACAAGCTGAATGAGAATGGAGTTGTTGAGAACAAGAGAAAGCTTATGTGTAAAGGCTACTCACAAGTAGAAGGAATAGAATTTGAGGAGAAATTTACTTCGATGGAAAGGATGGAGGCTATTAGGATGTTTTTGGCTTTTGTAGCACATAAGGATTTCAAATTTTATCAGATGGATGTGAAGTTTTCATTCTTGAATGGTGAGTTGGAAGAAGAAGTATATATTGAACAATCAGAAGGCTTTCAATTATCAGATAACCCTAATATGTCTATAGATTGAAGAAGGTATTATATGGGCTCAAGAAAGCTCTTAGAGATTGGTATGCAAGATTAGATAGGTACTTGTTGCAGTTGGGCTTCAATAAAGTTATTGCAAATAACAATATTTATTTTAAAGTTGAGAAAGATCAAATCTTGATTTTGGTCATGTATGTTGATGATATAATATTTGGAGGAAATGAAAGTACGTGTAAGATATTTTTAGAATAAATGCAAAAAAAGATTGAGATGTCTATGTTTGGGGAGATGAATTTCAACCTTGGGCTTCAAATCAATCAGACAGAGAAAGGAATATTCATTTCACAATCAAAATATGTTAAGGAAATGCTCAAGAAGTTTGGAATGGAAGACTCTAAACCGGTATGTACTCCTATGGTTACTGGTTGCAAGTCGATTAAGAATGGAGAATATCTTAAGGCTAATTTTGAAAGTGCAGATCAATGATTGGTGGACTACAATACCTAACTACTACTAGACCAAATATCATGCATGCAATTTGTATTGTGGCTAGATTTCAAGAAGATCCCAGAGAGTAACATGTGGCAGTAGTAAAAAGAATATTCAGATACTTGAAGGGCACTCCAGAACATGGTTTGTGGTATCCAAAGGATACTGATTTTTCTCTAAGTGCTTATATAGATGTAGATTGGGCAGGTTGTGTGGATGATAGAAGAAGTACAAGTGGTGGTGCTTTCTTTCTTAGAAGCAGGTTAGTGTCTTGGCTTAGCAAGTAGCAGGATTTAGTGTCATTATCTACTGCAAAGGTAGAATACATTGTTGGAACATCATGCTACAGTGTTGTGGATGAAGTGGAATTTGAAGGTTATTAGAGTGGTATATGATGAACCTATTTCTATCTTTTGTGATAATACAAGTGTTGGAAACAAGCAACACTGAGAGGGGGGGTGAATCAGTGTTGTGCAAAAATTTAATTTTATTATTCTAATCTTTAACTCACTTAACCATTCAACAAAAGAAATATGCATGAATAGAAAGAACACAATCACAACACCATAACACCAGGATTTTCATGTGGAAACCTTGTTAGGGGAAAAACCACTGTGGATGGCCAATCCACAATATAATATGAGTATACCCAAAAGAAGGTTTACAAAATGGGAATGCACTTGCATTTAGGCACACTACGTAGAGTTCACTGCTCAAATAAGATAGGCTCACCACCTTACAATGATTTGGATTGAATCCAAAAGAGTGAATTGATAGAATAGCATCTACAATGCTCGATTATAGTTCAGGTTAAGCTCTGTAGTCAATCTTCTATCCTTCTGACTGATTCAACAATTCTACTCTGTTCTGCACAAACTCGCTCTGCCAAAAACTTTAATGCACAAGTGAAAATGTGCATAATTGCCTAATCTCCCTTCTGATGTTCACAACAGACTTCTACACTTACCACTTACTCACAAAATGATATAACTGATAACTTATATATATCTGCATCAAGTATCTTGTCATTACAAGTCGGCCTCTAATAAAATACAAAAAAAAATTCTTCATGAGTAGGCTCAAGTCATGAAAAATTTATGATGTGCACCCATACAAGTTGCCATGACATAGCTTGGACCCAAAACAAAATTATTAACCATAAAAACATTTAAAAAATTACTCCTTATACATCCACAACACGCCACATTCATTGAGTCGGCCATAATGAGCAAATAAACGGAAAAACATCATGCCAGATCTCCTAACTCGTACACCGATTAATGCAACACCACAAAATTCAATAATAAGATAACATACATGGTTAAAAAACTATCACGGGGATCCACAACTCAAAAAGATGATCCGGTGAAGCAAACAGATCGACGTAGTAACCAGATACCTTGTTCTTCTTGCTTTTTGTCAATAATACTTTGTTCTCAACTCCTTCTGCCGGTATGACCAAGTTCTGATCTACAGACCAAAGTAATGACTTCAGTTGCCATCAATGACAACATTAGAAGCCATGTTCCAACAATCTCCCCCTTTGGAATTGATGGCAACACTTAGTGAAAAATGACTAAGTGTCGAAACTAGTAAGTACACTGCCAAAGTTCAAAATTTCAAAACACAAATTCTTTTCAAAACACTACTCCCCCTTAGAATGTCAAGGCATTTTTCACTACACTCTCTCCCCCTTTGACATGAATGAAAAAATTGGGAAATCCAAAATTTCAAAATTCCAAGACTGTGCAAACATAACCTATGACTTACAAAAATTTGAAGACATTCGCAAAGTCATTCTTCAACACACTTATGTTTGAGTCCCAAACACTTTTCAAAATTTCCAAAATGGTTATGTGACCACAAAGTAGATAAGAAAGAGTTTCTACAGCTTCAAGATTTATTGGGTCAGGAGCGGCCATAGCATCTTTAGCCTCTTTCAATGCATTTACCATTATCTTAATCTTTGGACTGATTAGTCCTTTGAGTTCGCATACTCTCCCAACAGTCCTCTCATTTTCAAGCTTCAAACTCTTTATTTTGTCAAGCAAAGACATTACCTGACCTTCTTGTTCACCAACATTGCCAACAAATGGGTCAAAAGCATTAGAAATAGTGACCAATTGTTCTCAATATCCTTCACCTACTTTTCATTTGCTTCAGTGAATTTAGACAAGACTAAACAAGACATACACTTTTCCTCCTTCAGAAAAAGTATCTTGAACATTTTTCATGTAGGTGGCTAACAAAGTTTTGTCTTTTGCAATCAGTTCATTCAAACTACCTAATCTCTTTTCCTTGAACTCCTTCTACACCTTAATCAAGGTTGATTTCTCAAAAGATTCAAAGTGAGAGCTTACAAAATTTATCAACTTCTTTAGCTCACCGGAAGAGGAACCAGACGGATCCATAACATGGCTAGGCATTAATTTTTGCAAAACTCCAGATGCAAGGCTTAGCAATTCACTGTCTTCTATGTGAGACTTCAGAATCTTTTCACTGGCTTTGGCTTGAGAAATTGAAGCAAACCTCATCATATGAATTGGGGACAAAGTGGATAGATTGATTGAGCTTTCATCCAATTCAAGATCTAATTCTTCCTGCTGCTCCATCAGAGATCTCTTTATTGCCTCTACTCTGATTTCTTGAACTTTTTCTTCTTCAACCTTGGGTTCTACAAAGACTATTTCTAGATTTCCTTTAGGCACTTCAACCTTTTCAATATGCACCTTCTTCTACTTATCTAACACCTCCTTAGGAACTTCAACTTCCTTAGGTGTCTTTGTGTTTTCTACTTCAGGAGGAGTCTATAAATTTTCAACATCAGCATTCACTTCCTCATATCTAGTATCCACTTCAACATTTATCTTATTCTTTGACAAAAACTCTTCCAGAATCTTCTTGGTTTCCTTAACAACAACATCAATCTCACCAATCATGAGTCTATTCACCCTTGTATTTCTCTTGAATTCCTTTTTGACCTTTTCAAGGAGTGAATTCATCTCCTCTATTGACATCTCCGAACATAAATCAACAAGAATTATTTTCCTAATGTTCTCTTCTTCTGTTTTGGCACTTAACCTTCTAGACTCCAAAATATTATATAGATTCTTGGGCAAGCCAGAAATGATTTCAACAAGAACTTTATTGAAAATATTCATATGTTTTATTGTGGCCTCTTCAAGAGTCCTCTGATCGGATTCATCAAAACCTTTGTACCATTCACAGAGTGGCTTGAGATTACAATCTTTGACAACTGCATTCTCAACTTCCTCAACTGACATACGGGGTTTGTCAACTTTTTCCTTTTTCTCTGCTTCTTCTTTACTGGAAGATTTCTCTTGTTTAACTTGATAGCCTGAGTCCTAGTAGCCTTTATTTATTTTACGACTTCTTCTGATTCGGTCCCTTCCTCTTCATCTTCAGAAGCAACTTCATAAGTTCTCATGCTTTTATTCTTCTTTCTTTTTCCAAAAGCCTTGGCTTGAGCTAGTTGGGCTGCAGGGGAACTCCTGGTAGATATAGTGCAGGGAGAAGACGTTGCCAGACTACCAGATTCTATTTTTTCTTTTTCTTTTGCTGCTTCAGCCTCATCTCTCTTCCTTCTTATTTCTTTCAATTTCTCCACAGGTATGCCCATATTTTTTGCAAAGACTTCTACCTCTTTTCTTACTCTCCTGGCTATCATGGGCTTTTTCAGATCAATATGTACCTGCATACTTTTCTCTCTGCATAAGTTCCAAATCTTTCTTCTCTCGGATCCTGAGGCGAACTCAACAAGTGTTATGCATACATTTTCAAAATTTTCTTATCTACTTTGTATCCCATAGGCATGATCCAAATTGTTTTGGGATTAACAACTTCCATATGGCATTGATCAATGTCTACCATGAAGCAGATAGTATCTTTGTATTTTTCCACAATTGAGGTAGGGATTCTTTCCCTGCCATGCATCATATTCTGGAAGTTTTTAAAGTATCCCTAGAGGGTGGTATTCCGGGTCTGACGATCACCTGAACCAAACATGTTCCTTATCTGAACAACTACCGGCTCATCAATGCGCCAACGAACTTTTCCAACTCCTTGAACCTCATCCAAGAAGTAGAAAAACAAACATAGCAGAAAATTACCATACTTGAATGTATTCTTCTTATCTTTCTTGATTTTCCCCAGATTCTCCATTAACTGACTTTTGAGCAATTCACATAAATCATAGTTTGCATTGTGTTTTATCATCTCATAGGCTACATAGATAGTCGTACCAGATACAGAGTTGTCCCAACTTGAGTGATAGATCTTATAACCAATAACCATTGATGCAAATTTTACATCTAATGCAACAATATCCTCTATTGTCATTGCCCTTCTGTCCCATTGAGCACTTGTTGCCTCAGTGACCTTATCATTCTTTACGGACTTCAAAACTAGAAGTCTACTGGTGGAATTTAGACCTGTGATTGCACATATAGCCTCTTTTGTGATTTTAAATGGCACACATAGCGAATGAATTCATCATGAACATGACTCAACACATATCAAACCCATTCATTTTCCTCAAATATTGGAAATTTTGTAAACCGTGTGAATTTCTTTTCCTCTAGGGTTTTAAATTATGGCTTTACAGTAAAATCTTCTTGAATTATGTGGTGAGAATACAGATTCATCAAATGAGAGCTTCCCAATTCTTCGATATTTGCATGTATATAAGCCCTAATATATTCAATGTGCAGGACTCCGTACAACACAGATGAAAACACACCTAAGGGCTCTGTCTCTACAAACTTATAAGGATGCCATTTAAACTTTGGACGTGGCCTATCCTTTACTTCAACTACCAAAGGAGTAGACATGATTGTGATCTCACAAATTCGCAGGATTTTCGATAAATACCTTTCGAGGGCGAAATGAAATTTGATCATAGATCCTCCTTCACACTAGAATCTCTCCACAATTCAACAACGTTCACTCTAGAGCTCTCCAAACTGCTTTCCTCCAAAATGAAAAGTGACAAATGAGGGAAGAAAATGTTCTTTTATTTTCTACAAACCTAACTCCTTTTTGTCGCAATAAATGCCTTTACCCTAATTCATCTGATTTCCTGTATTTCATGTACAGAGACAGATGATTCTTCTATGGATCTCCAGAATTCTTCAATATTGCCTCCAATTCATTGAACAACATCTGAAAGATATCAATGCACTTACTAGAATCGTCTGGATTCCAGTACCAATCACCGAAATGGGGTTTAAAAGACTTACTTGACAACTCCCCCTAGGCCAAAGGCCTAAAACTAATTCCGAGAGGGATTGCCAAAAGTTGCTTCTGGTGTTGGCATATTTGCTTCAATAGAGGGATTCTTCTTCACCCATTTCTTTTGCATTTGCTTTCTGATCACATCAGTAGTGACTTTACTTTTTCCCTTAACATCTTGTTGCATGTTCTATTTTACCGGACCTCTTCTGTTCTAAAAAAATCTAGCAGTGTGGCCAGATTTGTTGCAGTTGTAGCACACAACACTTCTCTGTCTAGGCCAACTATTCCACTAATTTTGTCTTGATCTGCATTGGTTAGCAATATGTCCAAATCTATTGCATGCATAGCATCTGACATCTATATTAAAGTTATTCATCACAATTTTGCATTCACTTGACTTATGACCATACTTATGGCAATTAAAGCACTGATCTAAAAATAATGGTCCTCTTGTGTTCATCCTGCTCCTACACTGAGAAGCCATATGACCAAATTTGTTGCAAGAATAACAATAGCCATTAAATCTTTGAGCATTTGGTTGTCTTACTAGATTTCTTCTAGCTCCAATCAGTTGATTTCCTTGCCTGAATCTCCCTTGTCCTGTTTTTTTTGTCCAGATCCGGAACTTTCTCCTTCAAATCCAAGACCTCGCCTGTCACCATCAGTCCTCTATCCTTTAATTAGTTCATCAAGTTTGGCTAAGCTTGCTTTGAATTTCTCCTTGTACTCATTCGCAACAACAAGTTCATTTATGAGATCATCAAGCTATTTTTCAAGCACTTCTTCATTGTTTTTAGATTCCTCCAGTTCATTATCCAATCAATTGCATTGTTCAGATTTTTCTTTCAAGGATTGTGCAAGATTTTCTTCATTCTTCTTTCTATCCTCAATCTAATTAGTCATTTTCATCATGATGGATTCCATCTCATGCTTTAGGGAAACATTCTCTATGGAAAACTTTTCACATTCTTCCGTTTTCTCTTTCAGGGCATGACTGAGTTGTTCATCTTCCATGCTTTTGTTCTTCTACTTAAGTTGATCACATAATTCCTTCCTTTTCTCCCTTGATTCATTGATTTTGTCTTTCAATGACTGAATGAATTTCTCTGCACTCTCAAGATTTTCTTGCAACACTCGGTTCTCAGACTTTGATTGGTCAAGATCATCAAGGGCCACCATGAGTTGTTGTTGAAGACTGCTTGTATCCATTGAAGAACTCCTTCCAAGATCTCCCCAAGCTATTAGAATTCTTCCAAGGAACTCGCTCTGATACCAATTGTTGGAAACAAGCAACACTAAGAGGGGGGTGAATCAATGTTGTGCAAAAATTTAATTTTATTATTCTGATCTTTAACTCACTTAACCATTCAACAAAAGAAATATGCATGAACAAAAAGAACACAATCACAACACCATAACACCAGGATTTTTACATGGAAACCCTATTAGGGGAAAAACCACGATGGATGGCCAATCCACAATATAATATGAGTATACCCAAAAGAAGGTTTACAAAATGGGAATGCACTTGCATTCAGGCACACTGCCTAGAGCTCATTGCTCAAATAAGATAGGCTCATTTCCTTACAATGATTTGGATTGGATCCAAAAGAGTGAACTAATAGAATAGCATCTACAATGCTTGATTACAGTTCTGGTTAAGCTTTGTAGTCAATCTTCTGTCCTTCTGACAGATTCAACAATTTTGCTCTATTCTGCACAAACTCACTCTGCCAAAAACTTTAATGCACAAGTGAAACTGTGCATACTTTCCTAATCACCCTTCTGATGTTCACAACACAATTCTACACTTACCACTTACTCACAAAATGATGTAACTGATAACTTATATATATCTGTATCAAGGATATTGTCATTACAAGTCGACCTCCAATAAAATACAGACAAAAAATCTTCATGAGTCCGCTCAAGTCATGAATAATTTGTGATGCGCACCCATACAAGTCAGCCACGAAATAGCTTGGACCCAAAACAAAATGCTTAACCATAAAAAAAATTAAAAAATTACTCCTTATACATCCACAACACGCCACATTCATTGAGTCGGCCATAATGAGAAATTAAACAAAAAAACATCCTGCCGGATCTCCTAACTCGTACATCGATTAATGCAACACCAAAAAATTCAATAATAAGATAACATATATGGTTAAAAAACTATCTCAGGGATCCACAACTCAAAAAGATGATCCGGTGAAGCAAACAAATTGACGTAGTAACCAGATACCTTGTTCTTCATGCTTTTTTCTGGTAATACTCTGTTCTCAACTCCTTATGCCGGTATGACCAAGTTTTGATTTGTGGACCAAAGTAATGAATTCAATTCCCATCAATGACAAAATTAGAATCCATGTGCCAACAACAAGTACTATCAATATTTCAAAGAATTTGGTAATTCATTCAAGGATAAAGCATATTTTAATCCGATATCACTTTTTGAGAGAAAAAGTTGGAGAGAATGAGGTGAAGTTGGAGTATGTGCCTACTAAGGATCAGGTTGCTGATATCTTCACAAAGGATCTTCCTAAGGATAATTTTGAGTATCTCTGGGAGAAGTTAGGGGTATTTTCCCTCCTTTCAATTAGATGCATAAGGTTATGCATCAGTTGAGGGGATTTAAAGATTCATTCCTTGTTTTAGACTGATGTTGGTGGATATCTCTTAGGGGGAGCAGGAACTGGCATTGTTGGTTGTTGTAGTAAGGGTAAGTAAGTGTTGTCATTGTGTTGTGTGTTGGTGTTTTCAAAGGAAGTGAAAGTAGAGGTTGCAGATCAGTTGTTGTCCCTTACAGGTGTTGCCCTCGGGGGAGAGAAAGTATATTTAATTGATGTCAAAGGGAAGAAAAGAAAAGGAAATATGTGTTGTCCTTTTCCATTGATGTCAAAGGGGGAGAGAAAGTTAGATGGAAAACCATATGAAGTAAGGGAGAAGAGAAGTCATGTAAACAAGAAAGTGTTGGAAAGTATAGATGCTTGTGTAAGGAAGAGTGGTGTGCACTGTTGTGCAGTATATGAGTTGGTGATCAAAGCTATTGTTGTCTTTTTGTTGATGGTTTTTACATGTGTTTCCATCAATGAAAAAGGGGGATATTTTTGTAATTTTGTGTTGTCATTGATGTCAACCTATGGAGATGCTTTGATTAGTTGCATTATGTTGTCATTAGTAGTCTCACTTATGTCAATCTCTAGTGTTGCTTTGATAAGCATATGTTTTTGGATGTTCAACCTCTTGTATGGTTGAGATGTTGAGAAAGTGTTGTAGATGTTGAGATGGTGTTTATGGTGCTTGGTTTCAAAGTGCTTTTGAGAAAATTTGAATAAAAGAGGAAACAGTGTGGTAAAGAGTGTTCAGTGTGGCAGAGTAGTGTTCAGTGTTTTGCTTTGCATTTCTTCATGGTTGAAGATCTAATTTTGTGGTTTGGATATGTTAATCAGAGGTATTTTGAGGTGTTATATCTAGAGTTTCAGGTTCTGATTTTTTTGATAGAAGTTGTGTTCACCAGTGTGTGAACTATGATGCACTGCTATCTAAGACAAATGGTTTTGTTCCATATTTCTCCGTGTTGTGGTTTATGGTTTTGTGGATCTAGGAGTGTTCTTATATTGTTCATATCTATATTTAGTCTGAGTTGTTTGAGTTTTGGCGCTCTGCAAGGTTAGATTCATGTGTTACAGTATGTGGAAGGTTAACTAGGTGTACAAAATGATTATTTTTTTCAGGTGTATGATGTTGCAAAGGATTTGTTGGATTTCAGGGTGTTGATGGAATATTATGAATTGTGTTTAAATGTTTTGTGTGGTTTGCGAGTCATCTTTGGATTTGAGGAAGCATGTACTTAAATGTTTAATGGTGTTAACACAGGTTCGACCGACCTTGGGTGTTTACACTAATTGTGGATATACTTCAATTTTTGTGGAAGTGTGGCATGACATCTATATGTGGATTTAGGTATGAGTTAAGGTGTAATGTGGTCCTCCTTCATTCCTTTCTACCATAGGAATGTTTTGGTGCTAACCTAATTTGAATTTGCACGTTTGAGGTACATAGTTGACCTTGTAGATTGTTTTCAAGGTTGAGGATGGTATATATGTGTGATGAACTGATGGAGGAGGAAATAAAAGTGTGTGTGATGCAAAGTGTTGAGATGTGAAGTGTGAAGGTTTGAAATGTAGTGTGAGCTTTAATGCCTAAGACTACTAGAAGTGAGTAGAAGGTGTCTACATTCTTTAGAGAGGTTGTGAATATTCTAGTGAAGCAATGGTGGATCTTTTCTATTGCTTTGAGATGGATTTCTCATTGTAACAATCTTCTATCTTCTTCTTTCTAATCTGGCAGTGAGCCCTTCTTTTTTTGGGCAGTGAGCCTATTGTATTTAGTGTTGCAATTACTTTATATTGTGAGCTAATCCTCATCATGGTTTTTCCCTTGGGTTTTCCACATAAATATGGTATTCTCATGTCTTTGGATGTGTTTGCATTACTATTTCTCATGTTTACATTTTTCTAATGCATGATAAGTGTTTAATGATTGCCAAGGGTTCAAGAGCAAATGCATATTTGAATGTTAATGAGGGTTTTGATGTTTTAATGTAAAACTGATTCACCCCCCTCTTAGTTGTCTTGTGCATTCAACACTTAGGTATTAGTGTAAGAAGCATATTCCATGCATATGTTTTCTTGTACACTAATCACCATTATTGTACCTATTGATAGCCATATTAGTCATAAATATGTTGAACATTTCCCAAGGGATTAAAAATTTGTTAAATATTCTAAGGGGATTGCTTACAATTGAGGAAACTATGAAGTTAAACCTTCTCAATACAACCCACAAATGTGCCTATGGCACTGCTATCCCCTCATATATCATATATTAAGATAGGTCACAAAGTGTAGATTTGTAAAGACAAACTAGTAGTTGAAATATTCTATCACAATCATAAGGATACCACCATAGCACAGGGATATTATCATGCAAATTCATGGTGTTCTAACATAAAGATACTAATTAGAGAAGATAGAGAAAAGATTACTCAAAATTCTAATACAAGCACAATAAAAAGTAGATTTAAATATTAAAATGATACCATTCTTTGAAAACAACTACACCTCTCTAAACCTTATCTTCTTATTTTCTATTTTATGAGCAACCTCTTCTTTGTATTTTTAGAATATAAAAGAACATTTTATTTTTTTGATCGGTAAACGCTTTTGAATGGAGCTATGAACTAGTGGGGTCACAATGGGGGACCCCATCCCCAATTACATCCTTGATTTTTGTTTCATGCAGTCCTTTCCTCCTCGAGATTTTTTCCTCCGTCAACACCCGTCATCTCTTCTCTTCTCCCCTCCAATCTTCATTCTCCTCCTGGCCTCCTTCGTCCTTTCTCCCAACACCCGTCATCTCTTCTCTTCTCCCCTCCAATCTTCGTTCTCCTACTGGCCTCCTTCATCCTTTCTCCTGTCATCTGCTCCTATTACATCCTTCCTCCGTCACCTCTCCTTTTTCTTCTTTCCTCCTCCGACACCCCCAACTCTCCTCTTCTCTACTTATCTCTCCACTCCCTTCTCCCGCAGCCTCATTCCTCCACTCCACCTCTTCCTCCTGTCCTTCTCTCACCTCCGTCTCCTCTCTTCCTCTCCTCCAACTCCTTCCCCCCCTCCTCTACCTCCCATCCTTCCTTTGCCTCCTCCAGCACACCCCTCCTTCGCCTCCTCCAGCGCACCCCTCCTTGCTCCCGTCTGTTGTTCCACACCACTCTGTTGCTACCGCCTACAGCCTCCTGCTGATTCACCTCCGCCTGTAGACTTTCTCCTCGCCACCCTCTGACCCACGCTGCTCATTCATCTCTTCAGTCTACCGTCAACCCTGCTCCAACGACGCCCACTGCTTTTTTCCTCCATCCTTCCCTATGTCAGGTACACGGGGCTCGAGCAATCTCGAACCCAAGACCTCCCATGTGGAAGGCTCACAGCTAACCGCTGCGTTGCAGGGTCATCCCCTATAAAAGAACATTTTATTCTTTATTATGCTTTATAATTAAGCTTAGGATCCAAATTATATAAATGAAATAAAAGGGTATTAGCCATTCTATTACACATTCAATTGACCTTGGTTAATCACTTGAATCAACTCATACATGTACTAGCGTTAGACTTCACAATTCTCACCTAAAACACACTTGAGTTCTTCATCCTTTAATTAACACATATATAAATTATGGTAAAAATCAAGAGATATTTGAATAAAAAATATGACAGGGCTTCACAATTTATTCATTTTGTATCAAAAGAGGTAACACCATGGGGCTTATATACATGCTTATCCCTAATATTGGTTGAATCTATAATAGGACTATGTATTTATATTGATAGTGCACGCTTTTCCAAAAGATATATCACCTATTCATATATACAATGCTAAAATATAATTCACTCGCAATATAAATTCTAGATGTCATATCCTTTACTATGTACTTTCACAATTATAGTACACATATATCCTATTGTGCCTTTGCCATATAATTACAATAATTTAAATTATAAAGTATTTATGCCACTAACATTATCCGAGGAAAAGTTATGTTATATCATCATAACACAAAAAAGTTCAACCTTCAAGATCCACCCAATAAAAATATAATTAAATTGGGTGAATATAAACTTGCACAGATAATTTAACTCTTCCTCTAAGTAGCTTGCTAAGATGTATGCTAATAGTGCTTTGACTGCAACTAGTAAATTCTTGATCATGTAAATGGTTGTAGGCTAAATATGTGTCACTACCTAAATTCCATCTAACTCATAAAAAATAGTTGGTTCATCTATCATATGTAATACTTAAAGGCACAAATTCTTATTAAGGTTATGTTGACTAGCAATACAAACTCAACGAGCTTAAACACGTGCATTAATTTTTTTTATTTCCTTGTAAAATAAACATTCAATGACAAGATTTACTTTTAACTAGTGTAGTTATGCTAGTAACGAAGCCAAACATGCCTCAATTTAATTTGGTCATACAACTTAAGATCGTCTAACTAAGCCACATAATATTCAATAATTATGGTCCATAGTTCTTCAACTTGGGGCATGAGAACATCAACCTAAACCTTAGCACATCTACCTTTTTATACTATTTTTTTTGCTAGACATGTTGCCTCCTCTACTATTTTATTTCTCTACTTCATATTGTAGCCTTTTTAATTCTATAGTAGCAACATGTCAGGTTTCAACCATCTTCAATGAAACTTCTATTCTATAATAGGGTTAGTAGGTTTGATCATCTTAAGACCTTAAAATGACCGAGCCTTTGCAACAAAATAGTATGATGCAACCTGTGCAAGTGCGCTTTAATACCCAAGACATATTATCGAGTATCATTTTTTTGTTCAACACCATTATTTTTGTGGCCTACACCATAAAATATCTTCCAATGTTCCATATCAATGTTAGATTACATCTATTAATGCTTTTAAAACCTTGACATCTTTATTTTCTTATGGGCCTCCTTTTGTGCAACTAATAATGTTGCTTGAACTTGACCAAGTTTTGTGCCAATGGTATATTAATAATAAGTGTGTGTGTTATGTCTCAACTCAATTTTTGTTAGATCCTCTACAAAAGGATAACTAAAGAGCTACAATGTTTCCATTTTCCTTTACATAGGTACAAAAGTGATAATGTTAGTGTCATCTAATGTATTTTCCTCAACAATCCCTACACTTGGTATCATAATGGATACAACCTTTTGATGAGAGCCAATTATGTCTCATTTTATGCCATATTTTAGCTTATTTCATATACCTTCACACCCACTTCCACATTCCATTTTCGTTCCATATCATACTATTTCCCCATTTTATGTTGCATATGATTAAATATGTATAAGTTGTATTTAATAGAGTTTTGGATAAAATATGGAAATTAATGATTGGTTGAATTTACTAATAAGCATTGTGATTTTTAGACTTGAGAAATACAACTTGCAACATGCTGATTAGAAGAACTTCCTATCACTTTTTATGCAGAATGTCTTCCTATCATTTTCTGGTCAGGAACTTTTGTGTATTACTTTGTGATCAACAATTTATTTATGTTATCTTTTCAAAGGTGATGTTAGTCTCCAAGGTGGCATTAGTTACCCGTTTAGTGCCAAATTCGAATAAGCACAAGAAATCATGGTTATTTCCAAGAGGAGATGCAACTACCAACTGTATGGAGAAAACCAAAAAAATTCCATTTTTATCGTGGTCAGCAAAAACATACAACAAATGCACTCAGTTAAGGCTCCACATGTGTTATTCTTGCAGGAATAAAGGAGGAAACCTGTGCTAGAGATTTGTTGCTAGATAGCTGGAGAAAAATCTGCAAACCTTCACAACATTGCTATTTTCCATTTAAAGAGAAGAATCTATTATAATAGTTTTGTTTGCCAGTTGTGTGGAGGAGTAAAACAAAAGCACGTTTTCTATTCTCATATGCTGTTATAGAAATACGGTTTCAATCTGTAGGTTAGCGAACCATATTATTTGTTTCTTTTACCTTGTTGGCTGCAGGCCAAAACAAACTTAATATTTTTCTGTACTTAGTAAGTTAGAAGCTGCGTATATAAGCAGTGTAGACAAACTGTTAGATGCCAATTTTTCTGTATTATCTATGTGAAATAAAATATTATTCCGCTGATCCCTCCAACATAAAAAGGCATTTTATTCCCACTCACCGTGTGAACCAAAGGAAGGGCCCACTCTTGGAATACTTGGTGAGGTTGCTGCATGTTTAAAATAGTTAGAATTTATATTTCGTGTGATTTAATTTTCTGCAACACTTTATTTTTGTGTGATTTAATTTCTTGTGTTTTATTTACAAGCTGGTTTAAAACTTATTTTCATTGGATAATCATTTTAGCTATTGATATTTTTTCGATGTTGGTGTGTTTATCTGAAGCATAAAGTGTGAGTATATTATGCTTTATTAAAGAGTTTTCCATTGTTTGTGATAGTTCCTGTCATTGTTGCTCCCATCGTAGATTGTTAACAATTCTTGTTGCACTTTTGACAAAAAGACATAATAGGAAAAATGAACCAGATCTTCATTTTGGAAATTTACGTGTGTTCTAGTTGCATCCATCCCCACTTGATTCACTGCTTTCCTCCCTTAGGTATACTACACAACACTTCTCGCAAGCTACGATCCCCAGGTTGACGCTCTTAGACCAAGCTGAAATCCTTCTTTATTCTTTACCCCAGTTTTTTCTATCACCTTTACCTCAATCACTTCCAACTAGACTATCTCTTTAAATTCCTTCTCAAGGTCAGAAATGTTTCCAAAATATAATTTAGAGAGTTGAGATGCGCACAAGACATTTTATGTTTAGCATGAAGATGTAGTACTTCCTTGGAATGAATCCCTAGATGCACAAACAAGCTCTCAATATTTCTAACTCTCTAGCTTATTTGTGGTAGTTGTAACAAGAACTAACACCATTTATGTTGATTCTAATGCATATATTAGAAGTTAGTGTTATATGTGTCATAGGTGCTTGTTCTTGAATTGGACACTACTTAGTCTATGCTTGCTTCTCTTATCTATTAATTCCTATATTTTGATCTTATTTGCTTGAATATGCCTCTTGGGTGGTGGTCCAAGTGTGTGTACAATGTACTTTCCCCTATCCTTCCTAAGAGGTGGCTCATTTGCTTCTACCTCCTTATCCTATGGAGCCTTGTTAATTAGATCATCATCTTCCACAACGAGAGTGTAATTTACAACAATGGAATCACGAGTGACAATCATAAGGGAACACGCGCACCTAAAAGAATATAATTATGCTTTATTTCTACTATTTATCATGCATATATATAAGGAAAATAATTTCCCACTAGATATTAATGATGATATCCAAAAAAATCACTCCACTATAATATTTTTATCAGTGAGAAGGCTTAAGGGAGTTGTACCCCATATAAATATATTGAAAAAAATTAACAAAATTGGCTACTCCTATGGAGGGCCAAATATATCATCCTTATAAATATTTATAGAGTTTGATTACATCCAATAAGTTGAGATATTAACAATTCTTGATGCTTAAAACTATTATATTAACATTATATCAAGTATTATTTCTTACTAGAGACACAATACTATTTCAAATTTCTCCTCCTCCTCGTACTTTGAACAATTATGTTTAGGGAATCTTGCTAACATCATGTTAGGGAATATCACTATCCCTAAGTATACAGACCCTGAAAGTCTAGTTGTGGATGTTAAGATAAATGGTACCCTCATCAAAAACACCTTGATTGACTTAGGGGAAACCATCAATGTGATGACTAAGGAAACAATGCAACTATTGTAATTAGTAAGCCTTAGACCTACACCCATTGTTTTATAGTTGGAAGATAAGTCAATGGTGAAACCTGAAGGCATCATTGAGGACTTGGTCATAGCTTTGAATTCATGGGAGTACCCTATAGATTTTATAGTAACACAACCAAAAGCTATCCTTGTAGGTTATCCCCTTATTCTAGGAAAACCATGGTTAACAATAGTTGATGCATATATAGGTTGTAGGTCTATAAACATGATAATATCAAATGGAAATGTGACCAAGAAGTTGGTCCTTCATCCACCAGCCTAACCTCATGCAGATGTAGAGTAGACCATATGGCCCACCCTAGATGAAGAAGACCATTATTCTCCGTAGACTCTCATGACCATTGAATGTAGCCCTTTATTGAACAACCAAGATGAGGATGATTTAATTGTACACATTATACAAAATAACTGCGATAGGAACCCACAACAATAGGATTGTCTGTCATGTCTACAGGATCCTTTACAAAATATTATTCCTGTCAATTCATCAAAATCAGTATCTCAACTTTTCCATTCTTTACTACCACAACAATGTGTCCTAGATATTGTTGGATTTCACATTTCATCCATACAATTAACATCCAAGACCTTAGAAATTATGCCAGGTAGAATGTTGAATGTTAACAGTGAATTAACTATTGAGCAACAAACTTCCCTAACCATTGTGTTGTAGGAACACGTAGCAACCTTTGCATGGGACTACCATGGCATGAAGGGAATTGATCCAAACCTGTGCATGCACAAGATCTATATAAAAATTCGTTTTAAACCAATTAGACAAACACATAGGAGGATGAACCTTGCATTGAGAGATATAGTCAAAATAGAGTTACAAAAATTACTTGATGCAGTCTTTATTTACCCTATTTCTCACAGTCAATGGGTGTCACCTCTAGTTATTGTCCCCAAGAAAGGAGGGAATGGAGAGTATGTGTGGATTATAGAGAATTAAACAACGCCAAGTTAGAAAACACCACTTTCCACTAGCTTTCATTGATCAAGTGCTTGACTCCCTAGCAAGTAAAAAGTACTCCTTTCTAGATGGATTCAGTGGCTATAACTAGATTAGAGTAGCTCCAGAGGACCAGTATAAAATCACATTTACATGCCCTTGGGGCACATATGCCTATTTTGTTCTTCCCTTTGGACCATGTAATGCTCTAACCACTTTCCAAAGGGCAGTGGTAAGCATTTTCTTGGATTTTGCACATGACTCCATGGAAATCTACATGGATGATTTCACAACCTATGGATAATCCTATGATGAAGCACTCAAAAGCCTAGAGAAATTTTTAAAGAGGTGTCAAGAACACAACCTATCCCTAAGTCATGAGAAATGTTCATGATGTTGACCCAAGAGATTGTGCTAGGAAATTTTGTATCGAGTGAAGGGATTCAAGTGGATCCCAATTAAATTGAAATAATCTCCACACTCCCTATACTGCAAAAACAAAGAGATGTCATGAGTTTTATAAGACATGCAAGCTACCATAGAAGATTCATTTAGGACTTTAGCAAAATTATAGCACCCTTATTTTTTCTACTCACAAAGGATATAGAATTTGAATGGACCATAGAATGCCAACACTCTTTTGAAGCACTTAAGACAACACTAACAAAAGCACTTGCCTTTAGAGGACAACGTTGGAATTTTCCTTTCCACATACACACGGATGCTTCTGAATTTTCCATAGGAGTCGTACTTGGACAAAAGGAAAATAAGGAGTATGCCATTTACTAGATTAGCAAGAATTTACAAGGGGCAGAACTCAAATACATAGTCACATAAAAAGAGATGTTGGTAGTTGTATATGCAATTAACAAGTTCAAGCACTATATCATAGGGTATCCAATATTTATTCCCACTGATCACACTACAATAAGGTATTTAATGAATAAACCTGTGGTTGATGGAAGACTTGTTAGATGGCTATTATTGTTGTAGGAATTTGATATCACCATAGTGGACAAACCTGGTAAGGAAAATGTGGTGGAAGATTTTCTATCTAGATTACCCACTCAATTAGAAGAAGGCATTGTTGATGATTCTTTTCCAAATGAACATCTATTTGCTCTAACATTGCAAACATCTTGGTTTATTGATATTACAAATTACCTAGTAGTAGGGAAAATACCACCTCATTTCTCCCCTAGAGAAAAGAGGCAGTTGGTGCATACAAATTTCTCATACTCTTGGGTAGTAGGCTATTTATACTATACAGGTCCAGATAATATTATGAGGATATGCATAAGAGAGGATGAGGTCTATGACATCCTTAAAGCTTGCAATGATGAACCCTATGGGGGATATTTTGCAGCAAATAGGACTACACTTAAGATTCTCACCACTAGCTATTATTGGCCAAATCTTCATAAGGATTTATTAAAATATACAAAGATCTATGACAGATGTCAGAGGATGGGAAAGCCAACTAAGACATATGAGATTCCTTTGCAACCACAATTAGCACTAGCACCATTTGATAAATGGGGGCTAGATTTCATTAGCCCAATATCACCAACATCTAATAACAAAGGAGTATATCCTAGTTTGCACAAATTATCTGACCAAGTGGGTTGAAGTCAAAGCATTGCAATTTTCTAGAGATGGTAATGTAGCCAAATTCTTATATGAAGACATATTCACAAGGTATGGAGTTCCAAGAGAAATAGTGGCAGATAAAGGTCCATAGTTCACATCAGAGTTGATTACCAAATTGGTTCAGGAGTATGAAATAAGGCATGAGAAGTCAACACCCTATCACCCCCAAGACAATGGGTAGGTGGAAGTAACAAACAGGGAGATTGAAAACATCTTGACCAAAACAATGCAAATTCATAGAAAATATTGGGCAACCAGGTTACCTGAGGCAGTATGGGCCTATAGGACAACATGGAAGACAACAATAGGCTTTACACCCTATGAGTTGGTGTATGGTAAAACAACATTTCTTCCCATTAAATTTAAATAAAAGAAACTTAGGATAGTAGTTGAACTAGACATGGATTTGACAACAACACAAAAATAAAGACTACACAATCTGAATGGACTAGATGAGATTAGGATGGAGGCCATGAACCACACAAAGATTATTCAGAAATAAAGAGTAAAATGACATGATCAGTATATAAAGACAAAAGAGTTCAATGTAGGTGTTTGGGCTTTATTATATGATTCAAGGTATAAATATTATAAAAGGGAAGCTACAAACAAGGTGGTTAGGACCATATGACATAGAGCAAGTTTTCTCAAATGGAGCAGTCAAATTGCAGACTATAGATGTTGTTAGATTTTCACTATTGGTCAATGGTCACAAACTAAAAATTTACAAGAAGCCAACATAGAAAGATGATTTTATCATTGCTCTAATACAACAATATGGGCCACATAGTGCTTTAGATAAAGGCAATGAAAAGGTCAATGATCACGACAAAGGCAGTAATCTTGATGAAGACATTCTAACAGACAAAAAGGATACAAAGGCACACACTACAGATTCTACACATGCTTCATTAGATGAGCTACACAACTCGTCTACTGGGGTCGACTAGGTATAATTTCTAACACCTACATGTGCACACACTACACAGGTGATCCAATTAATAATTCTTTTCAAATACACTCCATGATGCAGTAGGGACCTACGAATTTATGAATAAAATCCAATAGAGTTTAGAAAGGGACCTGTTGTTGAAGGTACCAACAGCATGTGCCAATCAACAAATTCTTTTTTTTTTCCAACTTAATTACATGCCATCCACATACATTATATTTATCCGTACATACAACTAGATGTCTATCATATCATTTCATTCATTCTATCCCACAATACATTCCTCAATTTCTATGCATTCAAGAAATCATTTCATATCCATAAGTTGTACATTCTGCAGCCTTCATTACCACATGTCACCCTATCATTCCATCCATCACCCATTGCAATTAGGAAAATGACAAATCATAATTATGCTGTAGACACTCCTAATCAATTTCACACAAGTTGAGTTTAGTTCACTTCATGTTGATAGGTACACATTTTAATTTACCATAATTAATATATCTTGTAATTATTTTTTCAATTTATTCACATTTAATTTTGCATGCTTCATACTCATTATCTTATTTTTATTATATGTAATTAAAAATTTAGCCTAGTAAGGTACAATTAAGTGAGGACACTTAATGACTTTAGTTAGGGGGAGAGTACATTTTCCAAGGTTTTCATTTTCATTTTCACCACCAAAAACACCAAATACCTTTCTTCCTTTCTACAAAGCTTTTGTCACCATCCCAATTTTGAGCCATAACTGAAGCCCAATTTAAGTTGTAATAGACACAATATAAGCAGTTGGTAGTTGACAGTTGAAATTCAAGAATTCAAGTATAACTAATAGGAAGGATTGGTGAGGTTAAAGTTATGAGGTAAATTTGCAAAATTTGAATAGAAAAGAGTAATCTACCATCACAGGAGGAGATATTATTCGTTGAGAACCTTCTACACACCAAAAAATACTAGAAGATAGGTTAGTCTTGCCTATTTTTAGAAATGCAGGATGGTTGGACTATTTCCTGAGGTTGACAGAGTACAATGAAGTTATGATAGAACAGTTTGTAGAGACACTACAACATGATAAAGCCACTATTCGAGGGATAAAGGTAGATGCTTCATAGGCTGCAATTGCAGAGGTATACGATCTTCCAAGAGAAGGAGTTGAATTCCTTGTCAGGGAAAATAAAATAGCTACCAGGGAGGAATTTAGAGAGCTTGGAGAGAATTTTGAGTCGTCATCCCAAGGTACGAGAAGATTATCACTATCATGGGCATGGGATTTTTTTGCCTCTTATATTGTCAAATATCTTACATTTAATGGTAGCCAATCTCTTCTTGATACTCTGTATTTCAAACTTTTGAATCACCTTCGTCATGATATAAGGGTTAATATGCTAAATTTTCTTTATAATCTATTGAAAAGAATGGGGTCTAAACACAAATGAAAAATAAATAGTACAACCCTGTCACACTATTGTTTAGTTACCCTACTCGTGAAAAGAAGTCTAAGGGTTCAATACGCGCATGTCTCTTGGAAAAGCTTTTTAATTTGTAACCATATTAGCAATATACTTGAAGAAATAGTTGTTCCAAAGAATTTGGAATCACTTACTGCATCATTAAGGGAAATTCCCTTTGGTTCACATGTTGTTTCACCTACCAACAATAGGGGAGAACCGAAGGAGCAGAGTCTGCGAAGGTCACCACCCGTAGCCTCTAAGTAGCTTGCAGTAGGGGATGTCCAAGAAACCCCAAATTCTTCTAAGACACCAAAAACAAGAAAGAGGAAAGGTGGACCTTCCCTTGCTCCCAAGAAAGTGCAGAAGAAGAAGGCCACCCAGCCAAGGCATTCACACTGCCTGAAAAGGGAGGGTGTCATGAGGGGTAGTATCAAGAAACAAGAGGAAAAGATTACTGTGATAATGGAAGATTCAAACTTGCAAGATAATATTTCTGAGGATGTATATACACCTATTAAAAGAAAATGGTATGTCTCAACCACCTTTGAATTTGACTCAGAGGACATTTTTGTTGCTAATAAAACTAGAAGAACCCCACAAAGCCTTGATAGTGAGGGTTGTGCATATATTGGGGTTGGTGATGATTGAACTTTTGAAGAAGATGAGAATTTTTTCATAGAAGAAATAAATGTAAAGGAGTTACATGAAGCATTAGAGAGAATTAAATATTTAGAGGAACAGGTGAAAACAAATGAACAAAGAGACAAGGAAAGGGACTTGAAGATTAAAGTATTGGAGGAGAAACTTCATAGCTATGGGAATGGGTCTAAATTGGACTTGCTTGCACAACTTTCCATAGTAAAGGAAAGGAACATAGAAATCACAACTGAAACCAGAGGACCCCCTATTACAAAGACTCCAACTTATCATACCACTATGTCTCTAGGCTACCAATTGTGGAAGGTAACTCAAGAATTCTCCCAACAAAAAAGAAAAATGGGAGAAGGAAAAGGAAAGAATGGTTTCAAAACATACCAGAGTACTAGAGAATAAAGAAACTAAATTGAAAAAGCTAGCAGTCAAGGTTGAGGAAATAACATATATGGTTGCTCAAATTGTTAAGTGTAGACCTCCTACTAGAGTATATACTTTGTTTTTTCGGGAAAATTTTCTAAGCTTTCAATTTAGTCAGTTGATTAGTAACTTGCCAATTGCAATGAGTAGAATGTTTGAATTTCTAAATATTTTTTTTGATGCCACACCTGAAGTACAAGATCAGTTATTTGAATTCTATTTACATAATTATGTTGTTCCAGATGATACAAAGTGGAACCCATTACTATTTATGCGTGATTTAAAAATTAGGGTGAAATGCAGAGGGGTAAGATTATGAAGGATTATGTAGAGAGGGAGAAATCAATTGCTCTTCAAAACAAAAAGGAATCTAAGAACCCCCGTAAAATAATAGATGAATGGACATAACTTCTGAAGTATAAAGGTGCAGGAAAAAAGATTATGCAATTGAGAATAAATGATTATGAAAGAATGCAGAGGTTAACCATAGGACTTCTTCATCATTCTTATTGATTTATACAAGAAATATGGGACAATTTAACCCCTGAGTTACAAAAGGAGCCCCACTCTATATATAACTTTATGGCTATTCTTGAAAGAACCCGAAGGTATATGAGCATTGCAAAAGACATAGCACTTGAATGGGTACCACTGACTTTCTCTCCACCAATGCTTCTCTACCCAATACCACATTAGACAGGGGAAAGGAATGAAGAATGGGAAGAAGTTGAGGATGTCAGGTGGAAAAGACTTTTATGCTATAGAGGTTTTTATTTGAGACAACAAAAAGGAGTGGATGTGAACACATCGGGGAGACAACCTTACAGTACAACCTTCAGTCTTCAAACTGCTTTGCTTGAGGACAAGCAAATGATCAGTTGGGGGGAATGATGAGGCCTACTATTAGTTATTTTTTTGTTATTTCAATCTCCAGATACTTATTTCCTATATATCCCTAAAACTTTACCATCTTTTATGATCATTATGCAAACTTGGACTTGGTTTAAAGTTTATGGAAATATGATTATGATATGATAGTTGTTGCATGGTTAATATGTGGATATGCATGAAATGTAATGAATATTTGTGTTTAAATTATGGTTATTAGTATTGTGTAGATGTTGTGTGAACTAACTCTTTGCAGCCAAGGAGTCAGAACCAGTAGATTGTAGTATGCAACAACTGAGAGGCATAGCTCACAACCAAAGAGAGTTTCAACAACGATGCAGGGAAAGTTAGAAGAATGTAGCAGGTGCATAATTAGAGGCATCTACTTGTCATGATTATTGTGAATCATCACATCATTTAATAAGACTGTCGAAGGAGAAGAATTATGCTACAATTGGGAATCTAATCTGACTGTTTCTACAGTCCATGTTTCAATTTAAAACCATTATAGTAGAGTTACAGTCCTATTTCAATTATTCTTCATTTTTAGTTGTGTTTTGATTACTCATACTTTATCACACTCTATTTTTTAGGGAGTGGCAATTTATGATTAGATTTTTGTTTTGAGTCCTTGTTCTAATAAGACTCCCCCGCACCTATTTGAATGGTTCGATGGTTGAGTTAATTAGTTAGTTGGAATAGAGAATATAGCAGATAGATATGTTCAGTTAGTTTCTAATTTTACATAGACAATGTTTTGTTTCTCAATCATGATCTTATGAATAAGATATTCCAGGAGAATCTCTTTGGATTGTGATATCTTTTAAATTATGTGATAAGATCTTTTCATTTACTATTATGTTAATTTAATTTGAGGAGCTATATTTGAGTTCACTTTTTTGGAGACATCCACTTGAGAAAGGGCCACTCAAGGTAATTATTTCCCACTTTAGTTTCTGTACATTTATTTCTATTACAGTAGTTAGTTTCATAATTATGTTTGTCTTAATTAGATTCTTCATGTGTTGAATGTGAATAAGATCATGTATGGTATTCATGCTTTAATTGTTTCCATGCATTGTTCTATGGAGTTAGTCAATTTAGTTGAGTTAGCAAGTATTCGCTAAATTATAGAATTCATTTCTTGGAAGTGAACTAATCACAATCTTTAGCTATAAGTACCCGTAGCAATAGCTTTAGTATTACTTCTTTTCACTGTCATGCAATTTATGATTTCCAGTATGTGTAAACACCTATGCTAGGATGATATAGGTAGTGAAGATTCTTTTAATGCATAGACAATGCCAACATCATCAAAAGCTTATGTTAACCCTGGTTGATAAATTAAATGAAAGCGTTTCAAGGGTTTAGTGGATTGTTTAGTAGGACCCCCTCTGAATTGTGTGTTTGACACCAAGTTTTCTGAACATTAGTAGGCCTCTACAATAGCATCATATATTATCATTAATTTCATCATCATTGTCAATATTCATTCATTAAATTACCATTTACCACATATTATCATTTATTAATTAATTATCATTTAATAATTCCCACTTTATCCATTTAATTAAATAATATTTAATTATGTAATTAAATGAGACCTAATTATCTAGTTTCAAGTCATCATTTCCATTTTTGAATAATCATTTAACTCATATTTTCTCTTTAGTCATCCCAATCATCATTGATCAGTTAACTTAGTCTCCATCTGGAAATTCAATCTTCATTGGCCAATTAACTTCACTTCAATTTAGAAACTTCTTCTCTTCTCACAAGTTAACTTAGTCTTTGAATGGAAATTTCATGTGCACATTTATCCAATTATCAAATTAAATAATCCAATATTATCTCTTCATGACTTGAAATGGTAATTTTCCAATTTCCAATCAAGTTTACTCCACTGATTTTCTAATTTACTCAGATGATCAGTTTTATCCTCATCTCCTAACTTTATAAATACAATCATTTTATTCACCATTGGGATCATTCCATCACTTCATAAAATTAAATTATGTCAAAATCCTAAATCAATCAATCATATTATCCAGTGTTATATTTTCGAGATCTACATCCACATACTGTCCAGGTGAAGTAGCATATCTTTCTTATTTGAGGTTTGCAATGGAGTTTATAGACTACATGTTTGATTTGATTTTGGTTTCATGTTTTCAATTTAATTTTATAATTTCTAGTTTATTAATTTCAATTCTTATAATATATATCCCTATCCTATTGGAGAATTTACAATTTCTTTTGGAATATTCCCTAGTTTGGTGGAATTGTTGTCTTCATGTCTACATATTTGTCTATTGTGAGAATGGATAGGTGGAATTATCTTCCAATCTTCTATTTTTGTTTGTGGTAATAATGTATCCATGTGAAAACACTGAGGTCTTTTGATAAATTTTTTGATAAAGATGTGTGTGAATAATGACACACATATCATAGGAATATGATTTATATTTCAAAATTTTGGCCAAAGTAATACAAATTCTACTTGCATTGTCAATTCCCTATTTTTTATAGGTTGCATTTTAGTTAAAGTTGTTGCATTTAGATAGAGGGTGTCTAGGGTTATATGAAAGATTGGGTAAAAGCACAAACTTGTGTCACACTTTATAAAGGAATCGACCAACAACAAAAGAAATTTTGAACTTCGACCACATAAAAGTGGTCTTTATGTTTTGAATTTCAAAATGATGTAAACTAATGAAATGTAGAACTTTTGATGAAGTTTATTCTTGTAATTTTTTAGATTTTTTAAAAATTGTTTTCATTTTTTTTTATCAATTTAAGAACAGATTTTGGAATACTGAAAATTTCAAAAAAGTGACATTCACGGGACGTCAAAAAACAAATTGAAAAAAACTTCATTTTTCCCTAATTTTTTTTCTCCAAATAGGTAACTTCAATATTTAGTGCATGGAAAAATAAATAAATTTTGATGTATATTTTTCTCGTAATAATGTTTTAAAGTCAAACTTGTCAGAATTTGACAGTTTTCATGGGATGTTAACTATTGTCTATTTTTTTAATCATTTTCAAAAAAAAAATTACACCCTTTTGAAGATGACTCTCTCCTCCAGTGCACCATATTTAAAAATATATATATGTTTTACTACTTTTTTTAATTTCTAATCAGCCTCTTTTTTAACTTTAACAACCTACTTGTATTATTTTAAAAATAACATATATTAAAACTAATCAAAATATTAAAAAAAATTACATATTCGGATTCACCACTCCGAGCTCCACAAAAGGGTATTTTTCTTTTAAAAAAAAAAACATCATTCTGACTGAAGAAATATTTAGTTGAAGTTGAAAGTTTTAGAAAATTTTGAAAAAAGTTGAGTTGGTTGCCAACTAGGATGCTACATAGATAGTTTCGGTAGAAAGGGTTTCTATAGAAAGGGTTTCAGCATAAACCCTTTCTATAGAAACCCCGCACATAAAATAAGCCAATTTCAAAGAGGTAAAGGGAAAAATTTACTTTTTTGGATTCGACGAAACCCTGTGTGCCATGGCCACGTGGTTTTGATCAAACCTATTTGGCCGAAACTTTTTTGGCTGAAAATGTTTTGCTCAAAAATATTTATTTGGCTGAAAGTGTGACACAACTTTGTGCTTTTACCCGATTGTATGTAATAGAGTCAATACAATACACTAGTTCTCATATGGCATGATAGGGTTACATACTCCTTTATCTACTGCCCTCGTGAAAGGTAGGGCCACTTCTAGTTGGAAGGTGTGCGGGGGACTGCTAGTCTGTGGTTGGAGGTAAAGCACTTTGATGATGCTCTCCCTCTTGCAATTGAAGATTGTTGGAGACTTTCTCATGAAGGAAACTCTTTGTATTCATATGCATATTGAGAAGAATTTAAACTTTGTGTGATTAAAGGTCATTGATAGATAAATCAAGTACACACCAATGAAATAGCTAAATTTAAATGTGAAATGAGTTTATTTCTTATTGAGATATGATGATTCTTAATGATGTGTATTTAATTATCTGATTTGAATGTCTTTATTCATATTATTATAAAAAAATTGTGTTAATTTGATGGTTTTTACTTTAATGAATGGTAGTTTTTTACACTAATCAAAACATTGCTTTACAATAATCCCTAAATGTGGTGCTTACCCAAATTTCCAATTCTCATTTCATTATTTGTGATCAACTACTTATAAATGAGGATTTGTGTGAGGTGATGTTCACTATGTTCAATAATAAAGCTCTTGAATTGAATGGATTCCCATTTTAGTTTTATAAAGTTCTTTGAGATACTGTGGGTGGGGATTTTTATAAAGTTTATGTAAAAATATTCCACTGTAATTCCTTATGGAGCTTAATTAATAAAGGAAATATTAAGTTCATAACCAAAGCTAGATACCTAAAGGATATCTATAATTGACATGCCATCACCTTATTGAATGTATCCTACAAAATCATTTTTGGAGCTTATATCCTCAAGATGCAATCTCTTCTTCCTTATTTAGTTTGCTTAAACAAACTAGTTTCATTGTCACGATACATCCTCAACAATATTATTGTTGTCTATGAAGGAATGAAATGAGATCAACACTCCCAAAAACTTGCAACATTTCTCAAAATAAAAATTTCCAAGGCTTATGACAATATTGAATGACCTTTCATTCTTGTTGTGCTTTAGGCAATGGTTTTTGAGCCCCATTTTGTGCATTCAATTAATATGGTTTTAAGATATTTTTTCTTGCATCACCATTAATGGATAACAATGCAATTATTTTGGGATCTTCTAGTTTGTTTATTGGGGTTTCCTTTATCCCCAATACTTTTTGTGTTTACTACTAATGACATTGGCTATCTTTTGGCCCATGTAGTTTCCCAGAAGTTAGTCAAGGGAATTACCTTACCCAATTTATCTACCTATATGATTATTGTCCCCTTTAATGGATGAATCCTTTCCCTCTTTGATTGAATATGAGGATACTAACATACCTTTCATTCCCTTAACATATTTTGTAAGTCTTTAAGTTAAATTATTCAATGCAAGAAGATGCAATGCTATACAAAATCTTTCCTTCCTAAGTTTGGCTAGTTAAATTCATTCAATTGTAAATGGATAGGCCATAGGGAGGTCCTTATATTTATTTTTATCCCATGTGACTTATGACAAGCTATTATATTTATAATTGAGAAAAATTGAGGTTTTCAAGGTTACTGATCCTCTCTTTGTTTAACTATAAATTCTAGTTGTATTCTAAAATTTTAGTTACTACTCATGTTTACCATTCTTCTTGTTGGGTTCCTTTGAAGGATTCCTATTTGAAAATTGAAAAGATCCTTAGGGATTTTCTTCAAGATTCTTTTAATGATAACAAAGGATTTTATTTTGTGGCTTGGGAATATTGTTGTCTCCTCATCATTCTACAAGTTTAAGATCACTCTTAATCTTTCATCAAATCTTAGCACTTTGTGCTAAATAAATTATTAAAGCAATGGAAGGTAAGGATGCTTAGGAAGTCCTCATTCAACACTTTATTCAATCTATATTTCCATGTAGGCATCAAACTTTGAGGGCCTTAGACATCATACTCTCCTCACTATAAAGGAATCCATTCAAATATAGGATACATTTTTAATGACAAACAACTAGAAAGATTGGGAATCCATATGTCTTTTTATGGGTTGAAAATGATATCCACAATGGTCTCTCTTTTAATTAGTAGTATATCTAGTGGTCATCATTTATTTGTTGTCAATAATTACCTTTGGTTAAAGCCCATTGGGTTCAAGCTTTGAAGTTTTATAATAGAGGAGTAAAAAGGTTGCCAAATGTTTTCAACAAAGTCAAAGATATTTTTATCTTGGCTTGAGGCCAAGTTAAAATATTTTCTTTCCAACTAGGATCATGAGACATACCAAAGAATTATTGATATTATTCCTCCCTACATGGTTCATAAAATTAGGGTTAGGAATTTCAAGCCCTAATGGAAGGATTGAAAATGGTATCTTATTACAATATTTCATAATTATAGACCTTACAAGGGATATTTATGGCTTACACCTCATCTCCCCATCATGGTGCTAGATAAATATCCATTGGCACCCCCGATCCTCTTTGAGCACTTGACACTATATATATTTTAAAATATATGGTCTATTATTCTTGAACCTAAGCTTATTCATTTTGTTTTGGTGTATTATTTATCAAGGCCTCCTGCTTGGATCCAAATTGTCTCATCTAGGAGTTATCAATCCTCATTTTTGATTTTATGGACAATCTAATACTCTTAAGTACCTTTTTTCTAGTTTTGCACTAGATCTCAAAAACATATAATTAGATTCGCGACTTCTTCAATTCATTTAGTCTTAACCTATTTTCATGGCATGTGGTTTTGTTAGGAGATTTCCCTTACTTGCCTTTTAAATTTCCTTATAATTGGCATGATTTTTAGGGTGGAGATTCTTTTTAGAATTTGGAAAGATAAACTCTACTATTTTTGTTTAGACTGGAGGAATTAGGTAGCCCCCTTATAAACTGTAGTACGCATGGTAAACTTTTTTCACATGACCAATGACATTGACATGACACACCCTTCGATACCATGGGTTTGGGGGGAGACTAGACCTCGTGACCTCTTTCCTGCAACATGATGCTTTAGCCAATCAAGCTAGCCCCCCCACCCCAAACTCTACTATTTTATTATTTATGTAGTTAATATTCATTTCCCACTTTACACTAAATCTATAATTTGCTCAAATGTGCTTGTGTAGATTCAAATACAAGGAAAAAAGTTACACTTTGAGGAGTTGTCATCAAGTCTCACACTTTAAGAAATTAATGTCATATCAACATGGATGGTGTTCAAGGCTATCTATAAAAGGAATTTAGTTTTGCTATTCTAGTATAAAATTTTAAACCAAACAAATCATTCTTATTCTTGAAAGGAATTTTAAATAGAAAAAATGTTTTAAGATTATAAACTATAAAAATAATAATATTGTGATCTATGGAAATTTGTTTAAAATCTATTGAAATGCCAGAATAAGATTCCATTAACTACTTATTTTCCAGAAATTAAATATTTTTTAACTACTCTACAATTTCTCTTTTTTTTTACAAATGTAAGATTCTAGAAGCACACACCAACAATATAGATTTCTTTATCTACAAAAATGTAAGATTTTTTCATTACAAACAATAAAGATTTTTCTATCTATGGAATAAAGGATTTTCAAATCACAAACCTATGTAGAAGAATAAGACAATCACTACAAACTTTTATATCTATGGAATGTAAGATTTTCTTATCATATAACATGCAAAAGGACATAACAAATAACATATACAAATTGGACCTATAGGTATAGATGATACAAACACAATTACTTAGACATAAATATCATGCATAACCAAGCTATTTATCTCTACGAAGCATTCTGCTTCATTAATTGAGTGACCAACTCATTAGAGGACATAATTCTTCAATTCATAGGATCATTGATCAAGTGCAAAAATTATTAGTAAAATAGGAAAATAACAATATGTGTAGTTGAATAAATGATTCTAAATTAATTCATGCATCAAGATTCTTTTTACTGAACATCGAGAAAAATATTTATACTATGACTTGTTAGTTTTATGATCAGATTTAATGCACAAAAAATTAATTTAAAATCAGACACAATAACACAACAGATACCTTGGGAAAACCCTCTTTTTGAGGGAGAAAAACCCAACAACAAATATATCTCTTATATATATGAACAATGGCAACAAGTCTCTTTACAATGAGGCCACACACAAGGCCAATAATCAACACCAACAATGATCTAACACAAACTAATAGTCTGCCCTTCAATCTGCACTTGAATAGACTCACAATCTTCCTTAGAATAATTTGCACTGGATAGAATAATTTGCACTTGATATAATTCGCACTTGAGAAGAAAGAGATTGAACTTGCTTGATGATAGAATGAGGAAGAATGAACTTCTATATATACATTTTGCAAGAGAGGTCGCACCTCTTCAAGGAGAAGGTCGGCCACCAAAAGAAAAATATAATTACAAATAAAAGTTGGGTTGGCCACCAAGGAAATTACAAATAATAATAAATATGATTACAAAGGAGGTCAGCCAACTTAGAGATATGTTGCCATTAAATAATCACAAATAAATAAGGAATTATGAAGCCCAAAGCTGCAATAACATCAACACTCCCTCTCAGCTAGGGAGGAATACTTCTTGTTGCACAAGACACGTCACCTCATCGTGACATTTACCACAATGGCTACAACCATATGTGGAAAAGAAACGATATCACCTCATCGTGATATCAACCATCATGGCTACTCCCATAGATGGTATGTACAAGTGCACATCACTCAATGTGATGTTGTCACCTCATTGTGACGTTCGCCATGGCTCCCCTAGAGGGTGAAACACAAGTACAAGAAAAAATCATCACGGACTCTCTCGCGTGATGTTGTCATGGAGTCACACACATGACATCCACCATGGCTCTCCTAGAGGGTGGAATCAAAGGATTTCACCATGGCTCTTCTCTAATAGAGAAGAACTCATTAATCAAGGGATTTCACCTCAAACTTCTCTCATAGAGAAGAACTCGTTACCAAGGGATTTCACCTTGAACTTCTCTCATAGAGAACTCGTTACCAAGGGATTTCACCTCGAACTTCTCTCACAAAGAAGAACTCGTTACCAAGGGATTTCACCTTGAACTTCTCTCATAGAGAACTTGTTACCAAGGGATTTCACCTCAAACTTCTCTCACAGAGAAGAACTCATTAATCAAGGGATTTCACCTCGAACTTCTCTCACAGAGAAGAACTCATTAATCAAGGGATTTCACCTTAAACTTCTCTCACAGAGAAGAACTCATTAATGAGGATCACTGATACTGAGACTCCTCCCCAGTTAAGGCTGTATTCTCCACCATACCAAGATT
Source organism: Sequoia sempervirens (assembly GCA_007258455.2). Lineage (NCBI taxonomy): Eukaryota > Viridiplantae > Streptophyta > Pinopsida > Cupressales > Cupressaceae > Sequoia > Sequoia sempervirens. The sequence goes on from VDFB02270651.1 coordinate 656,904,377, forward strand.
GTCTCAAAAGTACACAAACTTTATGGAGAGAGGCTTGGTGAGTGTAGACACTAAAAAATGCCCTAAGCCTGCGAGTGTCATTTTTCTTCCTCGTCCTTCGATAATTGAATAATTTTAGTTATTCAATTATGTTTGATCATATTCCTCTATTAATTAAATAATTTTTAATAATTATTTAATTAATTCACCTTCTCATCTTTATTCTATCCTGATCAATTAAAATTATTTAATTGCGTCACTAATATATCCCTTTTTTCAATAATTGAATAAATCATTTTTTTATTTGACCTTTTATTCTTCTATAATTAAATAATTGTCAAAATTATTTAATTGTGTTTCATTCCCCTCTTTTGGATAAATAATTCAAATTAATTATCCAAGTATAATTTTCATCTCTCCATTTAATTAAATTGATTAATTTAATTAAATGCTCCTTTTGTCATTTTATCTAAATAAATAATTTGGATAAATTATTTATTTGCCACTTGTCATTTTCCTCCATTTTGAATAAATAATTTAAAATAAATTATTTATGCACCTCCACCTAGTCAAAGATGCTCTGTCATAATCCCCTGTCATAACATTCATTTATTTCATAGCCTACATGTCTTGCATGTCTGTCATAGTTGTCAGGCGTCATAGTCGTCGGCATCATAGCTTTTCCATGCATGGCATATTCTTGGTGCATCAATTCTGGACCGTTGATCTTGGCATCTTTTTTGAGACTTAATCTCAACCATCCATTTCGTAACATCTCTCTCATGCATTATCATCCATTGATCTTGGAATCTTTCTAGAAGATTAATCTCAACCGTCCATTCGAATGGTTGTCTATACAAACAACCTTCCTTCTCCATTTTCAGCTTAACATCTAATTATCTCCAACTTTCTTGCTACCATTTGCAGGTTTTGCACAAGTGTTTCAACAAATCTGAGGGAAAAGTTGCATAACAAGAAGAAGGAGAGCAAGAGAAAGAATCAACCATAATGGGGAGTGATTTCTTTTATGTTTTGCATTTTTGATTCTCTTCATTATTTGTTTTCTTTTGTTGGATGTGGTTTAATAGCTTAGTAGTGTTGGCTGTTACTTTGTCTATGCCTATTGATCTCTAGCCCCATCTAACATTTGGTGAACCCGATGTGAAGTAGAAAAAATTTGTGTGTTCTTGTTTATTTTTGTTGTTTTGAAGATTATAGCCAAGAATGCATAATAAATCCCGTCATCTTCATTTGAGCACAGAAAAATGGACACATCAAATCTTTTAAAACGTTTTCTGGGTTTTGTAGGTCTTGTTCTCAGCTTTCCGGAATATTAAACAGTTTGAAATTTTGTTAAGATTTGAGGAAATTATGGCCATTTTACTGATCATAGTTTTTTAAGATTTAGCTGTTAAAATCCGATTTTTCTTTTGTCTATACTTTTGTTGTGTAGGATTTTGCAAAAAAATTTATGGGTTTTGAAGGTATGTCTTAGCTTTCCATAGATATTTATGATTTATATATTTTTTTTCAGTTTTGTGAAAGTTATCATTATTTTTTAGCTTGTTGTTTTCATTCAAGTTTATTTTTTTGGTTTGCTAATCTTTTGTTTGTAGCGCGTGGCTTTGGAGTGGGGCTCCCAAAAATTGCTTCTTTTGAAGCAACAAAAAAATTGAGCTCTTTGTTTTTAGTTTTCTTAGTTTAGTTTAGTCTCTTCATTTTCTAGTTTAGTTATTTACTGACTTTTAAGTTTTAGTTTGGTTTTTAATCTCTTGCTCTAACTTAGTTTTTTTTTGTAGCTTTCTCGTTGGTCCAAGACATTTATAAAACTACTAATTTGTGGTTTTGCAGCTTCGTTAGTCGAAGACTCATTTCTTAAACAATGTGTTTGTGATTTCTAGTTTAGGAACACTTCTTTTGGTGCATTAAAATGAACATGTGCTTGATTATGTCTGACTGTGCTTGAAGGTGGTAGGTGATTATGCTCTCACCTTGTGAAAACTAGGGGATCAAAAAACCAGACCCACCTTATTTTTTGTCACCTTCACGACTTAATAATTAAAGTATCCTTTCCCCTTGCGCTTTCGAGTGATCCTAGGTGTAAGAGAAATGGTTATTATTTCTAGAAATGGGCCTGCCTTAAGGGAAAAAAGTACTCACCTTAAGGGATGACCCGACCGGTAATAGGCTAAAGCCAAGCCACTTCCAACTGGGATATAAAATGGGTGCTTGAGGAAAGTTCAAGTACCACGAGTGCAGATGTGTCACACGGACGGAGTAGTACTCCCATAAACCCTGTTGAGCATAACCTCTTCAGGATGGAGTGCCACCTAATTGGTGATTAATCTCTTGCCCCATGTGTGGCCACTCGAACAGATGCCCTAACTAAACACCTATTGTTTTAGAAGCCAACCATTTTCAGCCATTGCTTGGTATAGTGCAGAGTACAGTATCATGCCCGAAGATACTCACTACTGACTCCCTTGAGTAGAGATAGCAGTTATTGGGAAGTGATGACCCAAGAATCCGAAGTTGGTGTGCTTGAATGACGTTAATGAGCCGTGGAGGGGAGCCAATGCCACCAAACTTCTAAGCTATTCGCTCTCGAGAAGGAAAGGTGTTTAGCACCAATCCAGGGTATATCGGTGGGCTATATCAAGTATACAAACCCTTGGCCTATTAGGATTGTGCTTATCTCATGTGCGTTTGCATACACCAAAACATCGTGCTTGTCAAGTGTTTTCTGGATTTTCAAACATTATTCACCACATTCAAAAATCTGAACATAGACAATCGACCTCAAACAAACATCACACCTAGTAACTTGCAACACCTCAAAACATTTCCAAAACCATCAACCAAATATGTCTAACCGCTATCCTCCATATTCATCCACGACCTATGAATGAAACCAAAGCATTGAATATCTTGACCATCGTTTGAAAGAGCTTGAAAAACAACTTGAATCCCAACATTTGAATGAAGTGATGCAATCATCTCATAAGCCTTTATCCTTACCCAAAACTACATCATCCAAGTTCAATGTCCATGATTTTTTGCAAAGGCTAAATGAGAAACCTAAATTTATGTCCTCAAACACAAATAATCTTGAGCAATCCTACCATGTCATGCATCTATCTTCATCTCCCATAATTCAAAATAAACCTCATGAGTCTTCCACCCAAGTTAACGATTTCATCCAACAATCCTCTCTCATCATACCATCTCCATCCAATGAGTCATTTCAATCTATTAGTCCAAAGCATGCTAGCACAGACTCCCCTACACATCAAGATCAAAGTATTCTTTCCATTACATCCAATGATACCAAAAATCTCCAATGCTCTCCAATCTTTGACCAAGATCCCATCTCTCAAGAACCTCATGATGATCCCCTTATCTCCTTTTGTTTCATCCAAGATGATCCCCTTCCATCTCAAGAGAAAAATATCCTTCCAATTCCTCCTTCCACCTCACCTAATCAATCCATAACATTTGATGATTCCACTGCATCCCAAGAGCATGATAGTTCTTCCATCACATCTAATGATATGCTACCATTTGCTGATCAAGATATGCTTTCCACAAAATACCAGGATTCCCTTCCTCGTCAAGATCAAGATAAACCTCCATTCAAGGATACCCTTTCATTCCATGATGATGTTCATCCTTCTCATGATCAAGACATTCCTTTCATACCACTCCGTGATGATTCAATACCTAATAAAGAGCAAGCTATTCCATCTCCTACACCTCTTGATCCTTTTTCAAGTCAAGATCAAAGTACCCCCTCATCCCCATGTCAAGATCCTATCACCCATCCTAATTCCCCTCATTATCACAATCCTCCACAAGAGTCTATCACCCCTATTCAAACTATTCACAAACCTCTTACCTATCAAATGGGTTCTCTCACTTTTATCCAAGGTGGTTTACTCGAAGATCTTGTTATTCCTTCCATATCACAACCACCTCATGATGGACTTGCATCTTGTTTCATAAACAATATATATCCCGTTGGCAAACGAATGTGTGAAAGTATGAACTACAAAGGCAAAGGATTAGGCATTCATGAACAAGGTATCCTAGAACCCCTTTATATCCAAGAAAATCCATATTATCATGGCCTTGGTTATACACCTCACGCTCAAGACATCGGTATCCATCGTAAGCCTAGATTCCATCAAAATAAACCTACTTATCCTAGTCCATCAAACCTTCCATCTATCCTAGGTCCTTATCCTAGTTCATCAAACCTTTCATCTATCCTTGGTCCTTATCATCCAAACCCTAGTTCATCAACCCTTCCATCCATATTGGGGCCCTACATCCCTCCATCTCCTATTCATCAAGAACAACAAAGGCACACATCCTTGATGCCCTCTCAAAATTCTACCTACATTAACCCATCCATAAGACCTCCATATCATTCATCTCCATCCACCCATCCCATTGCTCTTGGAAGCAATTTGGGTGCCAAATTTCAAAAGCTTCCATATCAAAATCCACATGTATCAAAGGGTCAACATGTCTCCTTGAAGAGCCATGCAAAAATAAAAGAAAATTTGATCCCAAGTCAAAATAAAAATCCAAAAGGCCACAAAGGCCCATCAAGTCAAAATAAAAATCCAAAAGGCCACAAAGGCCCATCAAGTCAAAAGCAAAAAATTCAAAGGCCACAAAGGCCCATAAATCAAGAAGAAAAATTTCAAAGGCCACAAAGGCCCATAAAGAAAAAAGAAGAATCTCAAAGGCCAAAAAGGCCCATGAATCAAAAATCAAAGTCAAAAGCTATGTGGATTCCTAAAAGTCTCGTAGAAGCAATAAAATCTAAATTGGCATCCAAATTTGCTAATCCAAAAGCTTCCTCCTATCGTCCATCTAAAAATCTATCACCTTCCAAATTCATTTTTCCTCCATCACTCCACCACCCTTCAAGGTGTGTTCCAATGTTGATCTTTCCATCCTTTCCATCCTTTCCATCTATCCATCAACAATCCTTCCAACCTCCTATCCATTATCCAACATTCATCCCCCATTATCCTCCTTTAATCCAAACCTTTGCATAAGTCCTTAGTTTCTTCCATCATACCATTAAAATACATACGTTTATGAGTCTAATCCTCCTTTCCATGGTTTATTAGAGCACACATTCAATGGATATAGTCGTGAAACTTGATGCTTGAGTCCTTCCTCCATCTCCCTATCATGCATATATTACCTTCCATTTTCATTTATCCCTATCCATATCCTATCTTCCATATTCCTTTTGTACTCTACACTTGGGGGCAAGTTTCATCCATCCTTTCATTCATATCCATTATCATCATTACGTTCATCCTTTACCTTTCCACCTTTGATCTTGACAAGGTTAAGGATCTTCTTGACCATTGTATATCTTATCCTATACACTTTATCCATATCTTTCGTACCATATCCTTCACCGTATCCATATTCCACCATCCTATCTTAATGCATCCTTTCTTCCCTTCCTTGGTATTGATGAGGAATAGGAACAAAATACTTAGGCATTGTGTCCATATCTTATCAATCTTGATCATCCTATTCATTATCCTTATCTTTGCATTCTTCCATTCCATATCTCCTAGCTTATCAAAATCCATGTCCCATTTCCTTCCTTTGTTCTTGATGAGATTAGGGGCAAAATTACAAACACATGCTTTGGATTTCCTTTCATATCCTTATGTGCTACCATTCCATCATATTTTACATCCTTATCATTTATCCATGATTAAATCACCTCCAATGTTGGTCATCATGTTCCTTTGCAACCTTGAATCTTATCATGTGAATCATATTTGAGCCTAGTTGTAAAACATTATCCAATCCTCATATTTTTTGCCAATCAATCATAAACAATCATCAATCTTATTGTACTTAGATGAATCAGTGATCCTAAGTACTTATCATCATCATGCCTTATGGAATCGATCATTCCTGGCATCCAATCAACCAACCATTATCATCTTTTGACAAAGGATATGTTGCTTGTGTGACAGGTTTTGCAGTGAATCTTTCATTTTGATCTATCATTTATCCATGGTTGTATTACCTCTACTGTGGAAGATCTTATTCCTTCAATCAGTCATGTCACATTTCACACCATCTAAAACTTAGAAAAATCCAAAAAATCAAGGCAAATGTCCCGAAAATCCCAAAAATAAATAAATTGTAAATGTCCTACAAAAAATCTTAAAAATCATAAATGTCCTGAATAATCCAAAAAAATCATAAAATGTCTTGAAAAATCCCCAAAAAAAATTCATAAAATGTCCCGCAAAAATCTTAAAAATCATATAAAATGTCTTGAAAAATCCAAAAAATCATAAAATGACCTAAAAAAAATCCAAAAAAATCAAACATTCCAAAAATCCCAAAAAAATCAAAAATTCCAAAAAACGGTGACACTTTCAGACCACCACACAGCTTTGAACTTCAACAAAATCAAAACATGCAAGTGTTGACAATCAAGCAAACATTATAACATATATATCAATCCACCTTTCAAATCCAACCTTGACACATAAACTGTAACGAGAATCATTTTTTACATCGAAGTAGGAGTCCTGTTTGTTTGTTGATCTTTTCTTATTTTATGGTTTTATCTTTGGTGACATGTCTTTTAGCTTCTTCAGGATGTCTTTGACTAGAGAGGCAAGGATGGGGCATGTTCACTTGTTTTTTGTTTATGGATTGTTTCTTATTCACAAGATGACTTGTCTTAGGACATGGTTATCTAAAACCATCGAGGACCTATGAGTCTAATGCAGATGAGAGCATTCCTTGTCTGATAGTGTCTTCCATGGAATAAGTATTCAGGTCATCTAAGGTTCTTATACCTAGACGCTTATACTTCATTACTAAATAAAAATGCAAACAATATTCAGGTCGTCTAGATGTTCATGTTATCTAGACACTTATACTAATTTGTGACATAATAAGCCCGATGATGATAAAAGCACTTAAATGGTACAAGAGGCTTCATCACCTTCATTATCTTCCATCTTGCATTTCATTTTATTCATCTTTCTTGTCGTGGAGAAATCAATCAATTGCTTAACTCACTGATATATGTCTCTTGAATCAAACCTCAAATTAATCAACCTGCTTCTTGAAATTTCATGTCCCCTTAACCCATCAGTCAATACATCATAGCAACACCTTGTCTTGCGTAAGCATCATTCTTAATCATCTTAATCAGCTCAATCAACTTCATCAGCTCATCAACTTGGCTATACTGATCATTTCCATAAATTGTTCAGTTACACCCATCAACTTTGCATTTTCATCAAAATGTACATCACCGCTTTATCACTTGCGCAATATAAGGTATCTAATCACTTTCTAGACACCTATCGAGAGATTAATCTTCTTACAATCTGTTCGATCAATCTCTCGAGGGGGCATATCATTCTTACCATAATCCTTACCAAGATATCTTTGGGGCATGTATCAGTTGATCAATCTTTTTCTTTGAAACAATGCGACAAGCTGCATTGTCTCAAAGAGGGGCAAAATGTAGACACTAAAAAATGCCCTAAGCCTGCGAGTGTCATTTTTCTTCCTCGTCCTTTGATAATTGAATAATTTTAGTTATTCAATTATGTTTGATCATATTCCTCTATTAATTAAATAATTTTTAATAATTATTTAATTAATTCACCTTCTCATCTTTATTCTATCCTGATCAATTAAAATTATTTAATTGCGTCACTAATTATCCCTTTCTTCAATATTTAAATAAATCATTTTTTTATTTGACCTTTTATTCTTCTATAATTAAATAATAGTCAAAATTATTTAATTGTGTTTCATTCCCCTCTTTTGGATAAATAATTCAAATTAATTATCCAAGTCTAATTTTCATCTCTCCATTTAATTAAATTGATTAATTTAATTAAATGCTCTTTTTGTCATTTTATCTAAATAAATAATTTGGATAAATTATTTATTTGCCACTTGTCATTTTCCTCCATTTTGAATAAATAATTTAAAATAAATTATTTATGCACCTCCACCTAATCAAAGATGCTCATTATAATCCCCCACAAGGGCCCATTTCTGTCATAGCCCGCATGTCTTGCATGTTTGTCATAGCTGTCAGGTGTCATAGTCGTCGGTGTCATAGCTTTTCCATGCATGGCATATTTTTGGTGCATCAATTCTGGACCGTTGATCTTGCATCTTTTCTGAGACTTAATCTCAACCATCCATTTCATAACATCTCTCTCATGCATTCTCATCCATTGATCTTGAAATATTTTTAGAAGATTTATCTCAACCATCCATTCGAATGGTTGTCTATAAAAACAACCTTGCTTCTCCATTTTCAGCTTAACAACTAATTATCTCCAACTTTCTTGCTACCATTTGCAGGTTTTGCACAAGTGTTTCAACATATTTGAGGGCAAAGTTGCATAACAAGAAGAAGGAGAGTAAGAGAAAGAATCAACCATAATGGGGAGCAATTTCTTTTATGTTTTGTATTTTTTATTCTCTCTATTATTTGTTTTCTCTTGTTTGGATGAGGTTTTATAGCTAGTAGTGTTGGTTGTCACTTTATCTCATGCTATTTGATTTCTAAATCCCATCTCACATATAATTTTTTTAGAAGCTTATAATAAGGACTACATACAAAAATATAATTTTTAAATGAATTAATTTGATCCCCTAAAAGGTAAATCAAAAGTGGTTTTTCATCAACATTTTGATAGGTATAAAGGAGACTCCATTATAGGTATGTTTTAAAACTAACGAGGTTCTATCCAAGGGAGTGTGGTCTAAAGTGGTTTCATCAAACCAACTTCTCTAGGTGGGATTAGGATAGGAGGACATGAAATTTCCTTGTCATCTTTATCATCGTTTCAAGGTATTGGTTGTCCTTTAGGAAAGACACTTATGTTGGGATGAGGATATTGATATCCTAGCCCTTTAGTATCTTCAGTTGGAATTTTCTCTAAGATTTGATGAATTTCATGTTCATCCATTGTATTACATCTTTGTTTGCTTAAGATCGTGAATCCTTTTTCATATGTCTCTTCTAAGTTGATGGTAGTATTGGTCACTTTGTTAACATAGGATGGTTGAATGTTTTCTTGATCAGAGGAACTAGGCTCACCTATTATAGGGAACTTAGGCTCAACTTGTATCTTAGTTTTAGGATGTAAAAGGCCAAACATCTCAAGTGATGGGATGGTAGGGGGTGTTGGCTGTTTCATAGAAGGATACAAGTATGCATTAGTCTCAAGGTTGTTAAGGAAATTTTTTAGGAAGTTTTTCATGCTATCATCATCTTCTCCAATGATGTCAACATCAAGAGGAAGACATGCATTAGGTGTTGAGTGAGCATGTGTAAGTTTAATTTCATTAGGATCATTTCCAAAAGCACAACTTAACACATTCACTAAGGACTTTAATTACATCCAAAGCTTACCACAGCACATATCCATGATGAAATGCAATACACTAAAATAATAAAATGCATTAAATGAACCAAATGAAGCTAGATGCAATGAAATGAGAGTAAAAGCACAAAGTTGTGTCACACTTTTGGCCAACTTATCAACACAGTTAAATTTAAGTATTTCTAACTAAAAATAAATTATGGTCAAACATATGATCTAGTAAGATTCATTCTAGCTAAGTTATATACTTACACAACTTTTTCAACTAAAATTGTTGGCTAAAAATATATGGAGCACCACTTTGAGGCCAATTTACCAAAAAAAAAAAAATATTTGAATTTTTTTTATGTTTTAATAACTCCTACTCATGTAAATAATATTTTTAAAAATATAAAAAATACCCTTTATAGATCCATAAGTGTAGTTATCAAATATATATTTATTTTAATAGTTTAATTATTATTTATATTTTTTATTTTTACTAAAAGTAGGTTATCATCACAAAATATTAGGTTGATTACCATGCCAAGGAAAAATACTAAAACTTATTAAAAAAATTGAAAAAAAATGATGCACTAGATAAAAGAATCTATATCAAGGTGGTATAATTTTTTTCTATTTTAGATAAATATTCAATATGAAAGTTGTCAATGGAAACAGCTTATTTTTTAATACATGCACATTTGAATATTTATTGAAAATATGCATTTATTAAAATTGGAAAAAATATATATATCCATGCACTAAAGTTTCAAGTTATAAATACACACAAAAAATTTTAAAGAAAAAAAATAAAATTTATTATAAAAAGTTTGACATCCCATGTAACTTCATTTTTCATCATTTTATCAGCAACTAAATTATAATGTTAATTTATTAAAAACTAGTTTTAAATAATTTTATAATTTTTTTTAAAAAGTACAAACATAAAATATACTAAAAAATGCACATTTTACTAGTTTACATCATTTAAAAATTGAAAACATATATGCCACTTTTTAGTGACTCAAGTTTAAAAGTTCGATCAGTGTTGGTTGTTTCCTTTATAAAGTGTGGAAAAACTCTATGCTTTTACCCATGAAGAAAATAGAAACTCTGCAAACTAAAATGGGTAGCTAACAGTAGCAAACAAGAACACAAAAACAAAAATTTTAATGTTGAAAAATGTAGTTTAAAATTTGAAACGGGACTAAATCACCCAGAGGGGCATATGAGTCCCAATCAATGTTTTTTAGGGGTTTGAATAGTGCATAACAATCACCACAAAATACCCAAAATTCAGGCAAAATCACATGTAGTGGGACTAAATCGCCCAGAGGGGCGTATGAGTCTGAGTTTAGGGTTTTGTGTCATTTCAGCAAATTCTATGTGAATATTATGTTTTCTCCTTTGAATGACATCTAGATAAAGTGCAAATGAAAATTTCAAATGAAATTCAATGATGCAAGATGCAAAAAATTCAAGCCATATGCACTTTCAATAATGCAATATTTTGAAACCCTAAAATGTCAATTAACTAATGCAAACCCTAATGCAAAGTTAATATAAGCTAGATCTAGGACTATGATACAATAAAATTCATAAATAAGGTGTTCTAAATGTAGGTTCACCAAAATGAAAGAGAAAAAATAGTTGCTTTATGGTTTAGGGATAGAACAAAAAGTTTTCTACACTTCTCATTCAAGGAAACTCCTAGAGATCTCCTAGGGTGTGATAGACTAAAAGGGGTTCAACACCAACCTAGGGATTGGAAAGACAACATCTAAGACCTTAATGTCAAAACCAAATGATATGAAAAAGTTCTTACCAAATGACCTAGAAATGAATGCAAAGTAGAATAGAAAAATAGAGAAGTATAGAGGGGCACCTATAAACTTGTAGTAGCTTGAATGAAGACCTGAAGTGCTGAAAAAATTGAATTTAATGCACACCAAGACTCATACGCCAGGCTGGGTGATTTAGTCCAGACAGGGTTTCTATGTAGGAATAAAATTGGTAGAGACAAGTCTAGAACTTCTAGAAACTAAAAGTCCACTATATTGGGACTCATACACCAGAAGTGGTGTATTATTCCAGCTTGGCCTTTTTGGAAAGTGAAAGTTTGAATCTGCTCTTCAACCTCTCCTTTCTCTTCCCAACACAATTTCTAAATCTGAATTGTTGAATTCTACTCTATAGATTCCTTTTAATGATCTTCTAAATAAGGTGACAACTTGGATAACTTTGAAAATTTGACAACCTTTCTCCAATATTGCTCTTCAATATGTCTTCAACATAGATCTACAAATTACACACTAAATATAGGGGAAAATGTTGTTTTGTTAGTGATTTTTCTTTTGCCTAGGTCAAACTTTTGTTTTGGTCATCCAACCTTGTAAATGAAATCAAATGGAAAAGGAGGATTGATGAATGAAAAAATGATATGTTGCAACTCACCAAACCCCTAGGAATAAAAATGCTACAAAACATGGATGAGATGTGCATCCAATGGATGTGGATCTTGAATTGAATGCTTACTTGAATCATGAAACCCTACATCACAAATGTTAGCTCAAAAACAAATATGATGCATGTTGGTTTTGACATGATGCTTGATACTTGAATAATGCTCAAAAACACTTGATAATCAACTCTTGAATGCTCTTGTGAACTCCAATTTTATATAATGCATGAATACTCAAGTTTCTAGGTCACTTGTAAACTTTCTAGTGAAAAATGAGTGAAATAACCTTGTATTTATACTTGTTTATGCCAAATTCCTTGAAATTACAACACTACAAGTCAACATCAGATCTAGGAGAATAAAATCCCGCTAATAATTTGAATTTAATTTACATTTAAGCCACACGAGACTGATACATCCAAGGTGGCATATGAGTCCCATGAGACTAGGCTTTGGGACACATTTTTCAAGAAATGCTTAGATTAATGTGAAATCAGGATCAAGGCCCCGAAACTCAGGGGGGACTCATATGCCCAATGTGGCGTATGAGTCCCAAATCACTAAATCCGGTCCACACAATCTAAAAACATTAATTTTTGATTGGTCATTGAATATGTGTCAGAATTATCCTTAGAAAGATGCATTATATAAGGTTTGTGGATACAAAATAAGGCGAAATAAGGCATAAAGAAGCCCAATTTATTAATGAACCCCTAAATTAGTGTGAAAGTGTAAGGATACACTTTACAATACCCTAAATAAGGCACAACCAAGTTCATTTAGTTCACAAGGGCCCAAAAAAGAGTGAAAATGTAACGAACAACATTTTTCAACATTACATTACATATCTAAAATAAGAAAATGACAGACAAAAATAATAATAATGAAAGACTTATACTTTGAAAAACATGATTGTTTAAAAAAGTAGAAAATAGAAAAGTCTTTTTAATCTCCATTACAATGACCATTGACTTTTTAATCTCCACTAGAACAACCTCATTAAGTATTGCTCACCAACTATTCTACTACAACCCATGAATTTTGATGTCAATATGTAATACAAAGACCTTCTACAGCATAGGGTTCATACAAATTTCATTCAAAAAAAAATTGAAACCAAAATCTAATCTTTTGATAGACTACAAATATGTCAAAAACTTTTGAAATAAATGTTACATATATCTAAAATAAGAAAATGACAAAGACAAAATTAATAATAATGAAATACTCATAATTTGAAAAACATGAATTTCAAAAAAAATAGAAAATAGAAAATATTCTTTAATCTCATCTACAATGAACCTTGTAACACACATCATCTGAGCCAGAAAGGAACAGCTTCTATGCACGATTTATAAAAATATATATATAGAGTAAACATATTAAATTACCATTATATATTATTACATTACATGATAACATCTCAAACATCTAAGTCCTTTGGGGCATGCGAGGTCGCATGGCATAAACCAATCCCATAACGAAAGATACATATAAGCTAAATAACTTAACCAACTTTACATCCATCATAGACATTAAAATAACCACTTGCAAGAGATTACATCCATACATTCCTACACATAAATATAAATACATCACATGATACCAAACCATAATAAATCTCATAAATCATTAATGATTACAAGGGTACATTTACAATACATAATCTTTTAATACATTACATTTTCATATACACAAGTTACATCAAAACCTCCCATCCATGTGGGATAGATACATCATACAAAGAATTTCAGAAATACATTATGAACATCAGGTACAAGCTCCATCAGGAAGATGTTGTGCAGATGAATGTTGATGGGGAACCCAATGGGGTGTGGAGCACGTTCCACCCAACCACATGGGTTTTAGAAAAATCCACCCCCCGTGCTCAGAGGTGACAAGGAAGTGATCACGACTAAGGATGCCAACAAGACTAAACTCCAATAACAATAACATGAGAGTACATAGATCATAAATGAACAACAACCAAAAACCAACCACAATAACACAAGACCATTAAACACATCCTAAATAAATAAAAGGCAACAACCATAATCCACTTTATAAATAAATCAAAGGAAATAACCATAACTCACTTTATAAATAAATCAAAGGCAATAACCATAACTCACTTCCAGAGGCAAGCAAGAAAGCAAAGCATAAGGGCAACTACTGGAGAGTGTCATTGCATAGTCCTACATGGGTTATCTTGGCCCTTCCTCCTACATGAGGTGTTGGCCCCCATCTATGGTTATCCTGGCCCTTCCTCCTACTTGAGGCGCCGACCCCATAGGGTGACTCATGCAAAGCCATTAACCTCTCATGAGGATGAGGTAACGACCTTTCCAACCACGACCTTCTCAGTCCACCATTAGTCTGCGAAGTCCCTAATGGAAGACGAGGTATCCATAATTATCTTATTAATGTTACTAATACCCATCCCCCTAAATTATTTTATTAGGTTTTCACTTTTTAATCTAACTCCTACATGGGTTATCCTGGCCCTTCCTCCTTTTGAGGCGCCAGCCCCCACAAAGAGCCACTCTCCCTAGAGACCCAAAACATAAAAAAAACCAAGGGTTGTACCAATGTAAAATGATCATTAAATCTCAATAGAACACATGCGAGGCATTACCCATCTCGCTAAAAAAACATAATCAAAGTCTCAACAAAATCTCGTACAACCCTTTCAAGAAAATGATACCAAAAGGCTTGCCACACTAAGAGCACATAAAAAGAAAAACATCGACTAACAATTATCTCATGCCTCTTGAAGCCTAAGGTTCACAACACCCCTAAATGGCTTGCTAAAGAAAACTAGGTTCCCACATCAAAAAAGCCGAAAACAATGACCTAATGATAAAAATAGGCCAAAGCTGATTTACAAGATAAAATAATGTAATAATTTTCACACATTGTTAAACAATTCGTTTTATTCCATTTACTATTCTCCATTTTCCTCAATATAATTTTGAAATAAAAGTTCAATATCAATTCTGATCAATATATATTAGTTTTCCATTCTCCATTAACCATTACAATCATAATTATAATTTTCACACTCATAACAAAATCAATATATCTATATATAATTATATTTTTTTTTAATATATATATATACGTATAATTTCATATATATATATATTAATATAAATAAAACATATATATACATAAATATTCTACTTATACAGTTAGAGAAATTATGAGATATTTGTATTACTGTCAGAATATACAAAATGAATACACACACACACACACACATATATAATGACTTATACAAAATAACAAAGGCAACCAATATAAGGACACGAGTGTGCACGCAGTCCAAGGGATTGCTCACAACAGTCCAAAGGACTATTGCATACAATAGTTCATTAGACTGTTGTAAGCAGTCCTTTTGACTGTGTCACAACCTTCACTCAAGCAGTTGGGGAGGGGTACAGCCAAGGCCGACCACCCCACCCAGCATGCAGACTTTGTTTTCGCTGCTATCAGACTGTACTATGATTCGACCCAATAAAATTTTGAAATAAATTCAATGTATTTGTATATATATATATTTATCTATATGGATACACCATTGTGTGTGCATATTTATATATATATTACCAGGAACATGTTTTAGAAGAATTTGATAAATATATTTATTATATATATCCATTTATCTCAGAGAGGAAATCAATTTTTCCTTAAAATCAAAGTTATAAAAGTATTGAGCATTTTCAGAGACTCAAATAAATTTTCTTCATTTACTTATTACCCAATAAATTCTAAAACCTTGAAAGATTTTCCTTTTACAGAACAACATATTTGCTATTTCAAATTTAACAAGAAATGAAAGATCAATAAAGGAACCTGGAGTCATGTGTTTGCTGAGGAGTTGATGAAGCTTTCCTTTGATTCCAACCAGCCTTTTTGAAGAGCTCCCCTTCCCTTCTTCAAAACTTCTCCACCAGTTTCTTTGATGAAACTTTTTTAATCTATATCTTTTATTCAGAAGAGCCTTTTTCCCTAGAACAATGAAAGGGAAACAAGTTTTTATAGAGAAAACCCGAGAGGATGCAAATTTTTACCCCACTATTTTTTTTTTTTTGCAACTTCTGTTAAATTTCCTGTGTATGAAAACTTCTCATTTTTTTTTACCATTAAATAAAAAGATAACCTCTTCTATTATCGAAAACTTAAAAATCAGGATGAATAGAAATTTTCTATTTCTTCACCAGCTTTTCAACCAAACATCTCAACATTCATTGGTCCTTTTATTCTTTTATTTCTTTTCTATTCGAACTGCACTTATTTTTTGTTTTAATTTCAATTTTTCTAATTTATACTTATAGTTCACACAATTTAACTTATTTAATTATTTTATTCCATTAATTATCCTCAACATGCTATTTTCATTAAATTATCTAAATACCAATTTTAAATAATTTTATTTACATCTTTCAATTTATTTATCTATAATAAATTACATGACTTTTAATTTAATACTTTTATATTTTAATAAAACTATTCAAATAACTATTATTAACATTTATTTTAATTCTTTAATTATTTAAATTACATCATACTACAACACCAACGTAAAATAAGTCACATAAATACACTCACACAAAACAACTAACATATAATGCAAAAACGACCAAGGTCAAAACGCACAATACCACTAGACACAAGATGAGTTGACAAACCTGGAATGGGGTGACTTCCGTGTCATCTCTGTTTCAACTTCATGCCCCTTGGAATAATTTAATGCTCGCCTAGTCCTGCCCAAAGTAGGTGGAATCAAGACTTTACTCCTACAATTCCTGCATACAAACAAGGTTGTGTACAACATATATATATAATCAAATACATCACATCGTGAGAAGGAATCATAGCATAGCAGGGCACTCACAAAGGAGTGGTGCTACACTGTCCCCTCACCAAAGCTATAATAACAACTACAACATCAAGTATAAAGTAACATTACTAAACTAAACTAATCACATCATATCATCATGAAATGATTACTAATCTACTACATCACAATATACTACTACATCCATATAAAACATCACCAATCAAATATAACCATAATGTCATATCATCATATAAAGTAGCATAGTCATCAAGTAGTCTAAACTATCCAATCAGCCAATCCAACCAACAGACAATAACTATCAAAGTCTCAAAGTATGAAGCAAAACCATAGAAAATATCAAGTCCAGTTAACAATACGAGGGGTATTACATCCTCCTCCCTAGAATTCGGCTTACTCTTGGAAGCCAGAAAAAAGATAAGGATAAGATTCTCTAATATGGGAGGCATCCTCCCATGTTGTTGAAGCCTCATCATTTGGGTCCCACTGGACCCGTACCTGCTCAATTTCCCTACCTCTGAGGGTGAGTCTCCTATGCTACAGCATGACCACAGGCTCAAGTGCCAACTACCCATCCTTAACCTATAAAGCATTCCAATCAAGAATGTGAGATACATCTGGGTAATATGGTCTAAGGATAGAGACATGAAATACATCATGAATACGCAACAGACTGGGTGGCAAGGCTAGGTGGTAGGCAATAGGAAAAATTCTTTCTAACACCTCAAACGGTCCTACGAAGCGAGGCACAAGCTTAAAACCCTTTCCATAACGAATAGGACTCTTCTGTGGATGCACTCGAAGAAACACTCGATCTCCAACTGTAAACTGCCAATCAACTCTATGTGCATCAGCATACTTCTTCTACCTATCTTGAGCTGCTATAAGATGCTCTCGGATGCAAGCTACCTACTGTTCCATATCTCAAAGCATTTCAGGTCCAAGGAGAATCCTCTGCTCTAACTAATCCCACCTCAGAGGGGTACGACAAGGATGACCGTATAAATCCTGAAATGGAGCCATGCTGATAGAACTATGGTAATAGTTGTTGTAGGAAAACTCAACCAAATGCAGATAATCCTCCCAACATGATTGTTGGTCCATGACATACATCTAAAGCATATCCTCAAGCACCTGATTGACTCTCTCAGTTTGACCATTTGTCTTCGGATGGTAGGTAGGACTAAAGTTCAATTGAGTCCCTAAGGACTGCTGCAAAGATGTCCATAGCATAGATGTGAATACCAGATCTCTATCAGAAATGATTCTTCACGGTATCCAATGCAATCGAACAATGTCTTCCATGAACACCTTGGATACCAAAGAAGCAGTATAGGAAGATTGGACAAGAGAGAAATGGGCTACCTTGGTCAATCTGTCAACGGTGACCATGATAGTGTCGTGCCGCCTGGAAGACATAGGCAAGCCGACAATGAAATCCATAGAGATAATGTCCCACTTCCATTCTGGAACAAGATGAGGCTGCAAAAAAATTGTTGGATGATGATGCTCAGCCTTAACCCTCTGACATTCTAGACATATAGCCACAAAATAGGTGATATCACGCTTCATTCTTGTCCAAAAGTATAGCGATTGAATATCCGCATACATTTTTTTAACTATGAGGTGCACCGAATAAGGTGCCCGATGGGCTTTAGTCAAGATTAGGGTGCGAAGACCCTCTGCAGGAGGTACATACATTCAGCCCGCATAGCACAAGACACCATCAGAATCTAGCAAGTATCCAACAAATTTTCCTTCCAGAGCTCTGCCTGACTCAATTTCAAATTTCACCTCTTGATACCAATTGTCTGAGGAGAGAGCAGTGAGGATTTGACTCCTCAAATCCACTCTGAGAGTTATCACAACTATCTCATGCCTACGTTGGCTCAGAGCATCTGCCACCACATTCTCTTTGCCTTGGATATACTTTACTTCAAAATCATATTCACACAAGAATTCCATCCACCTTCTTTGTCTTGCATTCAGGTTCGGCTACGTGAAGATGTATTGCAGACTACGATGATCTGTATGCAACTCAAACCGATGCCCCAAAAGGAAGTGCCTCCATCTTACCAATGCATGTACAACAGTGGCAAACTCAAGATCATGTGTGGGGTAGTTCAGTTCATGATCCTTAAGTTTTCAGGATTCATATGCAATTACCTACCCTTCTTGCATTAAAAAACCCCTAAACCTTCCAAAGAAGCATCTGTACATACAACAAAATCTCCTATAGGATCTGGTATTTCCAAAATTGGTGCACTAGTTAGCTTTTCCTTAAGAGTTTGGAATGCTAACTGACATTGATCTGACCAAAGAAATTTCTTCCCCTTCCTCTGAAGAGAGGTGATGGGGTGTGCAATCCTTGAAAAGCCTTGGACGAACCGCCGATAATAGCCTGCTAGTCCCATGAAATTGCAAATTTCTAAGACATTTGTGGGTACAGGCCAATCCACAATGGCTTGAATCTTTGCAGGATCAACTAAAATTCCCTTTCCTAAAATCACATGGCCCAAATATTGAACTTCAGTCTTATAGAATTCACACTTTGCCAGGTTGGCATACAACTAATTTTCCCTTAAGCATTGCAGCACCTATCTTAGATGTTCCTCCATAGACTTGGAATAAATCAGAATATCATTGAGAAACACAAAGATGAATCTATCTAAGTACGTTTAGAACACTCCATTCATTAAGCTCATGAAGACTAAAGGTGCAATTGTTAACCCGAACGATATCATAGTGAACTCGTAATGTCTGTATCAAGTGCAAAATGTTGTTTTATGAATATCTGCTTCTGCAATCCACAACTGATGATATCCTAATTTGAGATCAATCTTAGAAAACACCTTCACCCCTTTTATCTGATAAAAAAGATCATCAATTATGAGTAGGGGATATAGGTTCTTCACTGTTACTTTGTTCAACTACCTGTAATCAATACACAAGCAGAGAGAACCATCCTTCTTCTTTACGAATATTACAGGTGCTCCCCAAGGGGAAACACTTGGATGGATAAACCCCTTAGCCAATAGCTCCTTCAATTGAAGATAGAGTTCTTGCAGTTCCTACGTTGTCATCTGATATGGAGCTCGAGATATAGGCTCAGCTCTAGGTATCAGATCAATCCTAAAATCTAGATCTCATTTTGGCGGCATACCTGGTATCTGACTCAGAAAAACATTTGAAAACTCCTTAAGGAGAAGGTAATCATCCAAATACACCCCTCGACTATCCTTTTACTCAAGATCACTCACTGATACAACAAAAAGCTGACAACCCTGATAGAAACACCTTTTTAGTTGCATGGCAAAGATCATTCACAATGAAAGGGCCTTTGAATACCCATGATTTCCACCTCCATTCCAAAATCATCCATGTGTCACACTGCTTTATGGAGATAGTCAATCATGGCACGGTGTGCACTCAACCAATCCATATCCAAGATGACATCATATGAGCCAAGTGGTAGGATTCAGAGGTCCACCTTAGTTTTCAATGCCCCCATATCTAGACTACATCCTTGAACAAGCTTCTCTACTACAACCTTTGACCCTGAGGCCAATTCAACCTACCATTTTATGCCTTTCCTAGTTGCCACTAGTCTACATCACTTAACTAATGAAGGAGATATAAAAGAATTAGATGCACCAGAATCAAAGAGTATAGAAATATTGATAATATGCAACACACTTGTTGTTTCAACAGCGGTGCTCTAGTGGTTTTCTTTCTGATTATCAACTATCGTGAAGACTTGATGAGCTCTTCTGGCATTACCCACCGTTGACTCCAACCCAACTATTCTCTGGCTAAATCTTGAGGTGTTCTTTTGTGGACACAATCTAGCAATATGCCCTTACTGCCCACATAAGTAGCAACTAGTATGTCAGCCAAATCCTCTGCCCCTGGATGGAGCATTTGACTGTTGAAAGCTTCCTCGACTTGACGCTAACTAAAAAATTGATGCTAGTTGATCAAAACGCTCCTGACGAGCTCGGTTCTGGTTCTGATCCCTATGAAACTGAGAATTTCCTCCTTGCTGAGATGGAGAGTTTTTATGGTTCAACTGTGACTGCTGCTGCTGACCCCCTTTTGAGGGTGCATAACGGTTCTTAGAAGATCCTGCAGCCTGTGTCTGTCCTCTGCAAGAGCCAAAGCTAGGTGTTGGTGCACTGCCAATCTACACTTCTATGTGACCACCCAAGGCCATAGCCAAATTTTCTTCTACCAATTGAGCCTTTTCAACCACAACTTCCATCATCTTTGGTTCAAAGACTCGCACGCCACCACTAATTCGGGTGTTTAAGCCCCACACAAAATGTTGAACTAGCATCCCTTTATTGTGGTTGATCCTTGCATACTGCTTCAATTCATAGAATCATTGCTCATACTATTCAACGGACATCAACATTTGCTTAAGGTCATGAAACTCATCTGCCCTGCATTGCCTCCAATGATTTGAAAGGAAGTGAGCCCTGAACCTGTCTACAAATAGCTCCCATGTGACCATGCTAATATCCAGATGTAACTTTTTCTCTTCCAGCCGCCACCAAGTGGATGTGAAGCCTCGCAGATGCGTGATTACGCATTGAGATTTGGTATTACTACCATAGGGGTGCATCATGAAGCATCAATCCAAATCGATTAACCATGTTTCTGCTTCCAAACCTCCTCTAGAACCATTGAACGTAGGTGTGTTTGCTCTCAACAAGTCCCTCATATGACTAGCTAGCACTGCATCTTGATCTATTGTTGTTTCCCTCCACCTCGACGACCTTTACCTTTCTCTCTTGACCCGCTACTCCTCCTCTAGCCTAGGTCCCAACCGACCAATAATCTCCTCAAGAAGGTGTTGCAACTATCCACCCCCTAGGTCTTGCTGTCCCGGGTTCTGATCTCTGCTCCCTGGGTTATTTTGAGAGCTTCGTTGTTCATCCTGTTCTGAACCGTGGGAGCTTGGAACTGATGGACTTTTCCAGTTTTCTCTATGACCAACACCATGACCTCTTCCTCAGCCATGTCCTCTACCTTGAGACATATTTCTGCACAACAAGATAAAGGTACAAATGAGATCAAGAGTTGAACATAAAGGTTGCCTAATGCACTTAACTACCTAGAGAACCCAGCATTTGCAACCTTGGCTCTGATACCAAGTTTGTAACACCTATCATGTAAACCCCAAAGGACAACTACTATGCACACTTTTTTTTTTTAAATACAAAGTACACCTATGAAGAACCATTATAGATTATTACATTACATGATAACATCTCAAACATCTAAGTCCTTTGGGGCACACGAGGTCACATCACATAAACCAATCCCATAACAAAAGATACATATAAGCTAAATAACTTAACCAACTTTACATCCATCATAGACATTAAAATAACCACTTGCAAGAGATTACATCCATACATTCCTATGCATAAATATAAATACATCACATGATACCAAACCATAATAAATCTCATAAATCATGAATGATTACAAGGGTGCATTTACATTACATCATCTTTTAGAACATTACATGTTCATATACATGAGTTACATCAGAATCTCCCATACATGTGGGATAGATACATCATACAATGAATGTTAGAAATAGATTATGAAAATAAGGAGGATACTGTGCAGACAAATGTTAATGGGGAATCCAAAGGGGTATGAAGTACATTCCACCCGACCATGTGGCTTTTAGAAAAACCCACCCCCCATGCTCAGAGGTGACAAGGAAGTGACCACGACTAAGGATGCCAACAAGACTAAATTCCAATAATAATAACATAGTAATAGTAACTAAAATAACAGTAACATGAGAGTACATAGATCATAAATGAACAGCAATCAAGAACCAACTACGATAACACAAGGCCATTAAACACATCCTAAATAAATGAAAGGCAACAACCATATTCCACTTTATAAATAAATCATAGGAAATAACCATAACTCACTTCCAGAGGCAAGCAATAAAGCAAAGCATAAGGGAAACTAGTGGAGAATGTCATCACATAGTCCTACAAGGGTTATCTTGGCCCTTCCTCCTACATGATGCGTTGACCCCCATCTATGGTTATCTTGGCCCTTCCTCCTTCTTGAGGCGCCGGTCCCATAGGGTGACTCATGCAGAGCCATTAACCTCTCATTAGGATGAGGTAACGACCTTTCCAACCATGACCTTCTTAGTCCACCATTATTCTATGAAAGCCCTAATGGAAGGCAAGGTATCCATAATTATCTTATTAATGTTACTACTACCCATCCCCCTAAATTCTTTTATTAGGTTTTCACTTTTTAATCTAACTCCTAGATGGGTTATCCTGACACTTCCTCCTTTTGAGGCGCTGGCCCCCACGAAGAGCCACTCTCCCTAGAGACCCAAAACATAAAAAAAACCAAGGGTTGTACCAACATAAAACGATCATTAAATCTCAACAGAACACATTCGAGGCATTACCCATCTCGCTAAAAGCACATAATCAAAGTCTCAACAAAATTCCATACAGCCCTTTCAAAACAATTATACCAAAAGGCTTGCCACACTAAGAGCACATAAAAAGAAAAAAATCGACTAACAATTATCTTATGCCTCTTGAAGCCTAAGGTTCACAACACCCCTAAGCGGTTTCCTAAAGAAAACTGGGTTCCCATATCGAAAAAGCCAAAAACAATGACCTAATGATAAAAAGAGGCCAAAGCTGATTTACAAGATAAAATAACGTAATAATTTTCACACATTGTTAAACAATTCATTTTATTCCATTTACTATTCTCCATTTTCCTTAATATAATTTTGAAATAAAAGTTCAATATCAATTCTCATCAATATATATTATTTTTCCATTCTCCATTAACCATTACAATCATAATTATAATTTTCACACTCATAACAAAATCAATATATCTATATATATTTATATTTTATTTATATATATACATATAATTGCATATATATATATATTTATATAAATAAAACATATATATACATAAATATTCTACTTATACAGTTAGAGAAATTCTGAGATATTTGTATTACTGTCAGAATATACAAAATAAATACACACACACACATATATATAAATAATGACCTATACAAAATAACAAAGGAAGCTAATATAAGGACACAGGTGCGTGCGTAGTCCAAGGGACTACTCACAACAGTCCTTTTGACTGTGTTGCAACCTTCACTAAAGTGACTGGGGAGGGGTATGGCCAAGGCCAACCACCCCACCCAACATGCAGACTTTGTTTTTGTTGCTGCCGAACTGTACTATGATTCGGCCCAAATTTTTTTTGAAATAAATTCAATGAATTTGTATATATATATATATATATATATTATATATACATATATATATATAGATATATATATATATAATAATATATATATATATATATATATATTTATATACATATATATATATATATATTTACATATACATATATATATTTATATTTTATATACATATATATATATATATTTATATACATATATATATATATTTATATACATATATATATTTATATATATATATATATATATATATATTAATATATATATATATATATTATATTTGATAAATATATTATATATATATATATCCAAGTATATATATATGTATATATATATACATATATATATATATATATATATTTCATATATATATATATATTTCAGAGAGGAAATCAATTTTTCCTTAAAAACAAAATTATAAAAATACTAAACATTTTTCAGAGACTCAAATAAATTTCCTTCATTTACTTATTACCCAATAAATTCCAAAACCCTGAAAGATTTTTCTTTTACAGAACAAAATATTTTCTATTTCAAATTTAACAAGAAATGGAAGATGAATAAAGGAACCTGGAGTCCTGTGCTTGCTGAGGAGTTGATGAAGCTTTCTTTAGATTCCAACCAACCTTTTTGAAGAGCTCCCCTTTCCTTCTTCAGAACTTCTCCACTAGTTTCTTTGATCAATTTTTTTTAATCTATATTTTTTATTTAGAAGATCCTTTTTCCCCAAAACAATGAAAGGGAAACAATTTTTTACAGAGAAAACCTGAGAGGATGCAAATTTTCACCCCACTAAATATATATATATATATATATTTGCAGCTTATGTTAAATTTCCCGTGTATGAAAACTTCTCGTTTTTTTTTACCATTAAATAAAAAGATAACCTCTTCTATTATCGAAAACTTAAAAATCAGGATGAATAGAAATTTTCTATTTCTTCACCAGCTTTTTAGCCAAACATCTCAACATTCATTGGTCCTTTTATTCTTTTATTTCTTTTCTATTCGAACTGCACTTTGTTTTTGTTTTAATTTCAATTTTGCTAATTTATACTTACAGTTCACACAATTTAACTTCTTTAATTATTTTATTCCATTAATTATCCTCAACATGCTATTTTCATTAAATTATCTAAATACCAATTTAAATAATTTTATTTACACCTTTCAATTTATTTATCTATAATAAATTACATGACTTTTAATTTAATACTTTTATATTTTAATAAAACTATTCAAATAACTATTATTAACATTTATTTTAACTCTTTAATTATTTAAATTACATCATACTACAACACCAACATAAAATAAGTCACATAAATACACTCACACAAAACAACTAACATATAATGCAAAAACGACCAAGGTCAAAACGCACAATACCACTAGACACAAGATGAGTTGACAAACTTGGAATGGGGTGACTTCCTTGTCATCTCCGTTTCAACTTCATGCCCATTGGAATAATTTAATGCTCGCCCAGTCCTACCCAAAGTAGGTGGAATCGAGACTTTACTCATGCAATTCTTGCATACAAACAAGGTTGTGTACAACATATATATATATATATATATATATATATATATATATATATATATATATATAATCAAATACATCCCATCATGAGAAGGAATCGCAATGTAGCAAGGCACTTGCAAATGAGTGGTGCTACACTATGCCCTCACCAAAGCTATAATAACAACTACAACATCAAGTATAAAGTAACATTGTTAAACTAAACTGATCACATCATATCATCATGAAATAATTACTAATCTACTACATCCAACATCCATATAAAACATCACCAATCAAATATAACCATAATTTCATATCATCATATCCATGTCATCATATAAAGTAGCATAATCATCAAGCAGTCTAAACTATCCAATCAACCAATCCAACCAACAAACAGTAACTATCAAAGTCTCAAAGTATCAAGCAAAACCACATAAAATATCAAGTCTAGTCTACTTGAGCTGCCTACTTGTCTACTTGAGCTACTTGCCTATGTTTTTTAGTTGCTTGTTGCCTTCTTGAGCTACTTGCTTGTGTGCTTGAGCTACTTGAGTTACCTCCTCTAGACGATGAAGTAAAATTTATGTTAGAGCCAAAATTTATCCTAGACACTAGAGAAAGGGCATTGAGAAACATGATCATTACTAAATCTCTAATCAAGTGGAAGGGATTTCTTAAAGAAGATGCTACATGGGAAATAGAAGAAACCATCAAAGTTTTTAGAGATAAAAAAAAGTCAAGAAGGCGACATCATTGGCTGGGAAAACAAGAGGTTCTTGCATATTGAAGTGGTAAGTATTCGGTGTGTACTTTCATAGCCCTAAATCAACAATCATAAATACCTTCATATAACTAGAAAATACTATTTGTTAAACATGTTATGAATGTAAATTTTAATGATTGATAAATTGGATTTGATATTGATAAAGATGTTAATGGAGTTATTAATATTTGATAATTGATCAATATAAACATTGAATAACATAAGGGACTACTGCATATACATTTAGTTTATTTACATTGAAATCTTAATATCTTGATAAATTCATGAATCCCCATAGCATGGTGTAATTATGGGTAAATTGTCAATATGATAATCATTAGATGCAATTGTTTGTATCATCAACAATCATGTAGTTGGTTGAGGGATGGAACCGATGGGTTGAGCATATACTAGGGTCCCTTTGAGGTAGACCACCCTCATTGGATGATTGTGGTCTGCCATTGGGGGACAATGGGATTGTTTAGCTGCTCTTGGGATGAGAATGGAGTGTTCTAAGGGCCTTCTATGGAAATCCTTCCACCAAACTATCACATGGTTGGATCAACTTGAGAAACTCTCCATCATAGTAGGGGATGTGGAAATAGGAGGTGCAAAAGGGATAGCAAGTGCTAGAGGCCCTTCCAAGTAGCCCACCCACATGGATGACTATGTGTCTACCATTGTTGGGCCAAGAAGGCCTGCGTAGTTTCTCTTGGGCTTGGAAGGAACACCTCTATGGGCATACAAAAGAAGCCATCCTATTTGACCATACCTATGATTGAGGATACCAATAACTTCAAAAAGGTGTTGTTTCAGTCAATGCTACGTGTGCCTTATATTCAAGTATATGCTTTGAGATAATTTGTGTGTATTTAGAGTTTCACTTTGTGACTTATATGTATGATTTGTTACATATCTTCGTGTGAATACTTGTGTATTACATGTATCTGAGTGTCTGCCTCATAGTCATGTATATACTTGATGACCTTGGGATGGTGGACAGGTCCACAACATAGTATGGGATGCATTGAATCCCCCTTCCCAATTTTCTGACGGTATATTTCATTCAAGTGTGTTTGTATTTGGGTGTATACTCTATGACTTGTGATTGAATTTGTATTTGAGTGTATAGTCTATGATTATATTTGTATTTGGGTGTATACTCTGTGACTTGTATATGTATTCGAGTGTATACTCTATGATGTATTTGTATACTTTGTGACCTTGAATTCAAGTGTGTACTTCATGACGATGTATTCGAGTGTATAATCTATGACAATTTATTTTTTGTGACTTGTATTCAAGTGTATACTTTATGAATTACATGTATTCATACATATGCTTTTGACTTCATGCACTCATGCATATAATTTATGTATTACTCACACATATACTTCATGCTTTACCTATTTTATGTTGTTTTGCTTCATGGTATATATGGACATGCTAAGAAACTTAATAATGTGCTCTAATACATGACTATTCCATTTTTTATGCTTTGCGTTTGTGAAATTCATGCCTTATATGTATTTATTTGTATTTGTCGAGTGTATCTACAAGCATTCTTATGCCTATGCTCTTGATGTATGAACATTTCGTGCATTATGCTTCATGTCAAGTGTATTTGTGTGTATGCTTGAGTGATCTTAATTTTCTTCTAAAATTCATGCCCCATGATTACACTTCATGTATCTCATGTGTATTTTTATTGAATGCATTCATTCCATGCATAGAAGTAAATTTGAGTGTACTTGAATTCTCTACATATTCATGTCTCAAGTAATGACTAAATGCTTCTCGCTCCATGTGTGTAGTTCCTATATGTATGCTTCATGTGTGATAATATGAATACTTCACACTTCATCTAATTGTAAATGGTGTGTGTCCTCATGCTTGAATTCCTATATGTACTTTGTGTGTATTCATGCATATGATTTTACCAAACATGTATTACCAAACCTTGCATGCATTACAAGTAATCATCTATTCTCATGTGAATGATTCATTCTTATATGTATGATCCACGACTCTATGGAGATGTGTACTACTGATTGCAAAAAAATTCTTACAAATAATTCATGCAAACACTCCATGTATATGTTTCATGAGTTTATGATATGTTTCACCTCTTCTATATATTTAGATACTTTCTTATGTCTCAAATGTTTTCAACATATTTTCTTCATGAATACTCTTCTCATATATGGCAGTGTTTGATGTGTATTCAAATGTAATTCAAAGACCTACATGTGTAGATGTTTGTGGAACTTGTATTTGAGTGTATGATTCTATGACAGATTTTTCGACCCAATGGACTCTCTAACTCTTATAAGGTTTTTCACCTAAAAGGAGAGAGATTAAATCCAAAAATGCTTATGTAACACTCAAATTAGGATGTATGTAATGTGATATGATGTAAATGATCTTAACTAAATGCAATTGACTGATTAAGATGATCTAAAATGGATGCAAATGTGTAATTTAAGCTATGTTTGAAAACACACTATGATATGCAAAAAACTATGAAAATGAAGAAATTATACAGAACCGAAGGTACAGGGGTAAATATGAGTGCACTTGGATTAAATGTGAGATATCTAGAGTGTATGGAATTCTGATGAATTTTACTAATTTTTCACAGTGGGACTCATTCGCTAAGGGTGGTGAATCAGTCCTCCAATTGGTGAAAAAGTGTCAAGAATTGATTTTTGACAGTCAGAAGCTGAAACCTAAGAAATATAATTTTTAGACCTATAGGTGGGACTCATTCACCATGGGTGGTGAATTAGCCCACCTACAAAAATTTGGAAAATCAAAGGAAGATTTTGTGGAGTTAAACTTGCAATCTTGTCTCCCATAGGCCTCTACTTCTAAAATTGTCGGATTCAGGTCTAAAAGTAACTTTTGTTGATGATTTGAATTGAATGATGAGAAGAAGACTTAAATGAATTTTAAACTTTATTTCTAATGTTTTTCAAGCTTTCAAAGGACTTAAATTTGCAAACAAACAAGACAAAAGAGAGATATGTTGAAGGTTAGGGCATCAGGGTTTGCCTTAGTCAAACCCCGTTTAAGTAATTAAACCAAATTGATGAATGAAAGGAATGAAACATGCAACAATGAAATGGATTACCTTTCCATGATGATTGATCTTGGAAGTATGCAACATAACATATAGAATATGCCCTTAAAAGTCTGAAAATTGCTCTTTAAATGCCTTGAAACCTAAGTTGCTTGATAGAAGATTGACAAAATAAGAGATGATAAGAAGATTATGGATTGAAGACTTTAGAGATTAGAAGAATATTGAGGATGTCAAAATGAGGGGAAAAACACCTATTTATACAATCTTGTGCCTTAGTATTTGTTCATACCTCATCACAGGCTGACATCAAGTGATTTTTAAGTAAAAAAGCAAAAGGAAATTTTAAATATTTTGAAATTAGAGCCAAGAAGGACTCATTTGCCACCCATGGTGAATGGGTCCCACCTTGGACTCAAAAGTGGGTTTCAGGAATTAACTTGCATTTAATATTGTTTGTCAAGTTTACATTCAAAAATACACTTAATTAGGCCATATGAGGGAATAAAGGGGTCAATTAAGTCATAAGAAAGGTGTAAATAAGGAGATATGCCTAGAAAAGTGTGATTTACAACACTTTAAAATAGGAATTAATAATGAATAAAAATGAATATTTAAATGAATTATAGGGTATGTGTGGGATCATCATGGAAAAAATAGGCCCTTAAGTGGCAAAAAATTCAGAAAAATCAGAGTTAGGAAACTTGACGTAAAAAATTGAATAAGTTATCTATATTATTTTAAAAATATGTAAGAATAGAATCTATAGAAAATTGAATGTAGTTTCTAAACTACTAGGTTTGTTTTTTTTAAATCTATGGTGAAAATTTGAAATTTCAATGCAGTAGTACTTAAATTTCAAGGAAAAAATAAGTAGGTGTCTGTCTAACCACCCTAACCACAATAAAATGATAATATTTTTTTATAATATTTTAGATATAAGTAGAGGACTCATGTTATAATGTGATGAATATTTCATTGTAATTTTTTTCCAAGTAAATAATTAATTATGAATTTTTTATTACAACTTTTAAAAATATAAAAAACTTGTATGTCGACCACCTTAACTTGGTCAAAACTTCATGAAATTAATTTTTTTTTTTTTTTAATCCTATAGTATGTGAAGCATAGAATGTGATGCATATTTTGGATTCAAAAATGTGATATTTTTGAAAGCTATAGATGTTTTTCAATCAGCCTATCAATCAAGACTTTAGTCATAATTTGAATAGAAAATGAATAATAATTACTTATTAAATTCAAAGTAAAGCATAGTTTATATTGGTGGAAAGCTAAGAATCTCCTTTAAAAACCCTCTTCATTTCATCAATTTTGGGTAAAAAAAAGTTGTCAACCACATACCCATCATATTACCACTTTTCAGCCCATCACGATCCTGCAGATACCTTATAATAAAGAGTCTAGAAGAGTGTAGAAATGTATTAAAACACTTCACAACACCTTCACAAGATTTTGCTAAATGAATTTTGTTTAGTTTGCAAGGGTCCAAAACCTAGTGTGGATGCATAAAATACTTCACAACACTAGATTAAGGCCTCATTAAGTTTGTTTTATCATGAATTAGTCCCATATCAAGCAAAGGGTACTTTTTTCTATGACACATTTAGCCCCCACTTTAGTGAGAGGACAAACTTGCTTCCTCACACTAAAGTAGACATTCAAGAGAGAGATCCACATGTATTCCAAGCCCCCGAGATACAAAATCATACAAAGGAAAGGTGGAAAGAAAGATAAGATGAAAAATATGTTCTCACTTTGGGGCCACGAAACTAGTTGTTTGCAGGGTGAGAAGGCCAAAAAAGTAAGATACATATGCTAGTTGGTATGCACTCACAAACACAAAAGTGGATATGGGGAAAATTCATGCCACTAGTTGGGCTTCCTGCTCAACCATGCTAAAGCTATACCTATTCGATAACTTTAACAAGGTGCCACAAAGAGACAAATGCCATGAACAAAAAGAAAAAGTACCACGGTCATGCAAGCTACATTATACAAGGTGGAAAAATGAAAAAATGTCAAGAAAATGTAAAATATATTCAAAGGGATTTTGTTTGATTCATGCAATTGTCTCATCTTAGGGAACATTATGCCCAATGTCTCCAAGAGAGGATAATATCATCATGGGAAACATTGTACCTAATGCTTCTGAGAGAGGGAATCGCTGGAAAAAGAAAATCACACAATGAAATGTGAGTGGTGATGTATGCCCCCACTTTAAAGCGGTTGCTAACACCATTGCTGTGAGAAATTTCTTTAAAGTAGAAGAAGAAGAAGAAAATAGGAAAACATGAGAGCTTATGCGAAAAGCCCTATGCCAAGTCATATGTTTTCGATAAGCTACGTTGTGTTAAGGAAAATAAGGAAAGGGAGTATGTCACATGCAAATCAATCTTAAGACATGTCGTCCACATCCCAAGATTGCTTTTATATGTATTCATGAAAACTTAATGAGTAGTCAAAAGAGATAACGAAAAGTCATGTGCAAAGGATGAGGTTGTATAACTCTTTCCCCCTACTTAGTGTAGAACAAAGGTGGGCCGAAAAGATTGATGAAAGGTATGCAAGAGTGAAAATCAATAGAAATTAGAGGAATTAGATCCCCCATAGAGGGAAGCATACCAAACTCCTAGAAATGTATTTTATGACTCAAGGCATAACATTCATTAGTGGTGTGACCATGAACTCTATGGTATGCACAAAAGAAAGTCTTATCATAACATTTCTTGCTAGTTCTAGAAGGGAGGGTGATCAAGTGATCTTGGAGGAGTCTCAACAAGATACCCTCTTGATCAAGAGGAGAAGATGGTGGTGTGATTGGGGTCAAAGATACATCTTGCATAGGTGTCATGTACTTACACAAGACTCTGTAGATTGCAAGATTTTGTCTTCTTCATTATAGGACATAAAATCTAATGAATTCAAATCATAAGTGTTTTGTGAGATGACATTTTGAACATTGTGTGAAGGATGATATTCAAGACCACTAGTTTGTAAGGATTATGTGAGATTATTGATGGTGGATGAAGGTGGGAAAAGAATGAGGGAGTTGTTAGGATTTCCTATGGGATATGTATGAGGTTCATTGATTAAAGGGGTTCTAATGGAAACTTGTGCATCCATATCCTCAGTAGGCTTATTGTGATCTATCTCAATGTAAGGGCAATCAAGAATCAAATGAGTAGGGAAAGAAGAAATATTCTGAGTGTTGCCATAATCCAATGCCATGATATTCTCCCTAGGAGAGTTTGGAGAAGAACAAGAAGGCACATGTGCTTGACAAGTAAGGCCTAGTTCTTCTACAATAACTACTTTGCTAATAGGGGAATGAACAATGATGGGATTATGAGGAGGAGGGAGTGCTAGGTGAGTGTCTATTACCATTAAGGTCTCATTCTCTTGTTCCATAGTATCTACCCTAAAAGGAGAGCTTGTAATATATTCATCTAAGTTTAAGGTTAGGGGAGGAGCTTCATCACGAGTGGAGGTATCAAGAGAAGAACCGCTATGGTTGTCAAATAGATCTTCCCATAGGATATGGACATTAGGGAAGGGAGGATCAAGGGTATCATGATTTTGAATAGGAATATATCCTAACACCAACCCATCCTATTTACATCAAGAAGGGATATTAGGAGATGAACAAGATTGAGTATCATGATCATGGCAATTTGGTAAGGTGACAGTTAGGAATGTGTTTATGATTTCATGCTCTTGTTGTGTACAATCATCCAAAGGGGAATAAGGAGATGGACAATCACTACTTTCAAGGCTTGTAACTTCTTGCATCTCAATACCTTTGTCACTAGTAGGAGAGGTATCGAAAGATGAACAAGAATGTGTTTTAGGATTGTCAACATTACTATTCTCACCAAAGGGCAATGTAAGAGTAAGAATTGAATTAATGGATTGTTTCTTAAAGTTCTTGTTATGGTACTCAAAAGGAAACTCATAAAAAGGAGTATTATTCATATCGAATCCATGTTTAATCAAGTCAAGAGCACATCTTGTAAAAGAAAACATGTTGAAATGAAAGAAAGTACAATGCAATGCAATGTTACAATCTGAAAATGTGGTGAGTGCAAAAAAGTGAGATAAAATAATGCATGAAATGAGCTATTTTGAGTGAGATCTAGTGAAATGTAACTAATTGATATATACAACTTAAGGCACCAAACAAAAGCCTAAAAACAAATTTCTAAAATCTATAGTGTTGTTTCAGGGGTCAAAAGGGACTAATTCACCCAAGTTGGTGAATGAGTCCTAATAGGGACTTTTTTCAAAATATTAGAAATTTTAGGCTGAATTTTAGGAATTCTGAGAGCCAAAACATAGACCTAAATGAAAAATGTAGAATTTCAATAAATTTAAATGAATTTAAATGCAACAAATGCAACCTAAAGGCACTTTTTATGAATGCGAGTTTTAAAACCTAGAATGCAAACGAATCATGCAAATTCTAATGCAAGTTCAATGCAAGCCTAGATCTATGATAAAGGACTCCAAATAATACTAGAAAGTATTCTAAAATTTGGGTTCACCAAAATGTGACATAGATTTTTGGACCCAATGGACTCTCTAACTCTTATAGGGTTTTTCACCTAAAAGGAGAGAGATTAAATCCAAAAATGCTTATGTAACACTCAAATTAGGATGTATGTAATGTTATATGATGTAAATGATCTTAAATAAATTCAATTGACTAATTAAGATGATCTAAAATGGATGCAAAAGTGCAATTTAAGCTATGTTTGAAAACACACTGTGATATGCAAACAACTATAAAAATGAAGAAATTATCCAGAATAGAAGGTACAGGGGTAAATCTGAGTGCACCTAGATGAAATGTGAGCTGTCTAGAGTGTATGGAATGCTGATAAATTTTACTGATTTTTCACAGCGGGACTCATTTGCCAATGGTGGCGAATCACCCCTCCAATTGGTGAAAAAGTGTCAGGAACTGATTTTTGACAGTCAGAAGTTGAAACCTGAGAAATATAATTTTTAGACCTATAGGTGGGAATCATTCACCATGGGTGGTGAATTATTCCACCTACAAAAATATAGAAAATCAATGGAAGATTCTGTGGAGTTAAACCTGCAATCTTGTCTCCCATAGGCCTCTGCTTCTAAAACTGTCGAATTCGGGTTTGAAAGTAACTTTTGTTGATTATTTGACTTGAATGATGAGAAGAAGACTTAAATTAATTTGAAACTTTATTTGTAATGTTTTTAAAGCTTCCAAAGGACCTAAATATGCAAACAAACAAGACAAAAGAGAGATATGTTGAAGGTTAGGGCATGGGGGTTTGCCTTAGTTAAACCCTGTTTAGGTAATTAAACCAAATTGATGAATGAAAGGAATGAAACATGCAAAAATTGAATGGATTAATTTTCCATGATGATTGATCTTGGAATTCTGCAACATAACATGTAGAATCTTCCCTTAAAAGTTTGAAAATCGATCTTTAAATGCCTTGAAACCTAAGTTGCTTGATAGAAGATTGATGAAATTAGAGTCCAAGGTGGGACTCGCTCGCCACTGTTCATACCTCATCGCAGGCCGATATCAAGTGATTTTCAAGTAAAAACCCAAAAGGAAATTTGAAATATTCTAAAATTAGAGCCAAGAAGGATTCATTCACCACCCATGGCGAATGGGTCCCACCTTGGACTCAAAAAGTTGGTGTTGGGAATTAACTTGCATTTAATATTGTTTGTCAGGTTTACTTTCAAAAATACACTTAATTAAGCCATATGAGAGAATAAAGGGGTCAATTAAGTCATAAGAAATATGTAAATAAGGAGATATGCCTAGAAAAGCGTGAAAGTTGGTTATAAGACTTTACAACACTTTAAAATAGGACTTAATAATGAATAAAAAGGAATATTTAAATGAATTATAATAAAAAGAGTCTAGAACTAGAAGAATGTAGAAATGTATTACAAAACTTCACAACAAACTAGAGTCTCATCACATTTTTTCTGTAGACTTTAAAAATATTTTTTGAAATTTTTTGGAATTAGATTGCACTTCTTTTTCCATCTCCCACAATGGTTTTTTTAAAAAAACAACATTTTAAAAAAGTGGCCTGTATAACGCATAATTTTTTTTCCATGAACGATAAAATTCTAATTCTTTTGAATTTATATTTGTAACTCCAATATCTAGTGCTTCCACTTGGTTAGACAATTTTTTATTGAATATTTTTTCTTTAATCAAGTTTCGAAGTCAAACCAATTACAATTCAGACATAGTGCGGCCATATAATGCATAACTTTTTTTGTATATATCGAAATTCAATTTATTTTTGTTGGAACAAGGACTTCAATATCTGGTGCACTCATATTTTTCAATTTTATTTTTTTTATAATCTGCGATTTTTCCACATGTGTAGAACAGAGACCTTCATTTTAATAAAACTTAAAACACAAATACATAATAAAACCAAAACATATTAAAATTATATTCGTTGGATAGCTTGTTCCGAGAACTACTTGATTCCAGTTGGTTTTGTGAAGATTCCTCCATTTTCATCCTCAACTTGACTCCAAAGTGCCAAAATCTAGGTTTTTTGGGGGTCTCAGGGGGGATGAGGAATAAGGGGGTTTCGAACGAACCCCTAGGGGTTCGTTCGAACCAGGGTTCATTTGAGCCCTGGTTCATTCGAAACCCCCTTCTATAAGGGGTTTTGTTGGCTTTTTTGGTGGGAAAGAATTAAAAGGGTTCACCCAAACCCAAGTTCTATTGAACCCCTAATGGGTTCAGTCGAACCAATAGGTTCTAGGAATGTGTAGGATCATGATGGGCCAAAAAGTGGCAATATGATGGGTATGTGGCTAATGACTTTTTTTTACCCAAAATTTATGAAACAAAAAGGGTTTTTAAAGGAGATTCTCAACTTTCCACCAATATAAATTATGCTTTACTTTGAATTTAATAAGTAATTATTATTCATTTTCTATTCGAATTATGACTAAAGTCTGAGTGATAGGCTGATTGAAAAGCATATATAGATTTCAAAAGATATCACATTTTTTTAATCCAAAACATGCGTCACATTATATTCTTCACATACTATAGGATTAAAAAAAGAAAAATTGAATTTCATGAAGTTTTGACCAAGTTAAGGTGGTCAAACATACGAGTTTTTTATATTTTTAAAAATTGTAATAAAAATTCATAATTAATTATTTACTTGGAAAAAAAATACAAAAAAATATGTATCACATCTGGAATTAGTCCTCTACTTATATCTAAAATATTATAAAAAAATATTATCATTTTATTGTGGTTAGGGTGGTCAGACAGACACCTACTTCTTATTTTTCCCGAAATTTAAGTATTGCGTATTGAAATTTCAAATTTTCACCAAATAGTTTTTTTTTAAACAAACCTAGTAGTTTAGAAACTACATTCAATTTTCTACATATTCTATTCTTATATATTTTTGAAATAATATAGATAACTTATTCAATTTTTTATGTCAAGTTGCCTAACTCTGATTTTTCTAATTTTTTTGCCACTTAAGGGCCTGTTTTTTCCATGATGATCTTGCACATACCCTTCTAGTGAACCCCTAATGGGTTTAGTCGAACCAATAGGTTCGTAGTAACCCCTAAAATCAATTTTTTTTCCATGCATTCATTTTTTGTGAGTTTTCCTTCCTCACTTGAATTGTAAACCACTATTGTGGCTTCACCCTGACTTGATGAGACCCATCAAGATACGATTTTGTTTCTCTTGTATTAATATCTCAAAAAATGATGAAAATGAAGGTGTAGTATATGCAAAGCCCATAGTCAACCTATGAGTATGAAATCTAGAAACAAAAGCAGCATAATCAGGACCAAGTTTTTTCAATGTATTGTAAAACAATAAAATGTCATTCTTATCAATTCCAAATGATTTACATTTCTCTCTTAGATAATTAACCTTGGTGATGTAGTCCTAGATATTTTCAAAGTTCTTAGGATCAAGGCTCATCAATTCATTATCAATTTGGTATCCTCTTACTTCATTTGTAGAGTTATACAATGTTTTTAATTTATCCCAAGCTCATGAGAACTCTTATATAATTCAATTTGAAGCAATATATCTTTAGAAACTAGTTTACGAAGAAATCCAAGAGCTTTGGTATGTTCAATCATCCATTTTATCTTTTCATCTAAATCTATAGGTTTAAGCACCTTATTTTTGACATATAGAGAGTGACCTTCATTCCTTAGAACACTCCATGCATTTTGATGCCATGTTGAATAGTTATATGATGTTAGCAAAGGAATCTTAGAATGATCCATGAAAAGAGAAGAGCATAAGAAAAAAAAAAATGCACCAAGAGGGACTCCCAAATCAATCAATCAAGAAACCCCTAATTATATGATGTGGCACTTTATATGTAGTGTGTTTACAATACTAGAATTGTGTTCCAGATTTACAATGTCAAGATGGAAAAAGTATAACAATATCTCAAAATGATATCCTCAAATTGAAAGTAATCTTTCCCAATATGATTTACACTGAAAATGAAGCCTTCAGAAGAGGAAAAAACATCTCCAGGTTGCAGTATGTTCAAGTAATCAACCAAAATACAAATTTGAACAAATATGAATAAAAGATACTTGGGGTTAAATCTAGAAAAGTGCATGAACAGAAATGTATAACTCCTTAATACCTTTCCAATATCGCAAGAATCATAAAAGTTAGAGATCATGGAAAAAATTTATGATCTCAAAGGTCCAAAAAGGAAAATATGACTTCAATCATCAATAAAATTCATTGGAGGAAAAATATAAAAAATGGCTTGCACCACCATGAAGTTCTTAGAACTATCTTTCCATCGATATCTTGTTTACAAAATTTTGACACTCAGGTAGAAAGTTATGCTCTGTAGAAATCATTTTCCCTATTAGGGATTTTGGGGGACAATTTTAAGCACCAGGGGGTTAAAATTCAACCTCTTGATCCACAATATGACCTTAGTGCTTAATATTTAAAAAAATAAAAAAGTTTTTAAAATTCCAGCTCTCGATCCACAATATGACTATAGTGAATGCATAGAACTCTAGAAGTGGCTTGCAAACCTTCCCGATGTACCATGGATATTTGGGGGCGGAATTCAACATGGTTGAGAATATGGAAGATAAAAGAGGTGGCATTGATGTAGATTGGAAAGGAAATGAATAACACTTCTAGGTGAGACTCAAAAACAAACTTAATCTGATAGATCCTTTAGAGAAGAAAAAGGACCAATGTAAGTCTGTGTGGTACACCTAGTGCAATTCTCAGAAAGGAGGAAGGAGGATTTATTGTAGGTTAGAAAAATTCTATACCAACAAAGATTGGTATAATTTCGCTCCTCTAGACGGGGGTTAGAGTTTGATGGTCTACCCCTACACACTCTCTAATCACCACCCAATTAAAACCAACTTAATTTTGAACTTATATAGGAAAAAAGAAGGGAAGAATGGGAAAATATTCATCCTCAATGTTAGTTTGCTAAAAGGTGATAGTTGCAAAGATACCATTTACACCCTTAGGGAAGTAAATAATAATCTCCTTGGGAATGTAGGGGAAATAAAAAGGTGGGAGGTCACTGTAGAGGGATGGAGAGTACTATGTTAAACAATTGGAAAGTACATGGCACTAGAAAGGAGGAAGGAGGAAAACAACCTCCAAGAGGAGTTGTTGAAGGTAGAAATAAGGTTGCAAAATAATCCAGCTGATGTGAATGTAAATGAGGAAATGGTAATAACCAAGAATGCTCTTAGGAGATTACAAGAACACGAGTTGCAATGCCTAAAAATAAGGGCCAAACTCAATTGGCTTGAAAATGGGGATAAAGGGTCCATATTCCTCTTCAAGTTCCTAAAAGAGAAGGGTATCAAAGAACAAATAGATAAAATATTCCAAGATGTCACACTCTTCACCACATAGGAGGATATGTGAAAGCATTTATTCCTCTTCTTCAAGGTTCTCTTTTCCTCTAAAGGTGATACTGAGGAAGGGAGAAATGCAAGGAATCTCATTAAATAGACGGTCCCCCCAAGATCTCCCAAGAGGATGCTAGGCTCTTGGATAAGAACATCAACAAGGAAAAAATCAAGATTTCCATCAACTCAATGAGCAATGACAAGTCCCTAGGGGTAGATGGTCTCTCGATTGAGTTATATAAGTCCTTTTTAGATTGGATGTGTGAGGATCTTTACCAATTATATATGGAACAATTTTACAAAGGCTCTCTGGGAGATAAAATTAATAGAGGAATAATCAAGAGCCTTACAACCCAAAGAAGAAGACAAAACAAGCATCAAGAACTAGAGGCCAATAACACTCTTGAATGTCTCCTACAAAATCCTGGCCAAAGTTCTTGAATTAAGACTGCTCAAAATCCTCCCAAAGTTCATTAACAATACCCAAACAGGCTTCATCAAGGGGAGGTATATTTTGGAGAACCTCATCACCAGTTGGGAGGCTATGGAATGGGGTAGAATCTCCAAAAAAACACTACTATGTTGCTACTTGATTTTGAAAAATCCTATTATAGGGTTGAATGGTCCTTCCTAAGAACTACCCTAGAGGCCTTTGGCTTCTCACATCACTTTTGTATATGCTATTCACCCTAATTAAGGATGCATATGCCCAAGTGGATATCAATGGCTCACTATTTGAAAAATTTAGGCTGGAAAGCTCCATAAGGCAGGGCTACCCCCTAGCACCGACCCTATTTTCCATAGCCTCTGATGCATTGCACTTCCTGCTAAGACACAATGTTGCAACACCAAAAATAAAAGGTCTTTATCTTCTAGATAACAATGAGCTGCTAAATATATAATTTGTTGATGACACAACTATCTTTATAGAGCTAGAGGAGGAAAACATGGAGAGGTTACTTTGTAACCTTAATCTATACTGCAAAGCCTCTAGAGAAAAAATATTTGGGGCCAAATCTATTATGTTGGGTTGGTCAGAAAATCCACTAGAATGGTTACAAAAAATTGACTTCCAATGAGGGGCCCAGACAAGTAGGTGGGATATCTTGGCGTACCATTGTCAATCAACCCATGCCTAAAGGACATGTGGCTATGGATCAAGGAGAAAATAGAAAAGAATATGGATGGATGGAATAAGATATACCTTTCCCTAGCTGGTAGATTTCAAGTATGCAAGAAAATCCTCTCATCCTACTTTATTTATTTTGCTTCAGTATGGTTCTTCAATAGCTATCAAATAAAAGAGATCCAAAAGAAAATGAGAGGATTCCTTTGGTTAGATGGGAAAGGAAAAAGAAAGAAGCATGTAGTCAGATGGGACTAGTGTTGCATGGCTAAATACCAAGGGGGGATGGGTCTAAAGACCTAGAAAGGCAAGGAATAGCCTTAGCTAGAAATGGATCTTTAAAGCCCTAGAAGGAAACGAGCCATGGAAAGTACCAATAAGAAACAACATTCAAATGGCCACTCTCAAGTATGCAAAATCATGGAATAACCTACCATTCAATGATCTACTCCAATCAAAACAACCAATTGTGTTTGCTAGTTCAAAGGTCTTCAAAAAAATTTGGAAAGCATGGGAGAGTATAAAAAAGGATGCCTCCAATCTTGAATTTTCTACCCTATATGGGAATGCATTACATCTTACCAGGTCAATTTAGTGGAACTTGGAACATAATGGGAATCCTCTAACATCACTCCAAGGTTGCTCAACCAAGAAATGGGCACAAGATGGGATAAAAACCTTGAATGATATCTCAGTAAATGACATATTAAAGGAATGGGAAGTGGTGTAATTTTAATTCTGAATATCCTCTTCTAGTCAGAGAACCTATTTGGAAATAAAACAAGCATGGGATCTTGCCCCTCCTCTCAATCTGGATAGTCCAAATGCCATGTTGGAAAAATGGTTGGTTTGGAACGGTAGCATACCAATTAAGAACCTTTAGGAAAAGATCATATATAAAGAACTAACTCATAATGAATCCCTAAATGAACACCTTAAAAAATCATGGGAAATAAAGTTAAATAGCAAAAAATGGAAAGAAATTTTCTCTCCAAATTGGTCCCACGTAATTAAAAAGGAATGTCTAAGATGGATGATTCTATTACAAAGAGTCCCAATTAAATGGAAGCATGGTGATATTGAAATCTGCAACATTTGTAAATTTCTTGAAATAGTTGATTGCATCTTTTTTAAGTGATTATATGCAAATGAAATTATGGGAACTCATATGTAATAATTTGTTAATTTGGAAAACAAACAACAAAGTAAATTGGAAAGAAATATTATTATGCAATGATAAAAACTACGAAAAAAATATTTTTTTTTTGTCACTATTTAGCTAATGAAGTTCTTTGGCATTTGTGGAAAGATAGAAATGGGGAAAAATTTAGTGGAAAGAGGAGAATCCTTACTAAGTCAACAAAAATACTCATATTTTTTGATATTTCTTCATAGGTAGTCATGACAATGAAGGTTTCTAAGGGTAAGTTTCTCAAGCTCATGAAAGATAGAGTGGTATTAATCAACTAGAATGAGGTCAAGTTTGGACATAATTGGAAGGTGGGGCAACCTAGCCTAGCAACCTTCATGGCTACACTTGAAAACTTCTAGAAAGAGTTCAACAAGAAGGTAAAATTTGAATAGGAAAAACACCATGCTAGATCTCCAAGACTCCATACAAACGATAACTAGGAAGTGGAGGAGATATTCTAATTAGATGAACTAAGGGTTGTAGAGACTATTGCTAGCTAGAATGATCTTGACACTGTTAGTGAAAGTAGGAATATTTAAATAGGTTATTCATACATGCTTCTATCTTTATGTATATGGTGCAGAGGATATATTTGCTCATAATACATAGTTCCTTTTTGAATGATGCATAGTAAACGAAGGATACATTTTCTTGTGATACATAGTTCCTTTTTGTAAAATGTTGCACAACTATTTTTGTACAAGATCTCTTAAGCATACATATATGTAATGGTTAAAATATTAGGGGGGGCATGAACTTCTAAAATAGGGGGACAAATGTTGAACATGATGACAACAATGTAATGTTTTGATGTACTCCTTTGACTGCTCTATCATTAATACAAAAACATCAGTCACTCAAGGACTCAAACCTCTAGGATCACCTACAAAAACCAAAAAAAACCTTCTACAAGAGGGAAAAGATAGAACACATATTTACAATAATGGATGCAAGATATGGCTAATATGTAATATGCAAGATTGCAATGATATATTA
The DNA here is from genome assembly GCA_007258455.2 of Sequoia sempervirens. Taxonomy (NCBI): domain Eukaryota; kingdom Viridiplantae; phylum Streptophyta; class Pinopsida; order Cupressales; family Cupressaceae; genus Sequoia; species Sequoia sempervirens. The sequence goes on from VDFB02270651.1 coordinate 656,947,024, forward strand.
GATTCATACAACTGAACTGAATTTTCTAGGATGTACAAGTGATTCCTTGCTTATAAAGGAAAAATGTGAGATAGGATTAGACAAGATCTTGACATGTGTCTTAATCCTATATAATGAGACAACTACCTCAAAAAATATTAAATGACTTAAGAGACAAGCATTAAATGCCAACAAATAAGATAAGATATGGTGACAACTAATGATAACTAGAAAGATTCCCTCCTATGACCTAAGTGGACTTAACATGTAAATAGGACCTAGATAGGTAAAACACCTATTTACACCAATGGTTGACATATCCAAAATAATAATTTAACTAATTATTTTCCAATTACCTAAATCCATTCAATTTTTTAACTACCATTAAAAAATAACTTTGATTATCAAGAATAATCAATATTCAATAATTGAATAAAAATACTTTCAACTATAGATAATTACTCCATGAAATTTATATATTTTTCTAAATAAGTTATTCCCCTAAATAAACTATTAATTCTAAGGAATTATAAAAAATTCAATTAATATTAATTATTGAAACACTTTAATCCACTTTAATTAACTCTCCTAACTATGAACTAAATTAATCAAATATTAATCTAATATACCAAATTATCATCCACAATAAATTATAAATGATCAAGCAATAATGTGTCTTCATGATAAATCAATAACATATAGATTCAAATATCATCATAATTTAAAATATAAATCACCATCTAAGATGAGGCATTGCATCCTTATTTGGGACCACTCTACTCAAAATTTGGTGAAAGGCTACAACATCTAAAATATGAGAGCTCAATTTGGACTCAAAATATACAAAAAATGCAGTCTAAGTACACATAGCTTTGGTGTTTACAAGACCCTCCTTTCCCAATATAGTCTTTATAGAATTTAGGTTCATTCATTTGGTATGAAAATGATATTACAAATGCAATGATAAAAACTAACCTTGTAATAAGGAAGCCCCTATTGGAGGCACAACACTAAAGTGAGAACCTTTTGGAATTCATTAAATATTATGACCTTCAAGACATGGAAAAAATAAATAAATAAATCCTAGAATGATCTACTAGATAGGAGTCGGCCAACTTAAAAGAGGTCCTTCATAAATAACAATTATGTGTCATTTTTTATGAAGAGAAGAGCATGCCAAGCCTTGAAAAAATAGTGGTTAATTGCAACTATTTTTTTCCATTCATTTTTGTATATTGAAGATAGTTTACAAAATATTTACAATATAAAGGCCCAAAGGGCCAAATCGCTAAGTACTATCACCATATTAGGAACATACTATGTCCACCCATAATCCAAAAATAATTAAAATATAGGTATAAAATTAAATATTACAACAATAATAAAAAAAAATGAATAAGTCCAAGATTATAAAACACCATAAAATCTAAAGAGAGATCAAGACTACTCTAAGAGTTTCTTAATATTGTTAAAAAACATAATACCTGCAATGTATAATCCATTTCCTACATAACCTCATGAGAGAAAAATATGCACGCAAGCTTACAACATTACAATAATTATGTAAATATCAAATAGACAAGCCACAAGATAACACAAGATATATCCTGAGAAAAACCTCAAGAGGGAAAAACCAGCCTCCAATAGTATCCATACTCCATTTATTATTCAACTACAAATAATACATACAATTATAGAGTTATAATGAATAATTCTAAAACATCAAGTCTCTCCAATACATCCTCCATGTGTCCAAGAATGAATCCACACATCCCATGCCATGCTTCACATATGCACTCACAAGAGAAGTTCAATACAATGACATCCCACTCACCTAGCCAATCTTAACCACTAAACATGTGTTTTCTTCTATAGACACAATCTCACATAAACACAACCAAGTGGTAAGATTAAACCATGTGCCTCAAAACCATGAGAAAACAAAACTATTGAATCCTCAGTTAATATTGGGTACTAAGTTTGCACATTATTAAATATATTTGCCTAAATATTAAATAATTATCCTATATCTCCTACACATAAAATAATTTAATTTTGTGGTATATTTTGAGTCCAAATTGAGCTCTCATATTTTAGATGTTATAGCCTTTCACCAAATTTTGAGTAGAGTGGTCCCAAATGAGGACGCAATGCCTCATCTTAGATGGTGATTTATATTTTAAATTGTGATGATATTTGAATCTATATGTTATTGATTTATCATGAAGACACATTATTGCTTGATCATTTATAATTTATTGTGGATGATAATTTGGTATATTAGATTAATCTTTGATTATTTTAGTTCATAGGTAGGAGAGTTCATTCAAGTGGACTAATGTGTTTCAATAATTAATATTAATTGAATTTTTATAATTCCTTAGAATTAATAGTTTATTTAGGGGAATAAATTATTTAGAAAAATAGATAGATTTCATGGAGTAATTATCTATAGTTGAAAGTATTTTTATTCAATTATTGAATATTGATTATTCTTGATAATCAAATTTCTTTTTTTTATGGTAATTAAAAAATTGAATGTATTTAGGTAATTGGAAAATAATTAGTTAAATTATTATTTTGGATATGTCAACTATTGGTGTAAATAGGTGTTTTACCTATCTAGGTCCTATTTACATGTTAATTCTACTTAGGTCATAGGAGGGAATCTTTCTAGTTATCATTAGTTGTCACCATATCTTATCTTATTTGTTGACATTTAATGCTTGTCTCTTAAGTCATTTAATATTTGTTGAGGTAGTTGTCTCATTATATAGGATTAAGACACATGTCAAGATCTTGTCTAATCCTATCTCACATTTTTCCTTTATAAGAAAGGAATAATTTGTACATCCTAGAAAATTCAGTTCAGTTGTATGAATCTAATATATCACTGCAATCTTGCATATTGCATATTAGCCATATCTTGCATCCATTATTGCAAATATGTGTTCTAGCTTTTCCCTCTTGTAGAAGGTTGTTTTTGGTTTTTGTAGGTGATCCTAGAGTTTGAGTCCTTGAGTGACTGATGTTTTTGTATTAATGATAGAGTAGTCAAATGAGTACCACAAATAAATAATTATATAATTACAATATTATAATTAATCAATTTTATACAAGGTCTACAACACCAAATCCTAACATATATAATGTTAAGCATAAATACCAATTTTTTTCTCTTCAAAATCCTCTTAATCAAAATTAAAATGTTCAATCAAATTTTAACATTATGGTAAATAAATACATCATAGAATCTTTGTTTCATCCTAATCAATATAACATAATACTTTATTTAGTCACCAAGTTTACTAGAAAATTTCTTTATACCAAACCTCTATCCACATTAATAGGTCTCTTCCCATGAATATTTTGAATTCTTGCACTTGATTGATCATCAACTCCATAAGTGGGTTGAAAAGGTTGATAATCACTTCCCTCCCTATTAGATCACCACTCAACATGCTCCAAATAATTTTTGTGTAAGGTAATAGATCCCAAATTATAACCTATAAAATATTCCTTTTGAATGTTTAAGATCTTAGTAATCTACAAGACAATAGAGGAGAAGATGAATTCATAAAAAAATAAAAAAATCACCTCCTTTTACCTCAAAATATGTCATTGTTCCTAGCTCTCTAAATACACAACATCACTTTAGTAGATAAAAAAAGATAAAAAATATATTTCATTATGTAGCCCATAAAAATGACCAACCAAAATATCAATCCAACAAATATAGTCCTTATTATCCCAATCGACACCCCACATGTTCCAAATATTTTTTAGGAAAAGGGAAATAAAAAAATAAGTGAAAACAAGTTTCCTCACTATTATAGATAGATTGAGGAGACAAAAAAAACTTGAATAATTTAGAAAAAAACAACAACCAACTATGAAGTAGTAACCACCAAAAATATGCATTTTTTGGATCAATCCAAGAGGGTCAAATACCAAAAAAACCTAGACTTCCAAATCAAAGGGGAAAAGTAACATCCCACTTAAGCTTTAGGTAGTAAAAAAATCCTATGTATAATGATTTATATCATACTAGGGATTTTAGTTAAGGGATGTTTGTCTTTACACTTAATGGTATCCCAAATTTTAATGTTAAAAAAGGTTTTAATAAGCATAGAGATTTTTTTCACAACCCTTGACAACATAGAGAAAAATATCCTTTGAAATCTAAAAATAGATAATAGACCTTAGTAATGTGACCTTTACTAAGAGATATGTGTTTAATATTATAGGAAATATTTTAATAAATAGCTTTAAAATTATAAACATCTTCGTTCTTCCTAGAAAAAGAATCACAATCAATGAGAAGATTCCTAACATATTTTCAAGCTCTTCAATATTGCAGAAGACAACAAACCTTGCAAGTTTAATAGGGAAGTTTCTAAACATCATCATGAATATGGAGGCCTTTCTAGTGCCTCCTATTTCTTGGAACATCAAAAATATTATTTTTTATCAACAGCTTCTAGGGTTTTCACCATCCAAAATTTTTAAAATCTATTTTACCACCAAAGTTAATCCTTGGATCTTAAAAATTCTAAGACCCATGTCACCATAATTCCTAGTTAATAAACACTAGTTCTAGGCAACAACATGCATTTTCTATCACCCTTAACATTAGATTAAAGAAAAAACCTAGCCATATTTTGAAGCTTAGATTCCAAATGATAATTACCAAAAATCTAAGCAAAGGCACATAACGAATATTGAAAGAGGAGAGAAATTTCGGTAAATCTAAAATATAGTAGCTAAAAAGAGCAAGTGACCTCACCATTTTGTGACGTTTTTATCAACCTTTAAAATTATCAAGTACACATATCACCAATAAAAGGAGACCAGGGAAATGAAAATACAATTCTTATAAAAAAATAAAGGTTGAAAACCGACGCTAAACCGAGTGAGTGAAGAAGAGCTCATGGATTGGAGAATGCGTTCAAAGGTGGTAGTTCCCTGCTAGGGAAGCGATGCCCTAAACCTTGGCTGTGTCTATGTGCTCTGAGTTCTCTCTTTTGCATTGGTGTGTGGTGGCTATGTTTGTTTTCTCTGTGACCTCCTTCCTACGCTTGCGTGTGGTGGGTGCATTCAGGGTGCGTTTTGGTGCCTCAAGAATTTGTGGTGGTGATTTCCAAAGTGGTTTCTCAGGTGTGTGGGGTCTGCTGCATGAGGATTGTGGTGTGGGGTCTTCTATGGGGATTTTGAGGAGTGGGGTCCTTCTGGTGGGGTGTGGAGGTTAGTGAGGTGGTTTTCTTGTTGGCTTGGGGTACCGGGTGTGGAAAGATGGCTGAAGTCTCCAAAAGCTTGGTGATTGCGGGTGTGAAGCCACCTCCAAGCTTCACTACGAACATGCATGCTTCGATGATGAATGACTCTTTTGTGGGTGAGAGCTCTAAGCTCAAGAAAGTGAATGGTTTTTTGCCGTGGAGTCACGCTCATCCAGTTTTGGTTATCTCTCCAAAATCGGTGCATGAGGAATTTTCTTATTGGACTCAACATGTTATGATTTGTAAGTTCTTGGGTATTTGTGTCCCCCTCTCTGCTTTGGAGTCTTGGATGCATCGGTCCTTGTAGGTTGAAGGTGATTTTGATATTTTGGTGGCTGGGAACGGCTTCTTTATGGTTGTTTTTTCATGCATTTCAGATCGTAATCATGTTTTTGAGGGGGGGGCATATTTTTACAATCATGTGGGTTTCAATCTAGCTGAGGATCTACCTTCTTGGGTTCCTGTATGGGTCTGCCTACCGTGGCTACCTTTGGAGTTCTGGAGAGAAGATATTCTGCAACAGATAGCGGCCTTGTTGGGGAAGCCGGCTACCATTGCTCAAAATACTTTGGATAAAAAGGTATTTTATTTTGCTCGCATTTGTGTTGAAATTGATTTAAATAATCCATTGCTAGATTCTTTGGAGATTTGTATTGGCTCTGCCTCGTGGATTCAACAGTGAGATTATGAGTCCCTTCCTTTCCATTGTCACTTTTTTCATGAGTATGAACACCTTCAACGTCAATGTCCTCGGGCATCCAGAACAGCTGGGGTCTCTTCTTCTCCATCATTGGGGCCTTCGGTGTCGAAGGCAGATAAAAGCAAGGTGTCTGTGGCTGAAGGGGGAAAGGCTGAGAGAGGGCCTGATAAGGATGGCTTCACTCCCACTAAATTGAAAGCTAAGGGGAGAGGTCAGAAGTGACCCTATAAGGATAAGCAGAGTGATCAGGGATTCAATTGCTTTGAGGTTTTGGATAATCAAGCCTTGGAGGAGGGGATTCCTGTTGAGATTTTGTCTGGGGCCACTGGTATGGCTAGAACAAGCAATTGTTGTTAGGGACACTTCTCTGCCTTTGGAATAGGGAGGGTCTGGGCCTTCTGACACTCTTGTTGGTTTACATGATGATATTATATTAGCGGACTTAGCTAAGGAGGCATTGTCTTCAAGAAAAGGTCAGGGATCAACTTCTTATCTAGGAGTGCTACAATGCCCTCTTAAAAAGGGGCATTTTGATAAGTCTCCTAAAGTTGGTCGCAAGAAGGATGTGGACAAGATTAAATCTACTAGGGATTTGTTGGTGGAATCGAGCTCTGTTAAGACCTTGGATGCCCACTTTTCTCAACCTTCCCCATGATTATTCTTTCTTGGAATGCAATGGGGTTGAATAACACCTCCCATCAAAAAGCTATTCAGAATTTGATTAGGGCTCATTCTCCAGATATTTTTTGTGTGTAGGAGACTAAGCTTCAGGTGGAATGCATGCTTCAGTATGCTCCTCGTATTTGGTTTTCTGGTCAGTGTCAGTGTATTAGCTCTAGGGGAAGTTCTAGAGGTTTGGCACTTTTTTCGGATCCTCATAAGGTTGTTCCTGACTAGTGGATTTCTAGACATTCCTCTATCTCAGTGGTGGCCTCGGTTTTGGACTCTGGTGAGACCATTTTGGTTAGGAATGTTTATGCTCCGGTTGACATCCGTGGTAAAAGTCAGCTTTGGGCCCATATCACGTTTGTTAGGTCTTGTGCTCCTTATTTTCCTTGGATCTTAGCTGGTGATTTCAATTCTATCTTGTGTTTGGAGGAGAAAAGAGGGGGGTTGTCGAGACTGAGTCCTGCTTCAAATTTGTTTTAGGCTAATGTGGCTTCTCTTGCTCTTGTTGATGTTAAACCTTCTAATGGCTTATTTACTTGGAATAATAGGTGGAGTGGGCCGGAGGTGATTTCTGAGCGGTTGGACAAGTTTCTTGTTACTAGTTTTTAGGTTGGGGGCAGCTTGGTTATTTGCTTTGAGATTCTTGATTGTGTCATGCCTAAAATTTTTGACAAGAAAACTCACATAATTTTTTTTTTTTAACATAGGTTTTCACCCCTACACGATCCCAACAAGCCAACATCGTACAACACAATTGGTAAGGCCTTATACTATTAGACATGATTATCATGATTAATGCGCCACATGTAGATTAAGTAGTTACTTGCTCATGTTGATTGACTCCCTTAACTGAGCTTCATAACTTCTTACCAATTAGTTATTATTTAACGTGAACGTTAGCGTTCACCTTTTTCTAAGGAGTCATAATATCTTGACTTGTTCAATTTAATTTAATTGAAAATAAGTTGACTTCAATATAGCTGTTAGCGTGGATTAAAAGTTTTGATAACAGTCATACCTAATATATAGCTTAAATTACCCATTGAGATACCATTTCCATTCATACCACATACCCATTATTAATTTTGTCTATTTAATTTTTATATTTATACAACTATTATCATTAAGATTAGGATAACTAATGATTAAACTACCACTTATGTCAATTTATCATTTTTGTTATAAAATCCAATTAACTATTATTTCATATACTATTAGCTCATACAACTAATTATATTAATTGGCAATCTAACATTAATAATAACAACCAGATTCATGTTAACATTATAATATGTTAGCAACATACTATACAAAAACAAATTTCATGAAAAATTATATTAAAAATAAACATATCCTTAAACTCAATTTAATATTAACTATTCTCTTTATCATCTATTTATTAGCTCAATATATAATTATAAAGACTGATTTATATAAACCAAAAAACACTATATATAATTTACTTCCATATAAACTCTTTCTTTCTTTTTACTTAAAAGAATAAATTTTAGAAGTCTCCCTAAGACCATGATGTAAGCTATTTTAAAATATAATATATTTCCCCACTAAGGGGTGGAAATTGATACCTCTTTCTTTTAAAAGTCTAAAGCTCATTTGCATATAAGTTTATATTTAAAGTTTCTCTTATTCGTATATAAGCTTATATTTAAAGTTTCTTTATGAGGAAACGTGGAGTCTTAAAAAGAATTCTCTTTCCCTCCCCAATGGTAATACATACATATAACGAATTTTTATGATGGGAGGACAAGGAATCTTCACAACGCGCTTAAGGAAAGGAATTAGTAAAGTTAAAAAAAAGTAAGTTTTCTTAAATGAAGCTAAACGCTTCTACAAGAATGAGGTGTTATGTTTACTCTATGCTCAACAAGTAGATGGGGTATTGGTCTGGCGCAAGGGACAATAAGTAAAATAATTAGCCACAACACATAGCCATTTACAACGATAATTGGTGTGCAGCAACCAAGGACACCGAAATTAGGTGAATTGAAATAGATAATATATATGCAAATTAAACTATACTAACAATAGCTCGGGAAAAACAAGATGTATCCGCAGATTGTGTGCTTAACGCCAGGCAAGAGAAGAATGAATAGTTTTGCCCAAAAGGAGCTATCATAGGCCATGCGGATCACCTCAGTACAATTTGAAGATAAAAACTTTAGATTTCTTAGCCGTTGTTGCTGAAATTAACAGTAATATGATTTACAAGAAAATTATGTAAAAGTACATACACTCATATTTATCTCCATACTGCCCAATGACTAGTATATGCTTCACAATCCTTATGTGCGACAAAAATGGAGTCATGGTTTATATCACACCAATTATGACGTAACACTAAATGCAAGTGGTGGAACCCAATAGAACACCGAGTCATTTAGGGGTGGGTAGAATAAACCTTATGTTAATTGAATATCTCGAGTGTCATCAAGGCATAGATTCAGGACTCCCAGAGTTGGGTGTCAATAATGACAATGCCCCATCATTTGATTTATATTTTACGTGCCAAAAAAAAAAGAAACTCATCAACTATGTAGGTTGACTGTACCTACCAATCCCGGCTAAGCTATGCATTGCACAATAAATCCTTCTTGTACTTGGAATAGATGATGTATTAGCAGTTCAGAATGGTGCCCAAAAAAATACTATGAGGAATCGTCCAACCCAAGAAAACATTTACAGCTGCACTGACATTCCCACGAGATTTTATTTTGGCAATTAATAGACCATCGATGACAGCGATCTGTTGATATATTTCTTGTTTATTGATATTCACAAGTTGCTGCACTAAGAGTATAGATACGACTTATGACTGCAATAGTCAGTCCTTCAATTACAGAGGTATTAGAATTGGTGCTTGATTTAGCAGGATATTGGTGGGAGCTCAAGTCATGCTTCTGACATTAATAATGCCGCTTTTCACATCTGTGTTCCCTTTGAAGAGCCCTTCATTCAACTGTGAGAGCTGGGATAGCAGCAGTGCTAGAAGGGAAATGCAGAAGCCCCACCCCCATTCCACACGTATTTCCTTGGGATATTTTGGGTAAGTTGGATTTGACAATAGTGGTATGATAAATTCCCTGATCATGGACCATTCTTTTATGCCCTAAATCCTTGTCTCAAGAAGTAGTTGAATTAGCTATCTGTATCGCCTAATCTCTTCAAATCTAGACAGACACGCTGCATATTCAAGAACTTCATTCATATTCTCAGTTCTGTATTTCACTGTCAGTGGTGCCTCCAGAGTTTCTCTATCTAACTGGTGCTTCCCGTGGTGGGAAAATTGTTGCCTAGGTAATCAGGACCCTTGCGCCTTACTAAGGTAGCTCTCCCAGCATGGCAAGATTCATTACAACATACTTCAAGAGACTCGATTAAGAGATCACAATGGCCCTAGTTACTATCACTATCGTCTGGTTTAGCGCAAATGCAATAAGGGTAAAAAAACTGAAACTCCCATCGCTATAGCCAAGTAGGAATACGCTTGGAAAGCCTTAATCTTCAGATGGGTGTTAATATCTTATGTTTTCCGATGAAGTATCGGGATATGGACTGTTCAACAGAAGCCTTTTTCATATTTATTGGTTGCTAGGGTCAATGCTCTTAGAGGAAGAACAGATATTTCTTTGTATTTATCTTTATTCTTTTTGTTAGTGTGTTGTGATGCTTCAAACTCTGCATTCCTCATTTCCAGCTTCCATTGCATTTTTATTTATTTTATGTGTATAAAATTTTCTCCCATTTTTTATATTGTGTTATCCAAACTGTAATGTACAGAAAATGACATCTGTGTACACAATAGTAATTGTTTTAGACCCTTTATGCAAACCGAGATGAATAATTTAACCATTTGTATCTTAGTCATATATATACATATTCTTTTTGTTTTTTTTATGAGGGTATTTGAAATGTTTAAGATTTTATTCTAGGATGTATGTAAAATGCAATACTTCAAAACCTTATACAACCAAACAACTTTAATTTACTTTTATTATTATTTACACTCTTTCTATTGTCTTTTAATCTGACATCCTTATATATACATATTGGTTTGTTTATCTCTAGATTCCTAATGGAAGGAGTAAAGAATCATTTTCATCCAATATATGTTGTTTATTTATTTTACTTATGATCTCTTTTTCCTATATAACATGTGTATACAATCATGCATTTAAAACTTCTTGAATGTATTTGTAAGAAGCATATTTTTCTACAACTCATAAAATACCCATATCTTTTTTCATTGCATCAAAATATAAAACTTCCAATGCTACACTCCATATTTAGGAATACAATGGTCAACCCACAAAGAATAAGGCCCACTCTGTCCATTCCTACATTGAACAATAGGAAACTGAACTTTTTAAAACATACAATATTACCACTATATTACATAACAAATGATTTACACACCCATGAACAAGGTCTTGCTCTCCACCCTACCGTAATGGCGTCATGGAGCCTCATGGGCTCTAGCCATACCCCCGAGCAAGAAATACATTATACACCATTGTAATTCAATGGTGAGAGCTTAGTGCTATAACAAGCTTGCTCATTATACAACACATTACTCTAATATATCCCTTAAACAATCTTACTTATGATTCAATGCATAGATCAAGCTATCTCTACCAATACTAAGAATAAGAAATGGAAAAAGACTTATCTCTCTACAAGCTGCTTTCCTTTGAACTCCTATTCTTCCATCCTTGACTCTCTCCTTCTTTTCTTCACTTCACAAGTTCTCCAAAAGGAGAAGTGGGCAATGCCCAAATCTTCCCTCTTCTTGAGATATATAGGAATCCTCCAAACCTACACTCTTTCCCACAAGTGCTCACACATGTGTGAGTCTTGTGCCAATTCCAAGAACTTTTGGGGAGTGGGAAGTTGAGAGTGACAAGTCACTTTTCCCAAGCCCCAATACTTTTTGAATTCGTCAAATTCATGAATGTGGACTTTTGAGGGGTCTTTTCACACTCCAAGGACAAGTTCACATGTCAAAAAGGTTCCAAACCCATAGGTATAGGTCTTAGGGGTCTATTCTTGTTCAAAAACCAAGGAAATTGACTCAATAATCCCTTTTTAAAACCCACAAAAGAATCCATACGAGTTTTGATCTTGACCAAGGGTTCCAACCCCAACCAACTCACATCACATGACCTACAATTGGATTCTACTCAAACATAATCAACCAATCAATAATAAAACCTCAAACCCTTCTAAGTCAAATAGGGCTACACTTAGAACTTCCCAAAGATGTATCTGATTTGACTCCAATATTTATCCATCCTCCTATTTGCATATTTGATTCCTTAGCCCTCCAATACATTTACTCTACTTGCTTTTAGGTCTCGGATGGAGATAAATTTATATCCTCAACAAGAAGTCTTTTGATTTGCACTTGATGGTTATCCCTTCTCATGCTAGCACCGTTATCTTCTCGACCTTTAATGTTAATCCCACATCGACTCATTTAATTTCCTACACAACATAATCAAGCACAGTTAGACATATTAATAAACAACATCAATTGTAAATCAAATCTTTGTAACTTTATTCATGAATCATTTACATAGCTAATTACACTTCCAATGTAATACGACACAACAATTATCTTATTTCAGATTCATCTTATAAGTTTGAATCTCATACAATAATTTGCATGCACATAACAATGATATAACATAACGTAAAACTATAAGGTTACTGTTAGACAATTCATATCGCTTGCAATATATCTAACCATCTATTTAGGAGGAATATATAACACTTTAAGATTGTATTAGTCACATGCAAAGAGAGGCCTTACAGATTGGTATGGCTTTGATCATTGGCCAATTAAGTTTTCAGCTTCTCCTTTCCCTAATCCAAAGAATCATCCTTTCAAATTTCAGCTTATGTGGCTTCATGATTCTTCTTTGTATAATCTTGTTGCTCAGTGGTGGCGGGATGGAGCCCCTGTGTATGGTACAACTATGTATTCTTTTGTTAAGAAGCTGCAATGTGTTAAGTTTCATCTTAAGAGATGGAATAGGATGTGTTTTGGAAATTTCCGTGCCAAGAAAAGGGAAGTGCAAGAGCGTCTTCCTGTTATTACTCGCCATATTATGGATCTAGGGTTTTTAGAAGCTCTTGGGCATGCTAAGTCCTAGTTCTAAAATCAGTGGAGGAGTGGGAGCTTCGCGAGGAGATATTCTGGAAACAGAAGGCTCAGATTGACTGGCTTCAAGAGGGCGACATGAATACTGCCTTCTTTCATTACTCTGTGCAAGTTTGTCGGAATAAGTGTTATATCTCTTCTCTCGTTAACTCTAAAGGCTTAGTTTTATCCTTGCAACAGGCTTTATCCAGAGAAGCTCGCCTATTCTTCTTTGCTTTGTTTACTGAGGATTCTCTTCCTGCTAAGGTTGATGATAATATGATTCTTTCTTGTATTCCTTTTTTGATCTCTAATGAATTGAATGCTTCTCTCATATGCCTAATTACTCTGTCTGAAGTGGAGGAGGTTCTATTTGGGATGAATAAGAGGAAGGCTCCTAGCCCTGATGGGTTTCCAATTGAATTTTTCTAGGAGTTTTGGGAAATTGTGAAGTTGGTTTTGTTGGAGGTTGTTCGTGAATCTTTTCATAACAAGCAAATGCTTCAGGGCCTGAATGCTACTTTTTTAGTCCTCATTCCTAAGAAGGAGGGTGCTGATAGGTTTGAGTTCTTTCGACCTATTGCACTATGCAATGTGGTGTATAAGATTATTACGAAGCTGATTACTGAGCGGCTTAAATCTTGCTTTCCTGTTGTTATTTCTATGGAGCAAGGAGGTTTTGTGGCGGGTCGTCAAATTTTGGATGGGGTGGTGATTGCCTCTGAGGTAATTCATTCCATGGAGACCTCTAAGGATAAGTCTATGTTCATCAAGCTGGATATGGCTAAAGCATATGATAGAGTTAAATGGAGTTTCCTTCAGAAGATTCTATTGGCCTTTGGGTTTTCTTCTCATTAGGTGAGTTGGACTATGAGTTGTGTGACTTCCTCCTCATTTTCAATTATTGTGAATGGTGAACCTTCAAATCTGTTTGGTGCTACCAAGGGCCTTTGTCAGGGGGACCCGCTCTCTCACTATCTATTTATTATTATGGTTGAGGGGCTGGGTCACTTTCTTAAATTTTGGGTCTCTCAAAGTGTGATTCTTGGTTGGCAGTGGGGGATGGGTCTGCCTATTCTTTCTCACCTCCAGTTTGTGGATGACACCTCTCTTATGGGGTTGGCTCATATTCATGAAGCTGAATCCTTTAGGAAAGCTTTGGACATCTACCTTGCTGCTTCAAGTCAGAAAGTTAATGAGTAGAAGTCTTCTATTTTTTTCTTTAATACTCCTCTAGCCATCCAGTGGAGGATTGCTACTATTTTGAGGTTTCAAATTGGGTCTCTCCCCTTTGTCTATTTTGGGATTCCTCTTGCTGTTGGTCATCAACCTAGATCCTCTTGGCAGATTTTGCTTGATAAGTTGAGGAAGAAGGTAACTCATTGGACTCATTGGTGGTTGTCTACAGCTGCTAGAGTTACCCTCCTTCATTCTATTATCTAGGTCCTCCCCATCTACAGGTGTTTTGTTCAATCGGCCCCTATGTATTTCCTTCGGGAATTTGATGCTCTCTCTCGACAATTCCTTTGGAGTGGTAACTTGATGAATTCTAAGTGGAGCCTTGTTAAATGGGATTCTATGTGTAGACCAAAGTAGGAGGGTGGTATCAGTTTACACTCTTCTATTTTGAATGGGCAAGTTCTTGTGGCGAAGCTTTACTGGCATTAGTGTACTAATCAACACTAGTTATGGGCCCGTGTTCTTAACTATAAGTATCTACGTGGTGTTTCTTCTTATGAGGTTCCTCGCTATCCTCTAGAGGGGAGTGGTTCTATGATTTGGTATTCTTTGAAAGTGGGAGCTTAGTTGATTAAGCGTGCGCTTTTCTGGATCTGTCATTCGGGGTCACAGGCTCTTTTTTGGTGGGATTCTTGGGATAGGCACCCACCTATTCTTTCTTCTTTTCCTCATCTTCAACCCCTCTGTGATGTTTTTACTGCTGTTGGTTGGGACACCGTTGAGCATTACAAGATTGCTGAGCATTGTGGCTCTATTGTTTCTTTTCGCTGGAAGCACCCTTCTAAGTGGCCACTTGGGGGCTCTGAGGGGGATAGGCAGGAGCTTGCTCAGCTTTTGGTTTCCTAGGCTTGTAATTCATTGAGGGGACCTTATATTTTGGCTTGGGATGGTTCTGATATGTCTGGGAAGTACTCTGTGTCTACTGGCTATAAGCAATTGGGTCAACAGTTGTTTGGGGATATTGAGGTCCCTTGGTGGAAGTATGTTTGGCACAAGTTGTCTTGGCCCAAGTGCAATTTCTTCATGTGGCTGGTGGCTCAAAACCAGTGTCTTACTTGGGATAATTTATGCAAGCGTGGTTTCCAATGTCCCTCTTTTTGTGTGTTGTGTCGTGAGGCTAAGGAATGTGCTTCTCATATTTTCTTCCAATGTCCCTATGCTCGGGAGATTTGGCATCTTTGGTGGAGGGTGTGGAATATTCCTTATGGGCATGTTTCCTCTTTGGCTGAGTTTGTGGATCGGTGGAGTAGGGCCCCTGTTTCAACTTCCTTTCTTCAAGCTGCTTGGGTGATTGGCCCATACTTCATTATTTGGAATCTTTGGTTGGAGAGGAATCATCAGATTTTTTAGGATGTGATGATGGGGGCCCCTCGCTTGTGGTGGAAAATTTTGCATTCTTTGGGAGAAATGATTGCGGCCAAGTGTGATCTAACTGATTCGATTACTCCTTCTGATGTTGGCTATTGTTATCGCCTTCATCTTCCTCCTTCGAAATGGCAGCTCATGCACAATAGGTGTAGGCATCCTACCCTGAAGGTATATAGGGAGGGAAGATGGTCTCCTCCTCCTCAAGGCATCCTAAAAATTAACACGGATGGCTCTTCTCATGGAAACCCTGGTCATGCTAGAATTGGTGGTGTTGGTCGGGATAGTTCTGGGGATGTTCAATTTATTTTCTCTGTTTATAAGGGTCTTCATACTAATAATCTTATGGAGGCTCAGGAAATTTTATTGGATGTGGAGCGTTGCAATCATTTGGGGTGGCACATGATTATTTGTGAATTTGATTCCCAGGTTGTGGTGAACTTGCTGAACAGGTGGAGGTTAGATGATGTTAGTTGGCATCTAGCTTTGATTATTGAACAAATTCTCAATTTTTTTGTTTCTCTTGAGTTTGTTACTTTCACTCATATTCCCAGGGAGTGGAATGGTGTTGCTGATTGTTTGGCTAAATGGGATTCTAATCATATTCGTGATTGGAATTTGGTTGATCAGGGTCAATTACCCCTGGATTTGTCTCAACAGTTGGACCATTTGGTGGAGCTTGATAAGGCTATGTAATGACTTTGCTCTATAATTTCCTCTTGTTTTAGTAAATTTTTACCCCTCTTTTATGTTATAAAAGGAGACAAGGAAATTTTGATCACTATGTACTCAATTTTTTTCTCATTCCCCCCACTCCCAATTGATATCATTGAACAATTAAGGAGGGATATCTAACCAAATCAGAACCATAGAATTTTAAGAAGATAAATTAGAACCATAAGGATCTAAATACAACTAAAGAATTTTCATCATGTTAGATTAATTATTTGATTCAATACATGTGAAGAAAAGAGTGTCATATCTAAATTGAAAATTCACCAAATTAGAGCCATCGGGGAGACTAATGCCTTTCATTACAAGACCAATAGAAATATCTCTAATCAGGTAATGCATGTCCTCAAAAATAATAACAAAAAGAAATGTGAGCTAGCGGAAAATTCTGAAGAGAAAAGGGACTATACAAAGGGCCATTAACCTCTACATATGTGTTATGGAACTTTTTCTCCAAAGTAAAAAGAATGTTATGAAAGCATTAAAGGAAGATAAAAAATAAAGGTTAATATGCTCCTTTAATTTAAATGAAGATTAATGAAGAATATTTTAGGAAAAGTCTTTTAAAAAAGGTTCAAATAATTTTATTTATTAAATAATAATTAAAGGCAACCTTTGTGAAAGGGTGTGACGGTTTGGAAACCACCCCTTTTAAGAAAAATAGATTGAAAAAATGTAAAATATAATACACTAAATTTTATTTAAAATTCAAGTCTTTATATAAGAGTATATTCCTTATATAATAGTGTACTACCCATATGCAAATATACACTTAAAACCTGATGCAGGAGCATCCAGTGATGTAAGCGCAATCTTGCATCACCCAAAAATAGTTAAATTTCAAGTTTCTTAGTTTTTAGATGTTTGTACATTTTTGGATACCCTTTTCGTCATAATGGAATTCCCAATTTACGGTTTTTATTTTCTATTCTTGGGTGGAAAGATATTGTAGTTTTAGTTTCCCATATTTGCACCTGAAAATCTTCTGAGTTAGATTTGAGGCACTTAGAGTTCCCAGATCGGCCCTGAAACTTGCTGAAATCGGCACAGCTGATTTTGAGCACGTTTTTGACTTCGAGACCTTTCCAACGGTTCAAACGGTTCACGAATTGGAGTCTCGGATCAAAAGTTATGGCCCCGAGAAGTTGGTGCACTTTCTAGAAGATACAATTGCAAATGTTCTTTTGAAATTTGAACTTCAAGTTGTAATTTTCGGTGCCAAACCGCCTAAACTCAAAATTTGAATGTTGTTTTGGCTCTGAACTAAAGAGGAGCTCTATTTATGGGCGGGTTTCTAATTTTTGGGTAACTTTTTGGGGGACAAGCTGGCATATTGCGAAAGGGTGATTCTGTAGCTTTCTGTAACTTGCATGTGTTGTAGAACTTGGGGATTTGAGATCCTCTACATGTAAGAAGCTCCATTTTCTGAATAATAAAATTATTCTCTTGTTTGTGGGTTATTTTCTGTGTCTCGGGTTGTGCCCTCATCAAAACCATTAAAGTGGTCATCTCTTATTTGAAATCTTGTGATAAATAAATCAATCTTTCAAGAGCTTTGTGAATCATCCAAACCTATATGAAATTTTGATATTTAGGGTTATATGATGCACAATTAAGATTTCATTTTTTTGTCTGGTGAAACTTAAATGAAAAGAAACCTCCTTATTCATTGATTGGTCCTATGATTATTTCAATTCAATATGATTCCTAACTGTTGACTAGAGTTGTTAGTTTTGTTTCTTACATTGTATTTATATTTTGAATATGAGGAGAGATTTTGAGAACATATGTTTAGGGTCTATATTATATTTATAGAAAAACTTATTTGCTATGCTCTACATATTCTTGAGTTAGAAGAAATTGGTTTTGTTGATAAAATTTTAATTATGAAGAGTCTTGTTTAAGCATTGCCAATTTATTATTATTATTTATTATATTATCTATTTTCTTATATGAATCATCACGATTATTTTACAAAAATTGATTCCATCAATGTCTTCAAATCAATATTACTAACTTGAGAGGATCATATAATATCTTAGGTAAAATTTTCATATGTAATGAGATCTTAGAGAACATAACATGTATAATAATTTTTAGAGGTGAAATAGTTTTAGTGAAAACATCATTAGATATAATATTTCATGAATATATAAGAATAATTTGACTAAATATTATGAAATAATATTCATTGAGTTATGAATCTTTAGTAAAGCCACCTTTTGGCTTCTACTTTGAACATTATATGAAGGTCACAATAAGATGTCTATATTATGCTCAATAACAAAACCAAATCATATTTTTTTACATGGAAAGAGGACACTTGAAAAAATATGATTGAAAAAAATGTAGTCCTTCTCTCATAGGAATGTGATAATTAATTTAGATTCGATATTGATCAAGTGAAACTGCTACTTTAACCAACTTCACTTTTCTAGATAAAGGAGGATAAATCCCATAAATATTTGAATACTTTTTGAAACTAGAGTTGCCTAAACTTATTTTTAGAAATGAGAGGTGATTATCTATCTGAATGAACCTATTCCAACAAATCAAAGAAGTAGAATACCCAGATATTTTGATATAAATATTAATATACTTAAGTCAAAGAAGACATATTCTTATTTTTTACTTTTTTAAATGACTTAATATGACATTTTTTTTATGGAACTCTAGTTGGTCACCCAAATCTTAATATGTTCAATAAAGAAGCAAGGTAGATAAGGGGATAATAGAGATCATGAAGCATAATTTTCTCTTAAATAATAATTAAATAGAAGTAAGATGTTTCTTAGAAACAAATACTTAAGTATGAGAATGATATTTGCACTTAAATCCAACCTAAGAAACAAAACTAACATCTCTATTCAATAGTTAAGAATTGTGTTGAATTGAAATAATCATAGAACTAATACATGAATAAGGAAGTTTATTTTCATTTAAGTTTTGCCACAAAAAAAGGAAATCTAAATTGTGCATCATAGAACCCTAAATATAAAACTCTCATATAGGTTTGGATGATTCACAAAGATCTTGAAATATTGATTTATTTATCACAAGATTTCAAATAAGAGATGATCACTTTAGTGGTATTAAGTTCATATTTCTATATGGGTAGTACACTGCTATATAAGGAGTATACTCTTATATAAGGACTTGAATTTTAAATAAGAGTTAGTGTATTACATTTTTAATTTTTTTAATCTATTTTGAGTGATTTTAATATTCTTGTTATGTTATTCAAAGTAAACATCTAGATTTATTTAATGTAAGTTATATTATGGGCCCATAACCCACATGTCCTTGGATCAACATCTTAAAATTAGAAAAAAATGAAACTATGTTTGGAATGAGTTGGTGGCAATAACATAAGGTTATTATAAGATATGAAATAAAATAAAATCTTCTAGAGTCAAACATGGGGGCATGTTAAAAATTTATAGGGGGACAACCTCTAAGAAAAGTAAAATTTTAAATTTATACTAATTCTTTTTTTATATATCTATGCAATCTAATAATATCAAATATCAATAAGTGTCCAAACCTAGTGGTATATTTATGTAATGACATAATATTTCCTCTCCTTCGGCACCATTAGGTTTTATGAGGATATGCCTAATAAATAGTCATGTTCCACTTTAATTTGATGTTTACAATATAACTATTAGTATGACGGTATCCTTGTTATTATAGCTAAAATTTCTTCCAAAAAATTAATTATAAAAATATTCATCCTAGAAGTAAATTGAAATTCAATTAACATAGTTTCTTAAAGGAAGATTAAGCCTAGTATTTATTATGAAGAACTCTTTAGGTGGTAATAATTTACTATTTAAGATGCATTATAGGATTATTTGTACCATATTTGTTTCAATATACTTTTTTATTGGACTTGATGAACCCAATAACTTTATACATGTATCTTATAAAGTATTGTACAAAAATGATATCATTAGGATATTATATCATACCATTAAGCACCCATGATTCTATGACATTATATTGATACCAATAAACCAATTTACATTGGAATCCTTATTGGATTCTAAAACTTGCCCCATTTATTAGCATTGTGTGAAATGATATCTTTTAAGGGTGATTGTGTACTAATCTCCATTTAATTGTATTTGGTAGAAAAAAGAGGACACTCATGTAGTCTAGAATGTGTTGGGTAAATATTTTGTAATCCCTTTATGGATTACAAAACCTGAATTTCAACCACACTTATGATGAGATAAATTCTCTCCTCTCAAAAAGGGGAGGCTCCCTTCTTATTGCTTACTAGAAAGAAAGTAAACTATTCTAGACTTTACAATATTTACACTATTTTAAACAGGTGGGGGTGTTTTACATTCATGATTCTCTCTTATTTTAGAGAATATGTTTACAATGTTCCATGGTGTAATTTTGTGATGCTCCATAGCTCTAAATAAAACCAAAGCAGTAATTGCCAATATTCTTAATTTTTCAAAGCATAATCTAAGAATACCAGCATAAAAAAGAGATTTGTAACCGAAAAACCAATGAGAGCACAAATTCTTTCTATTTTTTTCAATGATGAGTTCTTCAGTAACCAGTGATGCAAATGAAGCACAAATTCTTCCAATATACACCATGAAAAGATCCACAAATAGAATGAATATTTCCAAGCACAAAGTCTTTACAATTCTTCACCAAATGATATCAACAACACATACACAATCCCAAGTAAATGATATAGCACAAGTCTATAAAATCTAGCTTGAACACCCTCCAACCACAATTAATAAAGTACCACTAACCCAATCATATAATAAGATAAATCAATGTGAAATACATAAGAACATTCACATTCATTGGAATTTGATCCCAACACAAAGTCTGGTATGCAAGTTCACTTTATTTATTGCTTGAACTTAGTATCACAATTTGAACTCAATGTTTCAAAGTCACTTTACAATTTGGCAGCACTCTGTTCCAATAGATTAAAGATAAATAATACAATAGAGCTCTCTCTTATTTATAGGTGAGAGCTAAGAGTTATTCTAGAAAACAACCTAATTTTTGACTTATTCAACATGATGTCCAAGATTATAGGAGGACATCTCTTTTTTTGCATGTAGTTGCATGAGTACAAAATGACATGTAAAAATGTCAATGCCTATTTACATAAAGCATGTGAAAAAAGCATAAAAACTATCTCTAGAAATACAAAAAGATTTATTGTTCCTCTCTTTGGTCTTGGAAATCTTCATATTTCTTTAAGATCTCCTGCATCACTATCTTGTCTGGTCTTAAGGTGTAATCAATAATGGTATGAACCTTTGTGGCAGACTTCTTCACAGAAGAACAAACCTTGCATCAATCTAGATGTGTTTTGACATTATCCAAATTCAATTGTACATCACACAAAGTGTCCATTGAAGACAATGAAAATTCTTCATCTTCCACCTATTTTTGAATTGTTTCCTTGAATACTTGAATAATCTCACTAGCCAGAAGAAATGTGCACTCATCATCAAGAAGCTCACCTGACAATTCTTCAATTATGTTCACCAAGACAACACGATGCTCTTCAACATCCTCTTGAACTTTGTGTACATCCTTGATTAGGTTCTTGATGGCGTGTATGTGGTTTTTGATTGATTCTTTGATTTAAACATACTTATCCTTGTTAGGAATAATCCCAACTTCCACTAACTTTCCTAGTTTCACTTTCTTTAACTAGGTCCAAGACTCAAAAATCTACTCCATCTCTTTTTGCTCAACAAAAAGTGTGTTTTCCATATTTTCCAGCTCAAGCTTTACCTTTGACATTTGTACGATCCTTTCCACTGCAATGGTCATGAATTGTGAACCTTTCTCAATTATCCTATCCAAAAATTCATACATGACTTTACCTTTGGAATAACATTTTTCAACCTTCTGTACCAAAGGTTCTTCTATGCTCATCACCACAAGTTTCACATTCCTAAATTTTTTTGTAATTTTCCTTAACATAGAGGCGAAGTGCTCATATTTTTCCTTATACATGTCCTTGGCCTCCTTCAATTTATTAAACTTTTCCATCAATGTTGTCAAACACACTTGAGCATCTTCCTTTGCACTTGTGTTCATGATTTTCCCAAGATCAACTCTGGTAATAGTGTAGTCTTTTATACTAGTTTCCTCGTGGCTTTTACCTTGAGGAGGTTTTCCACTTTCACATATTCATATCTAGACTTGTCCATAGGCAACCTTGAGAGAACCTTCAACTTATTTTTCACTTTAGGCTTCAACAGAGCTAACTCCTCAAGATCAAACTCACTTGGAGAAACTACTTTCTTTTTCCTTTTAGGATCTTGTGAAGCAAGCCATGGAGGAAGAAATGAAACATTACTTTTAGGATCTTGTGAACAAATGTGGTAGTCACAATAGTTGGTGTCTTAGTCATTATGGCACTTGGAATCAACACATTTGATGTATCTTGGAGTGATTCATTCATGAATGATCAAATTATTCCTGTGAAGATATATCAAAAGAAGGAGATGATAAACTAGGAATTGATGACAGAGACCCATAAATAACATCTACATTTTTCCATACCAACCTTGAGGGAGGGGATTAAAGAATTGAATGTACTACTAGAGGTATGGTTACTTTGATCACATACATAACTGTTGAAGGGAGAAGTGAAGTTGGAAGAGGAGGTGGAGGAGAGGTAGGAATAAGAGGAGTATATGGTGTTGTGGAGGAGAGGTAGGAATAGGAGGAGCATGAGGTGTTGTGTTAGCAATAGGTGATGATGTATGTGGAGGATCTTGAGTGACATTATCATGTGGAGATGTTCGATTTTCTTCATCTTACCCTTCTTATGTCTGTTCATCTTCCTCATTGGCTTGTTCTTCTATTTGATCATCCTCTTCATTATGTTCTTCCTCCTCATTTTTTTCTTCCTCTTTAGGTTGCTCTTCTTCAGTAGTTGGTGCTATACTCTTTCCACAAGTAAATGTAATATTAGGTCCCTTATGTGTGGAAGAGGGAGAAACACTTGCCTTGTTCTTGGTTCTAAGTTATTTTTGTCCGCTTGCTTCTCCTTCAGATTCCTCACCCTCAGAACCCATCTTGAAAGGCTTCAACTTAATACATTTTGTTTGCAACCATACATTGGTATTACTCATAATAGGAGTAAGCCTTTTTCGAATAGATGTATTTTCCTTTTGAGACCATTGAATGAGAGACAAAGATTTGTTTTCTATTTCTTTCTCTTCATAAGTTGCATTCAAAATATTACCAATATCTCCAATTTCCTTAGGAAGGTTCGCTAAGCCAAGATCAAATATCTGCTCTACAGTGAGCCTACAATAATCCATCTTTCTGACATCTTCTTCATCTCTACATTCTACCCAAATATCATCAAATTGATAGAAATGTGTATGAATCTTTTTAATATTTCTTTTCATTCCTTTGTAATCAAAATCAACTCTTCTTTTGTAAGTCCTTAGAGTCATGATCTGTATTTATGATGCTACAACTTTATCCTTGGGCACTGTTTGTATTGAACACCTTCCAATGGTGATAGGAAATTTGAATCTTATCTTATGAATATCTTGTCGCTCATTATGCACAGAGATAATCTATCTACATAGTTCCATCAATACCCAGTTATCACAAGGATACCTTGCAACATGTAAGGATATCCTATGAAGTAACCCACCCTAAGGTATGTGAAAGTAGGAAATTGTAAGAAGATACATCTATATTTATTCACTACTTCTCATGCTTCATCTAAAATTCTTTTCTTCTCAAGTGACAGATCAAACATGCATAATAAAGGTACAAATAAAGCATCATTTACTCTATTGAAATGCTTGATACTTCCTTTTAGAGTGATTTAAGTATAACACTTGTGCATAGGTACATATCTTTTGTCTCCTTCTATCGTCAAACCTGGATACTATCTCATTATAGTTGGAGTGTATACCGGGTATGAAGTCATGTAAAACTTCAAAGTAGAGTGTACCTTGATGAGTTTATCATGAATTTCATCACTAATTTGTGCACCCCAATCAATGTGTTGCTTCCTCCTCCTAATAGTCTTAATGTATTCATACAAACATTCTTGAAATATTGAAGAAGCTAGCAAGCCTTTAACTCTACTCAAAAGAGTAATCAAATCACTTACATCCTCCACAAAGTCACTACGAGGAAATATTTTAAGCCATCTTGAAATTCTAGGCCTTGGGTTCTTCAACCACTTAGTATTGATAAGTTTCTTGGCCACATTCTAATTTTTATCATAGGTTTCTTGAGCATGTCGAATGGTGATATCTATGTAGGTTCCCATATTCGAGACTTGGAAAACCATATCAAAGAAGTCAGCATCAAGCCTCATCATCACATGACTTGAGGAGTCCCTAACACTACTATCTTCCCTGACGTAGTGTGAAGCTACTTGTAGGACAATTTTGGGGTAGTGAGATGCCACTAGGAGCAAAGAAACCTGATGGATGTTTCTATCAACAATTGTATCCAACTCTTTATCTACAAGTTGTTTCTCTATTCTCTTAACAAAATTATCCATATCCAAGTTCCCAATCTTTGTATCTTTGATCTCATCAATCTTGGATGTGACCACTGTAGGCAGATAAACACCTTGGTACTTATACTTCATGGTGGCCTTTTTTCTTGATGACGAAGATTCCTTAGTTGTCATTGAATGCACTAGGGAAGACTGATTTCTTGACGAGGAAAGCCTTGACAAATGCTTGAATGGAGATGAAAAGTGACTACAAAGGAACAAGGGATTTTTCTAATATTAGATGAATGCGCATTATGGGAGTGGGGAAAAATTAGGTAAGTATAATGGAGCAAGTGGATGTAAGCAGTAGAGCGGAGAAAACGTAGTGATTACAAGTGAAATGGAGTTTGGAAAGCACTTTTGGAGGTTTCTGGGAGTTAGTGAAAAATTTTGCATTTTGTGTAGGGGCGCTGAATTTTAGCACCAATGCATGTTTGGGATGGTTCATTTTTGCATCTATGCTGAAATTCACTGCTACCACATTAAGTTTTCTTTGGAACTTCATAATTTAATAGTGTTAAAATTTAGAGTTTATGCACTCAAGAGTTGGGTAGGTCTTAGTTAAGTGTAATGGCACAAAATTTTATCTCTGATGCATCTTAAGGTAAGTTTTATGTTTATAGGAGTGTTGAAAATATCCAACTATACACCATAGAATTAGGCATGGGAAGTAATAAATGCAATGGTAGGATTTTTCAACGTTGTTACATTTATGTTGTTCACTTTATGTTAAGATGGTGAAAAAGTCTGCCATTACACTTGAACTTGTTTTGGCAGATTGCTATGTAATGGTGAGTTTTTTCACCACCTTTACATTAATATGAGGGAAAACTAAGATGTATCACCGGTGAAAAACACCGAAAATGCATCTATCAATTTTGATTTACATATTTACAGAGGTCGAGTGGTATTCAAGGTTTGTGGGGTCGGGGTTTTTACAGGGGAAGTTCAATTTTACTCAACAGTGCATATTCGGTGAAAATAATTGATGCTACACATGAACATTGGGTATTGGGAAAAGGCTAAAATGTGTGAGGTTTCTCACACATAGACAAAAATGAATGCTCGACCATTCCAAGACCAGTCAAATAAAAAATGATAAAATAAAAGCAAACCTAGAAGACTAGGGTGGGGAATAAAAAGGCGAACACACAAATAATGACTCAAATAATAGATAGATAAAAATGATTTACAAATGACCTAATCTAACATAAATTAGAACAATCATTCTAGGAAAATAAAACTAATAATAACCATAACCATTGAAAACAAAGAAAGGCAAAAAAGAAGAAAACATACCCAAAGGGCGTGAAGAAAAGATGCAAACCCTAGTTGATGGAAATGCAAATGAATCTTCATAATTTAGTGCTAATACGTGATCAGGAGGTCTTCACCAAACTCACAAAGGGAAGAGAGGAAAGAAATGAGGAAGAAACGAAGAACAAATGATGTTAAAATGACTTAAAAATCCATTTAAAAGTGATTAATGAAGTTGCATTAATTACAAGCGAGTTAAGGGTAAGTTGAGATGTCAAAAATTAAAGATGCATCTGCACTGAAAAACAACACCATTACACTTTCAAAAAGTCCAATGATGTGTAGTATCGTTGAAAAATAGTGCTTGTACACAAAAAAAATTCTAACACCCCATGTAGGAGCACTAAAAAATAGTGCCCTTGAATGGGCTAAAAAAATTCTAACACTAGAAAACTAAAAAATTGACAAAATACTCATTTTGAAGATTTTTCGAGAAATGAGAAGAGTGGAGTGCTCGAGGGGACTATTTGAGGCGGATGACCATGCGTCAAGGCAAACAAAAGTATGCCTCATTTTGTGTGCTTAGAGTACATGGGACTACGAAACAAACAATTTTCATAGGGGTTATCTCGTGAATCAAGCTCAGCTGGATTCAAGGATAACAAAATGTATGATTATCATCTTGGGATATATTTTGAGTTTCATCAATAGGTGAATTTATAGCATGTTTTATGCATGCCATCCATTAATCAAGTTCTATGTATTAATATGATATACTCAATAAATTTATATTGAAGAATAATAGAACATTTTATTTTACAATAAAAGTTTACATGAATGAGAAAATTCTAGAAGTTACATGATGGAATATTTAGTATATAAACTTGCACTAGCTCCTTATAATGCTTCATGCAAAATTTTATCTATAGTTTTAACCAAGTTATTTATTAGCAAGGTATTTATATTTGATCTAATTTTTAATTAAAATAATTGATAAGATTTAGAAATTGTGAAATAAATTTATAGGTGAAATTAAAGTGAAACATATTTATTATCATTTTGATAGGTGAAATTAAAGTGAAATGTATTTATTATGAAGTTGATAGAGTTACATCTACACTTATTTAACTGATTATTTTTGGTGAGTTATGATGTAGATTCAACTTAAGCTACAACAACTAAATTATAGGGGGAGAAATGTTATGAAAACTTTTACCCAAAGTGAAAAGAAAGTTATGAAAGAATCAAAGGTAGATAGAAAAATAAAGGTTAATATGCTCCTTAGGTTTAAATGAATATTAATGAAGAATATTTAAGAAAACTCTTTTAAATTTAAGGTTAAAATAATTATATTTATTAAATAATAATGAAAGACAACCTTTGTGAAAGGGTGTGATGGTTTGGAAACCACCCCTTAAGGCTTATATAAATCATTTATGTGAGATTTGGAAAGGGACATGTAGAACACTCAAGGAATAAAAAAGTGGTTTGGTGGCTATGAGCATTGGAGAAGGGGCACATAGAGTGTGTCCAACTCGGGGTACAAAGTACACCAAGGATTGTCCTAGCCAAGGATTTGTGCAAGTAGGCACATACTATGTTTTCACATAAGTCCTACAAAGTGTTCCATAGTGATAACCAATACCACTGGAATCTTCCTAGGGTGAGAGTAGATTTTCCAAGTATTGTGATTTAGATAAGTATCGAAAACCATTGATGCTAAATTATATTGAGAATATTATATATATGATATTAATCTAATTAAATTATATTGATGTGTTATTCAGTCTATCACGTTAATTATTTAAATTGGAATTCTTACTAAATTATCACATATTTCCTTTTAAATTTTCTTTTTATTAAGTAACCAAGGAAAGGGCCCAGATCTCATGGTTACAAAGCCAAAACAATAAATAGAGAAACAGGCTAGAAAAAACAACACTAGCCACCACTAGCAAACAAAAGTAAACAAAACAAGCTAGAGCTGAAAATGGCACACAGGCCAAGTAACCAAAATTGCAACCATAGAACCATTAGCAACATAATCAAAAACAAAATCCCCATACTAATCCATAAAATAGTATGCAAACCATTTATGATATTAACCAAAGTCTAGTAGGTACAAAACCATAACATAGCTATCATGAAATAGTAGTCTAAGATAATTAAACTAAGCATTGAGAGTTTTAGAGTAGACATAGAACCATATCAAATGGATAAAAAAAGAGAGGATAAATTCCATTACTTAGCATTGGAAATCAACTCCCATTTTTTTTTTGATTTGGGACACAAGCTCCCTCCAATCAGGGTCATCTTCATCTTCTTGGTCCTTCTTGTCTTCACATTTCCCAATATTCTTAAGCATCTTCCTAATCTTTTTTTTTCCTAAGAACATACCCACCATGGCACGATGCATTATACCATTGGTAACCTTCATCAGGGTGATGATTTCCTTCTCCATGTCGTCCATCTCTACCTACATAAAAGTTATCCTTGTTTTCATAAAATCAATGTTAGTATCCTCAGGAGAATTAGAGGCATTGGCTTTGTTCTCAATTTTAGTGGCTTCCTTCATAGAAACCCTAGGTTCCTCTTCCTTCCCATTGACATCCTCCTCCTTATCATCTTTTACCTCCTCTGAATCTTCTTCTCCCGTCTCATAAGCACTCTCTTCAAATTCCAAGTCTTCACTTTCATCATCAATTTGTGGTTCAAATTATTCCACCACCATTTGTTCTGCCTCATCTTGGTCAGTAGCCTTCTATTTTACCTTTTTGTCCAATGAGGCAACCTTAGATAAACACGCCAATCTTTGGCCATCACTAATCATTCTCAATTTCCCTTCCTCCATATCATCATGTTGATTCCCCTCTTGATCTTCATTTATGGAAATAACAATAGTCTATTTTTTTGGTCTATTTTTAAATTCTTAGCTTTGGGGGGTTCAAGAAGTAGTGGAAAGTGTTTCCACTTCTCTGGGGTGGCCCTAATTAGATCAAACTCAAAATATTTTTTTACAGAAGCCAACTTAGCAACAGGGGTAGAGGGTTTGGAACTATGAGCAGCCAAGGGAGCGACATTCACAGGGTAATTCTCCCTAGGAACAATATTTTATGGTAGAGGCCTAGGGTTAGGCTCTGGGTTAGGAAGAGAAATAGTCGAGGGGTCATCTTCCACTTCGGAATTTTGATTAGGGATGTCTTGACTAACAACCAACATGTTTCCATGAGGGTTGTTAGCAAGGGCATACTTGTAGAGGGAAAGCATAAGACCTTGGTACAATGGGGGAGTCGCCCCATTCTCGATATTTTGTTGCAAAGAAGATAACAAATAGAAGGGTAGGTTAATGTGATCATTATGGCAGATATGGTTAAGAATGGGAAAATGATAAGTGTGCACTATCATGTATCTTCCTTCCAAAGTGAAATATCTTCCTTCCTTTTACATTGTTTATTCACATCTATTTTAGTAATATTAAAAATTGTAAATTATCTTAATTCTAAAATTCAATTTATTAAATCTACTCCTAATACTTTAATAAATTTGGGATAAAAGTTACATTATAATATGCATAATAATTCTAAACAAAAACTTCTATAATTCAAATTTTTTGACTCTAATCACAAATCTTGTAATACCAAAAAATGCCATATATTTAAATACTAAGGATCTTTTTAATGAGTCAATTTTCCTTTCTCTTTCTATAGATATGTAGTGGATTGACCTAATGGATCAATAGTGAATTAAGTTCTAGGGGAATCTGGTGAAGAAAGCACTAATGGAGCTAAGATAATAGGAAAATTAAGAATGGAAATTATTGGTTGTGATGATGTTGGTTAATATAGTGGAAGTGGGTGCAATAGAAAATGGTGACGAGGTTAAACCTTAGGTTAAGAAGGGGATA
The DNA here is from genome assembly GCA_007258455.2 of Sequoia sempervirens. Lineage (NCBI taxonomy): Eukaryota > Viridiplantae > Streptophyta > Pinopsida > Cupressales > Cupressaceae > Sequoia > Sequoia sempervirens. The sequence continues at coordinate 656,976,844 of VDFB02270651.1, forward strand.
AGGAAAAATAAAAATTTATTGTATGAGAATAATATTTATCTTTTCTAATTGAAATTTTAGCATTAGAACTTGATTTTCTACCTCTTTCTTGATATCTCAGAGTTGTAGACTTTGGATCTCTTGATGATAGTGTAGTTAATTGAATTGGTGGATTATACCTTTTTCTTTTATTTTCTAAAATATTTATACTAATTTTAGTATATAACTTAGGATTTTCTTCATTAAAAAGCCTTGCCTTATGTCATTCCTTTAACACATTTGAAAGTATAACCTATTCAAGAAGAGGATTCATAACTAGAACTTGTGTTGTACTATATTGTTATGTGTGAGCCATTAAATATTGCTTGAGAACCTAATACTTAATATTGTTTTTGTGTTTTTGTAAGAAGTACTTGTGGTTTTCCCCTGATGTATTATATCATCTTCATCTAGGTCCACTTATATATTCTTCGTATTGTGTTTCTTCTCCTTTTTTGAGAGAAATTATGTATGAATTACCTTAATTTATAATCTAGAAAGGTGTTATTAATATTGATTTTTGATCATATTTTTTTAACCTCACTTCATCATCTCTCAAGACTTCCTTAGGTAGCTTGAAAAATTGGCATACTTATACCTAATTTAGGGCTAGACAATAATAGTCCCTTTCCCTAATTTGTGATTCTTTGACATAAATTTCTCAAAATTACTCTAAATGAGGCACAGGTTTTTCCTTTGTAAAAATGTACTTTCATTGTGTTGTGATTGTTTATTTAATCTAATATATACAATTTTTTACAAATAAACCTAAGTTGTAGGACCTTAATCTTATTATAGTACCCATCTCAAAGATTTGGAAATCTACTTAAAAACTAGAGATTTTTTTAGCAAATTACACATATCAATTTTAACAAGAAGATATTTTTTATTCCTTTCCAATTTAGCCGGAGCATTTTATTTGAAGGCTTAATCAAAAACTATTTGTGTTTCTCTCACCCCCACTTGATCTAGAATTTATAGTAGTATAGATTATGTTTTTCAATATTCACAAAACTTTGGTCTAAACCATTGATTTAGGATTTCCTACAACGCTTCATGACACAATAATCATCTTGAGTTTTTGAAATTCTATTGTTAAGATGAGGGGTTATTTTTTATATTGATAAAAATGGGGTTTTAAAGTGCCCAGAACCTTGTATAATACATCAACGATCAAGTAGATAGAATAATCAACATGAGATATGGGAAAAAAAAAATTTAAAAAAAAAAAATTAGAGGTACAATTACAACCTAGTTTTTATACACAAAACCAATCAAAAAACAAGAAACTACAGGGTACCTTGGGTTCAAACCTAAACAATATCAAACCCAATCCTATTCAATCTCACACTCTTCACTCTAGTATGATATTGGGAGATAAATTTGGAAATAAATTTATTTTTCCTTTATAGAATCATCTATGAAATGCTATCATTGAAGTCCTCAAAACAAGGAGAGGCATGAGGGAATTCCTCCACATAGGGTCCATCTATGTGCACAATATGAATAATAGTATGTCAAGGTGTAATAGAAACACATTGAATTACCTTCACATGAGTAGTCTAAAGATAATCTAAAGTCAAAGGAATAGGATGTTGAGAGACTAGAGTAATAGGTGGTTGGGGTTTTCCAGTGTGATTTGATAGGGTAGTAGGAATATGACTCATTATATTCACACCAATTGCATGATATCCAACATCCTAAGAGGAGCCACCAATAATAGAGTCAGATGCATGAATATTTAGGTGGTCTTTGGAATAATTCTTCCACCATTTCATTATGACCTTATGCTAGGAGAGTGAGAAATCAATAGCTAGGTGGTTGATGGTAAATCATATTTTGTAGACCCTCATAGTCAAGTGGTTGAGACCAAGGCCTGTCCCCGCCATCAAAACCACGTCCTCATGGAGAGGCTTGCAAATATCAATGTCCACTAGAATACAAGAAAAATTAGAGTGATCCATGTACTAAGTGGTAGATTCAGCCTTTAAGAAGTATCCAATAGAGTTTCCTATGACCTCATAGTAGGAATCTAACCATAATTGGGGAGAAATATTCATAACGTGAACCAACATAACTTTGACATTGAGAGGTTTGGAAAGGGGGTTGAAGGAATAAGACCAAGGATTAAATAAAAGAGAGTGCTCACTCCAAAACCACAAGCCACCATCAAGCACCAAATTCTTTTCCTTTGAATAGTCAAAAAACACAATGAAGAAATCCTTAGTACAAGGGAAGAGCTCAATCTTTCCATCAATGAAAGACCTGTAAGAATCCAATAAATTTTTGTGAAGATTGGGAAGGGAAGTGTTGACACATTTTTTAGTCACGGTCAACTTAGATAAAATTCACAATGAACTTTACCTCTCTTGAAGGAAAAATAAATGATGGAATAGAATTCAATTATCCCAAGGCTTCATATATTAGGTCTTTACTTGCAGGTTAACTCAACAATTCATTGTGGATATTGTTGAGCAAAGGGGCTTTTGTGCTTGGAGACTACAATATAGGGTTAGATTTGGAAAATAAAAATTAATTCGTATTTTCTACCTTATATAAGTGCTTAGTGATCTACAATCTAATTAAATTTACACATTCTAGAGTGCACTTCACATCATCTAATCTATAAAATTTTGATGCTCCATTTCTTTTAAACTTTAATTTTTATGAAAGAAAATAAAAAAATAGAGTGAGAAAGAAAGGTTAGAAATTCTAAATTATTATTTTTCCATAATTAATAGTAAATTAGTAGCAAGACACCAATTAACATGATTAGAAAATAATTACATAAAATGTCCTAAGAATGGAATAATTTCATGACATCTTTCATAACCAAAAAATAAGCTCAATCAATTTACAATTTTCAAAAGTTTTGATAAATTTAACAAACCTCTCTACATTCTAATTCCTAGTAATTACAAGTAAAAATTCACTAATGGAAAGAAAACCATGAAGTGAATTTAGTAATAACAATTATTTATTACAAATCCATCAATTATAAATAATTTTTTCCTCCTTGAAATGATCAATATGATGGCCTTTTATAGACATAGGCACTTAGAAAATAGCTACAAATCAATGGCCTCTAATTAATTCTCAATCAATAGCTCAGATTTACAATGGCAACATCTTCTATTTTTCAACATGTTCCATTTTTTAGTAACTTCTTGATATTTTCTCAGCATATCTATTTATTTGACAAGCTATGTGGATATTTCATTAAAATATTTAAATTCAATCAACAACTAGGAGATCCAATACGCTAGAATTTAATTTACCTGCAAAAGAAAGCAATTAAATTTTATTAAATATCAAAGGATTTGAAAATAAAGTAAAAATATAATTTGTCGCTTTAGATCTAGATTTTACAAAAGTATTAATGCTCCCAATGATTAAAAAATGGTTATACATGTAATACATGTTGGATATTTGCTAGATTGTTGGAGATTGTTGGTGTTGTCATTAGTGTTGTCATTGATGTAACTTCCTAGTGTGTGGAGATTGTTGGAGCTATTGAAGAGTTATGGATCAAACCCTAGTGTGGATGTGTAGTGGTTTGATGTCACATTGATGTCAACCTCCAATATGGTCAGGAATATTGTTGTAGTGTTGTCATTATTTTCAATAGTGAGTGTGTTGTGTTATGTTGCCTTTAGTGTTTTCATTGATGTCAACCTCTAGTGTGGTGTTGAGTAGGTATTTAAATGGGGATATTGTTGGTGTTGAGGATGTTGTAGATATGTTGATAAGGTGTTTTTAGTGTTGCTAATGCAGCTAGTTCACTTGGTTTCCAAGTGCTTTTGAGAAAAATGAATAAAAGAGTATGTAGTGTGACAAAGGTGTGTTTAGTGTCGTGCTCTGCATTTCTTCACGATTTAAGATATGCTTGTGAAATTTGGATATGATGATTAGAGGTGTTTAGACCTATTCTATATCTAGAGTTTCAAGCTTTGTATTGTGCGGTAGTGGAAGTTGTGTTTGGTAGTGTGTCTATCTATGTAGAAGGTTGTCTGGGAGAAATGAGATTTCTCTGCATTTCTTCACGTTGTGGTTTCCTATCTTGTAGATTTGGAAATGTGCTAATATTGTCTATTCCTACCTTTCCCTAGAGTATGACGTGTTCAAGTTCTCTGCAACCTTGGATTCATAAGTTTTGTTTTGTGGTAGTGTTGTTGGTTGCATACAATGATGGTGTTCTCAATTTCAAGTGGTTGTGGTAGTGTTGCAGGATATTCTGATGATGTTGGAATATTTTGGGATGTTGTGTGGATGCTATGAAGTGTTGCTTTGTGGTTTGCATGTTCTTTTTAGAACTGGAGAGGTGTGTATGTGGTCTCTTGTTAATCTTAGTCTAGGTTTGGCTGACTTGGGTGCTAGTGCTAATTACAAAGGTTATTTGTTGTTTGTGGAAGCGTGTCGGTGTAGATTTGGGTCCCAGTTAACCTTTTTTGTGGTCTTCCTTCACTTATTTCCACTATGAAAGTGTTTGGTGTCAACCTATTTATTGGTTACATGGCATACGTTTCATTGTGGCCAACATGGAGAAGGTTTTTGAGGTTGTGGATGATATATAAGAAAGGATAACTATTGGAGATGGTGTGTGGTGTGTGAAAGATACGAATGTGATTGAGTGTGGTGATATGAGTGTGAACTTAAATGCCTAAGGCTATCAAATGTAGTGAGCAGAAGGTGTCTATATTTTTAGTGTGCCTAAAGTTGCTGGAGGCAGTGATCCAAAAGTTGTGGATAGTGCAAAGTTTCAGTGGTGTATTTTTCTTGTTGCTCTAAGATAGTGAATCTCTCTATAACAATCTTCTTCTATTCTTCTTTCTTTTGGGTAGTGAGCCCTTAGTAGTGATCCATTCTTCTCTTTTTGGAATTAAGCCTATTATATTCGGTGTTTCTATTCATATATATGTGAGATAATCCTCCCCATGATTTTCCCTGATTAGGGTTTTCCACGTAAATCTTGTGTTCTCTTATGTATAGTGTTGAATGTGTTTATGTTTTCATATGTTTACATTCTACTGATGGTTAGTAAGGGTTTGATGGTTAATGAGGGTTTAATGTTTTTAATGTACTAGTGATCCACCCCCTCTTAGTTCTCTTGTGTGTCTAACAATCGGTATCAGAGTTGTGGTTCCTCAGGAGAAGCTTAACCACTTGAGGTAGATTCAATCGCACACAGGAAGGGTGTCAAAGCTCCTATGTTTTATGGAATGAATTATGCTTATTGTAAATTCAATATGGAATAATTTCTTGTCTCTCTAGGGTTTGGAGTATGGAGGTTAGTTGAAACTAGATATACTATGCCTACTAATGGTTCGACAAGTGATGATGAAGTCAAGGATTATGATAATAATGACAAAGCAAGAAATTCTATCTTGAGTAGTCTTTTTGATTCTGAACTTGGAAAGGTGATAAGTCACAAAACTACTAAAAAGGTTTGGGTGGAGTTGTAGAATATTTATGAAGGAGATGTAAGGTCAATCAAGAAAAGTTGTTAAATTTCAGCACCAAATTTGAAAACCTAAGGATGTCAGAAGATGAAGACATTACAACCTGCATGCTCAAAATGGATGAAGTTGTTAATGCCATCAATGGTCTTAGTGGTAAGCTAGGAGAAAGTGAAGTTGTGAAAAAGGTATTGAGAACTCTTCCTAAATATTATAGTTCTAAAGTTTCTGCTATTGAGGAACCTCAGAATTTAGATCAATACTCTAGAGATCAGATGTTTGGTGCTTTAATTTCTTATGAATTGAGATATTTTGGTGAAGATGCTATAAATAAAGAAACTTCCTTTAAATTCAGCAACACAGAGAAGGATGATGAATCAAATCCTAATGATCTTGATGAGGTGGAAGAAAATTTTGTTAGGAGATTGAAAAAGAGCACTGGAAAATATAGAGGTAAGTTACCCTTTAAATTTTTCAATTTTGGAAAGATAGGTCATTATGCTTCTAAATGTCCAATAAAAGTTACAAATGATAAACATAAGGATCATAAAGGTAAATATATCAAAAAGAGTCATTATGTTGGAAAAGAAAATGGTGTATCCAATTATGAGGAATCAACCTATCCTAATGATGATAGTGATGAGTGCTTGTTCATGGCTCTAAATGTTAGAACTAATTCTACTAATCCTAAAAGATGTGTGAAGGAAAGTGCTCTCAAAATAGGTCACAATATTAAAGGAACTATGTTGACTGCTTTTCATGCAAGAGAGGAGAGAAACCATTGGATAATTGATAATGGATGCTCAAATCATATGGCAGGTGAAAAGAGTAAGTTTTTTAAACTTTATAAGTATGATGGTGGTCTTGTTAAGTTTGGTGATGATACATCTGATAAGATTTGTGGAAAAGGTTCAATTAGTTTTGATGGAAAGCATAAAACAAATGATATTCTTTATGTCAAGGGTCTCCAACATAATCTTCTTAGTGTAGAAAAATGTGTAGTAGAGGATACAATTTGGTGTTTTAGGATGATGTCTGTGAAGTTAGAAAAGGAAGCCCCAAAACTTTGGTTGTTGCAGGCATAAGGACAAAAGGAAATGTTTATCATCTCAAAGGTGGTGGTTTTAAGTGCTTTATGTCTCAAATAAATGAAATTTGGCTATGGCATAGAATAATAGGTCACATTAACTTTGATAGCCTAGTGAAGATCAATTCTACTGATATTGTGAGAAATTTTCCAAGGATTACAAAAACTATCAATGCAATCCGCAAAGAGTGTCAGTTTGGAAAGAAAACAAAGAATTGGTTTTGTGCCATAGAAAAATGGCCCTTTTTCATTTTCATGGCCTTTTAGGTCTTGTTTCATGGTGTTGAGACCATGTTGCTTTGATTTTATGCTTTATCATGGCTTGAACATGCTTATTTATAAAACTCAAAGAACGTCGTCTTGTGAAGGTGTTGTGAAGTGTTGTAAGAAAATTCCACATTCTTCTCGACTCTATTTAATACAATTTACCTAAAAATCACCTTTTTACACATCAACAAGCCCTATTATGAAGTTTTGTAAAGTCTTATAACAAGCTTTCCTGCTTTTCTAGGCACATCTTCACTATTTACACCTTTCTCATGCTTTATTTTGTCTTTTTATGCCCTCATATGCTTAATTAAGTGTATTTTTGGATATTATCCTGACAAACAACATTAAACACAACATTATTTCTGACACATGGTTTTAGGTCCTAGGTGGGACCCATTCACCATGGGTGGTGAATGAGTCCCCATTGGCCCCAAATTCAAAATATTTCAAATTTCCTTTCGGGATTTTATTAAAAATTACTTGATGTCGGTCTGTGATGAGGTATGAATGGATAGTAAGGCACAATAATTGTATAAATAAGTGTTTTTCATCTCATTCTAACCCCCAATTGACCAATTCATCAAATTCACTTATCCACATATACATTCAAGTATTCAAGTATTCTACATAATCAATTGGAGCAACTATTGAAGCAATTTGGAGAAGCCATTGACATTACTTCAAACTTACAAGATCAAGGATTTGGTGAGTTAATAGCATTTTCATTTTTCTAGTTTACATTTCCTTTGCATTTTACTTATTTCTATTGGGTTTGATTACCAAAGTGGGGTTTGACCAAGGAAAACCCCTATTTGCTAACCCTCCAACATTTATCCCCTTTGCATGTGTCTTCGCAGCCTTTGTTTTGCATATTTGACAAGTTTAAAGGTGTTGAAAAGTGGAAATCAAGTCAACTAGGCACTTCAAGTCAACATATCATTATTTTAAGTGTTTTAAGTGTTTTACGTTTGTTTCCTACAAAACTGACTCTGGGAACCCGACATTTAGAGATTCCCAAATCTGGTGTTGTAGAGTTGTTGTTTGATTTTCTAGAAATCTAGAAGTGGATTGATTCACCACCCTTGGTGAATGAGTCCCACGTGAGGTCTAAAAATCAATATTTTGTCAAATCTTGGATCCCGACTGTCAGAAATCAGTTCCTGACACTTTTTCATCAGTAGGACTAATTCGCCACCCTTAGCGAATGAGTCCCACTGTGAAAAACCAAAAAAAATCATCAGCATTCCAGAAACTCCAGAAAACTCATATTTCATCCAGGTGCACTCAGATTTACCCCTATACCTTCTGTTCTGCATAATTTCTTCATTTTCATAGTTATTTGCATATCACAATGTGTTTTCAAGCATAGCTTAAATCACACTTTTGCATTCATTTTAGCTCAATTCAATCAATCAATTGCACTTATTTAAGATCATTTACACTATATCATATATCATACATCCTAATTTGAGTGTTACATAAGTATTTTGGACCCAAATCTCTCTCTTTCTAGGTGAAAAATCTTAGGAAGAGAGCAAGCATTTTGGGTTCCCAAAATCTATGTCACAGGTTCAAAACTAAAGAACATTCTACTATAGGACCTTTGGAGTTGGTGCATACAAACTTATATGGACCTACCAAAATAAGAAGCTCTCAAGGTGACATATATTTTATGTTGTTGATTGATGATTATTCTAGAATGACTTGGGTGACATTTCTCAAAGAAAAATCAAAATCTCTATATAAGTTTAAAGCCTTTAAGTCTATGGTTTAGAATGAAATGGATTTGAAAATCAAGTGCTTGAGGTATGATAAAGGTGGTGAGTTCACCTCCAATTAGTTTAATATTTTTTGTAAGGATCATGGGATAAGGAGATAGTTATCCACTCATAGGACTCCTCAGTAGAATGGAGTTGTGGAGAGGAAGAAAAAGATAGTTCAAGAAACAAGAACCATGATGAAACAAGCAAATCTATCGAATGTATATTGGAGAGAAGAAATTCATAATTTAGTATACATACTTAGTAGAGAGAAACAAAGAGTGAATAGCTCAAAGATTGCTTATGGGTTATGGTATGGAAATCCTCCTACTATGAAATATTTTAGTGTTTGGAAGCAAATGCTATATCAAGAGAGATGAAAACTTAGGAAAGTTTGATGCAAGATATGATGAAGTAATCTTCCTTGGATATTCTGCAAAGAGCAAGGCATACATGCTATAAGAAAAGGTTGAAGAATATTGTGGAAAGTGCAAGTGTCAAAGTAGATGAAGAACCACATCAAAGTTTTTTGTTGATAGAAGGATATGAATTTGATGAAACCCCTTGCACTGAAGAAGAAAAGGATGAAGAGAAAGAAAAGGAGATGATAGTTGAAGAGGAAAAAGCTCTAGAAAAGATATCTAAGACTCCTAAGTATGTGCAGAAGAATCATTTTGAACTTGATCAAATCATTGGAGATAAGAGAAAAGATGTTTTGACAAGGAGAAAAGTTGCTATGATAGAGGAACATATAAACTTTTTCTTACTTTCAGAAGTAGAACCTAAAATAGTAACTAAAGCATGCAAGGATGAGAACTAGATCAAAGCTATGGAATAAGAGTTGAGATAGACTAAGAAGAATCAGACTTGGGAATTGGTTTCAAGACCAATAATCAAGAATGTAATAGGAACTAAATGGGTTTTCAGGAACAAACTAAATGAGGATGGAAAAGTTATTAAAAACAAGGCTAGGCTTGTGTGTAAGGGCTACTCAAAAGTGGAAGGTATATATTTTGAAGATACTTTTTCCCTGGTGGAAATGATGGAATCCATTAGAATGTTTTTGGATTTTTTAGCACATAAAGACTTTAAGGTGTATCAGATGGATGTTAAGTCTACATTTTTGAATGGTGAGTTAGAAGAAGAGGTTTACATTGAAAAACCATTTTTTTTTTCATTGTCAGAAGATTTTGATATGGTCTATAGGTTGAAGAAAGAATTGTATGGACTCAAACAAGCTCCTAGAGCTTGGTATGCAAGATTGGATAGATACTTGATATATCAAGGATTCAAACAAGGTACTACAGATAGCAACCTTTAATTCAAGGTTGAGGGAGATCATATCCTGATTGTGGTTGTGTAAGTTGATGGAATAATCTTTGGAGGAAATGAAGGTATGTGTAAGATATTTTCAGAGTAGATGCAAAAATATTTTGAGATGTCAATGTTTGGGGAGATGAATTTATTCCTTGGTTTACAAATTAGTCAATCAGAAAAGGGAATTTTCATTTCTCAGTCAAAGTATGTCAAGGAAGTGTTGAAGAAGTTTGGAATAGAAGATTCTAAACCAATGAGTACTCCCATAGTTATTGTTACAAGTTGAGCACAAAATATGAATCTCCTAAGATAGATCATATCAAGTATAGATAAATGATTGGTGGACTACTATATCTTATTGCTCCTAGAATAGATATCATGCATGTAGTTTGTCTTGTGGCAAGATTTCAAGAAGATCCCAAAGAATCACATGTTGTGGTAGTTAAAAGGATATTTAGATACTTGAAGGAAACTCTGAATTTTGGTCTATGGTATCTCAGGGGTACTAATTTCTCTTTGAGCGTATATACAGATGTAGATTGGGTTGGCTATGTAGATGAAATAAGAAGTACAAGTGGATGTGCTTTCTTGCTTCCTTGAGTAAGAAGCGGGATTCAATGCCATTATCTATTGTAGAGGCAAAATATATTGTAGTAGTGTCATGTTGCACACAAGTGTTGTGGATGAAGTAGAAATTAAAGGATATTAGGGTGTCATATGATGAACCTATTTCTATCTTGTGTCATAATACAAGTGCTATCAATATTTCAAAAAACCTGGTAATGCATTCAAGGGCAAAGCATATCTCTATTCGATATCACTTTCTAAGAGAGAAATTTTTAGAGAATGAGGTGAAGCTAGAGTATGCACCTACAAAGGATCAAGTTGTGGATATTTTCACAAAGGCTCTTCCAAAAGATACATTTGAGTATCTTTGACACTAGTTAGGGGTTATTGGACCTCCTTTCAACTAGATGTATAAGTGATGCATCTATCCAAGATATCATTTCAAGATACATTATTGGTCCTATACTGATGAAGGTTGTCTCTCAGAGGGGGAACATTTAGTGGTGTTTTTTAATTGTAGTTAGGGGGAGCATATCTTGTGCCCCTAAGAGGGAGAGAGAAGGATCAAGTGGAGATAAAGAGACTTGTGTGCTAGTGTTGCCTAAAGTGAAGCTTTCAAGTGATGACAAAGGAAGATATTGTTGCCCTATTTCATTTATGTCAAAGAGGAGAGATAAAGTTTAAAAAGCATGGAGAGAGAGTGAATTCTAAGAAAGTGGTAGAAGTGTAAGGAATATGCTTGTTAGGGGGATATATTGAAGTAAGGGGGAGAGTTTTCTAAGTATTGGAGTTGCAGAGTTGCCTCTGTTGATTGATGGTTTTCAGAACTGGTGTTGCCATCAATGATAAAGAGGGAGATTTTTGGAGATTTTCTAGATTGTTGAAGATTGTTGGTGTTGTCATTAATGTCAACCCCTAGTCTGTGGAGATTTTTGGAGCTATTGAAGAGTAATGGGTTAACCCCTAGTGTGGATATTGCAGTTTTTTCATTGTTGTCACTAGTGAGTGTGTTGTATTATGTTTCCTTCAATGTTATCATTGATGTCAACCTCTAGTGTGGTGTTGGGAAGGTATTGTAGATGGGGAGATTTTTGGTGTTGTATATGTTGTAGATATGTTGAAAAGGTGTTTGTGGTGTTGCTGATGCAACTGGTTCACTTGGTCTCCAAGTGCTTTTGAGAAAATTTAAATAAAATAGTGTGTAGTGTGATAGACGTGTGTTGAGTGTTATGCTCTGCATTTCTTCATGGTTGAAGATATGATTGTGCAATTTGGATATGATGATCAAAGGTGTTCAAAGGTGCTATATATAAATTTTTAGGTTTTGGGTCATGTGGTAGTGGAAGTTGTGTTTGAAAATGTGTATGTCTATGTAGAAGGTTGTCTAGGAGAAATGAGATTGCTTCACATTTCTCCGCGTTGTGGTTTCCTAGCTTGTCGATTTTAGAATGTGATAATATTATTTGTTCCTACCTTTCCCTAGAGTATGAGGTGTTCAACTACTATGTAATCTTGGATCAATAAGTCATGTTCTGTGGCAACATTTATGGTTGCAAAGAATGGTGGTGTTCTCACTTTTAGGAGGTTGTGGTAGTGTTGCATAATATTATGATGATTCTAGAATATTCTAGAATGTTGTGTGGATGTTTTGAAGTGTTTCTTTGGGTTCTTCATGTTTAATTGGACCTACAAAGGCATGCATGTTGTCACTTGTTAGTGTTAGTGCAGGTTTGGCTGATCTCAATGCTAGTGCTAATTGTGGAGGTTGTTTGTTGTTTATGGAAGCATGGTGAAGCATTTCACTGTACATTTGGCTCCTAGTTAACCCTTTGTGTGGTCTAACTTTATTTATTTCCACTGTGGAAGTGTTTGGTGCTGACCTATTTAGTGGTTGCACATTTGAGGTGCATATGTTTCATTGTGGCTAACATGGAGAAGGTTTTTGAGGTTGTGGATGATATATATAAGCAAGGATAATTGTTGGAGGTGCTATGTGGTGTGAAAAAGATGTGAATGTTATCAAGTATTGTGATCTAAGTCCTTGGCTTCATCAAACATTATAGGTAATATCTATTTTTCTTGTGTCTTTGAGTATCTTGGGATTTATCACATCCCTTGTCTATGTATGTATCATCTTGTCTATTTATCTTTTGATCTATCTATCTATCTAGTTGTTGTGGAGGTGGAAACAAAAAAGTAAGCACTTGACTGAGGCAAGTACCTGAACAACCCCAAACATTCTTCCTCTTCTATGTGTGTAGGATTATTGGAGATATCCAAACACAAAGAGGTTTGTTGTGTTTATTTATTTCATCCTTATCATTTACTCACACAAACCTTATTATTTGATTCATTTTATTATGGTTTGTTATGTCTGAGGAATGGTCACCACATTAGCTATTGCCTTTTTTTATTTGACCCTCTAGAAGAAGACATAGTTCCAAAATTATAAGGACATAAGGATGAGGCAAAATCCCCATACTAGGAAAACATTTATTAATAATCTCATAGTGTAGTACATATATGAGAAAAAGAAGGATACTTCATTAAGGGAAGTCATTCCCTCAATGCCAGTGACTTGGTTGTAGACTTCTCATGAACATTTTTTTAATTTCATGATCAGGTAGGGCATAGGGAATTTGTGAAGAGATAGATCGATAATGAGAAATAAAATCAATTAACTTCTCACTAGGTTGCTACCTACAATGGACAAGATGAATGATAGTGAATTTGGAGCCAATTTTTTCCTAAAATCACTACAAGAATTGGTTCATGAGCTGATTGAAAGAAAAGATGGAATTATTAGGCAACAATGAAAACAATTCCAATGTGTTCTCCTTAAGGGATCACGGGAATAATTTTTCTAACAAATTATCTTGATGTAAGAAGTCACTACACATAGTGGTAAAGGAATTAGCATGTATATGTGGGTCTCCCTTACCATTGTACTTGTCAATTTAGGTATCTCGATCCCTTGGGGCATAGGAGCATTTAGGATGTGTAGAGCAAGGTGGTTGTGACAATAGTAAGGAGTAACTGTGGATAGCAGTGTTAGTTAGATTAGGAAGTTGAAATTGCATTTGACCCATGTTTTGCAACTGGGTGTTTAGAATGGAATTAGATGGTGGGGAAGGAATATTAGCATTTGTGGAATAATTTTGCACTATGGAAGTTTGAAGTGTAGAATTAGGTGGTGGAGGGATTCTATACCCCCAAAGGATAACGAGACACATCAATTCTAGGAATAGTAGGAGGTATAAACACAATGTATTATTAGTATCTACCATGTGCATAGACACCTCAAACATTAGACTATTCAACTAGGTGCTATTGACATCCAATTGAGCATCATGAGGTTGATTTAAGACTAATGTGTAAGAAGGTACATGACTCTCAAGTATATTTGTTAACTCATGAAGCAACTCAAGGCCCTTACAATCTAAAATGAGAAAGTCTCTCAGATTACCAACAATAGGGAAGCTTGAGTAGACAAGTTGTCACAATTAAGGAAATCCTCAAAGTGCTTCAAATTCTCCTCCAAAGATTGAAGTTGCTCAAAGGGGACCCTAAGACTAGCTTTCATAATCTATAGGATGAGGAGACATAGAAGGAGAATTTGGTTGGGAGTTGGAAGTAGAAGAATTTCCAAAGATCATCTAAGAGCCAAAAGGATTGGTATTTCTAGAGAACATCGGGCCAAGTCTAGTGGTATTGTATTAGTCTATGGGTATGGTAGCTCTCGAGATTCTTATAACTATGTATCTATAAGTTTTAGAATAGGTCATAAAGCTTATAGAAGAGTATCACAATTCACAACCTTGCAAAATCTAGAAAAATGAGAGAAGAGAATGCAAGAGAATAATTTTTTTAAAGGTTTTAAATGATGTTTTAAAAAAGACTTGCAAAAGGTGAGTTCATGTTGGGTTCACCAAAATGTAGAGTATAAAAAATGAACTGCTACAAAGGATAATCAAATCCTTTGGGGATTCAAATCTCAACCCTAGACACTCAAGTAAGCCTTCAGGTAACTATGACCTTCAATTTTACCTATTAATTAATTGAATGTGTGTTTTGATAGAGCATAAAAATTATCTGAACCCTTTAGACTTCAGGAACCAAAAGTATAGAACATAGAGATTTTCTAGGTAGCTTGGCAAGCTCTTTTTCTAGGACAAGCGCATGACTATTGGATGTCAGTGTGTTGCATTAGTGTCCCGTATAAACAAACAATAGAAGTTGCCACTGAGAAATGTGGAATACTCTATATAGTGTGTTGGATATTAAATTCTATGAAATGCAAATACATAGAGAGTATAGAATGACATAAATGGAGATGCTAAATAAACTTAAATGGTTTAAATGATGAAGAAGAGTTTAGAATATTACCAAATACATCCTGTAAGATTGAAGACTTCCTTTGGATGACTCTTCCACTTGTACCTACACACATAAGACCAAAGAGAGGGTTGGGTGACTGTATAGGAGTTTTCCTCAGTCAAACCATCATTTTGGTGTTCCCACCTCCACAAATAGCCTTAGACAAGATGATAGAAATAAACATAGAACACTAGAAAGAACAATATGCTAACAAAAAAAAGACAATATTCTCAATGGAAAAATCAAAGATACTTAACCACCCTCAAACACAGAAGCAAAGTATCTTGTTGGTGCAATGAAGAAGTGGTAAGGGTCCTCAAGATGAAAATGACCTCTTCCAATGATAGCAATGGAGCTTTGCAAGATATCATTGTGATCGTAGCTATGGTGGAACAATAGAGTTGTAGAAAGTTGTGAATTGGAGGAACAAATTAAAGTGTTGTAGAATGCTATAGAGTTTTGTATCAAGTTCCAAAAGATTAAGATTGAATCCCCAAAAGAATTTTTTTACTTCACCATAACATACCCAAATGATCCTTGATGAAAATGCAGGTTAGCAAAGGCATTACACTGTTGAAACACGACAAGTGTAATGCTAGCGTGGCACATGGACATTGACATAGTGCACACCTATCAATGCAAAAATCAAACTTAACCATCGAGGAAATAGACATGCCAAGTGTTGAAAGATTCTTTGGACTGAAATTAGGATTAAAGAGCATAATTATCTTAATTGTAACTAAAGGGGAAGGCGTATGTAATGTGAAATTGCATAAGATGAAATTTATGACATTAAACTTTTCCACCACTTTAGTGAGTGTATATGTTCAAGAGAAGATGCAATATAAATTAAAAAGAGGAGAGTATTTTACCTAGGATGGGTAGGGAAAGTAGAGTTTTCCATCCATGAGGATTTTCCCCCAAGGAAGATACCTGAGTCGATCATGCATAAAAAGGTTAAGTTGCATCATCAGAAACATGTTAGGTGAAAAATGAAAATTAGACATAAAAATTATATAGACACTAGATAGTGCTGATATGTATGGGTAGCAAGTTGCATTATACTAGGGACCATACGAAAATCCAATTAGCCTATGACTGCTACAAACTATGTTGTAGAACAGCCACAAAAAAGAGATATAGATATTTATAAAGACAAAGTCTAGTGGGTTGCCCCCATGCTAGACGATGGGTAAGATAGCTAAATGTAAACATATTTTGAAAAGAGTAATAAAATAAGAGATCTATAATATGAATATGATAGCCCCTCCTTAGAATGGTTGGTGTTATGCAAACAAGCACAATTTATTCAAAGGAGAAGAAAGAGAGATGTTGTGTCATGAAAAAATAGTGAGATGTATTCATGGAATGCTACTTGCAATAGATAGCACATGAAGCTCACAACATCAAAAACAAAATGCATAAGAGGGACAAGGGGATCCTAGTATTTGGGTTCAGTAGGATTCATATCAATAGCATCTATATATAACTATGTATTAATCATCATCATATCAAAAAATATTTTAGATCATGAAGAAGGAACACATAGAGACAATAAAAATAAAAATTCAGGTCAATGTCCAGAAGAAGGCCTAAATGCCCCCAACACTTTACATTACCCCTAATTGCTAAAATCAAAGTATAAAAAAAATAA
Source organism: Sequoia sempervirens (assembly GCA_007258455.2). NCBI lineage: Eukaryota > Viridiplantae > Streptophyta > Pinopsida > Cupressales > Cupressaceae > Sequoia > Sequoia sempervirens. Next base: position 656,993,350 of record VDFB02270651.1, read on the forward strand.
GAGCGATGATACAAATAGAGGAAATGTATGACAAATTTCCTCCCTATATCCAAGTACCCAAGAGGGTATCTTGGGTCCTTTAGGAGAGAGCACAAACATATACATGCAAGCATGAGGGAACATAAACAAACATGCAAACTCTAATCTAAAGAAATGAAGGGTATTGTGCTAGTTGATCATTCCCATCAAACCATCCTCCTCCCAATATTGATCATAGGGGGAAGGAGACCAATCTTGCAAAGGGACGATGGATAAGGAAATACCAACTGTCTTTCCTAAAACAAGAGCTAGGCATGAGGTTGCCTCAATATTCCCATCTACTAGTTCTTGCAAGTTGAATGTCAAAAATCTTGTAAAGGTAGTTTTCAAGGCCAAAATATCCTCCAGAGAGTCGAACATGCACTTATCTAAAGAGGAGTATGGTGACTTAACTATAGGCTATGGAAGAATAGGAGTCTCAGTGCCATCCTATAGAAGAGGAGTAGTGACAAAATTCAGTGAAGGAGGAACTTCCTCAATGAAAAGAATACAAGAAGAAAGAGGAGTTGAAGGAGTTAACTTCTTGTGGTGGAGTGCGAGGACAAATTTGTACTCAATCTTGCGCTTAGACGATTGGTGTGAGCTCTTCACATCAACTATGGTAGGATAATGGGCCCTAGGAAAGCTAGAATGCTAAGAAGTAGGAGGAGCAGATAGGGCCACATTATACATAACCTTCGTATGAATAATGCCTATAAGCTACACAAATGGAAGAACACCGGGTAGAGAAGTGATAAGAGGTGGTTCCAAAGAGGGATAAATTAATACCTACACCCTTTTGGGGTGAGTTTTAGCCACATCTCTTGAAGAATTCAAAAATAAAAGAAAAATAGGAGCAGAAATAGAGGGAGACTCAAGAGCTAGGAAAAAAGATTCATCCTTGGCCTTTTGCATGCCATTACATTCCCTTACCATCACATGTAAATGACACTTATGCTCACGTGCAAGATAGTTTCGATAGATATGGGAACTAGGAATAGAAGCTCGAGAAGACTCTGGGGCATCTTATTCAACTAGTGGAGTTGTCTTCATAGTTGTTTCCAATAGAAGAGCAGGCTCCACAAGGGGAACATGATATACCAAGGGTGCATAAACCTTAATCTCAACTACAGGTGCCTTTCCTCTTTCTTCCTTTTGGGAAGGAGGAGGAACAGGAGGAACCCTTGGGGGTTGAGATGTCAGATTTTCATGTGAAGGACCAGTTAAAGAATACTGCTTAAATCCTATCCATGCATAGTAGGGTGAGGGATATCGAGAAGAATGGGAAGATCAAATACATGTGAATTTGACTCTGACAATATGATTTCCTTTCCTTTTCTTGTTCTATGTATATTTGAAGGAACATAAGGTACTATTGGAGGTTGTGAGGTCTTAGAAGAATGGGGAGGTCTACTCGAGGGAGTGTGCTTGTCCTTAGTCCCCAATGAAGAAGGCCTAAAGAATGAAGCATGTTGCTATGCAAGAGTAGATTCAAAATGAATTGTAGAAGAATAAGGAGGTGGAACCAAATTAGATGCTAATCCCCTAGTATTATACTTATAATATATACTATGTATAATAAATCATTGTGGGTTAGCATGGGTCCCACCGGGGTAAACTAGAAATGATCAAGAGAAAATCCCCATGTACCACTAGTGGTTTATATGCAAGTTCCAAGATAGTCTATACAGTGCCCTCATGAGGCAAATTCAAACACTTGTGGATAACATAAATGATATAGTTCATGGAAACTAGCCAAGGAATGCCTAGCTTTACTCTGAATAAGTTTGATTCTGGTATCACAACAAATATTGTAGAAACACTCTTAGGTCTCACAAGGACCAACAAAGAAATAGATCCTATAGGGGAAAGAGAAAAACCATCATGTGTACGAATGGTAGCCTTACACTCATCATATATATCCCTATATAGGCCATTAATGAAGAGTGTCTCCTATGTTATAATATTGACTCTGCTAGCAGGGTCAACCATAATGCCAATGACAATATTAACATTGAATTGAGTAGGAATGTAAAGAGGAGAGCATTCTCCATGATACAGAAATTCATTAGGTGTGAAAGATATCTCGGGAATCTTAACCTTCTAAATTCAAGGGGAGATCAGAGTAATGGACACCATGTTCACATATGCAACGTCATCAAATAGAGCAAAAGGAGTAGTGATAAAACTAGAAGAATGAGGCAGAAAAGGATCTATGTAAATCTGTAGTTGATTGTTGGCCTTAGCAACATTATTTTTTGAGTTCTGCTTCTTACTCTAATGTTAGATGTTATCGCTATCTATGTGATCCTGAATTACATGTCTCAAGTGCACACAACATTCAATGTCATTCCCAAGAACTTGATGATATTGGAAAACACATCATACCAACTGGGGTATGCCTTGTTGTCGAGGAGCGGTCTAATATTTGGGAGGGTGATTAAATTATATTTTAATAAATTTTGAAGTACACTTAAATAATCTTTAGATAATTTTATGAAAACCTGATTACATTGTGATCCAAGTGTATTATTGTAGTACCCCTCCGTTTATGCTTATGTTTTCTACTGTTGTGTTTTTACACTATTAGACTATGATACTTTGGTTGGATATTTTGATCACTGGTTTTGAGCGATAGTGGATTTATTATGTGACATGATGATACATTATATTGCGATATTTGATTCCTGTTATGCTTTGAGATAATGTAGATGTTTACTTTCAGATGATTATTGCTATGTACATGTTTATGATGGACTAACTGTTAATTTATTTCGTTAGTCTGATGTGAAGTGTATTGGTGTGGAGAACGGAATCGCATCACTCGCTTGCGAGTGCCCTGTGATATCCGTGATTTTCTCCACACGGTGTGTCTGTTTAATGCTTTATTTATATATATATATGCACGTTATTTTCTTGGTTGCAGGAATTTCAGGTACATGACACCGACTCCACCTGGGTACTCAGGTCTGAGCGTGTCAAGACTCAACGGATACGTTGATTGGGAGATAGTAGTTTGGTTCACCCTAGTTTAGTCTATAACCCGGTCACTATACATTGTCTATTTTTAGTTTGAGTCATAGGTTGTTTTGCATTCTTCTGTTTGGATAAATTGTTTGAAAGGTAAATTTGGTTAATTTTTAATGATAGTTTATTGTGTTTTAAATTATTGTTATTTAAATTAATTTTTAAATGTTGAAGAAATTAGTGCTTTATATTTAATTAATTAATTAGCTTATTTGGTTAAATGGTTTGATCTTAAAAGATTAAATTTATTTAATTAAATTAATTAATTAATTAAATTAAATTGTTTTAAAGATTGCGTGTGTGAATAGATTTAATATTTAAATTAAATATTTTGTGAAAAAGGTATTTTTGGTTATTAAATAAATTATTGTATGTGGAAATTGTAAATTTTAAATAAATTAAATAAGGCATGCAAATTAAATATTAAAATTTTAAATTTGAAATTAATTATTCATGCAAATATTGAAAGGCAAAATTGCCGAGAAGTGGTGGAAGAAGATATTTTGCAACCACTTCTCGACATGTGTGCCAGTGCATTAATTGGTGTTTGTTGAGGAAATTTGTTACGGAGGATAATTTGGATCTGGGGAAAACCACAGAGGTTATCCTATCATTCACGGGAAATTATTTGGTGCTCTGTAAAATTTTGGTATATGCTTTTTGGTTGATTTTGGAATTGGAAGATCTTTGGTTTTTGGTTGTTTTCTGGAATTGGTTCTCGGGAAGGAATTGGTAGCTACAGGCAACAGAGGCTACAGAGGGTTTCTTCACCAGACAAACAAAGGAAATCAGGTATTCTTATTAGTAAATGTTTTATTTCTTTCTGTGAATAAATTTCGTTAGTTTCTGGAAGAGATTGCTTGTGAAAAGAAACAAGTTCAATTTTAAATTCCTTGTATTTCCCGTAAAAGAAATCGTTCTCTGTAACATGTTTTTTTTTGAGAAATTTGATGGATTAGAAAACCTCTGTATGATAATATCTGTAGAAATTAGTTAAATTTCTATGAGGGAAATATTTGTTGAAAAGGGAAATGGAATCCTCTGGGAACTATTTAAATTTTGTATTGAAAATACTGTGCAAGTTCTTTTGAAAACCCCGAAAGAAATTTATCATTTCCCCAATTTCCCCGTTGAAAATTTGTGGAAAATATTACTTTCCCAGTATTAAACCCTTTGTATATATATATATATATATATATATATATATATATATATATATATATATATATATATATATATATATATATATACTTGTATATAAATTGAATGGTGAAAGGCACTTTATTTATTTATATGAATTTTGTTTGAATTCGCCGTACTAGTGTATGAAATAAATTTATTAAAATTCGGATTTAAACCCGAAAGGCGGAGAAAGATTATGCGGATTTTATTTTTTATGCAAAATAAAACAAACCAGTGTATTGGGGAGGGCCGAAACCCTCCCCAAACCTTTGTTTTGGTGGCACAGCCACCACGGCTGCTGGGTGCAGCCCTGGTGCGGCTGCGTCCTCACTAAATGGAGGGCATGGCTTGGCCGCGGGCCTTAGGGCTTTAAACTGTTAAAAAAATTTTTAAATGCTATTTTTATATAAAAGTTAAATGCGGATTTTGTTTAACATGTATTAAATTTGATAGATTTTATTTATTGATATATTTTATATTTATATATATATTTATATATATATATGTATATATATATGTATATGAATATATATGTATTTATAATGTGGAAATAAATATGGTTAATTATATATTAAAATATATATATATATATATATGGTAGGAAAAATAATCTTGGAATAATTAAGACATAATATATATTTTCTTTAAATTATGTTGCATGTGTAAATAAAGATTGAGAAATTATAGAATATAATATATAGTGAATTTGAGAAGAATAAAAATGAAATAAAAAATGAAATAGTTAATTTTATTGATTATAAAATAGATCTTTTATTAAGATGTTTTATAAATATGTTGTTTTCCCAACTGATGCTTATGGATTTAGTATATCCGAATCATAGATATTTACTTTTCTTGAATTACTTTCATTGTGTTCTTTTTGGGTAAATTGGGAAAGTTATAGTTGTATAAGTCTTCCAGAAAGAATTGTAAAGTATGGGTGTATTATTGTTTAAATATGTTTCTTGGGATGACTTGGGTTGTGCACATGTTAACTATGGTGTTTGTTACCACTGTGGGTTATTTGTTATTATGAGATGAACTTTGTGCATTTGTAAACCTTAGTCAGAGAACTTAGACACCTTGTTATGTTTAGGGGAGTGGCTTTTTATAAGGGCCGACACACAAAGTGGTGTCAGGGTAACTTTCAAAAAGTTAGTAAGTCGGTGATAACTAAAGAACACAGTAGTTAGATTTAAAAATTCTTAACAAGATAATTATGCCTCACTTATGACTCTTGAGCTACTATAGTCTTGAGAATAAGATGAGAAGGCCTGGAATGGAAAATCGGTGTCTTGTTTCTTCAAAAGACATACGATTCCGCAATGGTATGCAATAGGGGTCAGGTTTCGTAAGAGGTTACCAGGGTAACCCAAGGATTGGGGGCCGGAACCTAGGAAGAAACACTAGGGTAACCTTTGCAACGTTGTGATGACACTCCACCTAAAGTAACAGTTAACCTTGTGTATGTAGCAAATTCAATTATCAAAATCTGGAAGCAATGTAACCATTAGATTGTTGTGTACTAGTATCTAGGGTTAGTAGATTAGGTCTAGGTAACCATATTACTATCTCCTATCACGGGGGGTGGACCTACGGGTACCACATGGTTGGGTGGAACGTGCACCTTACTCCGTTGGGTCCCCAGTTTGATCTTGGCATTGAGAGCTTCATGGATGGAGAGCTCGTACTTGGAAACTCACATGTACATCTTCATTGTATTATTGTAAAACTTGTATTGTAAAATATCCCTCAAATGATTATGAGGAGAGCATTGTAAATGTAATTGTAATTATTATTGAACTACCTCATCAGATGGATGAGTATTGTATATTTGATTAAATTGCAATGTATGGAAAACAAGTTGGTACCTTATATTATCTTGAATGGAATTTAATGTTATGCAATGTTTATCTTTATGTTAATTATTATTATGTGCAATGCGAAATACTTAAGTCATCTATGGAAAACTCAAAGTAGTGTAACGTCGTATAGCCTAATGAATGTATGCAACTAATTAACTTAATAATTAAACTTTTTAAAAAAAAATTATTACACCTTTATACACAATTGCAACATTCTTAGGTTATTAAGACGGGGCATTACAATTATTCTCAGTTGTCTGAGGAATGGTCACCATATTAGCTATTTCATTTTTTTTCTTTGACCCTCTAGAGGAAGACACAACTCCAAATTATCAGTATGTGAGGATGAGGAAGAACCCCCATACTAGGCCAACGCCTACTAATAATATGTAGTGCAATACATAGATTAGAAAAAGAAGGATACTTCATTCAGGACACTCATTCTCTCAATATCGGCTATAGAATTCTCATGAACATTCTTTGAATGTCATGATTAGGTAGGGAATAGGTAATTTGTGAAGAGATAGATTGATAATGAGAAATAAAATCATTTAACTTCTCACTAGGTTGCTACTTACAATGGAAAAGATTAACAATAGTGACTTTAGACCCAATGTTCACCTAAAATTGCTGCAAGAACTGGTTCATGAGTTGATTGAAAGAAAAGATAGAATTATTAGGCAATGATAGAAACCATTCTAATGTAGTCTCCTTAAGGTATCACGGGAACAATTTTTCTAACAAATGATCTTGATGCAAGAAATCACTACATAGAGTGGTAAAGAAATTAGCATGTATATGTGGGTCTCCCTTACCACTATACTTATCAAAATTAGGTATCTCGATCCATTAGGGCAGAGGAGCATTCAAGATGTTCAAGGAAAGAGGGTTGTAATGATAGTAAGGAGTAAGAATGGATTGCATGGCAACATTAGCTAGATTAGCACACCGAGACCAGGCATTTGACCAATGTTTTGCAATAGGGTGTTTAGAATGGGATTAGATGGCAAGGGAGGTAGATTAGCCATTATGGCAGAAGCTTGCACTATGGGAGTTTGAAGTGCAGAACAAGGCAGGGAAGGGATGCTATACCCCAAAGGATTTTGAGACACATTAATTCCATGAATTATAGGAGATACAACCACATTTTTTATATTATTAGCAGAAGACATGGGAGCTAGAGTAGGATTAGTATCTACCATGTGGATAGACACCAAATGCATTAGAATATTCAATTGGGTGTCAATGACTTCCGATTAAGCATCATGGTGTAGATTTAAGACTAACGTGTATGAAGGTACATTAGTCTCAACTATGTTTGTTAACGCACAAAGAAATTGAAGGCCCTTACAATCTAAGATGAGAAAGTCTATTAGATTACTAGTTCAATAGGGCATCTTGAGTAAACAAGTTTCCATCATTAAGGAAATCCTAAAAGTGCTTTAGATTCTCCTCTAAAGACTAAACCTACTCAAAGGGGACCCTAAGAGCAGCCTCATAATCTACAGGAGGAGGAGACCTAGGAGGAGAAATTGGTTGAGAGCTTGAAGTAGAAGAATTTCCAAAGATTGGCAGAGAACCAAAAGGATCAAGATTTCTAGAGAACATTGGGCTAGGTCTAGTGGGACTATATCAATCTGGGGGTATGGTACAACTCTTGAGTTTCTTCTAGTTCTAAATATCTAGAAGTTGTAGACTAGGTTGTAAAGCTCATAGAAGATTATCACAATGCACTACCTTGCAAACTCTAGAAAATGAGAGAAGTGAATGCAAGAGAATTTTTTTTTGAAGGTTTTAAATGTTGTTTTGAGAAAGACTTGCAAAATGCGATTTCATGTCAAGTTGACCAAAATGTAGAGTATGAAAAATGAACCACTTGGAAAGATAATCAAATTGTTGATGGAGTCAATTCTCAACCCTCCACTTAGGTAATCCTTTAGGTAACTGCGACCTTCAAGTTTACCTATTAATTAATTGAATGTGTTTTGATAGAGCAAAAAAATTATCTGAGCCCTTTAGAGTTTAGGGATTGAAAGTGTAGAACAAAGAACTTTCTTGAGCAACATGGAAAGCTCTCTATCCAGGAAGAGCACACAACTATTGGACAAAAACACATATACTAGCATCCCATACGAAAAGAAAACAAAAGTTGCCACTAAGAAATGTGGAATACTTTATATAGTGTCCTGGATACTAAAGGCTATGAAATGAAAATACATAGTGAATATAGAATGAAAAAAATGGAGATGCAAGTAAATGGTTTAAATGAAAAAGAAGAGTTTAGAATATTATCGAAGACATCCAACAAGATTGAAGAATTCCTTTGGAAAACTCCTTTACCTATAGGTCTACACACATAAGACCAAAGAGATGGATTGGGTGGTTGTATAGATGTTTTCCCATTTTGGTGTTCCTACCTCCACAAACAACCTTATACAAGATGGTAGAAATAAACATAAAACACTAGAAAGAAAAATACACTAACAAAACAAACATAATATGTTCAATGGAAAAAATCAAAGAGTTACCACCCTCAAACATAGAAGTGAAGTAGCTTGTTGGTGCAATGAAGAAGTGGAAAGGGTCTTGAGGATGAAAATGACCTCTTCCAATGATAGAAATGGAGCTCTATAAGATATCACTATGATTATAGCAATGGTGGAACAATGGAGTTGTAGAAAGTTGTGAATGGGAGAAAAAGATAAAGAGTGTTTTACAATGCTAGAGATTTGTGTATCAAGTTATTAAAGATTAAGATTGAATCCCTGAAAGAAGTTTTTTGGTTCACCATAACAATGCCCAAATGATCCCTGAGGAAAATGCAGGTTGGAAGAGGTGTTACACTGTTGAAACACAACAAATGTAACATCCCAATGGTTAACATAGTCATGGATTTTTGTGGGATGCTAGCATAGCATGCAAACATTTTCTTAACATACACTTTTTCGTTCGAAAATCAAACTTAACTATCGAGGAACTGGACATGCCAAGTGTTGAAAGATGGTTTGGGCTGAAATTGGGATTAAAGAGCATAATTATCTTAATTGTAAGTAAAGGGGAAGGCATATGTAATGTTAAATTGCATAGGATGCAATTTATGACATCACACCTACATATACCTTATGCTAGTTTTGTGCTTATTGTAGGTGATCCTTAAGTGATCTCAATATGTCATGACTTTGATTTTCCAAATCACCTATTTTGGGTATTCTATAATCTAAAAATAAGAGATCAATAAAAGAAAGAGCATCATATCCATATAAAGATCTAAATAGTGGCATGCTAATGAACATACATAAATAAGTGTTGTAGTAATACTCTCCTAGATGCAATCACTTAATCTATATAAATTTTTGATCTGAAACATAATTTATCACCCATCAATCCACTTGCTCAATATATTTGTTTGTCCATCTATTTTTGGATGATAGCTATTAATTGGATTTAATTTTTATACCTAGCAAGAAAAAAGGTTCCTACCAAAGATAACTAATGGACCCACTACCCCTATCACTAACAATGATCTTGGGCAACCCATGCAATCTAAATATCTTTGACTAAAAAGAAATGTGCATACTTAGTTAATCTATCAACAATATAAATATTATCTATCATGTACCTTAGGTAATTTTGTGATAAATTCCATAGATATATTATCCATTTCTAGTTAGAAATTGATAGTGGTTGGAGTAAACCTATTGGATAAACTTTATCTTGTTTTTTTATTGGTAAATCATGTATTCTATAACATGCTTATATACATCCTCTTTCATACCTTTCCATGAAAATATCATGTATTTTCTAGTAATTCTTGAAATATCATTGATGTCATGCTAAAGGTGTGTAATGAAAGTACCTCAAGATCATCTCCTTAACTTTTGATTTAGGTACTAAAAAGACTCATTTTTTAAAGAATAAATCACTTCACCACTATATACCTATTCTATTTCACTGCCTCATAAATTTTATTAGAGGTAAATGCGTTTTTTGCATATATAGACATGGTAGGAACTTTACAATCATAAAAAATAGTGGAAAGAGAAAATAGAGTAGGTTTCCTAGAAAGGGAATCAACCACAACACTTTTATTTCCTTTCACATACTCTATGTCAAATCCATATTCTTGTAACTTATTTTCCCATTTTTTTGGTGATCATTCAAATCTCTTTGACTCGAAAAGGGTTTCAAACTATTATGATCAATTTTTACAACAAATCGACCACAAACGATATATTGTCTAAGATTTTCCAATGCATACACAATTCCTAACATCTCTTTATCATAAATAGTGTATCCTATTTCCACATAATTTAATTTTATTCTTTCAAATTCTAATAGGATGTCCCTTTTGAGTTAGAACAACCTCAATACCTTCTCCTAATGTATCACATTCTAGACTTAAAATGATAATGACAATTTGAGAATTTCAAGTACAAGATATGAGCTCATTACCTCTTTATGTTTTTCAAAAGTTACTTGAGAAAATCTCATCCATTCAAAGGCTCCCTTCTTTGTCAAATTTTTGAAAGATATGGCAAGTTGAGAGACATTTTTCATTAAATTCCTATAATAACTCATAACCCAAATAATCCTCTCAACTATACTAATGTGGTAGGAGATGGCTAATCTAGAATGACTTGGATATTTTGTGGATCCACCTAATTCATCCATGACTAAAAAGTATTTGGATTATTTTTAAGTCCAAAGAGAATGACCCAAAACTCAAAGTGTCAAAAATGACACCTAAATGCTATTTTATAAAAATATTCATCTCTCACACAAATATGGTGATAGATCAATCTCAAATAAATATTTGAGAAGTGTAACACTCCATTTAATTTTTCCATTAGCTCATCTATCATGGGTATGTGAGATCTATTCTTGATGGTCCTCTTATTCAATTCCCTATAATCATTATGCATTTGCATAGTACCATTCTTTTTCACAAGAACCATTGAAGATGCAAAAGGACTAAAACTAGGTCCTATGTAACCCAAATTTAAGATTTCCTTAATAGAATTTTTAATATCCACTTTGTAACCTCTTGGATGGTGGTATGGCATTGATATATAGGATTGAAACTTGGTTCCAATTCTATGATGTTTTGGAAACCTCTATTTGGTGGTAGTCCTAGAGACAAATCATTGAACACCAAACTATGCTTCCTTATTATGGTTTATATATCCACATGAATAGGGTTTAAAGTTTACCCGTTTATGCTTTTTATGACATCATAATAAAGCATTGAGATTATTTGACTAGCTATTACTCCATACACCCTCAGGGGATGATTCTTGGGTGCTCCTACAAGAGATATAAATATGCCTCAATTCATTTCTTCCCTTTCTTCCTCCTCAAACACATGGTCTTTTGCATCCATAAATACTTCAATCTCATCAGAATTTGAGTCCCTATTTATCACTACCTCAATGTAGTGTACTCGTCCCTTGTCAAGGCACCTATGATTTGGAGTCCATGGTTCTTTGCAAGAAAAATATAACTTCTTCATGTTGAGCTAATTCCTTTTCTCCTCATCTATCTTATTTTTAATAAATAGAGGTTTGGTCTTCCAAGCGGGTGCATGATATCCATTCTTGTGTGAGACTTACTTTTATTTTATAATCCAAAATGATGACTTTAAAAAGGCTTTAAATTTTGGTACTATAACCTCCAACTCTAAATATTTTTTGATATCCTCTTATAAAGATAAAGGAATAAAATATTTTACCAAACTTTGAGATGCTTCAATGGTCCTTCCATAAAAATCACAATGATTATCCTCTTAGAAATGTCAGGAACCATCATTAATAACTTCTATAATTTAGCTACACAATCTTCCATAATTTTTTCCTTCTTAAGTTGTACTAGCTCCCTACAGTGAACCTTGGGATCCTTGTGATCAAATATCTCGATCAACCTCCTATGGAACTCATCATAGGTGTTGGTAGAATTGTGGACCCTTGTGTAACTAATCCATGATACCATCATTCATGTGCAATTTCTTCCAACTGAAAAGTGGGAAATTTAATAGATTTGTCTCCAACCATAGGCTTGAGAGATAGGTATGTATCTATATTTTGTATCCATGTATGAGTAGTACCATTAATGGATCCATCAAAAGTGGAAAGTGTCAACTTCCCCATTGCATTTCAATGATCTTTCTACTTTTGTTAAATTTATTGGCTCCTTTTTATTTGTACCTCTATCTTTCTTCATAGTCATGAAATTTGAGAGAGACATTGCTTCTTCGATATTTTCTAGAAGTCTTTCATATTCAACAGAACAGGTAGTGATGTATTCCTCCATCAAAATTTGAGTTGAGCTATCTTAGGGTTTTCTTCCTCCTCCCTGTAAAGGAAAGTAGGTTAGAGTTTTCTATCATCACTTTTATTATTGTTGATATTAGTTCCTAAAGAGATCATTTCACCATTCTAAATAATATGATTATTCAAGTTATTATCCTTCTTATGAAGTGTTTGTGCCAAAAAATCAAGCATATAGTCAAAAATATATTCTACCTAATCTACAGAGTTATCTTCCATATTATTTATCATATCTTTATCTATCATAACCTCCTCTTCTATGTCTAATTATCCTTCTATACTTGATCCTTCAATCTATAATTTATTTTTCTCTTGTATGGGATATCTAATTCCTCAATCACTAGACAACATAAATAATCAAAATTCCCAACAAGATGACAAGGGATCTAGCTCTAATATCACTGTAATAACCCAACTAAAAATTTTAGAAGATAAATTTTAGATTTTTGTATTTTAAACCAAATCTTGCAAACCCAAAATTATCTTCACATTTACACGTCATGTTAATAACCCAATATTAAAAATTGAGCCAATAAAGAAAGATAAATTCTAGAACTCTTCTTATTCTTTATTAAGATTGAAGTACATTAAAATGTGTTGTAGCAATAATAGGAACAAAAGCTACAATATAAACAAAGATATTGAAATTTACACTACTTAAAACCACAATGATTTGTAAATTATACAAACTTGAGGTAGTTGAACTTGCAACTTTGAATCTCATTTATAAGCTCTAAGTGAGATAATTCTACAAGATCAAATGGGTTTGATCCTTTGACTCTTAAAACTAAAGGGTTTTTGTCCTTTGATCTCTAGGGAACCCAAAGGTTCTCATTTGAAGATTTGATTTTGTGAACAAAAGTGCTTAGAATATTTTTTGGTAGAGTTTTTGTGTAGAATTTTCACATCCCTTTTCAAATTAATTTAATTCAAGGAAATTTTAGCTCAATTTACATATTTCCTACGCTAAGATAAATTAATAGGGAAATGTTAATTTTGGAACATTTAAATGTTAAAATGAAATATTTTACAACTCCAAATAAGGCATGGGTTTCCTTGGGATGCTCAATTTATGGCCAGATAGTAGATTTCATGATGATTATGACAATTCATTAACCAGGCATGATTTGATAGGCATTCGTGGGCATACAATTATGAAAGGGAATTCAAAATATAATTTTAAATTATTTTTCCCTCCAAGATGGGTATTGGATTTGGTGGACCAAGTTGGGTATATTAAGATGTTTCATTTCTCATTTGGGTTTCATTAAAAAGAAATTCTACCATTCTTTTTTTTGAATGAGTTTCAAAATTACAAATTCCTTCTTGGAAGAAAACCCAAAGAAGTTTGGAAATTGTGGATGATATCCTATTATTTTGTAGAGGAAATTTCATGGAGCTTAAGGAATTGCATGTGTTCAATTTTTTATGTGTTGTGTTATTTGCACGTTGTAGGCGATATATTTGTGCATGAGGATTTGATGTTTGGTGTGGTTTGTTGTAGATTTTTTTATTATTGTGAGAGCATCTTATTGATGTTCATTTTTCTATTTTGGATCAACTCTAGGTGTTGGGAGAATTTGGTTTCAATTTAGAATAACATAAAACTTTTATCTAAAAGTAAAACACTTTTGTAAAAATGTACAATCATGTATTTAAAAGTTGAAAAAAGAAAAAATAACAAAATGATACATTATATTCTCATTTAGTAGATCCCAAATGGAGAAAACCAAGTCTAACCTTACTCATAGGAGGGGTTTTGTTAGTTTATCCTTGTGACTATTTCTATCCTAAACAATATTAGACAACAAGAATTTTCTTCATCTTGTACTTTTTGTCACTACATGTTGATAGGGTGAAACACTTAAAGTAATAGCTAATGCTTGAACTCCTTGAGGTTTCAACCATACAAATTAGAGCAACCTTCTTGTATAACAATTAAATTCATTATTAATATTGCATTCTCTCATAAAAAATATTATAACAATTAAAATTCACCCACATAAATTAAAACTTTGAGACATTCATCATATTGGTTCTTTTTTATCTACATCCATAATCCATTATAAATATCTTTATTTTTGAAAATATTTAAAGAAATTTAATTTTCTAGAAATTTAAATAAAACAAGAATAAAAATGAAATAAAAAAAGTTAAACATTATAAACGAGAATAGCTAACAATAGATTGTCACTTGGTTAAATAAACACAAAAGAATTTTAGTTAATTTTTAATTAAAATATACTTTCTTAAATGAAGTTTTTTTAGATATTAGAAATATTTATGTAATGAATTGATAGTTATATTTTAAATATTTGAAAAAATAAAATTATATTAGATTATCATTAAAATAAAATGCACTTAAAGTGTAAGAAAATATTTGATTTCTATTTTTTAAGATTTATTTTAAATTGTATTTCTTTGAAAATTTATTTTACAATAATTGTTATATACTATCGTCAAATTTAATATATAATTAAGTTTATTAATTCAACTTATTGATCTATATTTAAAATTGTTTTTACTAATCTAAATATTGTTTAAAATAAAATTAATTAATGGATAGTCTACATATAGTGTAACATTTGCGTCTGAAACAAGTCTCACACATGCAAACCAGTTGGCACTTAATGGTAAACCAACTGCCATTTAATGGTAAAAGCCTCCAAAATATTAGGTAAAAGCCTCCAAAATATGAGGTAAAAGCCTCCAAAATATCACTTATCACATAAAAGCCAAATAAATATTGATTTGACAAGGATGAAAACATTATATTTCTATTTGCAGTGTTTTTTTGTCAATTTGATGACAAATTTCTTTTTTCATTTGCATTGCTTTATGTTTTAAATTTGTATTCAATAATTTCATAATTAGATAATACTTAATTTCTTTAAAAGAAAAATGTAAATTTGTCATTCCATTATTCCACTCTTATTATTAATTGTTTAATCCAACCAAATACAACTAGAATTTGCAACACATCCATGCACACACACTCTAACATATTAACATACATATAGTTTTTTAAAACTTCTCAAGTGAAAATGCTAGTATTTACTAGCTTATATATCTTAATATTAATCTATATAATATATGCTGAGAGATATCATTTTCATGTATTTTTTTGTTTTTGTGCTTTTTTGTTTTTTTGAATTTTAAAAAATAGATCTCGAAAATGGATATCTCTCAACATATATTATATAGATTAATATTAAAATATATAAACTAATTGGATATTAAGAAACCATACCCTTAAAAAAATTTAGTTATAATTTAATGTTAATTATTAATAAAACCAAAACCAAAAATAAAAAAAATATAAACCTTGTTTAAATACTATGTTGCAACCTACAATTAGCATGGCTATACTTTTATTCAACTCATATATTAATGTTGTAATAAGTTATATATTCTTTATTCTTTTATTTAACCTGCCAATCAAGAAAATAGATTTTAACAAATATTGTAGAGTTAAAAGAAAAGGAGTTCGTATACATATGAAAATGAGTTCATATACATATTTTCCTTTCACAATAAGGTTGAAAACTCACATTTCACCAAAATAAAACATAAATCAAGGAATGACAAAAAAGAAAATAAAAAATAAAGACTAAAATTAAAATCTTCTTTGATCACTTCGTTTGAAGCAATTAATGTCTACATGTGTATTTGAAAACCAAATTAGCAGTTGGTTCTTCATTACTAGAAATTTGTAGGTAGTAGGTTAATGGATAAATTACTAGGATTGTTCGCCGCTACTCCTCCATCTATGAGGTGAAGATCTTTGTAAACAAAAAAAAATTAAAAATAGTATACCAACACTAAAAATTCAATTATTCAAATGTGTCAATACCTTTTATCACAAGTGAGAACATTTGTTGTAAGGAATTGAAAAAAATGTTGAAATATTTGTAAACATTAAAAATTAAAAAATAGAGAATGAATAAATAGTTGCATTTATCTTTGTCAATAAAACAACACAATATATAAAAAATGGTAACACATGAATGTAAAATTTGAAGCCGAAGTTGTTAAGCTACAAAAAAAATGAATGTAGAACTTGTGCATGCAAAATAAAAATTGAAGACTTTAATTACCTTATCAAATGCATAGATTTCAATGCAAAATTTGAAGCCGAAGTTGTTAGACTACAAAAAAATGAATGGAGAACTTGTGCATGCAAAATCAAAATTGAAGACTTTAATTACCTTATCAAATGCATATATTTCAAATTCTTCATACTGGTCATAGAAAAATTATTTTTGTTGATATCACAAATTATTTTTGTGAGATGTGAAAAAAGGGTGAGTGTTTAATATATAGTTTGAAAAAAACATAACTGGAAGAGAACTTTCTGATTTAAAATTGACTTATTCAATCAAATTAGAAACTTAACAATTTTAATAGTGTTTTTGATAAGCATAAGAATATGGTGGTGGATTTTTGAATTTTAAATAAATAAATATTACTAATTGTCTATTGTTTTTTTATCCATAACTGGAGGAGAACTGTTGGATTTAAAATTGATTTATTTAGTTAAAGTAGAAACTTTAACAAATATTACTATTATCATAATGAAAACTTGCTTCACAAAAGATTTAATATTATCATTTAATAATATTACAAATATTACTATTATATTAATATGGAAGCATTATTACTATTTTCATAACTGAAACTAGCTTCACAAAAATTAATATGAAAATATTACAAATATTACTATTATATTAATTTGGAAACTTTCTTCACATTTCTAATTCGAACTATTTGAAGTATGCAGTTGGCATGTGTTTTCTTTCACGGATTGTGTTGGGGTGTTATAGGGCATGTTGCCATTCTAGTGTTATTTAATACTAATATTACAAATTTTACTATTATATTAATATGGAAACATTACAAATATTACTATTTTCATAATGGAAACTTGCTTCACAAAAATTAATATAAAAACATTACAAATATTACTATTATACTAGAATACATATATTAAATATTAATATATATAAAATACGCCGAGAATTATCCTTCTTGAAAAAATAAAGCTCAATAAAGGAAAGCAGAAAAACAAAGGTAAGGATAAGATGCCATAGGCATTGAACCGCTAAGAAACCAAAGCTAGAAAAAGGAAATCTCTGCAGTATGTAAACTGCTTTAAAATCTAATTTAAAAGCATAACTCTATTGATAAATACTTTACTTTGCGATAGGTTAGTAAACGCCAATTTAGATGGGGAGAATAAAAATGTACACATACTCATTGATGCCATTGTAATATGCCTCTCAACATAATTAATTTAGAAACTTTCTTCACATTTTTAATTCGAACTGTTTGAAGTATACAACTGGCATGTGTTTTTCTTTCACGGATTGTGTTGGGATGCTATAGGGCATGTTGCTATTGTAATGTTACACCTCTCGGCATAATAATAATAAAATATAAAATCATATGATTAAAAGAAAAAAAGAAATATCCACCCATTAAATGTTTGAAAATGTCTAATATAAATTTCAATTTTTGGATTTTAAAAAGCACTTGAAATTGCTTAAGCTTGATACCTTAACGAATAGTTGCTTAAACTTTTTACAAGAGTCATGACACCCATCTTCCATGCAACTCAATCAAGATAACACAATAACACAAACACACCAAAACAAAATGTAAACAATATCCTCTAAGAATAAGGTCCCATTGATCATAAGAAAATAACGTCTCTAAAATCCAATGGAGGGGAGAGCTTGCAAATTACCAAACAAACTTCTACCATAGCCATAGAAGACAACTAATCTCTGGCGGAATGCTTGCAAGACAAGGTTTACTATGTTGAAGGCACAATAGGTTGTATTGAGTCTAAGGTTGCATAGGTTTGAATTGTTTGCAATGGATAATGCACCAAATGTGTAGAATTGTCCAAAAAGATTATTGTGGGACAAGTCCAAGTAACCCAAGAATGTAAGCGATCAAGAGATAATTCGAGACAATTGGTTGTGTGAGAGATCAAGAGACTCCAGCTGTGGCATTTTCCCCAAAGCCTTTGGTATTTCACCGGTAATATGGTTTCTTGAAATATTAAGGATAGCCAAACCCTCAAGCAATTCCATGTTTGGAGGAATTCCACCTGTTAAATTGTTATTTGATAAATCAATGTATTTAACCAATGTCAATGATATTTCTGCCACCGACCCCCTGAATCCTTCGTCAATGAAGGTCCCCTGATAAATGAAGGACACTCGATCTATATATTTCGAAGCATTGCCAAAAATTTGAACATGAAAAATTTCAGCACTGACTGTTTGATTTTTCATAGCCTGCAAAGATGAGATATTGACTGGAATAATTCCTGAAAATCTGTTGGATGAAAGATCCAAGATTTGAAGAAGTGGCAATGTTGTAACTTCTAAGGGTATTATCCCTTCAAATCTATTTGATCTCAATATCAAAATCTTAAGATTTGAAAGTTTCCCTATCCAATTTGGAATGACCCCTGTCATTTTGTTATTGCTCAAATCCAATATCTCCAACTGCTTATAGTTTGCAAGAGAGGATGGGATATGTGAATTTAGTCCATTTCCACCCAATTTTAATATTTGAAGAAAAAGCGTGTCTCCAAGCCACCGTGGCAACTTACCCTCCAAACAATTGTTCTCTAAATTCAACATCTGAATAAAAGAGCTATTTTTGGAACAGACAGGAATCTTACCTGTAAGCTTGTTATTTGAGAGATCGACTATCTGCATTTGGTATATAGAAGGTGGAATGCTACCGCTGAGATTGTTGTGGGAGAGAGACAGATATTTAAGAGAGGAATATTCACCAATTTTTGCTAGTGGAATGCTACCGTTGAGTTGATTCTCTGACACTTCCAATAGAAGCAGGCGATCAGAAAGAATCGGAAACTGACCTTGTAGATTATTGCTATGCAAATCCAAAATATGCAATTGACTTTCCATCAACGAACGAGGTAGAACTCCTGCAAACTGATTATGAGAAAGATTGAGATACACAAGAGAATTGGCAGACCATATCCACTGGGGAATATTTCCTTCAAGACTGCAGTTGGACAAATCCACACTCCATATACTGTATTGAGTTATTAGGAATGTTGGAATACCACCTTCCATGTTACATGAACTTAATCCCAGCTTTTCCAAAGAGAATTTTGGAATCCATGTTGGACTAATCTTTACAGTTAAAAGATTATTGGAAATATCTACCCAAACAAGTTGGCTGAGATTATCAAGTTGAGACTATAAAACAACCCCACTTAAGCAGTTGGAGTGCAGTAAAAGCCTCGTCAGTTTAGAAAGATTTGAGACGTTGAGAGGGATGGCACCTTCTAATTTGTTGTTGCTTAGATCAAGCACTTCCAGAGATGATAGACGACCGATGGAAGGGGGGATTTTGTCACTCAATTTGTTATTACTCAGGCCAAGGGAAACAAGGGAGGAGAGGTTGGCCAAGGTAGGGGGGATTTTACCCGTCAATGCATTGCTATTCAGATCGAGCTCTGTAAGGTAGTGAAGCTTAGTGGCAGGGGATGGAATGCTTCCCTTCAATTGATTGTAACTCAAATCAACATATTGGAGGTTCGGAAATGCAGTCAACAACATTGGGGGAATGGGACCATCCAACTGGTTATGGGAAAGATCAATATAGGCCAAAGGAAAAGGTCTTCCCATGGGAGGTCTATACCCAAACGGCGGGATGTGCCCTCTTAACATGTTATATTGAAGATCCAATTCCTTTAGCATTGTAAGATTTGCCATCGTAATTGGAATACTTTCGACATAGCAACCTGAGAGATCCAAGACAATTAATGAGGAAATGTTGGCAACAGAATCCGGAATACTTCCTCCCACTGCTGTGGATGAAAGTAGAAGGGTGTGAAGGGAAGCAGAGTGTTGGGGTAGAATGCTTGACAGGTTCCCTCCCAGATCCCAGTTACCGGACAAGTCCACTTGTTGCAGTCTTGGAAGGCTTAGCAGGGCAGAAGGGACGCTACCATTGAATTCGTTCCAAGCAAGTTGGAGGTGGGTCAGATTGGCGAGGTTGGCAAGAGAAGGGAAAATTGCTCTAGACAGTGAACATGAGGACATTTGGAGACGGGTGAGAGTATACATGGTCAAGAGAGCGTTGTCCAGCTTATTGATTTGCAATGTTGACATATCCACTCCGTCCAGGATAAGCTCCCGTAAATTTCTCATGTTTCTCGTCCACGTCCCCATGTCCACCATTCTCAACTCATAGTAGCTAGTAAGATCCAAGTAGTGCAAAGTAGACATGTTCCCCAGCTCCGTGGGAATATCTCCACTAAACCCAGCGTATGACAAGTCCAAGTAGCGCAAACTCTTGAGCCTGCCCAATCCAGGAGGGATGGGAACTCCGTAGAAGATATTGAAGCTGAGATCCAAGTACTCCAACTGTTCCAGATTGAACAACGGAGAAAGAACATCCCCAGTTAAATTACTCAGGAACCTTTTGAGATTAGGACGATCATCATAATAATAAGCATCCTCGGAACTGTGCAAATCCAGACGAATGACATGAGCTGTGTGAGGATGGCATTGGATTCCTTTCCACTCACAACAGTTGAAACCATGCCATGAGTTGAGTAGTTGATGGGACGGATCGACAACAGATGCCTTGAAATGCAAAAGGGAATCTCTTTCATGGCCTGGACAACACCAACCGCCATTAACATGCAAGAGCAGAACAATGGCTACAGCAGCCCAGAACATTTTGATTACACACCGGTTGCTCCTTTTCTGTGGGTTTGAGCACCTCTAATTGAATATATAATGAATATCTTGAAGCCGTCTCCAATTCCGGCCTGTGTGAACGCGAGTCAAAAATTTCTTTAAGACATCAAAGAAGATGGAAAACATGACATCACATCGTATGACGACTTGATAATGTATTGCAATGTAATGGAGGGATGAGAACTCTGATTTGTTTTATAGTGATTAACTTACCCGCCAGAGCACAACAATAGAAATAGCTATGCTTTGTAATTTTCTTCATTTATGCTGCCCAAAACAATTTCAATGGATGGATGATTGCAAGTCTTTTCAACCCAATTGAATAACCTCATATTTTTCTGCCAAGGGAAGGACGCCACAAATATGGTAAAAGCAATAATGACAAAAGAAAATATGGCAAAAGCAATAATGACAAAAGAAAACATGGTAAAAGCAATAATGACAAAGTAGAATATTATAGCGTATCCCAGGGGACAAATTCATCAAAGTCTTTTGTTGATTATTACGTGTGGTCAGTCTGCCGTATTTCAAGATTATTTAGAAAATAAAACCCAAGCAGTTACCAAGAATTGCTCTCAGCTTTCATCCGTGATCACAACTTTTCAAAGTAATAAAAAGTAAAGAAAATTAGTAGAGGACAAGATAAAGTAAATGTTCCTTTTTCATATTTCAATTAGATAAAGTAAATGCTCCTTTTTCATATTTCACTTTCTCTTTATCTCTTATTTCCTACCGTGAGGCAAAATTTAGAAAAACAAACTTCCATTATAGATAATTAGACATTGAGGAAAGAGAGAGGTAATTATCAATTATTTTGTATAATTATTTTGTATCATGTGGACTGAGTCAAAATTTAGAAAAATAAACTTCAACTATAGATAATTGGACATTGGAGAAATAGTTACGTAATTGTCAAATTTTATTTAAATTAGTCTTTTAGCTTTCTGTATTTGGAAAGAATTAAAGGTGGACAAATCGACATTATAAAATTCTATAATTTTTTTCACTAAGTTAATATTGATTTTTAAAAAATGTAAATGTTTTTCTACACTTGATTATAGTTGATCTGATTCATGTCCATGTTAGAAAATAATCTATTGTTAACCTACTTAAGTGATGAGAATTGTCTAAATAATATATACAAATTTATAGATTGTGTAATGTAATTTGTAAAGCAAGGTGCAATAAATCATGACTAAATTATATTAAAAGACAATAACATAAATGTTACTTCTATTCAATATAAAAATAAAGATAATTATGTAAATATATTTACTATAGGAAAATATAAAAATGAGAATTATTGTGATCAACAAATAGATGAGACATTTTTCTTCATTTCTCTAGACTGTGCAAATGATATATCACATATGTGGAGCATATTGATTTATGGATATTGAGTTAGAGTGTTGGACTATCAAGTCAAATGTGTGGATGGCTTCCTCTCTACTAGATCTTATATAAAAGGTGTATAGTGCCAATAATTACAAGTGAAGCTAACATCTATATGCCATACATGTATGGTCATGTAGCATGTGTGGATAGGACACATTTAAGTGTCAAGATCATAATTTGTATATTATGTGTGTTATGGCACTACTATGTGCTAGACACATATAGTGTGAATTGTCAAATTTGTATGGAGCAATTCAGTATCGAATGGGGTCTATTAGGTCTCACATGGGTATGGAAGTATAACATATAGATTTTTGTGTTCCATGCATCACCACAAATAATCCAATGCTAAAGTGCAAGTAGAGCTTATGACAAGTATATGTCCTAATGCAAAATACGAAGGAGAAGAAAGAATATATGAAGCATGATGTTAAAGGACCTTTGTCAATCTATTGGAGATCCTACACATAAGAGGCTCTTGAATTTACATGGCTATGTGTATAACTACTAAGGTTGATGCCTAAATGCTCAAGAATGAAGTAGTAATACTAGATATACATATATGTGCAATGCATCTACATTATGTGTTAGCACAAAAGTGGTTGTGTAAGGGATGTAGAGAAATCAGTGTTTCTAATGGTCTAATGTGCAATGTTGTGCTTAGATTGTACACACTTTCTTGAGGAGTGATAGCACCTATTTTGTTCTAGTGTGCACTAAAGAAGCTTGTATGAAGGTGATGAAATGTTGAACTCACACATGCAAATTTCCTTATACAATTCACCCTTTCTTAAGGAGTGATTTCCCTCTATTGTATTCTAGGGTGACTTAAGACTCTAATATAGATATGAGGCACAACCAACTATTATACATTGATTTGGGGAGTAAATTAGATGGAATTAGTTGACCTAAGATGCATAGTAATGGATGAATTTTAATGTGTTTATCTACTAATTTGATATAAACCATCCAAATATACCACATATAAGAGATTATATCTTTTACTAAGAATTATTTGAGACAAGCCCACATATAAAAATAATTTGATCATTACCCATTTCTCGAAGAGAAAAGGTCCTCAATCAAATTAATCCATTGAGTTCCTAGTAATAGTAATGTAATTGTTGTTGATAATTTTGCGTCTACCATGGATTCATCTAGATGTTAAGGAATTTATGGGATATACCCATACTCTAATGGTGGAAAGAAGAGGGTACACAATTACCTCTATTACCTTTGTTGAGTAATATATAAACACTTATTGTACATGAGATTGAGGATTGTATCTAAAGATACACATGCTAAGAAGAATTTTTTTTAAAGAATGTTGTGAATGCTATGATGACACTAATTTTAGGTTACCCCATTTATAATTGCATGATGCTAACTTTAGGGTGAATTAATTAGATTGGCATGTGTAAAATATGTTATTTTCATGTGTGGCATAATTCTAGATAATGTTAAGGGCTACTAACTTGGCCATATTGGGGTGAAATTAAGGTACTCTATGATATCAAGATCTAGGAAAAAATATGAAGCTTCCACTATGAATTTAGACATAACCTTTTATAATCAAAGAGTTGTACAAGTGATAATGCTTCATTTTGATCCTAGTAGATTTATAGATATTTAACGTATATTATCAACATGAGAGGATGTGCATCTATAGTCACATGATAGAGATATTAACTTTTATATTTTTAGCCGGATCAATCCACCCATACTTTTCTTTTAGATCATTTTTAATATTTTATGCATGAACATATAAGAGTGAGGAAGTGAGTTGTACATTATTTCTCTTTCCATAAAGACCACATTTATGTAGGCTCTAGCACTCTCTAGTTGTATGTCCCCTAAATAGATGATGGTGGATTGTAACTAAGGTGTGCATTATAATCAAACCTTTGTTTCTTGCATGTGATGAAATTTATATTATGGTTGAGACAACATTATGTCAAGGTGATCGAGAACTACGTGCACCTATAAGAGTTTCATTCTATATGATGTACTATTGTGAGTAATAAACTTGATGGTATTGAGGTGCATGTAAAGCTCTTCCAAACTAGAATTTCTTAATGTGCAATTCAAGACACCTTAACTACTAGATATATGGTGTGTTACAGTTTTTTATTGATGTTATATTATGGTGAGAAAACATGAAACCTTCCCTTCTTACATTATTATTGATGTAACTGTAAGAGAGGGGGACCACCATGTGCAAGACCGTAGGTCACAGAGGGTCAAGATGTGAGAGGTTGCCCTAACTTACCTCAGCTAAATGCAGTGTTTAGGGTATGGGGATGAGAATGATGAGGATTATGGAACCCTACAACCACTCACCAATCCTGAGTTTTAAGGTGGGGCTAGGCGAGTTAGTTTTTGAGTCCAACTTTGTGCCTCAGAAAGCTCTCTGCCTGAGGATGTCAACGTGGACCTCAAACAACAGCGCGACGCGCTGGCATCTCAGAAGTGTGTTGTAGTTCGTACGATCAGATTACAACAAATAAAAGGTTGGACTCGCTAAAACGACTAACAACCTACCTTAACAACTTCTAAGAGAACAAAACAATACCATAAATTATGAGAGATACAAACGGAGGTGATAAAATAGATATACCAAAGCTAAGGTGACGAAGACAATCTCGTAGAAGAGCCTATTCACCAGCTAGCTCCACAAAGTGTGTCCACCTACACACAACAAGAGAGAAAATGTTGGGGGAGTTGTATAGGGGCCTGTCTCAGTCAGACCCCTGTTTAGGTGTTTCCACCGCCACAAACAGCCAAAAGAATGAGATAAAGAAGAAATACGTAAAGAAAGCAAGAGCACTACAAAACAATATTATGCTACTCACCAAGTGATAGAGGAAAGGAGAGGAAGCTTACCACCTCCACCAAGAGCACTCAAGGCTACTTGAGGGAGAAATGAGAGGAACCCAAGCCTTTGCTGCGAATGGCGTGGTCCCAAATGTGCTCTACCAAGTTGATGGAGTGTGATGTTGCTACAATGGAATGCTTAGAATGCTTGGAAGTGAGTAAAAGTGAGCTTGTGAGAATGCTAGAATGAAGGCATGATCTATTGAAGAGTTGGAATGCAAGTTCAAGGAGTGAATATGAAGGAATGAGGAAGAAAATGGCTATATTCGAGTCGGTTGGCCGAAGGAGGCATTACAACTTCCTTGCTAATGAGAAGAGTAATGCCTCTGCTGGCTTAGTTGCAGTAATCTACCATGGACATAAGTGCGTCACATGGACATCTGCGTGTCGCACAGGCATCCCCGATAGAAACACCTCTACCGACACACAAAATAGGCTCCACATGGACTGCCAACAGTGGGCTTAAGTAAAATTAAGCCTCCGACTTTGGTTTTCTAAAGTGTATAAAGGCAAAAAGGGGAATCGCACCTAGGGTGCAAATTCATAATTATACATTTTTCCCCCACTTTAGCGAGCACGAGCATTAATGAGTGCTCGATAAAGTAAATCAAGAAGAGAGTAGGGTTAGAAAAGTATACCTAAACCGTCGAGGAAGCAATACTCGATCTGGCGTACCTACAGGTGCAGGAGATGCAAAGGACTCCATAGCTACTCAAAACTATGAAGTTGGAACAAAGCATCTTACAGGCTTGCAGACTTGTAAGGAGGCAACCCCGAAGATCTCTGACATGGAGGAATCCCCAAGGAAGAAGACTCCGCAGAGTCAGGAAGCGGCGACACATCTACCCATAGATTATAACATGTCAAAAACTGTGACATGTCTAAAGCGGTGACACGTCTACCCACAGATAGAGCATGTCTAAAGTTGTGACATGTCTACCCGTAGATAGAACATGTCTAAAGTGGTGACACATCTACCCATAGATAGAACGTTCCTAAAAGCAACTGGTCATGCAGACCGTGAAAATTTCAAAGGGGTCCCTCAAGAACCCTTCAAAAGGAGAGGGGTCCACTCAAGGGACGCACTATTTGAAAAGTAAGGTCTAGTCAGGCTTCCCCCAAGCTAGACACGAAAGGGAAAATGGAATGAGCCTAGTCAAGCTGCCCCCAGGCTAGACATGAAAAAGTCCATTCATTACAAAGTATTTTGAAGAAAGGGTCCCTTGGGAACCCGCCATGAGAAAAAAGGGGGGTTTTCTTAAGGGACACACAATTCAAAAGCAGTCGTTCATCTTAGAATGATTTGTCATCAAGGAATCCTTTCGGAAGATGTTCACTTCATCAAGGAATTCAAAAGGAAGGTCATGCCCCCACACGAGGGGAAGTCAAAGCAGTTCCCACTTTAGAGGAAGGTCTTCAAGTCCTTTCTTTACAAACCTGTGATGAAGGAAACACGTTCCGTTAGGGTTCCGAGTTGAGAATGTGATTGTAAGGAAAATGATTATTGTGAAGACTTTCAAGAAAAGATTTGTTGGCACCGAATTCATTTTCTAAAAATCAAAGTGTTAAAGAAGAATGTCATCACACATAAGAGGGACAACTCAAGCAAAGAAGAGAGAAAGATAAAGGGAAAGAGAAAGAGAAAAGGAAAATACAAACAAAGGACATAGGGGGATCTGGTTTAGTGGGGTCAGATCTGTCCGAGCTCATATAGTAATAGGTAACCATAATGCAAGGTGAAAGATCATCAATCCCCAACCAGATCAAGAAGAATGCACGAAAGACAAAGTAAAAATAAAAAATTGGGTCAACATGGCAGGGAAGCCTAAATGCCCCCAATGCTTTGCATCATCCCCAATTTATTGAAAATCAAGCACAAACATGGAAGAATGATGGTACAAATAAAAGAAGGTTTACAACACAAAAACCACGCCTGTATCCAAGCACCAACAAGGGAAACGATGGTTATCCAGGCACACACAGCACGAGTATGGGGGAATACATCACAAAACACATACACAAGATCAAGAAAAGGGGCCTCCTCCTAACATTGATTAGCCAAGAGGTTGTCTGCTTCCCAATCTAGATCCTCATAAGGGGAAGGAGGACAAGCCTCCAATGGTGGAATGTTAAGAGGGGGGCATTTGGGCCTCCCGCAACAAGGGCCAAGGAAGAGGGACCCCTCGAGGTCCTCTTCACCGTGCTCTTGTGGATTCAAGGTCAGTGATTTTGTGAAGATTGCCAACAGGGCCGAGACTTCATCCATGGAATTAAACATGCATCCCATGGGAGCATCATGCTTATTCTCAATGAACGGCGTAGGCTATGCCTGAGGTTCACCGCTAAGCTAGCCGAATGACTCAGGAGCGGTGACAAACCCAAGGGAAGCTGGGACTGGTTCTATCACAAGGACATAACAAGTCATCATGGGGCCACCTTGCAAAGAAGGTGGACTCTTCTTATGTCCTTCTTTTCCAGAAGGACTAGCCTCTGCCTCTTTCTTCATTGAAGGAGATGAACTCCCCATAGACGAAGCAGAGGCGCATAGGAGGAGGAGGAAAGAATCACATCAGATACAACTGAAGTGTTAACCATATCCACAGGCTTTGGGAAGGGTTGAATATCCAAGACAGACATCAGCAAAGGTGGCTCCATCGAAGGAGTGATAAACACCTATACATGTTTAGGGTTAGGCACATTTGTGCTTGTAACGGAAGTCGAGAGTGGATCATGCTAAAGAGAAATAGTAGGAAGTGAGGAAGGAGACACTATAGGAGATCCTGAAATAGGATCAATCATTCCTTCCTCCTTCTGTTGTGAGGCGCTTGCTCGGCCAAGAGATCCTTTCAACAACGCTTGCACTCACATGCAAGGTAGTTTCTATGGCTCTTGGAGTTAGAAGCCAGAGCTTGCAAAGGGACAGGAGGTTCCTACTTGACCATAGGAATTTCCACTACGGTTGTTTTGGGCGGAGGAACAAGTTCTTGTACAGGAGCAAGGGGAGCAAGCTGAGGAGAAACAGGTTGAGTTGACTTGAGAGCCTCAGCAGCAGTCCTCTTTCCGCTCACTGCCTTAGGAGTAGGAGCAGTAGGAGACCGTGGATCAAATTCTCTATGAAAACCTTTCTTTCTATCATATAAGTAGTACCATGGTCCGTAAAATTCATTGGGGAGGTTTGCAATCCTAATCTTGGGTCTACACCAAGGAGGAATCATCATACTCAACGGGTAACCACTGGGTCTACTCATCCAATACTCTTTTAGGAAAGGGGAGAGGACGGGGCAGTCCAACAGAAAGTCATTTTTTCTTTACCTTTACGAGAAGGAGATGGAGCCATTATGGGCTTCTCTTCCTTCTTCGAGGAAGGGGGAACAGACTGTATAGCCTTCTCTTTTCCTTTGCAGGAAGGAGAGGGAGTTGACAAGGACTCCTTCTCTTCTTGGGAAGAGGAGGCAGTCGATTTTCCTATCATAGGAAGGGTCAGCTTTGGCTCCTCTTTGCCCCCAGTTTTATACTTCACATAGTTCTTGTAAAGGAGGTTTGTTCTCAAAGGAAGCAGACCAACCAGGGATGGCCAAAAGTGATCCAATGAATATCCACCACAAGATACCAAAGGCTGATATCTGGTATCATGCACTACATGCATGACACCCTCGTGGGAAAACTTTAAACACTTATGAATAATAGATGCAACCCCATTCATAGAAGCCAACCAAGGAATTCCTAGCTTCACTCCAAATAGGTCTAACTCTAGGATGACATCGAAGACTGTGTCAATAGTCCTAGGTCCAACCAAGATGGACAAAGTGATTGAGCCATAAAGTTTAAGACTCATACCATTGTGGGTATAGATGGTAGATTTTTTTTCTTCATACTTTTCTTTTTGCAATGAATTCAATACTAATGTTTCTTCGGTAATAACGTTCACACGACTCACAGGGTCTATCAAGACTCCTGTCACAATGTTACCATTGACGTGAGTGAGAATGTAAAGAGGTGAAGGCTTGTTGTTTAAGGTTAGATCTTGTGTTCTAAATGTAATATCTAATGAACTGGGTGCGGGTGGAACAGTAGAAGTTATCGTGACCATGTTTACAAAGGCCTCAGGTTGAGGAATAGAATCAGTGGGAATGATAATCATGTTAGTAGAATGTGACAGAAATGGGTCCGTGTATATCTGCAATTCAATATTATCTTTCACCACTGATTTGTTAGTTTTTTTTTGTTCCCATCGAGATGAATGGTACCATCCTCAATGCAGTCTTGTATCTCATGATGCAACCTCATGCAACATTAGGTATCATGTCCGTTAACATGATGGTACTGATAGTAAGCACTCCCATCATACCAATTAGGATAGGGTTCCTTAACATGATTAGGGACTGACAGAGTTATGATCTTATACTTCAACAAATTTTGCAAGATGGAAGTGTAAGATTCAGACAACTTCATGAATTTTTGGTTGCATTTGAGGTCGTTGTCATTGACAGTGGCTACTACATTTGCAATGGATTTACCCCTTCCAGAGATTGATATGATGGATTTCCCTTCAAAACGAGAGCACGAGGAAGATCCCTCGAACTAAGCAACCGTCTATTGGTATTCTCGTAAGGCTGCACACAAATGTGTAAATGGTTCTAAATTATGAGCACCGAGTCAAAAGTTATGACCCCACCAAGTAGGGGTAAATAAATTCCTAGTTTTTTTAAGAACAATGTTCTTCACGTCGGGTTCACCAAAATGTAATATAGGGGGATTCGCTACTCACGAGTTCTCTTCATTTAGAGAGCCTCATGAAGTGAACTGCCCTATACTACCTCAATGGAACAACATGGATGTTTCAGAATCTGAAAGAACAGGGCACAAAGATCTTCTGGATAAACTAACGAGCTCTCGGCCAAAGGACTTTAGCATATAAAATGGATGACAATGCAGCGCGTTGGCGTCTCAAAGGCGCGTTGGCATCTTGTACTAACCGGAAAGTGAGTTTATCTTAGAAAATGCTTAAGTGGCTACTACTACTCGAACTGCTAAGAAATCTTAAAATGCAAGAAAGTGACAAAATTGAAATAGAGTGAAGTAAAGCTAATAAAGATAAGAAGAAGAAAGGAAAGAAATACTTACAACCCTATGGGTGATAAAGCCTCCACCAAATGAATGTCTTCAAAATTGACAGGCGTGATATTTAGAGAAATTGTTGGGGCTGTATAGGGGTTTGCCTCAGTCAAACCCCTATTTTGGTGTTCCCACCCCCATGGACATCCAAGATAGAAAGAGAGTGTGATGAAAAAAGCATGTGGTGAAATCAAAACCCACTCAGGATTAGAACCCGTGCCACCAAATAAGCGTGTGATAAAAGAAAACCTCTCTTGAGGAGGAGAACCCATATCACAAAAGAAATGATAAAAGCAAACCCCGCTCAAGGAGGAGAACCCGTATCACATAGTAAAGATGCAAATGGAAAGGGATATGAAGTCCCAAAAATTCTCACAATCATGAAGCAAGGGAAGTATTGTTGTAAAAGGTGTTGTAAGGGGAGCTTAAGAGAGCTTAAAGCTACTACAACAAGTTGTATAAATCTATGCAAACAAGTGTGAGATAGTAGAGTGAAGCTAGAGGCATAATAGAGTTGCTAGAAGGACTTAGAGAGCCAAATGAGTTGAAAGGATGGCTTAAAAAGGGAGAAAAGAAGCTTCTTCAACCATTTTCGGGCATTACCAGCCGTTACCACTGACAAAACTCGCCGACAAGTGGAAATCATGAATGGAAATGGTCGTTTGAACGTTGAAACATTGCAGGATGCTAGTGTGGCACGTAGACATCCGTGCAACGCGTTAGTGTCCAGACACTTACACTACAAAATGACGAAAACAAGAAAAGCACCAAGTCTAATGGAAAGCTGACACACAAGGGTAGCTGCTAAAAAGGGGTGTTGGAGCATATTGAGAGGGAAAAGAGATAATGCAGTGGCTAAAATGAGTCTACTCAAGATGCTAAGGGAGTGGACACTAAAGCGGGTGCAAATATATAGGTGAAATTGCAAGGGTGCAATTTTACTCTTATACAGTTACTATATAGTGAATTATACTTGTTTAGACGTTTGGAATCAAGTGCACTAAGATTTGAGTCATGTTGGTTCTTATTTTTCTTGAGAGAGTTGTTATTATAGATTCTTCAATGCTTAAATTCCTCTATTATGTTGACTTGAGAGAGACCTTCAAGGATAGGTCCAACAATATGGGTTTTTTATACCATGACATCTATGAGATACTCCTAGATGATTTTGAAGCCTTTATCTTTTGAATATAGTTTTTATTGCAACTATTTATTTATGTCTTATAGATGTTAAACTTGTTAGCATAAAAAGAGTTATTACTAATCTAGTAAAATTTTAGCCTATATAGGAGAGTCCTATTCACACTAATCTTAACCTCACTTTCTAGACATCTTATTTTTTGTCTCACCTCATATTGATTCACCATGTGTCCCTACACTTTCCCATAGAATCCTACATATGTTTCATTCTTGGAGGGTTATTATGAGTTTCACTATTACCTTCTCACCTCCTCATCCTTGACCTTATATAAAAGGTCTCTAGTTAACTTGTGTATGCTACATATCTTGATCATTATTTGATAGTTATTTGGCTTTCTATTTTTGCAATTTAGCTTTATTAAAGTTATTGGTAACTTGTATGTGATTTTGGCTACTACAACATAGTATTAGAGCGTTCTTCCAAGTCCCTTTCCTTTTTTTCTTGAATTCCACAACTAGCCCTATCAAGAAAGCATTGTGGAGCCAAATAAATATCCTCATTGAGTCTAGAAGGATCAAAAAACAAAGAATAACCTTACATTTGGAAAAATTAACTTATTTTTTAAAAATTTACTCTTGTGCCCTATGGTACGTTATTGTATTTGTATAGATCCATACTATACAAATAAATAAATAGACAGAGCTTCGCTCAACCACCCTCTACCATTATTTTGGTCGAAATACAGTCTTTTGGAGTATTGAGCATTTTTTTACTATTTGATGGGGTTTTCCTACAATAGTGAGTCCCAAACTTGGGACATCACCTTTCTTATCTTATGTGGGATTCAAATTTAACAACCAACTTCAAACAAAACTATTTCTTTGAATGAATGTACCTTCATTCGAATATCATACCATAAACACTTTCAAATTAAGGGTTACCTTCACTCGAAAGTAGTTTTTTATTGTTAAACAAATTAAAATAATACCTTCATTCAAAGGTGACCTTTGAATGAAAGTATTATTTTAATCTAAAAAAATTAATCAAAAGTGAAATGATGACTCGTCATTTTTCTTTCACATTAAAAATTTCACCGTGATGAACAATGGACCTCCCAGCACTTTCATGAGTCAACTTCAATGTATAGATAAGGATTTTCAAGAACACATTTGTCTTGTGACTCTACCACATGGCTTTGTACAAAGGCCTATTATCCATCTATTTAATAGGTATTTTTCAATACTAGATCTATGGTTTTCAATTTATATTCTAAAATTTAATTTAATTAATTTTTTTACCCTAAGATGTCAAATTTAAACCCTTAATAACTATTTTGAATCCCTAAATAGTTATTTTGAAACCTTAAATAGATATTTGAAACCCTAAAATATTCAATTGAACCCTAAAACATTTAATTGAAACCCTAAATAGCTATTTTGAAACCCTAAAATATTCAATTGTTATCCTAAAATGCTCAATTTTGAAACCCTAAAAAATTCAATTAAAATCCTACACTTTTTTAAACCTTAAAATCTTCAATT
>VDFB02270651.1:657026686-657343218 GCA_007258455.2 Sequoia sempervirens
AGAAAGCATCTTGCAAAGTGAAACTGCCTCACATGTTGCCTTAACTGTTCCTCGATATTCAGCTTCAATCGAGGAAGGAGCCATGACATGTTGCTTCTTGCTGGTCCATGTTACGACACCTGTACCCAAAATGAATACATACCCAGAAGTGGATTTTCTGTCATCCACTGAACCTGCCCAATCTGAGTCTATATAACCAATTAGCTTTGGATCCTTGCATCTGTCATACAAAATGCCATAATCTGAAGTGCCTTTCACATATCTTAGCACTCGCTTTGCTGCAAGCCAATGATCAACTTTTGGAGCTGTCATGAAGCGAGAAATGTAGCTCACGACAAAACTAATGTCAGGTCTAGTGGCTGTGAGGTAGATGAGATTGCCCACTAGTTGCTTGAATGTCGTTTCATCGACTGGAGGTGAATCAGAGTTGGCTGACAACTTCAGCCCCTTCTCCATAGGTGTGGAGGTAGGTTTGCAATCCTGCGTCCGAAATTTGTCAAGTAGACTTTGAGCATATTTAGATTGAGAGATAAAAATACTATCAGTTGTCTGCCAAACCTCAATACCCAAGCAATAATGGAGAAGCCCCAAATCTGTCATGTCAAAAGCTTGACACAAATCCTGTTTGAGTGCTGCAATCAAATGTGTTGAACTGCCAGTAATGATCAAGTCATCAACATAGACAACAAGAAACAAAATATCATCACCCGAGTTCTTGACATACAAATTACTGTTAGAAGGGCTGTGCTGAAAACCATGATCAACCAAGTACTGATCAATCTTGATGTACCACGCACGAGGAGCCTGTTTCAGTCCATAGAGTGCTTTCACGAGCCTACATACCTGTTGTTCTTTGCCAGCAACCTTGAAACTAGGAGGCTGTGTCATGTAGACTTCTTCCTGCAAATCACCGTTGAGGAAGGCACTCTTGACATCCATTTGATGAACCGTCCATCCAAATTGGGCTGCAAGAGCGAGAAGAAGATGAATTATGCTCATCTTGACAGTAGGAGCAAAATTCTCCTTGTAGTCAATGCCCTCCTATTGTGTGAATCCCCGAGCAACCAATCTAGCCTTGTATTTATCCAAAGTACCATCTGCATGATACTTGACCTTGTAAACCCATTTGCAACTGATAGGTTTCTTCCCAGGAGGAAGATCAAAGAGAACCCAAGTGTGATTCTTTAGAAGACTGTGGTATTCTGTCTCCATAGCCTTTTCCCACTCTGGAATTCCTTTAGCCTCTGAGTATGTATGAGGCTCATAGATGTAGTGGATTTTGGCCATAAGAGCAAAATTGACTGTGTTTTGCTGCTTGCTCTTTCTACGAGTTGATCTGCCCTCAATGAGTTCATCATCATGAAGATCCCCGATAGTCTTAAGCCACCACTTAGGCCGATGAGTAGAAGCACCAACATCTGAAATAGGAGAAACAACATCTCCTGGGATTTTTGGAACAAAGTCATCTGGATGTGAGTCTTGAGGAAAATCAGGTGGTGCTAGATCATGACTGGTAGACTCCTCATCTTCAGAGTCAGAGTGCTCTGAAGCCCTCCCATCAGGGGAACCAAGAGGAAGATGAACACCCTCATCAGAAACCTTCATAGGCTGATCTACAAGACTGGTAGAAGGAAGAAATGGACCAGTAGTCTCATCAATCACAACGTCATGATGAATATGAGACGATCTGTCTCCACATCAATCAACCTGTATGCCTTGTGATTGTCACTATAACCAGTAAACATAAGTGTCTGGCTCTTGGAGTCCAGCGTGGCACGCTTGGCGTCTGGAATCCATACATGAGCTGTAAAACCAAAGACTTTTAGATGGCCCACCTTAGGCTTACGTCTTGACCAGGCTTCTTCAGGAATCATCTTCTTAACGACCTGTGTAGGTGACCGATTCAGGAAGTAGATTGCAGTATAAATTGCTTCAGCCCAATATTTCTTGGGTACATTTCTATACTCCAACATAGAACGAGCCATTTCAGTAATGGTGCAATTCCTATGTTCAACGACACCATTCTGCTGAGGGGTGTATGGTGTGGTGAGTTGGCGCTTAATGCCATGTGTAGCACAAAAAGTAAAGAAGTCAGCTGAACAAACCCCCCCCGGTTATTTGACCTTAGAGTGACAATCTGAGAACTCGATTCTTTTTCAACTAAGGCCTTATACTGCTGAAATGTACTGAACACATCTGATTTATGTTTCAAAAAATACACCCACATTTTTCTACTGAAATCATCAACAAATAATAAAAAGTACTTGTACCTAGTAACAGATGGAGTGTTCATTGGTACACATACATCAGCGTGAACCAATTGAAGGACCTTGGAGGCTCGCCAAGAATCACCATCCGAGGCTCCACAAAGTCCATGATTTTGAGT
The DNA here is from genome assembly GCA_007258455.2 of Sequoia sempervirens. Classification (NCBI taxonomy): domain Eukaryota; kingdom Viridiplantae; phylum Streptophyta; class Pinopsida; order Cupressales; family Cupressaceae; genus Sequoia; species Sequoia sempervirens. Next base: position 657,029,073 of record VDFB02270651.1, read on the forward strand.
TTGAATCTTAGGTAGACCAGCAACCAAACCCTCCCGAGACAGTTGAGAGAGATAGTGCACATTCAAGTGCCCATAACGATGATGCCCAAGTTTGCTGATGGAAGTAATCCTGGCGGCCAAAGCGTGCTCTTGAGAATCACCGGAATCAGCAAGTCTATATAGACCATGATCCTCGAGTCCCATAGGGATTGTAGTACAAGTCTCCCTATCAACAATGTTGTAGGTGGACGAACTGAAAACAACATCCAATTGGGGAGAATGCCGCATGATTTGACTGACTGAGAGAAGGTTATGTTCCATGCTTGGAACATAGTAAACATCAAGAAATAGTAAATTTCTTCCTCCTAAGTGAATTTGGGTAGTGCCCTTACTAGCAACTGTGTACTCTTCGCCTCCTCCAAAAATGATAGAATTAGAGAATGGTTCGAATTTTGTGAACCAATCCCGACGATGAGTAAAATGCCGTGAAGCCCAATAATCAACATACCAGGCAAAAGATTGTACTGGATCTGTTGTTCTCTTGGCCATAAAAGCATAGAATGCAAATTCTTTCTGCTCAGTGTGCTCTGCGACATTTGCCTTTTGTTGAGATCCTCCCTGCTTCTTTTGTTTAGAAGCTAATTGAATGCGATAGTTAGCCTTCATGTGACCATATTTATGGCAATAATTGCACTGAACGTTCTTCTTCTTGCTGTCCTGAGAAGAACCAGAGCCTTTCAGCTGAGAAGATTGAGCCTTCCCTATAATGTCCCCTTTTTCATGAGCGATGGAGTTTAGAGGAATTAGCCTATTCCTGATCCTCGTAGGCTAATGGAGCTTATAAGAGGATTGTTTGGCAGATACCCAGTTGATTGGTTGGCTAGTTTCGTGATTTAGTCTACATATGGAGGTGTTCTAATGATTTCTTGATATGTTTCTATTTTTAGAAACCTCATGTTATAAAGTAATGTTATGTTTGCACTTTATGTTATGAATAATTATTTTACTATAAAGTGCAAAATAATAAAATAAAATAAAATAATATTCCTTCTAGAAGGTGACTTGGGAAAGTTCTAGAAGGAGGCCGACCTCTTGAGGAAAAAGTATAAATAAACATCATGGGCCTCATTCTCATCATCCAGATTTGTTGTTGATGGTTGTGGAGCCTAGGGTTTCTGCAGTTGTCTTTGGCCATTGAGAACGAAAACTCTCAATTGGTAAGCGATTTTGAGGGTGTGAAATATCACTTGAATTATTGCAAAGTTGAGGAAGTTGCTTCAGACTTTTTACTTGTACTTCAAAGCAAAATTTTATGGCCTTTGGCCAAATTTTGGTGGTATCGATTGAAAAGATCAATTGGTGCATTGTTGGAGTCATTTTGGTGTTTTGAGACTTCATCAAGTTTGTTATTCAAGGTTCAATCTGCATTAATCAATTCTGATATATATTATTACAGTCATCATATTATTCTCTTGGAGCCACGTTTTGTTTATTGAAGCTACAATATTCATCGATTTTGGTCTTGAGTTAGAGCACTTGAAATTCCGAAGAGCTAGAGACTATCGTTGGAGCTTCATGAGATCATTAGAGGCTGCTCAATAATCAATTTTCTGAGGTCTGCTAGAACAGGGGCGAATTGGGCCAGGAAACACAAATAAATTCATAAAAAATTATACACTTGTCTTTGGCTTATGGGTATTGGAGCAATCAATTTCTCGGGGATGGACAATGATGTTTAGTGATTAAATTCAGAGGTTGCAGCTGCTATTATTTTATTTTTGAGGTCTGAAATCTCCAGCAGGGGCGGCTAGGGCTGAGACATCATCCATCACTCATAAGGTGCTCTCTCCTTTGTTCTTGTTTACTACTTCATCTCCAATCCAAGGCGACTTCATTCCAGGTTTCTTTGCATTGTTTGGAGCTCATTTACATGTCATATTTGTATATGTTTGAAGTCTGATTTTGTACTCAGAAATTAGCAAACTCCAGAAAAGTTGTAAGTTGCCAAGAGTCTTGGCAATGCTTTGCATTTTGGTTTATAAACAAGTGCTGGAGTTTAATTTTAGATTAGTAACTTTATTCATAGTCTTCTAGATTCTAGATGGATGCATTCCAAGTGTTTGATAAAAAGTCACTTGGCTGTAGGTGGATATTTCACATGTAGAAATCATTTAATGAGCATTGTATTGAGTCTTTGTATTGCAAATTGGAGATATAGGTTGCTGGTTGTTGATAAGTTGTCAATGAGCATTTCCATATTATTCACCCTCAGATTTAGTATGCATACCAACTGTTTGTGAATATACCAGTTGGCTGTAGGTGTTCATTTCTCATGCTTAGATCACATATATGCATTGAATATTGTCAAAATAAGTTGCACATTCATGTTAGGTCATTGTTTAGTCAATTTAGAGTCATTTATAAACATTCTCATTGATGCTAATTGAAGAAAATATTCATTAAAGCAAACTGAAATGTTATATCAGTCATATGACCCTTGTATGTGAAGTGTTTGACAAAATTTCCAAGGCCAAAAATCAGAAGTTTTCAATCAGATTTGAGCAGGGTCATTACATTCCCTTTGTTCTTAGCAGAAGATTTGGCAGAGAATGCTTGCTCTGTGGAGGTGGAACTGGTACTGCTTCCAAACTGCTGTCTCCAATGATCTTGTTGTAGAAGCTTGTTACACAAGTCTGGAAACTTCAAATCAACATTTGTTGAAGCAATATTGAGTGTCTCAATGAAATGCTCATAAGATTTTGACAAACTCTTCAGAGTAATGACGACCATGTCCTCTTCCTCCATTGTGTGACCAATCGCCTCCAATTGATCACGAATGTCCTTAATCTTTGTTAGATGTTCCTGTAAGGACATTTTCTCATCCATCATGATGGAAAAGAGTATGTTCTTGAGAAAGAATGCTCTGCTCTAGTCGGAGGTTTCATGAAGGGCCTTCAAATGATCCCAAATTTCCATAGCAGTTTTGCCAGACGTTACCTGAGGTAGCTGCTCATCTGTGACTAAGAGTTTGATGAGCATGACGGCTTCCCGATTGCGTTCATCCCATTTGTCTTGGTCCTTTCCAGCTACAGTGGGACAAGTTGAGTTCCCCAAAACGACCCGATCGAGGCAATGATATTCAAAGATCGTAATCATGCGCTACTTCCAGGTGTTGTAGTTCTTCCCATTGAACTTCTGGCTGCTTTTGAGCATTATATTTGTCATAGATGCCACTTTGCACACCTTCCAAAACACTAAGAATAAAGACAATGCTTTAGATTTAAAATCTATTGCACGAATCCCAATGTGCTTAGCAGAGAACAAAGATAAGTTGTATGCACAATTTTCAAGGCACCGAAGATGGCAGAGACTGATTTAGACACAGAACCCAATGCAACTGTGCAAATTTCGAGGTTTTACTAAAAACCCATAAAATATTATAACACCCAAAAAATTTGAGAAAGACCCAGAAGATGTTTTATAAAAACCTAGCAAAATTTCTGAATACCTAGAAAATTCGAATGAAGACGCAAATTTTTTTATAAAAAACCCACAAAATTTCTGTAATCAGAAAAATTTTCGACTTTAAACAGAGGGTTTACTTGCAAAACCCTAGTTGGCTGCAAGAGGGTTTTATAAAAATTTTCGATTTTATGACTACAAGAGGGTTTTATAAATTTTTTCGATTTTATGAAAAAATCATGACAAGAAGTTGCAGACAGAAAAAATGGTACCCTTCGCGCGGAACAAAAACCCACAAAAAAGTTGGAAGAAGTCGCGATGTCTTGTTGTGACCTCTTCACACATCGCCCCATTGCAAATGGGGACCCTTTGTTTTTGCTTTTTGGCTTTTTGCCTTGGCGTCGCAACTGCTTATCACCAGTCTTTTTTGCAATGAGGAGGTAAAGTTTTGAAGAGTCATCCGAGCCAAGTTGAGAATCTAAGCCTGAATCATCGTCCAAACATCACCACAGTGCTTAGGAGGCCCGAGGGATGAAGATCGACTGTCGTTTCGGCCAATTCTGACATCTACTTTTTGGGGATTGCCCCTCCGGACCCCCTATTTTTTAGGGACTTTATTTTTGGCATTTTTGGCCTATTTTGGACTTCCTATTTTTTAGGGGCTATTTTTAGAAAGTTGCTATTTTGGGAAAAGTTTCTACTTTTGTCAGGGTTTCTATATTTGGAAAGTGCCCGAATTTCGAAAATCCACTCAGAAGTTCCAAAAACTGAATAGAAATCTCAGAAAATCGATTTGAAAATTTGCGAAATTCATGGTGAAAATCAGAAAAATGTTGAAAATTTGGAAAAATCAGTCCAAAAATCACAGAAAATGGTGAAAAATCTGGAAAATCCATGGAGAAATGTGGAAAATTTATGAAAAATCTGAGAGATCATGGTAAATTTGCCTAAGTGTGGATTCATGGAAGTCCAACCAGCATGGAGAAAGAGGAAATCAATGGCAAAAGAGCTTCAGCCAAGCAACATGAAATGGCTTGAGGGTAGGCAAAGTTCGCCTAGCTCACAAGGCAATGGCATGGCTGAAGGTGAAGTCCGCCCTACAATGGCTTGACTTCAAGCCAAGTTCGCCCTTGGAAAGTAGTCTAGATGGCAAGGATATGAGTGAAGTCCGCCTAGCAAAGAAGACAATGGCATGGATAAGTAGCAAGTCCGCCCTTGGACAAAATGTGGAATGGCTTGGACAAGTAGCAAGTCCGCCCTAAAGATGGCACAAAGATTTGCCAAGTCTGCCTTGCATCATGAGAGAATGGCAAGACATAAGGCAAAGTCCGCCGAAGGCCAAGTCCGCCTTGGACAAATAGGGAAGATGGCTCGGAGTAGGGTGAAGTCCGCTCCAAAGAATGGCACAAGATCATGCCAAGTCCGCCCAGCAGCATATGGGCTATGGCATAAGTTAAAGTGAAGTCCGCTCCAAGGGAAATGGAAAGAAATTAAGCTAAGTCCGCCTTGGGAAAGAATACATGGCTTAAATGAAGTCCGCCATACTTAGAAAAGTGGGAAAATTAAAATTTTGCCTAAGTGTGGACATTGGAAAATTAAAAATATGCTTGGCACTATGAAAATTTCGCAACACTTAGAGAAAATAAGAATTTTTTTTCTTAAGTCTAACATTTATATGTCTAAAGCATTTTCGCCTGAGACTTAGGATGGAAAGAAAATTATGGCGAAATAAAAAGGAAAGAAAATTATGGCGAAATAAAATGGAAAGGAAATTATGGCGAAATAAAATTGGAAGATGAAAATTATGGCAAAATGAAATTGAAAAGAAAAATTCGCCTAAGGCAATGGCAAGAACTTCTTGAAGTCCGCCATAAGGAATGGTGAGAATGTCCGGACAAGAGGAAAGTCCTACCTTGGCACTTAGAAAAAGTGGCAAAGCACATGCAAAGTCCGACCTCGGAAAAATGGAGTTGAAAAAGGATTCTCAAAGTTTGCCTAGACCATCAAGAGCACATGGAAAAGAAAGTTGAAAGTCCACCTAGCAAATATGATAAAATTTGTCTAAGGCATGGAACATCTAGAGGGAAGAGAGGATATGGAAAAGCACTTGGAAAGTTTGCCATGCTTCAAGAGAGGGAATATGGAAGACTTCATAAGAGGTCCGACCTCAAGAGAGAGACATGGAGAATTTGACATGAAGTCCTCCAACATTTGAAGATAGATGGAAAAAGACTCTCAAAGTCCGCCATGGAAAAGTGTTCACCAAGCCCGACTTGTAGAGAGAGAGTATGGCAAACAATGAGAAGTCCGATTTCGGGAGATAGAAATGAAGAGTTAAATGTGAAATATGCTCGTGCCAAGATGAAAATGATGAAGAGAGTATGAAGTTTTCTTTAAATTCGAAACAAAATTCACTTTGATATCAGGAGAGAGAGTGTTAAAAAATTCAGCACAAGGCCAGAATTCAGGAGAGAGAAAATGAAAATCTTCATCCAGCATTGGGATTGATGAATAATTTTCGCCATGGCTAAATTCAAAAATAAAATAAATTAGCCATTTTGGAGAAAATTAAAAGCCTGAAAATGAAATTAGGAGAGAGAAAATCTGAATTTATTTATTTTATTTCTTGCAGGTGGATGACTACACAAGGCGAATCTTCAAAGGGGAAAATAGCAAAGAAAGTGTAAAGTCCGACTTGAAGGGAGATGAAAGAAAACTTGGGGAGTCCACCCTTGCACATTGCAAGACCAACGGGAAGTCCGCCAAGAATTTGGCATCATGAAGACAACGGCAGGCACATCGTCAAGTACATCCAACTTATGCAAGCCAAATTCAAAATTGAAGACAAATCTACCAGCGAAGTTTATTTGAGCACAAAAATGGCCAAAATCTTGAAGGTATTACAAAGTAGCCAAAATTTGGCTAAGTATGGAAATTCTCCATAGAGAAAGTGCCAATTCCCTCCATTGCGGCGAAAGCACAAGGGAGTTCCTCTCCAAATTCAAGGCACGTGAAGGAATTCCAAAGCAATCCGAGAAGAAAGACTTAATAACTTCAAGTCTAAATAGGTGCTCCAAGGCGAGGAGAGAAGAAGAAGCCAAAGTAATCCAAGATCAAAGCGCAAAGGACAAAATCATTGGCAGAAAAAATATTCTAAGGCAAGAACATGGAAAAAGAGCAAAGCGACCAAGGAAGGCATCCAACACCCTGAGGTGGCGCCTCGTCATCTTCCAACCAATCAAATCATTCCAAATCAACATGCAACAACTTTCTATTTTATTTGTTGGTTCATATTTAGCAAAAAGGACAAGTGTCCTCGAATGTAATTTTCTCATTGGTCGAGGGGTAGTTATTGTAGCAAACCCTAATTAGGGTTTTATTTGTAATCTTGGCCGTTGATCCTAAATCAATCTTGGCCGTTGAATTGTAAGTGGGGGGCCTGTAGAAAGTTTTTTTGTCATTGATGTCATTCTGGTTCAGACTTCACCAGTCAGCTTGTGTGTTTATTTTAACAGCAGCTTGCTTGTCTTCTCTCATACAAATGCCAAGTCTTTCTTGTGTGGGGCCCGATTATCTTCAGCTTGCGTTGGGAAGTCTATTCTAAAAGGAGAAGTCATCTATGATTGATGAGGTGGCATTTATTTGTCTTTTGTGAACTTGAATAGTCTTTTATGTTCTAAAAAGAAAAGTCTTCAATGATGATGAGTTGGCATCAATTTGTCTCATATGAGCTCTTTTGGTGCGTTGGCTTTGGTTTGTTGAAAAATTTATAAAGCTCTTGTTCTTTGTTGAATGAAACAAATTTCAATCTATCTAAGGATGAGGTGGCACAAAAAAGTTGAAAAGTCTAAATTTCTCAAGAGTTCGATTTCTAAAAGGTTTATTGTTCAAGCTTTTTAGTTTGTGAATTGGCTATATTTCTTGTCTTCTTTGAAAAAGACAAAGGGTCAATATAAGGATTATGTGACAACTGTTCTGAACATTATATTTGATACGTATGCCTCAGTCCTTTAGTGTGCTGGCTTGTATTGATAAACGTGGCACCTAAGGAATGTCAGATTCCTCTATGCGTTGGCATATATTTTTTTCTAACAGCTCAAGATAGTATTGCTGGGCGAATGTGTTAATGAAGGCTAAAATTATATTTGTTACTTGTGCTTGCGGTCTCATACGTTGGTCATTTTCTGTATCAGCATCTTCAAATTTGAGACAAATTTATTGATGAGCTTCAGCGTTTTTTTGAGGTGATCTCTATTTTTATCGTGAGTTTCAGAATGAGTCTTCAGGCGAAGTTATTTTGGCAATGACATGAATTTAATATACGCAAGGGAGAAAATAAAGTCTATTAATGTCTTTTTCTGAGGAAGGAAAATTCTGTTTGGTGACGGCTCTTCTATTTAAAATGGTGGTTTTTTCTTTTGAAACGGCTCTTGAAGTTATTGGAGGCAGCTTGAAATGTTGGTCGTCTCTTTTAAGTATGGCATGACTTTATTATTGGTGGCGTTTGTTTTTCAGACGCATTTGTCTGCAACGCACAGGCTGAGTTGAGACCATGTCGTGGTGGCTTTCAAATATACTGTCAGTTTCTTAAGACATTAAATTGTTTTTGCAGAGACGTGCTGGCATAGGGGTGTATTCGTATTGAAGTCTTTCTATATTTAGAAGATGCGTCAGGCAAAGATATTGGAGGCGGCTCTCTTTTTGAATGGCAATAACTTCTGCTACAGGTGGAAGGCAATGATATATTCTACTCTGACGTTTTCAGGAGTCTATTATTGGAGGTGGCTAAATTTAAAATAAACTTCAGAATTTATTAATATCAATGTCTTTGTGTAATGGGGGCTAAGTTTTCTGGGTGGCACCCTTATTAATTTGAAACGGTCCTTGAGAATTTAATGTTGTTATTTTTAATACTGGCGGCTTCCATATTGTCTATTTCAAACGATGCATACAACTGGCATTATATCTAAGTTAATGATGTGTCTACCAAAGGGGAATATTGCTTGTTTTTTGTTGGACTGTCGGTGTGCAGTGAAAAATTTCTGGCAGCGTCGGTTCTTCTTCTGAGATGGTCAGAAAATGAAATCTTTTTAAAAGGTAGAGAAATAGACTCTTCATTTTTTTTGGATGATATATGTGTGTGTATGTTTTGAAGGAGGGGGTCGATTTCTTCAATTGAGGTGGAGTGGTTTCGGGCTGAAGTTTTATTTGTGACAAGCAGCTGAATATAGGGGTTTGAGAAGATGTATTAGTACTACATTGTGCTGATAAAGAAATGATATTTACAAACTAAACAGGGGTCAGAGTTTTGTGATTCTGAAGTTGATCTGGACAGCATGTTGTAAAGGTGAGCCTCACAGTACATGTGAAGGCACTGTTGAAATCTGTGTTGCTACATTATTTGTTTGCAAAATCTGAAGTTGGTGCTTCAGTCATTGGGGTTGGAGCTTCAGTTGTTTTGTGAGTTGGTGCTCACGCTAGAGTTGGTGCTTCAGCAGTTCGAAGAAGAGTTGGTGCTCTTGGTGGGTTGGTGCTCACTATTTGTAACAGGGTTGGTGCCCTCTTTGAAGTTTTATAAAATCAAACTTCACGTGGTTTTTTACCCGAAAGGGTTTTCCACGAAATCCTGGTGTTCAACTTGTTGCAGTGTTTCAAATTGTTGATTTGTGATTTGATATCTGATTTATGAGTTATTTTTTTTAAAGTATTAAAAAGCTTTCAAATACTGATTCACCCCCCCCCCCCTCTCTCAGTATTTGCTGAGTGAACTTCAATTGGTATCAGAGCCAGTACCTTTTGCAAAGGCTTAAAAGCTTGAAGGTTGTTTCTATAAGATCACAAAATGAGTGCTCTCGAAGGACTAGCAACAAATAGAGCTCCTCTATTTGATGGTACAAATTATGCTTTTTGGTGTGTTAGAATGAGAGCTTACTTAATGTCTTTGGGTTTTGATGTTTGGAACAGCGTTGTGACTGGTTATACACCTCCTCAAAATCCTCCATCCACTGCTGATGAAAGAAGAGCATTTGATAGCAATGCAAAGGCCATAAATGCAATCTTGTGTGGATTGTCAGAAACTGAGTTCGTGAAAGTTATGCATTGTGACACTGCTCAAGCTATGTGGGATAAGCTCAAGAATGCATATGAAGGAGATGAAAAGGTGAAGAAGGCCAAGCTTCAGACCCATCGAATGCAATTTGAAATTCTCAAAATGAAAGAGGAAGAGAATAGAGCTGCTTATTTTCTGAGGGTAGATGGAGTGGTGAACTCTCTTAAAGGCCTTGGTGAAAAAGTTGAAGATAGTGTTATTATTCAGAAAATTTTAAGGTCCTTACCCTTAAGATTTGACTCAAAAATTTCTGCTATAGAAGAGGTGGCTGATCTTGATCAAATGTCTATTGATAAGCTTCATGTTATTTTGACAGCTTATGAGATGAGAACAAATACTGAATCTTCATCAAAGAAAGAAACAGCATTCAAAGCATCAAAGAAAGACAAACAAAAGGAACAAGTTTCAAGTGACAGTTCGGATGATTGTTCCGATTCTGAAGAAGCATATTTCACGTGAAAGTTGAAGAAGGGCTCCGGTAAATTCAAAGGCAAGTTGCCTTTTAAATGTTTCAATTGCGGAAGAATAGGTCATTATGCATCAAAATGTCCCTATGAGAAGAACGAGGACAACAAGAATGAAAAGAAATCAAAACATTCTAAGGAGTTTCAAAGCAAGAAGAACAAGCATAAGAAAACCACTAAAAGTTTTTATTCAATTGATCATGATAGTGCTTCAGAAGCTAGTGAAATGTCTTCAGAGGAAGAAATTTTGTTTATGGCTGAAGAGGTAAACCCACCTGAGAATGAAAATGAAGATTTTGATGATGAGCAATATGTAGAAGAAGCTGAAGTTGATTTTGAAGCAGAACTAATCAGTGCCTTAAGTGAGATTAAAAAACTTAGAAAGAAAAACCAGAATTTGAAGCTGCTGCTCAAAGAAGAAAGTGATGAAAATTCTGCAAAATCACAAGCTCTTGAGGATGCTGAAAAGAAGGTAATTGATTTGAAAAATCAGATTGAAGACGCTCGAAAGTTGATCGTTGATTTGAAGATTCAGAATGAAGAAGCAAAGAAGATTCAAGAAGAGCTGAAAAATCAGATCAAGCTAAAAGAAGAAAATTGTGAGAAACTTGAATCAGAGATTGTTCTTCTCCGAAAATTTGGCAAGTCGTCAACACTGCTGAACCATGAAAGCATAAATCAGAAAAGTTCTTTGTCTTTGAATGATGTTTTGGCCTCACAAAAACAGTCTATTAATAAAGGTGGAATTGGTTTTACAGAAGGTCAATGTTCTAAGCCCGCAAAAGAAGGACAGCAGATTTCTAACGGTGAGTGCTCAAAGAATCCTTCTACAAAAATCAGAAAAAATGATTCTAGACAGCCTTTTAGTGCTAGGCGAGCACACCTAACCAAGTTTAATCATTCATTCTTTTATGGCTACTGTTTTGCTTGCAACTACTTTGGACACAAAGCAGAAAATTGTAGGGTGTCTTTTAGAAATAATTTCAGATTTACAAGCAAGAACTCTTTTGCTCCTTTAAGGGATTATAATTGTGTTTGTTATAAATGCAATAATATTGGACATAGTGCAAAGTTTTGTAAAAGTGACAGTGCAGATCTCTCAAAGAAAGATGTAAAAAGCAAGGTTAAGGGAGTCAAAGTTTGGAAGAAGAAAGAGAAAGAGGTTGAACCAAAATCCCTGATTGTTCAAACAACTTTTCTTGCACAAAGTGACAAGAACATTTGGTATGTGGATAGTGGTTGTTCGAGACACATGATAGGAGATGAGAGTAAGTTTTTAACTCTTAAAAAATCAAATGGTGGTAAGGTAAGGTTTGGAGGAAACTCATCTGCTAGGGTTGCTGGTAAAGGTACTCTAATGTTGAATGATGGAAAGACTAAAATTGAGAATGTATTGTTTGTTGAAGGCTTGAAACATAATTTGCTTAGTGTCAGTCAGTTGTGTGATCAAGGCCACAATATAACTTTCAATTCTGATTGTTGCAAGATTAGAAAAGACGGTGTTGATGTAGCTAAAGCTAGTAGGGCAGCAAATAACTTATATATTCTTGATGATGACAAGAGTGAAACTTGTTGTTTGAGTTTACTTGATGAATCTTGGTTGTGGCACAAGAGACTTGGTCATATTAATTTTGATAGTCTTGTTCAAATAAGCAAGAAGGAGGTGGTGAGAGACTTGCCAAAACTCACTAAACCTTCTAACACTGTGTGCAAAGATTGCCAATTGGGTAAGCAAACTCGTAGGAGTTTCAAAACAAAGGATTACTCGAGCACAATGCCTCTAGAGCTGGTTCACACTGACTTATGTGGACCAACAAGGACAGCAAGCTTGCAAGGTGAGAGATATTTTATGCTTTTAATTGATGATTACTCACGTATGACTTGGGTGGCCTTCTTGAAGGAAAAATCAGAAGCATTGGAGAAGTTCAAAGCTTTTAAAGCGCTGGTTGAAAATGAGAAGGGATTGAAAATCAAATGCTTGCGATCAGATAATGGAGGTGAATTTACTTCTAATGATTTTGTAAGTTTTTGTGAAAAATCTGGTATTAAAAGACAATTTTCAGCTGCTAGGACACCTCAACAGAATGGAGTGGTTGAGAGGAAAAATAGGACTGTTCAAGAGATGGCTCGAAGCATGATGAATGAGTCTAAGGTAAGTGATTGTTTTTGGAAAGAAGCTGTTCATACAACTGTCTATATTCAGAATAGAAGTTTGGTAAGGGCAAAGCACAATAAGTCACCATATGAACTTTGGAATGGTAAGACAGCAACTGTTAAACATTTTAAGATTTTTGGCAGCCCCTGTTATATTAAGAAAGATGAGGATACTATAGGCAAATTTGATCCTAGAGCTGATGAGGGTATTTTTCTAGGATATTCCTCTAAAAGTAAAGCCTATAAGTGTTTCAACAAGAGGTTGCATAAGATAGTTGAGAGCACTAATGTAAAAATCCATGAGATGGTTAACTCCACTAATAAATCGCAAAGTTGTGATGATAGCTTGCAGGATAATGAGGCAGAAAACTGTAACCAGCAAAGTTCTTCCAATACACAAGTTGGAACAGCTAGCAACAATGCTGGAAATGTCCCTAATGACACTCAAAATGAAGAAGTTGATGCACTTTCTGAGGTTGGAACTGCAGAAAATCAAAGAGATAAAACCTCTATTAGGACTTCTCTCAAGACTACATCAAAATTTGTTGAAAAGAACCATCCTATCAATCAAATTATGCAAGAGGACAGACCTAGAGCATCAAGAAGGAATGTGAATTACTATGAAAATGATGATTTCTCATTGCTGTCCATGATTGAACCTAAGACTTTTGAAGAAGCAGCAGAAGATAAATCATGGGTAGCTGCTATGAAGGAGGAGTTAGATCAAATACAAAAGAGTGAAACTTGGGAACTTGTCCCAAGGCCTAAGGACAAGAATGTAATTGGCACAAAGTGGATTTTCAGGAACAAATTGAATGAGGATGGTCAAGTTGTGAGAAACAAGGCAAGGTTGGTGTGCAAGGGTTATGCTCAGGTTGAAGGTATAGATTTTGATGAAACTTTTGCACCTGTTGCTAGATTAGAGGCAATTAGAATGTTTCTAGCTTTTGCCTCTTTTAAAGGTTTTAAAGTTTTTCAAATGGATGTTAAATCTGCCTTTCTAAATGGTGATTTGAATGAAGAGATTTATGTAGAACAGCTTGATGGTTTTATTTTGTCAAAGAATCAATACTTTGTGTGCAAGCTGAAAAAGGCACTGTATGGCCTAAAACAAGCACCTCGTGCTTGGTATGATAGATTGAATGGTTATTTGCTACAACAAGGGTTCAGAAGAGGCATTGTGGACAACAACCTGTATATCAAAGAGGAAGGTAAAAACATGCTGATTGTAGTAGTTTACGTTGATGATCTGATTTTTGGTAGTGATTGTGAGCAAATGTGTAAAGTTTTTGCTACCAACATGAAGATGGAATTTGAAATGTCTATGTTGGGGGAGTTATCCTTTTTTCTTGGGCTGCAAATTCTTCAAGCTAAGGAAGGTATTTTTATTTCTCAAACTAAATACATTAGGGAGATGCTGAAAAGATTTAAAATGGAAGATTGTACCGCTATAAGTACTCCAATGGTAACAGGCTGCAAACTTAGTAAAGATGATGAATCTTCTGATGCTAATCAAACACTTTACAGGTCTATGATAGGAAGTCTATTGTATGTAACAGCTACTAGGCCTGATATAATGCAAGCTGTTGGTTATGTTGCAAGGTTTCAAGCTGCCCCTAAGGAAACACATGTTCATGCAGTAAAAAGAATTTTCAAATATCTCAAAGGTACTATAGAGTATGGTCTTTGGTATCCTAGTGGAGAAGATTTCACATTAACCGCTTTTACAGATGCAGATTGGGGTGGCTCTGTTGATGATAGGAAAAGCACAAGTGGAGGTGCTTTCTTTCTTGGGAAGTGTTTAGTTTCATGGCATAGTAAAAAGCAAGCCTCGGTTTCTCTTTCAACTGCGCGGAATATATAGCAGCAGTATCTTGCTGCACACAAGTACTTTGGATGAAGTAGACCTTAAAAGATTTCAAGGTAAATTTCAGTCATCCTATTTCCATTTTTTGTGATAACACAAGTGCTATCAACATATCTAAAAACCCTGTTTTGCACTCTAGAACTAAGCATATTCCGATCAAATATCATTTCTTGCGTGAACAAGTTAGTGATCAGCAGGTAAAGCTTGAATATGTTTCTACTAAGGATCAGCTTGTAGATGTTTTTACTAAGCCCTTGCCCAGAGATACTTTTGAAAAGTTAAGACAGAAGTTAGGAGTGGTTTCACTCCATCATTGAAGGGTTGCATTACTCAAGGGGAGTATTCATAGGGGGAGTATTCATGGTATTATTTTATATCCCTCTGTTGTATTTGCAGTTTTGTATCAGTTTTTGGATATTTTGCAGCTTGTTTCAGTCATTGATGTCAAAGGGGGAGCAGGATTTCAGGGGGAGAAGCTCTATTTTTTTTGGTTTCTAATGGTGTTGTTGTTGCCATCAATGAAAAAAAAAGGGGGAGATTGTTGAAAGTTTTTTTGTCATTGATGTCATTCTGGTTCAGACTTCACCAGTCAGCGTGTGTGTTTATTTTAACAGCAGCTTGCTTGTCTTCTCTCATACAAATGCCAAGTTTTTCTTGTGTGGGGCCCGATTATCTTCAGCTTGCATTGGGAAGTCTATTCTAAAAGGAGAAATCATCTATGATTGATGAGGTGGCATTTATTTGTCTTTTGTGAACTTGAATAGTCTTTTATGTTCTAAAAAGAAAAGTCTTCAATGATGATGAGTTGGCATCAATTTGTCTCATATGAGCTCTTTTGGTGCGTTGGCTTTGGTTTGTTGAAAAATTTATAAAGCTCTTGTTCTTTTTTGAATGAAACAAATTTCAATCTATCTAAGGATGAGGTGGCACAAAAAAGTTGAAAAGTCTAAATTTCTCAAGAGTTCAATTTCTAAAAGGTTTATTGTTCAAGCTTTTTAGTTTGTGAATTGGCTATATTTCTTGTCTTCTTTGAAAAAGACAAAGGGTCAATATAAGGATTATGTGACAACTGTTCTGAACATTATATTTGATACGTATGCCTCAGTCCTTTAGTGTGCTGGCTTGTATTGATAAACGTGGCACCTAAGGAATGTCAGATTCCTCTATGCGTTGGCATATATTTTTTTCTAACAGCTCAAGATAGTATTGCTGGGAGAATGTTTTAATGAAGGCTAAAATTATATTTGTTACTTGTGCTTGCGGTCTCATACGTTGGTCATTTTCTGTATCGGCATCTTCAAATTTGAGACGAATTTATTGATGAGCTTCAGCGTTTTTTTGAGGTGATCTCTATTTTTATCGTGAGTTTCAGAATGAGTCTTCAGGCGAAGTTATTTTGGCAATGACATGAATTTAATATACGCAAGGGAGAAAATAAAGTCTATTAATGTCTTTTTCTGAGGAAGGAAAATTCTGTTTGGTGACGACTCTTCTATTTAAAATGGTGGTTTCTTCTTTTGAAACGGCTCTTGAAGTTATTGGAGGCAGCTTGAAATGTTGGTCGTCTCTTTTAAGTATGGCATGACTTTATTATTGGTGGCGTTTGTTTTTCAGACGCATTTGTCTGCAATGCACAGGCTGAGTTGAGACCATGTCGTGGTGGCTTTCAAATATACCGTCAGTTTCTTAAGACATTAAATTGTTTTTGTAGAGACGTGCTGGCATAGGGGTGTATTCGTATTGAAGTCTTTCTATAGTTAGAAGATGCGTCAGGCAAAGATATTGGAGGCGGCTCTCTTTTTGAATGGCAATAACTTCTGCTACAGGTGGAAGGCAATGATATATTCTACTCTGACGTTTTCAGGAGTCTATTATTGGAGGTGGCTAAATTTAAAATAAACTTCAGAATTTATTAATATCAATGTCTTTGTGTAATGGGGGCTAAGTTTTCTGGGTGGCACCCTTATTAATTTGAAACGGTCCCTGAGAATTTAATGTTGTTATTTTTAATACTGGCGGCTTCCATATTGTCTATTTCAAACGATGCATACAACTGGCATTATATCTGAGTTAATGATGTGTCTACCAAAGGGGAATATTGCTTGTTTTTTGTTGGACTGTCGGTGTGCAGTGAAAAATTTCTGGCAGCGTCGGTTCTTCTTCTGAGATGGTCAGAAAATGAAATCTTTTTAAAAGGTAGAGAAATAGACTCTTCATTTTTTTTGGATGATATATGTGTGTGTATGTTTTGAAGGAGGGGGTCGATTTCTTCAATTGAGGTGGAGTGGTTTCGGGCTGAAGTTTTATTTGTGACAAGCAGCTGAATATAGGGGTTTGAGAAGAAGATGTATTAGTACTACATTGTGCTGATAAAGAAATGATATTTACAAACTAAACAGGGGTCAGAGTTTTGTGATTCTGAAGTTGATCTGGACAGCATGTTGTAAAGGTGAGCCTCACAGTACATGTGAAGGCACTGTTGAAATCTGTGTTGCTACATTATTTGTTTGCAAAATCTGAAGTTGGTGCTTCAATCACTGGGGTTGGAGCTTCAGTTGTTTTGTGAGTTGGTGCTCACGCTGGAGTTGGTGCTTCAGCAGTTCGAAGAAGAGTTGGTGCTCTTGGTGGGTTGGTGCTCACTATTTGTAACAGGGTTGGTGCCCTCTTTGAAGTTTTATAAAATCAAACTTCACGTGGTTTTTTACCTGAAAGGGTTTTCCACGAAATCCTGGTGTTCAACTTGTTGCAGTGTTCCAAATTGTTGATTTGTGATTTGATATCTGATTTATGAGTTATTTGGTTTAAAGTATTAAAAAGCTTTCAAATACTGATTCACTCCCCCCCTCTCAGTATTTGCTGAGTGAACTTCAGGTTTTATAAATTGAGCTCACTCCCTCATTTGTAAAGCATGGGAGCATGTTGCAAAACATGTTAAGATAAGTAATTGTTGTGTACGACTACTAAAGTAATAAGTAATGCATGCATTGTTTTGATGGTGATTACTTCTCTTATTTTGGAGTTGGCATGGTTCTTATCCCTCATCATAGTTTAGATTTTATTTCATGTATGTTAGATGAATGCAAGATCTAATAAGTATTGATTTATGGTGAAACTTTTTGCTCATACTTTCTTTGAATGGATGATTTTCATTCAATGCGTAAAGTTAGCCTGAGCTTATTTTGTGGATGTTTAACTTCTGTCTGGATAATTATTGTTCGATTTGATGGTAGTTATTCATGACGTGAAAATCATAAGCACATTCCCTTGAAGATTGCACACCCTTTGTTTAGTTGTCGTTGAGCGTGGCGAAGCAAAGCGTAGTTATTGGTTCCACCAAGTCAATACCGTCTCTTGAATTCTTAGGAAGTAGATTAGAACTTCTGAACCCTTATCTCCTTTTTCAGTTATTTTGATCCATGACCCAAGCAATAGAGCTTCATTGTCTAGACCTTTATTGTGAATTGAACAAGCCTAGTGTAAGTCCCTTTGTGTTACCAGCATAATCACATCAAACCATAGAGCTTATCCACACTCATCTTAAACATTGGAATTACTGTATGATCTTACTTGCAGTCTTAGCATATGAGGTAGTTTTTTCAAGAGGGAATATAGCGTCTTTGACACTTTATTCTAGAATGTTTGTTGTGTCATAAAACACGCATCAACACGTCCCTTAGGAGAAAAAAATAGGTCGTGCGGCACTTGTAGGTAGGTCGCAACCAGAGATGGCAGAAAATGCGCACTGGAATGAGGTTAAATCGTGCCCATAGAATTGGAAAATCGCGGCCAAAATGGAGATGAAAATGCACCCAGGGCAAGAGAAAAAACGCAGCCAGAAATGTTGAAATCGCGCGCCAAGGTAAGACAGGGAAAATATGTGAAAAAAATCCTGTGATTTTTAGAAACGTGTGTTTAAAAACCCACAATTTGCATACAAAAAATTGCGCGGGTAGGGCAAAAAACACCCATGAACAGACCTGCGGGCCAAAGAAGAATGACCTGGATAAACAAAAAATGCCCTTGAAAATCTTAGACCAAGCAGCCACAAATTTACCTAGAAACGAAGTTGGAAAAAAATTCGCTTTTCAGCAGACCAAAACAATTTCTCACGAAATTTTTGAAAAACGATTTTTTTTTTATCATCTAGGCTCTAATACCATGAAACAATTTTAGCTAGGAAAATGCTTGTATTAACAAGAGAAAAAGATTACAATATATAGAAATACAAAGCACTGTAGAAATTAATGAAACCAACTCTACCTACAGACATTTAAGAAACGAACCATCTACAATTGTAGACTTTAAATGTCTAACTACTAACTACTGTAGATACAAAATATAATTGACCATTAAATAATATAAGAATATAATATTCTAACAAAAAGGATGTGGCAAGGACCTTGTAAAACTATGCCAACCACTTAAGGAAACAAACGAGCAAATATGAGTGCCAATTTCAAGTTTCAGAGCCAGCAGAAAGTTGAGCTTCAAGTGGCAAGTCATGAAGAACAGTACGATCAGGAAAGAAGAATTTAAGTATTAAGTGAAATCACAACTTAAGGCTGGCAATGCCAATGATAAACTCTGATTCATGTGGCTAATTTCAAGTGAAACTATGCCAAGTAAAGGGATGAGTTAAAAAGATAAGTGATCTGCACTTTTTCAATGGCATTGCCATGCTAAAAGCGCAACTCTAGTGGCAAGAGATGATCAAAAGTGCAATCAGCATGAAATCAAGTTGAGAGCAAAACATTAAATCACACTTTTTCATAGGCGATGCCATCCCAAATTGGCAATTCAATTGGTAAACATTTAGCAAAAGTGCACCAAACATGAGAGGAGGCTTTAAGTTATAAGAAAATCACACTTTTAGAGTGGTAGTGCCACTCAAAAGTTCCGACAAGAGGTTATAAAAGTGGTGAACGTGTTAGTGATCCACAACAACCTGATGAAATATCAAAGTAAGTTTAAGTGTCACACTTTTTGGGTGGCATTTCCAACACAAAAGCGTGACAAAGAGATGGTGAGTGGGTGGAGAAAAAATAACAAGTGTTTAAAGTGAAAGAAGAAGAACAAATCACAATTTTTTTGTGGCATTGTTAGCACCAAAGCACAGCAATCATTTGAAGGGAAATAAACATAAAATGAGTTGCATTTTTGGTTGACCTTGCCACCTAAAAGTTCTTACGATGGAAAAGCCAGCAAAAAGTTTGTACAATCATACTTTTTAGGTGATGTTGCCATGACAAAAGTCCTCCAAGCACAGGAAAATCCAAAATTGAGTGGTGGGAATAATTTCATGGTTAGGGTTTTGGTGTTCAATGAAAAATCTGTCTAATTTTCAAATAATTCTATTTTTAGAAATTGTTATTTTTAGCAAGTATGCTTTTTCAAGGAATGGCAAGAGGAGCTTAAAAATCCAACTTTCTATTTTTAGAGACAGTCATTAGTTTCATATCCATGGATAGGTTTTTGATAATTTTCATTGGTTGCAAATAAAGTTTGCCATATTTTAGATACTTCAAAATATTTGACAAAGTTGCAAGTCAAAGTCATTTTAGATTTTTGAAAATGATTTAAGTGACAAAAGTTTCTATTTTTCTAGAGAGGATAGAGTAGGCCTTTGTATTTTATTTATTGTTAAGTTGTTTTATTTCCTCCTTTTAGAAGATGGGAATATTATATTATTATTTTATCCCTAAAAGTTTCTTCTTGAGAGCGTATAAATAAGTTTATTGAGCACATAATTTTTAACGATGTTTGAGTGTAGACTTATGTTGCAGAAATTGTTAGTGAAGTTATTGTATTTTTGTTAAAGTTAATGAATATTGGTGGAAGTTAGGCTTATGTTGTGGAAGTTATTATTTAGTCAAAGTCATTGTAACTGTGATTGCATGTTTGTAATTTCATGGAGAAAACTTATTGTAGACAGTTTCAAGTCACTCTTCAAATCTGTCTATTTGAGTTGCATCTTTGAATGTAGTTTAATTATTTCCTTTATGAACTTGTTTGATGTTTGCTCATCTAATTCTATTCTATTGATGTAGATATACTAGTGTCTTAATTAGTTGGTAGTCTATATTCATCTATGTTTTTCTTTCAAATCCTTGCCATAGTTGAATGCCGGTCTTTGCTTTAGCCAATTTAAAGTTGTCTTCTTGTGCTAGATAGTTTTTCGTCCTTAAATCTGAAAGTTTTGTTGTAGGCCTTAACTATTGACAATATGATAGTTGCAACTAGGGCAAAAACATAGTTATTTAGATAATTACATTTATGTGAAACCACCCATGAAATCTTGTAGTGTGCATATTTGTAAATTTTTGTTAGTTTTAGGTTTAGTTAGATCTTAGGGAGTTTCCCCTTATAATTTTAAGAATGGTTCTACCACACACATTGCTCTAATTTGAGTTGTTTGGCAATAGACAAATTAAAACACTAGCATTGTGTAAGCTTGTGAGAGATGGGTGATAGGTGATTGAATGCCCATATTAGTTGGGTGATGGGTTAGCTAAATGTTCCTTAAGGAATGGTAGCCAAATAGAATTAATTGTAATGAGATGAAATGATAAACAAAACTAGATTTATGAAATGTATCTTGTAAAGTTATTTGCACTATTTATTTGCTATTTTAAACTAGCTAGGTGGTAGGAATAGAGTTAAAGATTTGAATCTTCCATGATCATTAATAATTGTGAAAACAAATATAATGAGAAAATTGTGTTTGTTAATGTTTTATATCTACTTTGAAACACATCGTTAGGAGATAGAGTTGTTAGGAAACTCAAATGAGTGATGCCTTACAACGATAAATGTCCCGTTTGTTGGATGTGGTTTGGTGATGGCCTCTACTTATACCAAACCTTGTATTTAGTTACTAACTTTGTTGGGTTGTATAGGTATTGTCCTATAGTTTTTGGCCATGTATCTTCTTGTTGGGAGAAGGTATAGCCTAGATTGCCTAGAACAAGATAAGATCAACAAAATCTATCAGAACTTTCTCCATTTCTAACTTTAGTGGCATCTCGTTCCTTCTACTAACATAAGCAAAACAACATAGTTTATCAATGGTAACAACAATCCAAAATTTGATTCTGTTTAACTTAATCTCCCTACTTATGCAAAATCAACACAAGGAGGACTTAAAGCCTATTATCACTCTTTTAGACAAACTCCTAAAAAAATGTCAAATAGAGTAATTGTTTGATAGTCATTCATTTGCGTAGCTTCTTTATTCTTTGAGAGCTCTGATATTAATATTCTTAATGATCCTTTTCAATCTTCTTGAATCTTCGATGACATTTTAAATGCGTATAGTTGTCATGCCCCCGACATGGGAATATATCTCCCACAAAAAAAAAAAAAGCTGACTCAGACCCTACATATTGGATAACCCCCTCATGTTAGCACTCGTGTGGAAAGATAGCAAATAAAGTATTTATTACTGCAAAGGCCGACTCATGAAGACATCCCTAAATCCCGTTATTGATAGCCGACTGTATTTGCAATAGGAATTAAATTAATATTCAAGGAGGCCGACTTCACTCTCCCTCATTATCGACCCATTTAGTGCCAAAAAGGAGGGATTGTTTGTATTAACAAGCAGCAATTACTATTTGTGAATGGAAAAGTAATGATTACATAAGTGAAAGGAGAAACAGTGATTAAATTTAGTGAAAGGAAGGCAGCAATTAATAAATAAAAAAGAGAACATAGATTAGTCAATGTGAATGCAGCGATCAAGGTACACAAAGGGTCATGCCTTTCCAAGAGGTTATCTCCTTTCTAAGAGATGCATCATTTCACTTAGACATGGAGATATATAAAAAAAATGAAATCATTTGCAAAGGACAGGAAGGAATTGGGAATGAATATGAAATAGAAATCAATTAGAAATCTGAGTACAAACAGCAGATTGAAAGAAAGGAATATCATTTGGAATATGGAGCGGATATCAAGAAGTATGTGTGAAGAAGAAGATAGTTCAATGAGAGATGTATGAAGACAAATAATAAATCAATAATAAGGGAAGTAAGTATAATTACACACACACACACACACATATATATATTATACGATTATGCAATAATGATGCTTTCAGCAATTATTAATCCTTATTAGTAATTATTTATTTGATTTAATCTTTTTGTTTCTCTTTAAGCAGTATCTTCTGAATATTAAAAACAGATCGAACAGCAAGGCAATTGGAGCAGATCAAATATAATCATCTGCACTTAGCAGATGAGGGCAGAAGTCAGCATTTGTTAATATATTTGTATCTTAGGATATAGTAGTCTTATATTTTAGTAAGTAGCGATGGTATGCTCTTTCATGGTTATTGTGATATATTTATTATTGTATAATCTCTATAAATCTGAATATATTTAATGTTTGCAATTCTCATCAATGCAACTATGAGGGGAATGGGGAAGATTCCAATAGGGTGAACAGATACTAGATTTCTTTCTAAGTACGCCACTCCAAGCTGGCCACTTGGGGCCAAGGGGGTGAGTATCTGCCCTTGGGCGTAGAAAGGGGAATCTATGGGCCTCCTATTGTAGTTTCTCCCCAATCTCTACATGGATTGGTTGTTGATCGTAAGAGGGATGGATAAGGCAGCAAGGGTAGGTGTAATGTCCCCAAGTATGAGTCAGCATATAATTAAATAATTAATTTAAAGTTGCCAGGGAGGTTAAAAATATAAAGGCAACTGAATTTAATTATTTAATGTTGATAAAGTGACTTAAGTTATAAAGATAAGGAAATTAAATAAGTTACTTTAAAGTGAATTCTCAAAAAGACAAATTAAAAGTGAAAATGGGAATAAAGGAGAATTCAAGAAGACATGGCAGTTACGTGAGGGAAAAGAATAAAGGAATGGAGGAGCTCATTTTTGAGAAGGTTGGTTTTTGAAACTTGGATTTGAATAGGTTTGTAGTTGGTGGCACGGTGTTCACAGCAAACTTTGTGAGGACAAAATTCTCTTCTCACAGAGAATATCATCTTCGGTGTTGGAAGATACACCTGGGATGGTGGCAGACAGTCTCACTTCAGGGGCTGCGCTGGTGCTTAACATGATGATTTAATGAAGTTTTGAGGTGTTGAAGAGCAACATTTGAAGAGTTGATTATATTGGTAATTGGTAGCTGAGCATTCAATATATATGGGCTGATTAAAAAATACTTGATGCTGGGCTATTATTTTAGGTCAAAATTAGTAATTAATTTCTATCAGTTACTGTGTTTGTACAAGAAAGATGTGGACTATTATATTCTTAGAATAAAGTTTTATCATTAGCAATTTTGGTTTATATGTATTTATGCCTGAACATTAGAGTTGGTAGAAACAAAAAAAAATTGTATATAGAACAAGGCAGGTTATTTCATTGGTATCAGAGCTATAGATTCTGCTATCCAGTGGGTTCAAGTGCAAAATATTCATAGCAGAAAATCTTCTAATCAGTTGAGAATTAAAAGAAAACAGTTGTATCTTGGCTTTATAAGCAATTCTTTATATGAAGCAGTATTATTTTGGAATTGGCAAAGAAAGAAGGTGACGTTGGAAATAGAGACAGTAGTTTAATATTTCTTATTTGACCCGACAACTCCAGTTTTCTCCTTCATGTTGTATACTGAAGGATACAGCTTCAGATTATCATCGATTCATTTAATTGGAGGGAACCTCTTAGCTAAACAAGAGTTATGAATATTCTAAAGAAGCAGTCCTCTTCTTAGCAGCAACAAATATTCATGGAGAGCGAATCATGGAATTTCAAAATTATTAGATAGCGCCACCCTTAGGTATCTTATTGAAGTTAAAAATATTTTATTGAAGCCACCAGTTGGGTTTTTGGGAGCATTCAAAGATATTTGATAAGTCTTTAGGAGTTGGCTATATAAAACGATGGCCAGAGCCGTGGGTTTTTGAAGACGGGTGCAAGGATGTCAGGAATTAGGAATAGTTATTAAGTAATTGAGGAAGCTTGACGTGGGAACTGAAAAAACCAGGCACGGGAAGACATAAGGATATTTAATATATTAAGCATTGGAGATATATTGTCATGGTCAAGGAAAGAACAAGAGCCTGGGAGCCTCTGAACATTAACACCTCCGCCCATTTAAAGATGTCGCAACCTTTAGAAACGCTTCTTGGAAGGAGTCAGGAATACTACATTCCTGAAGACAGAGTTTAAATTGTTAAGCAGATATTGGGAGATCAGATTAAACCGTGACTTTAGTTGTGCCGCCCTGTTCTCCATCGCCACAGATAGAGGATTGAATAAAATTAAGGATCGGTGAAAAGAATTTCGAATATTGGAGGTTTCCTGGAGGCGTGATTATTCTTAGGAGAGACTCGACAATTGAAGTCCCGTCTAATTGCATTCTATCGGGAGCAACTTGTGGAGTATTGGTGAGACTAAACGGTGTGTTTAAAAACTCACACATCCCTTAGAAATGGTCTGGTTCGTGAAAATGACTGGAGAATGAGGAGTAAGGAGAGTCGTCTTATTTCAGGTGACTCTATTTACATTGGAAATTATAATCTTGGTGAATTGAAAGAAACCGATTCTTGATTAAAACTGCTGCTAATATCAGGGAAGAGAAAATTTGTCGGGAGTTGCTTCTAACAATGTAACGCTATCTTTGAGAATATGAAGTGTCGCTGAGTTTTTTGAAGGCGGGTTGGATAGACACATTATCAAGCTTTAGGAGTCTTTGAAACTGTCGTAATAATCAGAGGGAGGGGTATTATTGAAAGAATATTAAATTTGAGAATGACAGTGAGAATTTGACAATTCGCCACCTGTTATGGTATGTGCCGTTTCAAACTTACCAACAACGCTTAATACATATTGAGACTTTAGAGATGACGTGTAGACAATAGGAAGGGTGATGTGGAGGATTGGTGAATTCCTTGGGGAGAAAATCGTGACTATTACTTCAAGCACCGATAAATGAAATTAAATTAGGAATTGGAGCTTAGAATGATCGAGGACTTCATAGTAAGTGGATGTCGTGGCATCTAAACCTCCAATGTTATAAAGGGAATAAATTTACACGGAGGATTGAATCGCTTCACTGTCACCAAGATTGTTTACGTTTCACCTTGAGGACATTCGGGCCATTAATGAAAATACGTGAGTCTTCCAACTCATATTTGGGATGCCGTTGCACATCCTTAACAATGTGAATATGAGGAAAGAAATTAGGTCCCAATATTTCAAGTGAGTCGACATCATTAAAGGATGTGATTTATATTCGGTATTTGAAGTTGTTTGGTTATTGGTGTTTTTAGTGTGAGAATGGGAGGCCATTTGATGATTTAAGAGGAAGACGAATTTTCTAGTGGCTGCCATCTGAGTTGGAAAGGAGTAAAAAAAAATTAAAAGGTGTTGGTTAGGAAATTGGAATTAGTCTGACAAGTTAGTGCATCATATCTAAGTTTTCTGAGTCCTTTAATTTGAATCAAGTTATCCATTATGTTCTGTGATCTGTAGCTGCATAATTGAATGATTGAAGGATGTTTATTGTTAATAAGTAGTTCAAGTAATGCTGGTGTGATTGAATGTTCTATGTTATTCATGAATCTTTATGGATAACCAGAAGAACAGTAAATGCAATGCTTTTTTGTTGTCATTTTCTCTACAAAAATTGTGAGACATTCACCTCCTGCATAATTAAAATCAGTCTCTTCAAAGCAATTAGGCTCAAACCCGGAAAACTGAGGCAAACCGTTTGATGAAATGTCTGATCTCCTAGTTGGATGAAATCGAAAAAAAATGTTCTTAGAACAGGGTAGCTTCTTACAGTGGGTTGTGTGAATATTCAGTTAACAGCTTGAAGCATGGCAAGCAAAGATAGAAAATGGTTGGTTTGACTACTTCATGAATCGAGTAGTAAGCTCGGTAGCTTATCTCAATCGAAGAATGAAGCATTGGCCACATTGAAAAGTGTTGAAGAATGTTTGATCATTGTTGAACAGTCACCTTCTAACGTATTGTAGATTGCTCTTGTTCCTACCTGTTGGTGTACGTTTTATCATCCACCGAACACACAGAATAAAATGTCCAAAGACACTCTATCCTCTCTTGAAAAACCACCGCGTATGCTAAGATTGCGAGAAGATCATATGGCGATTCCAAGGTTTCTTTAGTCAGGTCTTGACGTGTGGATAAGCTCAATGGGCGTTGTGATTTGCTGGTAATAAACAAGGGGACTTACGTTAAAGAACTTTTCACAAGTTTGGGACTTAGGCGGATTTATCATTAAAGGCTCTCTTCAATTAAGACTTCAATTTGGATCTCAAAAAAAATGGCAAAAAGATAAGGGTTCAAAGAATCTATTCTATGCCTAGGAATTTGAGAGACAGTAAAGATTTAGGCGAAAGGAAATAACCGCACTTTGTTTCGCCTCCTGCAGGACAACATACGCAAAGTGGGTGCAATCTTCAAGGGGTGTGATAATGATTTTCAAACCTCGAATGAGGCTGAAGTTAAGCTTCCACGATTATAAGCTCAGGCTAACTTTACGCATCGAATGCAAATCATCCATTCAAAGAAAGTATGAGCAACACTTCACCATTGAATCCATACGATCAATCTCTCATTCACTTAACCAACTTTCAAAGCAAATTCTATTTAGCTTAATTCTAACTTTAATCTATGGTGGAAGAAGATATGCAACCTCGCTTACTATTTGACAATAAAAGTTATTCAAAGCAAATCATGCATAAGAGCTTTTATTATTCGAAATAGTCTCAATGCAACAATCTCATATACTGTCTCCACACAAATGAAAGTGAGAGATCATCAGTTTATATAGAGTTTCAAAAATCAAATGAAGGGCCGAGATTAAAACAATATCAACGGCCAAGATTATTACAACTCAACCCTAATTAGGGTTGCCCAAAATAACATGAGTCATCAATCAGTAAACTATCAGTAAAGAGGCAGTTGAAGCTATTATCAAGGAGAGGCGTCCTTATCCTTCTAAGCATCATTGCATTCGACGAACCTGGACACTACTGCAATGACCTCCTCCATCGTGACGGGTGGTAGCATGCTGATCCGGAATTCAAGTTCATCCAAGTTCTCTGCACATTTGGAAAAGGTATTTGCCCAATCCGCTTCCTGCTTCCCAAAATCATTCCGGATGGTTGAAAGGCTTGCTACTCTCGCAAAATCCTGTCTTAGAAGTGGTCCAGTAGCCGAGTAGAAAACCTCCTGAACCTTTCGTTTCAGCTCCTCCAGCTGCATGTCCTTTTCTCAGACAATCTCTTGATCAAACACTTCTGCAGCTGTCATATGAATTTTCTCCCGAATTTCCTTTACCTGCTCCTCAATTCTAAGTCCATCCACTTTCGCCCTCTCCAAAACTTCTCTACGTATAGTTACTGCCCAAAACCAGTGATGGAAATCATATGCTGCCCCTGCAGCAATTACCCTTTTGTCAACCAACTCCTCTCTTGGAGTGCCCTTCAATAGCCTGAGGCATGGAATAAGCCTCTCCTGCATATCCGGAATACATTCCCATGTTTCCGCCATATCAATAAGTCTAGAAAGAAAATATGAGGTTTGCCCATAAGCAAGTGCTAGTTTCTCCATGAACGAGGCCGCCTCCGTGCCCTCGCTCGCCATCCAGTCTTGAGCCTCCTTGGCTGTTACCATTCCGTGCTCTACATCCTTGGTCACCTCATGTGATGAATTGAGGAGAGGAGGAGCTACCGCATTACCCTGATCAAGTGGCTGGGTCAAATGCTGTATGTACTCCTTAAGGCGTTCAACCTCCTTCTTATACTCTTTCTTCTTAGCCACTTCTTTTTCCAATCTTGCTTTGATGGTCGAGACGGAATTATCTAATTCCTCCACTTCTTGACCTTTTGAGGTTGGGCCAAGATCTACAGTGGTTATGGCATATTCTTGAAGAGTAATCTCGTCTTGTGGCTTGTCCACCGTGGGTACTGCAATGTGTGCGGAACGGTTGCCTCTCTCGTCCCTTTGAATGGTAGAGAATTTCTTGGCAGGCTTCTTGATTGCAACTTGCTCCAACCTTGCCAAGAAATCGGCAATATCATCCTCCTCTTGAGCTTTTGCAGGTTCCTGGATCTTCATCCTCTCTATCAGCCAATCTGGAATGGTCGGCTGCTCAATTCCATCTTCTACCTGAACCTCTTCTTCATTTGGAACATCCACAACCTCTCTGAGGCGGAAATCATCCCCTCCTCGAAGTCATTATTTCGGACTTCTATCTCATTGTCTGAACCTAAGATTTCCGTGCCCATAGGTGACGAAGGCTCCTCATCATCCAGCTGAATAGGTTCATCGTTCTCTTCCTGAACTGCAGGAGGTACAAGTATTTCCACCAAGGACTCATCTATGGTAGCCACCAGCTCGTCAATGTTTCGAGATGCTGCTGAACGAGATGGTTCTCCCTTATGTCTTTTGGAAGCTGGCTCTGTACTTGGGACTATTTCCTTCCTTTTCCCTCCAATCTCAACCAAATCCTGATGGGATGCACCGGCATTAGAAGAATACGATTCTGACTCGCTTAGTAGATCATATGTGAGCGTTATTCTTCTCTGTCTCATTTCTTGGGCATGATGGTCAACCCACCACTGAGAGTACTTGACTACTGGCCTCATTAACGTTGCTAAGTCCGCATGCTCAGGTTCTGACCATTTCACGGGAGGAAGAGGTCGACTCTCCTCGAAGCGTGGCTGGATATAATTCCCATCATCTTGTAACTGGTCAGGTACCTAGCAGAACTCAATCGCCCTCATGAAGTCAACTGGCATTCTGGACATAATCTTCTTCTGACTTCATATTCATCAGCAGCATTTGCCCAAAAGTCTTCCAACTCCACTCTGTGCTTGTACCTTCTCCCCTCTACTGTCCGAATATTATGATGTGGGTCAAAGTTGACCCTGGACTTGTAGGCCGTAAATGGATACCACTGGATCTCCAACCTTGCACTCTCAGCTGCCTGCGCTGATGAAATATACCGAGCTAAATTTTTTCGATTTTCAATTGCAAGTTACAATCAACATGCACCTGTTAAGGTTAGCTCTAAACCAAAACGATGCTGAAAGCAACTCTAACCAGAACGTACACCAGGATCCCGATGTGGGCAAGGTGTGAGCATTGGTCAGAGGATCTTAAAGAAATGCTGATACAAAGAACTCTAACTAAGAATGCGCCAGATGACGGCGAGCATATGGTCAGAGGATCCCTATCTATTACAATACTGAAAGCAACTCAACACCAATTATGTGCTACTCAATCCAGGATGGAGATGAGGCGACCATATGGCGGAGACTTGAGATATTACAATGCAATTCAAGAAAACAGGCGGCAAGCCAGCCTCTTCCACTTATTCAGTGGGCAGTTACAAGCATGAGATTAGCAAGAATAAGAAAGATGCTGACAGTACTACTGTTTAGCTTACAATATAAGAGTTTTATCTGTTAAGCACAAGATAAGAGTGTTCTCAACGCTGCAACAATGTATAAAGCTATCCTTAATGCTCTCAATGTCTCTCCTTTCAAAACCTACCTCAAATGATGGATTCTATGCAAGCTGTTATAACAGAACAATGACTGAAACTGATAACCAGCAATACAGAAACTCAATGAAAGGCTCACAACTCACTCACTACTCACCCAAATTACATGAAATCTGATGCAAATTACTCCTAAGATGAAGGCGCCCAAGATGACAACACAAAACAGAACCTAAATGCTGATATTTATTTCTTGCACGAATTCCAATGACACTCAAAAGGGTACAGCTGCAAGGAGGGGCAATTTTGCCTTAATAAATTGTAGACTTCAATAAAAAATCCCAAACTTCTCTGAAAGGGGCGCCCTTACCTAGCAAATGCATGGGTAAATTACCCAGAACCAAAAGAAAATCACACAATAACTTATGAGCTAAAAATCAAATCTGCAACACAAACCAGCAACTCCATTTTTTTGATTAGTTTGCAAATATAAGGATTACAATGCATAAACAACAGCTATAAGCAAACTCACTACAAAATCACTCAAAAGCAATCAAACCTCTCCACTAGGTGCTATCTCACAAGCACGAAGTTGAGCCAAGCTAGGAGGCATTCATTCCTCGAAGCAGTCCAACACCATTTCGGCAGCATAACATCACTCAAGATATCAGATGATGCAAATGAAGACCAAGACCTCCTTTTATAAACTTGTGAGGACTTTCCAAAAGCTTCTAGAAACCCTAACTTTCAAATTTGAATTCACCTTTCCCTCCAAAGATGGCGTCCCTTTTGTCTTGATGTAATTTTGACTTTAATTTTAAAATAATTTTCTCCAAAAGATGGGCGTCCCTTTTCAAGCAATTATTTTTGAACCTTTAGAAAATATAGAAATATCTCCATGAGGCGCCACCCCCTCAAAGTCCCCCTTTTAAGAACTTAAGTTGTTTCACTAGACCAAGGGGTCAAAATATTAAAATATAACTTTAAAATATAATATTTTAATCAACTGGACAAATCTCACCAAAAATGCTTCCCAAGGTCAAGATTGATCAAACCAACTGAAATGAATTAAGATGAGAGCCAACCGTGCCGAAGCCAACAGGACCACTGCCAGAAATAGAATTTACTAAAAATAGTAAATTCATGAAAGTGCTCAGAATGCCAAGAAAAACACATCTCTGAGAAGCTCACGAAAAACCCAGAAGGAATCCGCAGTTCAATCACCAATCTGTGAGCAAAAGAAACCACCAACCAAGAAACCCTAATTTCACCATCGAGAAGCCTACGGGTCTCCAGAATAGGCCAACGGTCAATCAAAAAAAGTCATGCTCGAGAAGGGGACATTACAGTCCGCCCTCCCCAAGATTGCTTGTCCTCAAGCAATCGCAAACCCGGATGCTGCAGAATCTCATCATTCTCCCAAGTCGCATCCTCCATAGGCAAGTTCTTCCACTTCACCAAATATTCTCTGATTGTTCTATTTCTCAAGGAACGCTCTCTGGAATCAAGAATCTCTTTAGGAATTAAAACTAATTGTCCTTCATCCAAAGGTGGCAACTGTGATGAAGTAATGACATTGTGTCCAAGTGCCTTCTTGAGGCGAGACACGTGGAAGACATTGTGCACTTTGCTACTCGAAGGTAGCTCCAACTCATAGGCTACTACTCCCACCTTTCTGATAACCTTGAACGGCCCATAGAAGCAAGGTTTGAGCTTCTTAGCTCCACTCTTCTTGAGAGTAGACTGTTTGTAAGTCTGTAGTCGAAGATAAACCATATCTCCAACCTCAAAAGAGCGCTCAACACGCCGCTGATCAGCGTACATCTTCTGCTGATTCTGTGCAATTTGTAGATTGTCCTTCAATGATTTCAAGATATCTTGACTCTGCTATAATAAATCCTTGGCTTGAGGGGCTTTGCTATCACCAAACACCAAATTAGCAAAGTTAGGAGCCTCATAACCATAAAGAGCCATGAAAGGTGACATCCTTATTGACATGTGATAAGAAGAATTATAGCAATACTCGCCTATGTGCAGCCACTTCACCCATGCTCTTTGCTGTTCTGAAACATAGTTCCTCAAATAACCTTCCAACCACTTGTTCACTATCTCTGTTTGTCCATCCGTTTGAGGGTGATAGCTAGTGCTTGGAGTAAGCACTATACCACTCATTCTAAAGACCTCTTGCCAAAAGGTGCTTAGGAACTTGCTGTCCCTATCACTCACAATGTTTTTTGGCAACCCATTTAATCTAAACACCTCATGAAAAAACAGATCTGCAACTTGAGCTGCTGAAAAAGAACTGGTAATGGCAAAGAAATGAGCAAATTTTGTTAATCTATCCACTACCACATAGATACAGTATGTTCCTTGGACTTTGGGCAACCTAGTGATGAAATCCATTGATATGCTTTCCCATTTTTGATTGGGAATGGGGAGAGGTTGCGGCAGACCAGCTGGTAGTGTATGCTCATTTTTGTTCATCTGACAAGTGGGACACTCCTGAATGTAACGTTGAACTTCTCTTTTCAACTCTTTCCAAGAAAATCTTTCCCGGATCTGCCTATATGTCTTGAAGAATCCCTGATGACCAGCAAGTGGAATGTCATGAAATGTCAACAAAATCTTCTTTTTGAGCTTAGAATCAGCCACCAAAAAGATTCTACCCTTGTAGTGTATCAGCCCTTCAACCACCTTGTACCTTTCGTCATGAAAAGTACCCTCTATGATGCTGGTTGCAAATTGATTTTTGGCATAATCAGCAAGCAACATGTTCTTCCAATCAGCAGTAAGCTCACATAATGAGCTCAAATGAGGTCTTCTGGATAAAGCATCAGCCACTATGTTGTTTTTACCTTTGACATACTCAATGTCAAAATCGTAAGTTTGAAGCTTATTCACCCACTTCTATTGCCTCTCGTTCAAATCTTTCTGATGCATGAAATGCTTGAGACTATTGTGATCAGTCTTGACCACAAACTTGCTCCCCACCAAGTACTGTCTGAACTTGGCTAATGCATGCATGATTGCAAGCATTTCCTTGTCATAGATAGAGTAGGCCCTCTCAATTCCTCTTAATTTTCTGCTCTCAAACACGATGGGATGTTTATCTTGCATTAAAACAGCCCCAACACCTTCACCGGATGCATCACATTGTAGTTCGAAGGGCTTGGAAAAATCCGGAATAGCTAGAATAGGACAAGAACTCATTATCTTCTTGAACTTATCAAAAGTACTCTGTGCCTTTTCTGACCAGCAGAAAGCTCCCTTTTTCGTGAGGTCAGTAAGAGGAGCAGCATTCTGAGAGTAACCCTTCACAAACCTTCTGTAAAATCCACAAAGGCCCAAGAACCCTTTCAAGTGAGTCAAGTTCTCAGGAGGTGGCCAATCAACAATAGCCTTGATCTTTTCAGGATTAACCTTCACACCTTCAGCACTGATTATGTGACCAAGGTAAAGTAGCTCCTTCATTCCAAATTCACATTTGGTTATTTGGCAAACAAGCTCTCTGATTCTAGGATGCTAAGCACTTGCTCCAAGTGCTTGAGATGTTCTTCCCAAGTCTTGCTGAAAATCAAGATGTCATCAAAAAATATCAACACGAACTTCCTCAACTGCTTCTGAAAGACTCTGTTCATACAAGACTGGAAGGTAGCAGGAGCATTAGTCAACCCAAATGGCATGACTAGGAACTCAAAGTGACCATAGTGACATCTGAAAGCTGTCTTCTCAACATCAAATCCTCTCATCCGAATTTGATAGTAGCCTGACCTCAAATCTATCTTCGAAAAGAACTTGGCTCCATGTAGCTCATCAATGAGCTCATCTATCCTTGGGATGGGATATCGATTTTTGATGGTGCTTTGATTCAAGGCACGATAATCTACACACATACGAATGGTACCATCCTTCTTCACTAGAACAACTGTTGAAGCAAAGGGACTCTTACTTGGACGAATGAAGCCCATTGAAATATTCCGAGCCAAATTTTTTCGTTTTTTTCAATTAACATATTACAAAGCAGTGCACCCGTCAAGGTTAGAGGAGAAAACCAACACGTGCAAGAAAGCAACTCTAACCAGAATGGCGCCGATGATGGCGAGCATTGGTCAGAGGATCTAAAACAAACTGCTTATGCTGTAACTCTAACCAGTATGGCGCCGATGATGGCGAGCATTGGTCAGAGGGTCTTCTATTCTAAATGCAGGAAAGAACTCAACGTCAAGTATGTGCTACCCAATCCAATGCGGAGTGAGGGGCGACCATATGACGGAGTGATTACAGAAAGCAAAGCTTGAATTGAAATGCTGAAAGCTGAAAACTACTCAACACCCAGAATGTGCTTGCTCACCCAGAATGGGAAGTAGCTACCATAGGGCGGAGATAGATCTATTACAACAACTTTAATGAAATTAAGCGTTACAAATCAGAATTGAGCAACAATGAAAGAGACTGCCAGTATTACTGTCAGTTTACAAGAATAAGAATCATTCGTCTGCCAATAGCTTAGAATATTGAGAGCTCAGCATTACATCACAAAGAACTTCTTATCATGAAAGGAAATGCCAACAATACAACTTCAAAGATCAACTTCTAAATCTGTTCTTGTTACAAATCTGTATTTTGCATGAATAACCAGCAGCTTTAGAAAACACTCAATTGCTCATAACCCTCACAAAACTCCTCGGAATAACGTGAAATTGGATGCAATATATTCTAATAACAATGGCGGCTAGGTTCAAACACAGAAAACAGATCTTAAAACCCTTAATTAAACTTGCACAGATCCCAATGCAAAACAGAAAAGTACAGCCTAGGGAAGAGGGCGATTTGCTCTAGAAAATAAATGAAAGCTTCATAAAATCTGCAAACTAGAGAATATGGACGCCTATCTCTGACAATGATAATGGAATGATACCCAGAACTATTTTTTTTTGTCTTTTTGGATTTATGAGTAAAACATGCAATCTGCTGTCTAGAAACAATGCAAGTGCTGAAACTACTAAATGCCAATTCGAATCTAACTATGCAATGAGCTGAGAACAAAGCACAAACTAAATGCAACTCACAGTACAATGATTCACCACTAGATGTTGTCTTGCAAACACGAAGTGATGCCCAAGCTAGGAGGCCTTCATTCCTCGAAGCAGTCCCAGAGCCAATCCGGCAGCATAACAGTATAGTCGACAAAAGATCCAGAAATGATGCACAAGACTCCTTTTTATAAGTTTCGTTTGACTTCACGAAACCCTAAAATCCAACTCAAAGTTCAAACCCTAACTCTTCCTTCAATATGGCGTCCTTTTCACCTTTAGCTCAATAATCATATTTTAATTAAATCATCACCTTGATAAATGCGCCCAAATTAATTTGCTTTAACTTTGGAGAATTCATCAAATATTAAATATAACCTTAATGAAGGCGCCACCCTTTGAGTCCACCTTTTAAAATAACATTAAGTCATTCGACTAGGCCAAGGTGATAAAATAACATTTTAATTATAATGTTATTTTTAAGTGAAATGAGTTCGACTTCCCAAAACTGCATTCTGAAGCCCGAAACTGAATACGCCACTTGAGTCAACTGAAGGGAAAAGTCAACTGCCTGATACCATCTTGTTTACTGCCAAAAATAGAATTTACTAAAAATAGTAAATTCCAAAAAATGCTCTGAATGCCGAGATGAACATACCCCTGCGAAGCTCTCTGAAAACCCAGAAAGAATCCGCCATTGAATCCATCATCTCCGAGCAATGACCTCCTCAAAAATAGGAAACCCTAATTTAACTTCCGACTAGCCTTCGGGTTCCCAAAGAAAGGCCAACGGTCACTGGAAATGTCAGGTTTGAGAAGGGGACATTACAGTCCGCCCTCCCCAAGATTGCTTGTCCTCAAGCAATCGCAAACTAGGATGCTGCAATATCTCATCACTTTCCCAAGTTGCATCCTCCATAGGCAGGTTCTTCCACTTAACCAAACATTCTCTGATAGTTCTATTCCTCAAAGAACGTTCTCTGACATCAAGTATCTCCTCTGGAACTAGAACCAACTGTCCCTCTTCATCCAACGGTGGCAACTGTGAAGAAGCAACCACATTGTGTCCAAGTGCCTTCTTGAGGCGAGACACGTGGAAGACGTTATGCACTCTACTATCTGAAGGTAGCTCTAATTCATAAGCTACTGCCCCAACTTTTCTGATGACCCTAAATGGCCCATAGAAGCGAGGTTTGAGCTTCTCAGCTCCACTCTTCTTGAGAGTAGACTGTCTATAAGGTTGTAAACGGAGATAGACCATATCCCCAACCTCAAAAGAACGCTCTACACGCCTCTGATCAGCATACAACTTCTGCTGATTTTGTGCAATCTGCAAATTATCCTTCAAGGATCTCATTATGTCTTGACTATGCTGCAACAAATCCTTGGCTAATGGTGCTTTGCTGTCACCAAACACCAAATCTGCAAAGCTGGGTGCTTCATACCCATAAAGTGCCAAGAAAGGAGACATCTTAATCGACATGTGGAAAGTAGAGTTGTAGCAGTACTCGCCTATATGCAGCCACTTGACCCAAGCTTTCTGTTGTTCTGACACATAATTTCTCAAGTAGCCTTCCAACCACTTGTTCACCACTTCTGTTTGCCCATCAGTTTGGGGGTGATAACTCGTGCTTGGAGTGAGCACAGTACCACTCATTCTGAAAACTTCCTGCCAAAAGGTACTTAGGAACTTGCTGTCCCTATCACTTACAATATTCTTTGGCAACCCATGCAGCCTAAACACTTCTCGAAAGAACAAATCTGCAACTTGGGCTGCAGAAAAAGTGCTGGTAATGGCAAAGAAATGAGCAAATTTGGTTAATCTGTCAACTACCACGTAAATACAATCCTTCCCTTGGGCCTTGGGCAACCCAGTGATGAAATCCATCGAAATGCTTTCCCATTTTTGATTGGGAATTGGAAGTGGTTGCAGCAAACCGGCTGGTAATGTATGCTCATTTTTATTCGCTTGACAAACAGGACACTCCTGAATGTAGCGTTGAACCTCTCTCTTCAAACCTTTCCAAGAAAACCTTTCTCGGATCTGCCTATAGGTCTTGAAAAAACCTTGGTGACCAGCAACTGGAATGTCATGAAAATTCAAAAGAATCCTCTTCTTGAGCTTAGAATCAGCCACCAGAAAGATTCTTCCCTTATAATGGATCAATCCCTCAACCACCTGGTACCTTTCATCATGGAAAGTACCTTCCAGAATGCTGGTTGCAAACTGATTTTTTGCATAATCAGCAAGCAACATGTCTCTCCAATCTGCAGTAAGCTCACACAATGAGCTAAGATGAGGCCTTCTGGAGAGAGCATCGGCCACGACATTATTTTTCCCTTTGACATATTCAATGTCAAAGTCGTAAGCTTGAAGCTTACTCACCCA
The DNA here is from genome assembly GCA_007258455.2 of Sequoia sempervirens. Classification (NCBI taxonomy): domain Eukaryota; kingdom Viridiplantae; phylum Streptophyta; class Pinopsida; order Cupressales; family Cupressaceae; genus Sequoia; species Sequoia sempervirens. Next base: position 657,066,024 of record VDFB02270651.1, read on the forward strand.
TTTCTGTTGCCTCTCATTTAGATCTTTCTGGTGCATGAAATGCTTGAGGCTATTGTGGTCCGTCTTAACCACGAACTTGTTCCCCACCAAGTACTGCCTGAACTTGGCTAATGCATGCATAATGGCAAGCATTTCTTTGTCATAGATTGAATATGTCCTTTCAACACCCCGTAATTTTCTGCTCTCAAACACGATAGGGTGTTTGTCTTGCATCAGGACAGCCCCAACTCCTTCACCTGATGCATCACACTGCAGCTCGAATGGCTTGGAGAAATCCGGAATAGCCAGAACCGGACATGAACTCATGATCCTTTTGAATTTGTCAAAAACAATTTGAGCCTTTTCTGACCAAACAAAGGCTCCCTTTTTGGTGAGATCAGTAAGGGGAGCAGCATTCTGTGAATACCCCTTAACGAACCTCCGATAGAAACCACAAAGACCCAGAAAACCTTTCAACTGAGTCAAATTTTCAGGTGGTGGCCAATCAACCACTGCTTTGATCTTTTCCGGATCCACCTTCACTCCCTCAGCACTGATGATGTGGCCAAGGTACAATAACTCCTCCATTCCAAATTCACATTTGGAAGCTTTTGCGAACAGACTCTCAGACTCCAGAATACTAAGCACTTCCTCCAAGTGCTTGAGATGATCTCCCCAAGTCTTGCTGTAAATCAGAATATCATCAAAAAAGATCAACACAAACCGCCTTAACTGATTCTGAAACACACGGTTCATGCAAGACTGAAAGGTGGCCGGTGCGTTAGTCAACCCAAAAGGCATGACTAAGAATTCGAAATGGCCATAGTGACATCTGAACGCTGTCTTCTCCACGTCAGATCCCCTCATCCGAATCTGATGGTAACCCGATCTCAAGTCGATCTTCGAGAAGAACTTGGCCCCATGTAGCTCATCAATGAGCTCATCTATTCTGGGAATGGGGTATCTATTTTTGATGGTGCTTTGGTTCAAAGCACGATAGTCCACGCACATGCGCATGGTACCATCCTTCTTCTTCACAAGAACCACTGCAGATGCAAAAGGGCTTTTGCTTGGGCGTATGAAACCCATCTCCAAAAGTTCCCGAATATTCTTCTCGATCTCATCCTTTTGCCTCTTCGGATACCGATATAGAGTTGTGATCACCGGTTTAGCTCCTTCCTTGAGCTCGATGATGTGTTCTGAACCTCGTTCAGGTGGTGGTCCAGGGGGCAAATCTGCAAAGACTTTGCTCTTCTTCGTGAGTAGTGACTGGATATCAGGAGGTTGGTCACGTTTAGTCTCAACAGGACTAGCAGGAAGTATCATGCATTCGGCAACCCACTCAGCTTGATCGTGACGGATCAGCTTTGCCATTCTTTTGAATGACACTACTCGAGGACCCCCATTGGACATGCCTCTCAAAACTATCCTCTTCCCATCCGATTGGAACTTCAACTCCATAGTCTGCAGATTCAAAGAGATCTCTCCAAGAGATCGCAGCCATTGGATGCCTAGAACGGCATCAGTATCCCCAATGTGAACTACATAGAAGTCATCCTTGACTTCGTAGTTGCCCAACTGCATGGTCATGTTAGATATTTTCTTGGTGCAAGAAATATGGAAACCATCGGCAACCATGACCTTGAATCCTTCGAACTCCTCTGTTTGCAGCCCCTTCTTGGCTACCACAACTTCATCAATGAAGTTATGAGTTGCTCCAGTATCGATCAAAGCAACGATTCGCTGCCCTTTGATCATCCCACGAACCTTGAATGATTCGTTTCTTTGAAAACTAGAAAGTTGAGCTAAAACTCCACCACTTTCCTTCTCATCTCCGGATTCTTCTGGAGCTCTATCTTCTTCATTTTCTTCAAAATCAGATTGCTGGTCGGAAAAATCAGAACTACTTTCCCCAGCAGAATAGTACTCAATCTGATTGAACTTAACCCCTTTAGGACAAACATGGTCTTGAGACCATTTTTCCTGACACCGGAAACACAACCCTTTTCTTCTGAGTTCATTCAGGGTTTCTTGATCCAACCTGGTGACATGGGGATTGCGATTCTTGAACTCCTTGTTCTGAGGTCTCAAATGATTTTTATGCTGAGGCCTTTTTCCTTTATCCCTTTTCTGAAAAGGGGAGTTTGACTGAAATTTTGCCTTAGGAGCAGCCCACTCCATGTTTCTCGCCTTTTTCATGGCCTCTTGCAGGGTTGGTGGATCAAAGGCTTTAATCCAACCTTTGAGTGGTTCTGTCAAACCCTCACTGAAAAGAATCACCAACCTTCGCTCCGTGATTCCAGTCACCATGACTGACAGTCTCTGAAACTCCGCAATGTAGGCATCCACTGTGCCATACTGTCTCAATTGAGCAAGCTCTCTGAAATGGATCTCAGGATCTTTTTTCTCAAACCTTTCGATGAGCCTAGTGGTGAACTCATCATAAGTTGTGATAGACCGATGACCCAGAGTAACGAGGCCATGGTACCACCACTCGTGCGCCACCCCATCAAGGTGTAGCGTAGCGAACTTGATCGCTTCTTCTTCCGCCATTGGTCTGAGAGCTAGATAGTTATCCAGCTTTTGAATCCAAGCTCGGGCTGAACTTGTATCACTCCCGTCGAAATGAGGAAGTGTCACCTTGTTTACAGCTTGGTACAAGTCTCCTTGATTTGATGGTCGTCTTTGATCAAAGTTTCTCCCTTGCCCTCTGTTTTTTCTCTTATGATCCATGAAATCATTGAAGGACATGTCCATCCTAATGTCAGCAGATAAAGAGTCATACTCTGTACGGCCAAGCCTCAACTGCTCCATGAATGAAGCATTCTCTTCAGGATCTGGCTGAGTGACTACAGGAGCCACAAAGGTAGGTTTGAATGGTCTGGACGTAATGTAAGTGTTGTTTGACACCGTCGGGCTGCATGCTCATCATGCTGATTGGAAGCACTATGCTCCCCTCTATGGCTTGAGTTGTTTTGCGGAATGGTATTGTTGCCCACTCTTCCCATCATGAGTGAAACCATATCCATTAAAGCATCCATCTTCTTCTCAAATCTCTGTCCTGGACTGATGGATCTCTCTCTGCCCTTACCACTGTCATCTCTACTGTTGGTAACCCTCTCGTTACCACCAACTGATCTTTCACCTTTTGCCATATCTGATTCTTGAGAAGACTCCCAATGAGCCCTCAAGACTTCTGAAGCTGTCTGACCCTCTGGAGGCTGATGAAGCTGGAACTGTTTTCCAGCTTTCTTGTCTTCCCTTGCAAAGTACCTCTTTTCTCTATCACCCATAGACAGACTGATCACAGGCTGGCAGGATCTTGGCTCTGATACCACTGAAATATTCTGAGCCAAATTTTTTCGTTTTTTTCAATTAACAGATTACAAAGCAGTGCACCCGTTAAGGTTAGAGGAGAAAACCAAAACGTGCAAGAAAGCAACTCTAACCAGAATGGCGCCGATGATGGCGAGCATTGGTCAGAGGATCTAAAACAAACTGCTTATGCTGTAACTCTAACCAGTATGGCGCCGATGATGGCGAGCATTGGTCAGAGGGTCTTCTATTCTGAATGCAGGAAAGAACTCAACGTCAAGTATGTGCTACCCAATCCAATGCGGAGTGGGGCGACCATATGACAGAGTGATTACAGAAAGCAAAGCTTGAATTGAAATGCTGAAAGCTGAAAACTACTCAACACCCAGAATGTGCTTGCTCACCCAGAATGGGAAGTAGCTACCATAGGGCGGAGATAGATCTATTACAACAAATTTAATGAAATTAAGCGTTACAAATCAGAATTGAGCAACAATGAAAGAGACTGCCAGTATTACTGTCAGTTTACAAGAATAAGAATCATTCGTTTGCCAATAGCTTAGAATATTGAGAGCTCAGCGTTACATCACAAAGAACTTCTTATCATGAAAGGAAATGCCAACAATACAACTTCAAAGATCAACTTCTAAATCTGTTCTTGTTACAAATCTGTATTTTGCATGAATAACCAGCAGCTTTAGAAAACACTCAATTGCTCATAACCCTCACAAAACTCCTCGGAATAACGTGAAATTGGATGCAATATATTTTAATAACAATAAGGTTCAGCTCTGAAAACAGATCTTAAAACCCAAAATTGCACAGATCCCATGAAAAATAGAAAAGTACGGCCTAAGGGAAAGATTTTGCTAAAAATATACAGAAATATCATCTATAAATCTCCTAGATGTAGAGCCAATACAGATTTTGGATTTATGAGTAAAACATGCAATTTGCTGTCTAGAAACAATGCAAGTGCTGAAACTACTAAATGCCAATTCGAATCTAACTATGCAATGAGCTGAGAACAAAGCACAAACTAAATGCAACTCATAGTACAATGATTCACCACTAGATGTTGTCTTGCAAACACGAAGTGATGCCCAAGCTAGGAGGCCTTCATTCCTCGAAGCAGTCCCAGAGCCAATCCGGCAGCATAACAGTATAGTCGACCAAAGATGAAGAAATGATGCACAAGACTCCTTTTTATAAGTTTCGTTTGACTTCACGAAACCCTAAAATCCAACTCAAAGTTCAAACCCTAACTCTTCCTTCAATATGGCGTCCTTTTCACCTTTAGCTCAATAATCATATTTTAATTAAATCATCACCTTGATAAATGCGCCCAAATTAATTTGCTTTGACTTTGGAGAATTTATCAAATATTAAATATAACCTTAATGAAGGCGACACCCTTTGAGTCCACCTTTTAAAATAACATTAAGTCATTCGACTAGGCCAAGGTGATAAAATAACATTTTAATTATAATGTTATTTTTAAGTGAAATGAGCTCGACTTCCCAAAACTGCATTCTGAAGCCCGAAACTGAATACGCCACTTGAGTCAACTGAAGGGAAAAGTCAACTGCCTGATACCATCCTGTTTATTGCCAAAAATAGAATTTACTAAAAATAGTAAATTCCAGAAAATGCTCTGAATGCCGAGATGAACATACCCCTGCGAAGCTCTCTGAAAACCCAGAAAGAATCCGCCATTGAATCCATCATCTCCGAGCAATGACCTCCTCAAAAATAGGAAACCCTAATTTAACTTCCGACTAGCCTTCGGGTTCCCAAAGAAAGGCCAACGGTCACTGGAAATGTCAGGTTTGGGAAGGGGACATTACAGATCTCCAAGAGTTCCCTAATGTTATTTTCAATCTCATCCTTTTGCTTTTTGGGGTACCGATATGGAGTTGTGATTACTGGCTTAGCTCCTTCCTTGAGCTCTATGACATGTTCTGAACCCCGATTAGGAGGTGGTCCAGGAGGTAAATCAGCAAACACTTTACTCTTCTTGGTGAGTAGAGACTGAATATCTGGAGGATAGTCTCTTTTTGTTTCAACCGGACTAGCTGGAAGAATCACACATTCCGCAGTTCACTCTACATGGTCATGACGTATCAGCCTTGCCATTCTCTTGAATGACACAATCCGAGGACGACCATTAGACATTCCTCTTAACACCACCTTCTTTCCATCGGATTGAAATTTGAGCTCCATGGTTTGCAGATTTAAAGAGATCTCTCCAAGAGATCGCAGCCACTGAATGCCAAGGACGACATCCGTATCTCCAATGTTAACCACATAGAAGTCATCCTTGACTTCATAATTGCCCAATTGCATGGACATGTTTGAAATCTTCTTGGTGCATGAGATGTGAAACCCATCAGCAACCATAACTCTGAAGCTCTCAAAATCTTCTATTTGCAGCCCTTTCTTTGCCACCACAGCTTCATCAATGAAATTATGTGTTGCCCCAGTGTCAATCAGAGCAACTATTCGCTACCCTTTAATCATCCCTCGAACTTTGAAGGACTCATTCTTTTGAAAGCTCGAAAGTTGAGCCAATGCACCTCCACTTCCCTTTTCGTCTTCGGACTCTTCTGGGTCTCTTTCTACTTCGCTGTCCTCAAAATCAGACTGCTGATCAGAAAAATCAGAATTGCTTTCTTCAGCTGAATAGTATTCAATTTGATGAATTTTGGCTCCCTTTGGGCAAACATGATCTTGGGACCATTTTTCCCAACAACGGAAACATAACCCCTTTCTTTGGAGTTCATTGATAGTCTCTGGATCCAATCTTGTGACATGAGGTTTATGCTGTTTGAACTCCTTATGGTGAGGTCTTTGATGAGGCCTTTTCCCTCTATCCCCTTTGTGAAATGATGGCTTGGAATGAAACTTTGCTTTGGGAGCAGCCCACTCCATATTTCTTGCTTTCTTCATTGCCTCCTGTAGGGAGGGTGGATCAAAAGCCTTAATCCAACCCTTGAGTGGCTCCATCAATCCTTCACTGAATAGGATCACCAATCTTCTCAATGTGATTCCAGTGACCATTACTGAAAGTCTTTGGAACTCAGCTATGTAGGCATCAACTGTGCCATACTGCTTCAACTGTGCCAACTCCCTGAAATGCACTTCTGGGTCCTTCTTCTCGAATCTCTCAATGAGTCTATTGGTAAACTCATCATAGGTAGTGATAGACCCATGACCTAAGGTGATTAGGCCATGGTACCACCACTCATGCGCCACCCCATCTAGGTGTAGCGTAGCGAACTTAATCGCTTCTTCTTCTGCCATTGGTCTAAGAGCCAGATAGTTGTCTAGCTTTTGTATCCAAGCTCGAGCAGAACTACTATCACTTCCATCAAAGTGAGGAAGCATAACCTTGTTGATAGCTTGATACAAGTCCCCTTGTACTGATGTTCTCCTTTGTTCATAATTCCTCCCTTTTCCACTATTCTTCCTCCTAAGTTCCATGAAATCGTTGAATGACATGTCTAGCTTGACTTCATCAGGGAGAGTTTCATACTCAGTACGGCCTATTCTCAGCTGTTCCAAAAATGAAACATTTGCTTCAGGCTCTGGTGGTGGGTTTACTGGTGCCAAGAACGTGGGTTTGAAAGGTCTAGCAGAGATGTATGTGCTGCTAGCTGAAGGTTGGACAACATGTCTATTGTGCTGGTTAGAAGTGCTGTGTTCTCCAGTTTGCCCTGGATTGTTCTGTGGAGGGTTCTGACCCAATTTCCCCATCATGAGAGAAACCATATCCATCAAGGCATCCATTTTCCTATTGAATTCTCGTCCCGGACTTGGTGATCTTTCTTTACTCTTCCCACTGTCATTCCTGTTGCCCGAACTTCTTTCATTATCCCCCATTTTTGTTTCCTGAGAAGGCTCCCAATTAGCCCTCAAAACCTCTGATGCTGTCTGACCTTCTGGAACCTGATAGAACTGTTTCTGACTGGTATCCCTCTTGTATACCCTTGCTAAGTATCTCTGTTCTCTGTCACTCATAAAAGGCTGTTTTCACAGGATGGCAGGATGCATAGCTCTGATACCACTGAAATATACCGAGCCAAATTTTTTCGATTTTCAATTGCAAGTTACAATCAACACGCACTCGTTAAGGTTAGCTCTAAACCAAAACGATGTTGAAAGCAACTCTAACCAGAACGTACACCAAGATCCCGATGTGGGCAAGGTGTGAGCATTGGTCAGAGGATCTTAAAGAAATGCTGATACAAAGAACTCTAACCAAGAATGCGCCAGATGACGGCGAGCATATGGTCAGAGGATCCCTATCTATTACAATACTGAAAGCAACTCAACACCAAGTATGTGCTCCTCAATCCAGGATGGAGATGAGGCGACCATATGGCGGAGACTTAAGATATTACAATGCAATTCAAGAAAACAGGCGGCAAGCCAGCCTCTTCCACTTATTTAGTGGGCAGTTACAAGCATGAGATTAGCAAGAATAAGAAAGATGCTGACAGTACTACTGTTCAGCTTACAATATAAGATTTTTATCTGTTAAGCACAAGATAAGAGTGTTCTCAACGCTGCAACAATGTATAAAGCTATCCTTAATGCTCTCAATGTCTCTCCTTTCAAAACCTACCTCAAATGATGGATTCTATGCAAGCTGTTATAACAGAACAATGACTGAAACTGATAACCAGCAATACATAAACTCAATGAAAGGCTCACAACTCACTCACTACTCACCCAAATTACATGAAATCTGATGCAAATCACTCCTAAGATGAAGGCGCCCAAGATGACAACACAAAACAGAACCTAAATGCTGATATTTATTTCTTGCACGAATTCCAATGACACTCAAAAGAGTACGGCTGCAAGGTGGGGTGATTTTGCCTTAATAAATTGTAGACTTCAATAAAAAATCCCAAACTTCTCTGAGAGGGGCGCCCTTACCTAGCAAATGCATGGGTAAACTACCCAGAACCAAAAGAAAATCACACAATAACTTATGAGCTAAAAATCAAATCTGCAACACAAATCAACAACTCCATTTTTTTGATTATTTTTCAAATATAAGGATTACAATGCATAAACAACAGCTATAAGCAAACTCACTACAAAATCACTCAAAAGCAATCAAACCTCTCCACTAGGTGCTATCTCACAAGCACGAAGTTGAGCCAAGCTAGGAGGCATTCATTCCTCGAAGCAGTCCAACACCATTTCGGCAGCATAACATTACTCAAGATATCAGATGATGCAAATGAAGACCAAGAGCTCCTTTTATAAACTTGTGAGGACTTTCCAGAAGCTTCTAGAAACCCTAACTTTCAAATTTGAATTTTCACCTTTCCCTCCAAAGATGGTGTCCCTTTTGTCTTGATGTAATTTTGACTTTAATTTTAAAATAATCTTCTCCAAAAGATGGGCGTCCCTTTTCAAGCAATTATTTTTGAACCTTTAGAAAATATAGAAATATCTCCATGAGGCGCCACCCCCTCAAAGTCCCCCTTTTAAGAACAACTTAAGTTGTTTCACTAGACCAAGGGGTCAAAATATTAAAATATAACTTTAAAATATAATATTTTAATCAACTGGACAAATCTCACCAAAAATGCTTCCCAAGGTCAAGATTGATCAAACCAACTGAAATGACTGAAGATGAGAGCCAACCGTGCCGAAGCCAACAGGACCACTGCCAAAAATAGAATTTACTAAAAATAGTAAATTCATGAAAGTGCTCAGAATGCCAAGAAAAACACATCTCTGAGAAGTTCACGAAAAACCCAGAAGGAATCCGCAGTTCAATCACCAATCCGTGAGCAAAAGAAACCACCAACCAAGAAACCCTAATTTCACCACCGAGAAGCCTACGGGTCTCCAGAATAGGCCAACGGTCAATCAAAAAAAGTCATGCTCGAGAAGGGGACATTACAGCTGATGGACAGGACTCTAACATGTTCCCGATGAAAAATGGGAATGTGACAGATGCCTTCTTGGTTGGCCTCTGGATGTTCTGATATTCCTCTAACTTGTCTCAAGACCTCGAGCAAAATCATCCGATTTGTTGGATAAATGGGCAATTTATAGGGATTTCCAGTAAATCCCTGGATCCTGACATATGTGAATTTCGGGAACTGGATGAACCATGATCCGTATTTACTGATTAGACTTTTCGCCTCATGACTCAGCCTCTGATGCACTCCTCCTTGAAGTTTTCTGGTAATATGCATTAGGAAGGCATCATGCACCCTTCTGAAATGAGATTTCTCCTTCAATTGGAGTTGTGGGTAGCAGTCGTAAGGTCTGAGTTCGTTTTCTCCGCTGCCAACTTTGCCCTTGCAAATTAGTCCTGGATACTATATGATCTTGCCAACAAGTAGACAATATACGAGGTCATGTGAAAAGACTTAGTCTCTTCCAGATTGATCAATTGCTCGTGGAGATTGTCACTTATCATTCGTGACCAGTTGAACATTTTGACGCCTAAAGTGATCTGGTCTATGAAATAGTACATCTAGCTCTCGAAAAACGCGCCTTGCGGGTTGCCGGCTACTCTGTTCAGCGTCAAGATGATGTCTCCAAAATCTTCTTTGAAATCTATCCGGCGGGGTCTCTTGGGCATCTTCTTTATTGATGGCTTAGGCTTGTCCATCCATGCCTTGTTAACGGTTGTGGCGCACAAATCTTGTTTGCTGTCATATAACCTCTTGGCTTCTTCCTTGGTCTTATAGACCGTCTGTGAATGTTCTGGGATGCCGAAGGTTTCCGGGATTGCCACCTCACCTAAGCGTGCCAAGATTCTTCCATTAGGTGCGATGATCTACCTCTTCTGAGCATCATAGTGGATAGCACACTCCACCATCAATTCTGCACAATCCATTGCCGGTGGGAATCTAGCTGCCTGAAATATTCCATTTCTTACTATCCGTCTGGCTATCGGTGTGGGAAGTCCATTCTGTCCATACATTCTTTTCTTAAACTCATCAAAGTCGACATGTCCGAGATCGGTGTCTACGACATTCTTCCATTTTGAATTGATCTTAGTCTCCCGCTGAGCACCTTTGCTGGCGAACTTCATTTTCGCCTTCTTTGATGGTTCGCCTGCCGTGGTCGTCAACCTGCAGTCCAAAAGATTAACATTAATACAAAGACTTTTTCAAATAATTTATTCTCATGCCTTGGGCTCGAAAATTTACTTTCAGCTTAGTTAAATAATTAAATTGCTGCGAAAAAGCAAGCTGAAAGTAAATGGACGATGTTAAAATTTTGGCCAGAACTTTTGCCAAGATGAAAAGACAGAAGAAGAATGGCGAATTTATTTGACTGAACATCAAACCTCAATGAAGAACTGCTGGCTGCAAATCAGATTTAAATTCTGATAATTTACTCCAAAAAGCAATTAATGAAGTGCGCCCCTCTTGCACAGAAGAATTCAAAATAAATCTTTTCCTTTCCTGCGAAAATTCTTTCTCAACATAACATTACTTCTCCCTCTGGAAAATTCGATCTTGCCTACTGAACAATCAACTGCCTGAGAATTCTGAGAGAGATTAAATTTCTCTTCAGCTGTGTGTGAAAAAATGAGTTGCTGAAACTCATTATAATGCTGAAGAGCTTGATTTGTTTTAGCAACTGCCATCTTCTCTCTCGATCTCGATTTGTTTTCTTTTGTTCAAACAGGCAAGTTTCCTTTATTTTTCGAAAAGAATCCGTCTTGAGCTTATCCAGGCAAATCTCATTGATCTTCAAAAATTCGATTTTTGGCTTAATGTTTATCTTTGATTTTTCAAATTTTGAAAGAAAACATTAAATATTTAATTAAATTCGACCTTTCAAGTTTCAAAAAATTCATGGCGAATTTTAATCTTGCCCATCGGATTTTATCTCTGCTTGGCGTAATTTATTTTCTTCCAAAACATCTTTGGCAAACTTTATTTTGTCCAAGGTCATTTAAATTTCTGAGTAGTGGAAATAAATTATTAAAATATTAAAATATTTTAATTTATTCCAACCCGTTCGTTTTGGACCCATGGCTATTTTGATTTCTCCTTCGTTTTCTCTGGCTAAAAGTTTATTTTCCAATTTTGTCCTCAATTTTGTCTAGCCAAGTCAAAATTTAAGCCATTCCATCGTCAAATGTTATGCCAGATCCTTATTTTTCTTTGCCGAGGCGAAATTTTAATTGCACTGAGCTTATTTTCTTCTGCCAAAGTCAATTTTTTCTTGCTCGGACGAATTTTTTTTTAGGCAAAATCTTTGTTCGGATGTCTTTGTCAGGCAAATTTCCTTGACGCTTGACAAATTTCTATCTCCCTTAGCCAAGGGCGAACTTTCATACCTCTTTGCCTTGTGCATTTCTCTGTGTTCTTGACCAAATTTATCCAATTTTGTCTAGACATCCAAACTTTAGGTGAATTAATTTCTCTTCCATTTTCATGCTAGGCACACTTCATTTTTTTCTTTGCCTTGGCCTAGGCGGACTTCCCAAAGTCTTTTCCACTTTCCACATGCCATTGCGAATTTTCATTAGCACTCTCCTTTCAAGTTCTAACACTTTTCCTCTTGAAAATGCCATAACACTTAGCCAAAAATCTTAATTTTTCATCCTTTGGCCTCTATTCTTAGGCAAATTTTCGAATTTCTCTTGACTAGGCACCAAACACTTAGCAAAAATTGTAAATTTTCCCTTTCATAGACCATGGTGGACTTTCCAAGTGCTTGGACAAGGTGAGGGCGGACTTTCTATGGTCTTGGACATCGTCTCTTTGAACATGGCGGACTTCCAAACCTTTTAGCACTTTATCTCTTGAACACTTTACCTCTTGGAATTGTCACAACACTTAGCCAATATTTCGATTCTCCACCTTTTAGGCTCTTACATTTAGGCAAATTTTCGAATTTATCTTGACTAGGCACCAATATTTAGTGAAATTTTTGATTTTTCTCTCTTTTATGTGCCTAGGCGGACTTTCCAACCTATTGGCAAGACATGGCGGACTTCCTTAGCTTCTTGCCACTTCCCTTCAAGTGTATGGCGGACTTCATGAGTTCTTGGCACTTGACATCCTTGAGCATGGCGGACTTTGGAGGAGGCTAGGACATTTCCTCTTGAAATTGGCGAATTTCTTCAGACTTAACCAGATTTCTTCTGAATTTCATCCTTTTTGAGTTGATTTTCTGTGATTTTGCTTCCGATCTGATTGATTTTGGACTGATTTTTCCAGAATTTGATGTTTTTTTGGGTCTGATTTTTCACGCTTTTTACTTTGTTTTTCCAGATTTTTCAATAATCTTTCAATTTTCTCTTTGATTTTCTAAGAGTTCTATCGAGTTTTTCGAACTTCTGAGTGGATTTTTGGAATTCGAGACCTTTCCAAATATAGAAACTTTCCAAAAATAGAAAAAGCAAAACCCTAAAAAATAGGGAACCTTGATTGGTCCAAAAATGCCAAAAATGAAAAAAACGAAAAAGCAAAATTTCCTAAAAAGTAGGAAGTCTTAGAATTGGCCGAATTCACAGGCGATCTTCATTTCCTAGGCCTTCTGAGCGCTTCCATGACGTCTACGCACTGATTCAAGCATGGATTACTGACTTGGCTCGGGTAACTCTTGGCAAACTGACCTGAAACTCCCAATAAGGTGACCTCACGAGACCGTTGCAAGGAGACAAAACCCTAAAAACAAGCAGACAACTGGGGGTCCCCATCGGCGATGGGGCGATGTGTGAAAAGGCCACAACACTACCATAACTTCTTTGGGTCAGCAGAGGTGGTTGAGATATGCTGATGAAGAGGTTAAGTTGTTGGTTACTTCTTGTTTAAATGAAGTTTTAAGAATATTGACTCCTTAGGTACCTTATGATGATGAAACAATGAAATAGCTAATTAAATTGTTGATGGACAGCTTCTAGGGCTTGGGTGATGTCAAAAATCGTCACTTTTCTACAAGGGTTGCAATACTAAAATTTCTTGCAAATATCAGATTGAGTAACTTTATGCTAGACCTTGAATTGCATGACTTGATATATAACATGTTTTACTATTTCCTTGCTGCAATCAGAAAAGAACATAATGATGATATTATTGCAGCTATGAAAACTGTTATGGTTCAAGCTATCAATGGAAGTGATGTGATTTTTCAGCCTATCATAACTTTGTTATTGGCTGTCTTGAAGCGAGGACAGGTCACTTCTTTAGTTGCTTATGAGCTGGCCAAATATGTGTGGGAGCAATGTGAGAGAAAGCTGAAACCTTACATGGTTAATGAGGAGCAAGTGGAAGAAAAAGAAATTGCAACAATTGATGAAATTCCTTCTGAGGATGTAATAAAGGAAGCTGATGTTATTGAAGAAAAAACAGAAATATTATTGCATGAAGTTGACAATGATCCTTTGATGAGTCATATGAATTGAAGGAAAAGATGAAGGTTACCGAAGATATGATTGTTGCAGCCCTATCACGTTTTGATCATATACACAATGTCATTGAAGATCTCTTTTGGAAGGCTCAAATTGAGGAGAGGAAAAAAGTAGTTGCAAGTGGAGTCATGCCTAATCAATTGTACACTATTAGAGAAGCATTGAAAACAATGAAAACAAATTATGTGCAATTGCTTAAGGACAGGGATCTAGCGGTGAAGTCTGCTGAAGACAAGGAAAAAGAGGTTGATGATCTTTGCTTACAATTAAGTATGGTTCACTTTTGTTTAAGCAAAGCAGAAAATTTCAGTTTTTGTGCAACTTTATCCAAGGAACAAGGAAGTGAAATAAGGAAAATGGAGATCAAACAAGTAGTTGAAGAGATTGAGGAATTTCATAGCTGTGAAACAATGCATAGTGTTTCCAGCAATCTTCATAATAAGGGAATTTAGTATGATGATAGAGATTGGACTTTGTATCCTGAAAATGAATTTTAGAATTTTGAGGGTCAATTTCCATATGAAGATGCAGATTGCAGCCATGTTATGACAGGCATAGCAAGTAATGAAGGCAGTTTTCAGCGTGCTACACTTCATGAATCAGCAGGTGTTGATGAGCTTCACGTTGATGCTGATTTAGAACAAACTTCCAATTGGACAATTACTGAGTTGGAATTACACGGTGATCAAGTTAATAGAAGTTCTTTTCAGCTTACTAATAATCCTCCTTTTGTGTGGGATGCAAATTCCACATTTGATAACCCACCTTTTGTGTTGGGAAATGAAATGACTTTTGATTCTTATGATATGGTTGAAAAGGAAAACAATATATGGGATCCAGGTATAACTCAAGGAGTTATTTCATGTATGGGCATTAGGCAAAATTTCAGATTTGAAGCTGCTGTTCAATTCTCAATCAGCCAACATGTGATTTTTGTTGCTTGCAATCAGATGGTTGGGCCCTTATTTTCAGACAATAAGTGGAGTTTAATTCGGTGGAGGCTTAATGATGATGATGATTCTATCATTGGGAAGGACTCTTCAATAAATTTAAGACTCACAAAATCTATGCATATAGGATGTTTTCTTCATTTCAGCTGCTGTTCAAGCATTGTAGTTCAGATTTTAACAAAATTAGCTAAGGAATTGATGAATTTTCAGTACTTTCAAAGTATGTGGCAGTGAAGTGTGGATGAATTTTTAGAGATGACTCAGTTATTCTTAATCTCCACATATTTGAATAAGGTTTATGACAAATCTTTTAGGTGGCTGGCCTATGTTTTCTTAGTTGATGCTTTGTTGATTGCAGCTGTTTGTGTAATTTGGTGTGTATGGGGAAGTTATTTTGTCAATTGTCAGGTGAATTCTCATGGTGCATATTTAATTTTTCAGAGGGAATTCCATTTGGAGACAAAGGTTTAATTATTTTGCAGGGGCACAGGAGAGTCGAGTTCAGATTTGGTTTGATTAGTTGATTGTTTTAATCAGATTGGCACAACGGCAGATTGGTAGACACACCTAGAGATTGGTTTGGGATCCTGGAATAACAGTTGGTTATAGTTTGATGCAATCAGGTGTGCTAGTAGTGGTGCTGACATTGCTTGAGGACAAGCAATATTTGAGAAGGGCGGATTGTAATGTCCCCAAATTTGAGTTAGCATATAATTAAATAATTAATTTAAAGTTGCCAGGGAGGTTAAAAATATAAAGGCAACTTAAGTTAATTATTTAATGTTGATAAAGTGACTTAAGTTATAAAGATAAGGAAATTAAATAAGTTACTTTAAAGTGAATTCTCAAAAAGACAAACTAAAAGTGAAAATGGGAATAAAGGAGAATTCAAGAAGATAGGGCAAAATAAGGGAGAATTCAAGAAGACAGGGCAATTACGTGAGGGAAAAGAATAAAGGAATGGAGGAGCTCATTTTTGAGAAGGTTGGTTTTTGAAACTTGGATTGGAATAGGTTTGTAGTTGGTGGACGGTGTTCACAGCAAACTTTGTCAGGACAGGATTCTCTTCTCACAGAGAATATCATCTTCGGTGTTGGAAGATACACCCGGGATGGTGGCTGACAGTCTCACTTCAGGGGCTGTGCTAGTGCTTAACATGATGATTTAATGAAGTTTTGAGGTGTTGAAGAGCAGCATTTGAAGAATTGATTATATTGGTAATTGGTAGTTGAGCATTCAATATATATGGGCTGATTCAGAAATACTTGATGCTGGGCTATTATTTCAGGTCAGAATTAGTAATTAATTTCTATTAGTTATTGTGTTTGTACAAGAAAGATGTGGACTGTTATATTCTGAGAATAAAGTTTTATCATTAGCAATTTTGGTTCATATGTATTAATGCCTGAACATTAGAGTTGGTAGAAACAGAAAAAAATTGCATATAGAATAGGGCAGGTTATTACAGTAGAGAATGCAGATACAAGTTTGTCCACCAAGTATGCTACCCATGGATAGATTCGGGTGGACTTATCATGCTCCTCATCCAAGTCCCGTTATGATCCAACTTCCAATGTGCATTATGGATATTGTGTGGTTTATATTATTTGAAATAGTTATGTATTTACATGGTTTAAATAGATAAGACATTTAGACATTGATTATATATGTTTGATCATATGAATTATATTTCAATATTACCTAACATGATTGCTGGACCTAAACCAAGATTTATCTTGCTTAAAGCATTTAATTGGTAAGTTATAACCCTAACTACTTTAAACTTGATTCTAGGGAAGGATTTAGGGTTATCCCAAAAGGGGGGACATTACAATAGTGTTTTTGTAGTGCATTACTATCAAATGTCACCTTAGGATCAACTGTGTATTTAATATTGAGTCATTCACGATGGTCATGAATAATTATTCACTTTGTTCAACCATCTCATATGAATTTGAATGGTCCAATTAGAACCAATTGAATCTTGTACTGCATAGTTAAACAATTTTCATGTTGTTTGAAAATTGCTGAAGAAGCATTGTTCAAAACCCATATGGTCTTCGAGCATTCTCATTTTGCATATATAAAAGGGCCTCTGCCATTTTGATTCCAAAAATTGGGGCCATATGGGAATTATAAAGGTCATTATTTACAAGCTTAGGATTGAATCTCAATAAAACTTGTTCTGTTTTGTTTGCATCTGTCAGAAAATTCTTAAAAAAGCTTACTGCCTTGCGGCCAATAACATTCTTCCATTCTAAAACCAATTCATGGGTTTCAAGCATTGTCTATGACGAACATTTGTGTGATAGAAAGAGTTATGTTCCTAGTGAGCTACTTGACTTTTGCGTTTTGCTTTCAAACAGTTTCCTTAATACCATAGACCACATCCAGGGCTTGTATGTTCTTTTTTAATTTTCGACTGCTGCAAGTTAACTTTCTCTACAGCATTCTAGATGCTTTTTTTCTTGCATTTTTGTTCTCTAGGCATATGCCGGCTCAAAGTTAGTTCTGAATTTCTCCTTATTCTAAACTTTGAGTATCATCTTCATTTTTTGAAGAAGACTATATGTTTGGAAGCTTTTCTTGGGAGATCGGCAGTCCACCATCTTTACTTTTAGAATTAAACCATCAATGGTGCAACTACAATTTCAAACCTGAAGGTATTACTTGTAGACTTTTAGTGGTCAAGTCTTTATCCATAGAAAGACTAACTATCCAATGATCAGATCTTCTCACCTTTGATATTTCAAGCTTCAACAAAAAAAAATGATATAATCAAGCTGTGCTGTCCAAGATTCTATCCAAATAAAATTATTGAATGAAAGAATAACTTATCACATTTCCATGTTGGAATTAAAATAGAAAAAAATCCTTATTGGTTGGATCATTTTTTCCACACTTACTATTTATCTCAATTTGAAGGATGTCACTGTAGTCTCTTCCTTAAGACCTATTTGCCAAAAGTTATGTGAGCATTATGGGAAGCCCACTCTTCACATAGGCCTTCTTCAGAGATGACTGTTTGGACTTAACGTTTATTCAGCTGACATTAAAATTTGAGCAAATGAACTAGAATGTTAAAAATATTTAAGGGAAGACTCTTGACAAAATGAAGGTGAATGAGCAAGAGAGATATACCAAGGTGTAGACACCTAAATTTATCCTAGTACAACCTTATCTCAAGATTAACTAAATGATTAAATTACTTAGTTGATCTAGCTCACCTGATGTATACCACACCTCTTATTATTTAATTAGCCATTTTCTCTCTCGCACATAATTAAATCATTTTATTATTTAATAATCCCATTTCCACCTCACATGTCTAAAACAATTAAATAAGTTTATTATTTGATTTAGCTATTTTCCCTCCACCGTTTCCAAGAATAAAGGAGCCACTAAATGCATTTCCTTCCCACATTCTTATGGTTGCAACAAATTGTTATTTTTAATAAATGCAATCTTAGCCTTTCATTTTCAAACAAATTCAAACATGACCCTTCATTCTCTCCTCAATCCTAGGAAAATTCTCTCATTCATTCTCCAGTGTTGTTCTTCTAATCTCATCTTCATCGTCCATCTTCCCTCCCAAAAAATTACAAATAAGAGCCATAAGCTCTCATTTTATTGAATCGTCTTTATGCTAATCATATGCTGTCAAAATAGATAACTTTTGCGCAAAAGAGCATCCCCATCTCAATCACTTGGAGCAAATCTACTTGACAACAAAACTTTGTTTTGAGTCTTTGTTTTGTTGCTTTGTTTGAACTTCATTTTGTGCTCTATCTGAAGTTTGTGATAGTTTAGGATAAGGAGCTATTTATTTGCACTTGTTTCCTACTTTAAATTCTAAATTATGGCGTACACTAGGCAAAGATGATAATTTGTAGTAGAGAAAGGTCAAGCCAGTCATGGGAGGTTCAGTGTTGGCAATTTCAAAAAATATGTTAGTCCATAAATAATATTATATAATGTTTTAAATATGTTGCATTAGAAGCTTATGAATTTGCTAGAGGATTTACTTTACAAAGAAGCCATCAAAATAATGGATATAATTTAACTGCATATATGCATCCATGATCCTTTGCTTATTACCTCAATGTTTTCTTGCACAGCTACAAACTAGAACAGAAAAAAACTGATAAGGCTAGGCATGTCCATCTGTAAACCTCTCAATTTCCATACCCCAAATTTAAGATCATTGTATGAGCATATAACCATCAATTTATTCCTAACATATTCTGACACTCTATTTTTTGCATATCTTCATCTTGGTTTCAAGGGAGGATCAAATCTTATTTGGTTTGATTTTACTTTCCCCATAGCTGTTTTATTTTTCCCTGAACAAAATCCTCAAATTCTATAGGCTAGCCATGAATTTTTTTCATAAATAGTCAAACCAGTGCTGCGAAAGCCATTCTAAGGAATAAATCAGCGAACCAAAAAAATGCAGATTTAAAAAAAAATTGTGATTTAATCACCAAAAAATGCGGTGAGGGTTAGGGTTTTCAGAAACAAGAAATTGTGCAGCTGACAAAAATGCAAATAATTTTAAAAAAAGTAAAAAAATATGAAAAAGGGTCAAAATTGGTCAAAATCAGGATTTCATTGGTTTGTGGTAATTTTTTGATAATTTAAATGTGATTAGGTCAGTTATGTTATTTTTACTGAAAAACTTGGAAGGTGCAATTTTTTCAAAAAAAAACTTTGGCTGGGGGGTGAGTCACATTTACATGTGATTACAGCTTCTCAGGTCTAAACCCTCTATTTTTTGTACGACTTCTTACCAATTTCTACTAATTCTATAGGGATGCCTTCCAAGTATTTGAAAAATTTCCTGATATCTTTTACCATGAGAATACTTCCAAAAGTTTGCAGAAGCAATTCTGCTTCCCATTGTACTTTAGGTTCAGATCTCTTTTGTGATACAAAGATAAGTTTTCTATGTTGCCAGTTCAGTAGGTCGCTGGATTTCTTTTCCCGGGTTCAATATTGTTTTGGGTTTGGTCATACAATACATACATACATACATACATACACAGACAGACACAGACACAGACACAGACACAGACACAGACACAGACACACACATACCAGACACACACACACACAACACACACACACATACACACATACACACAGACACACACACACACATACCCCCGCCCGCCCGCTCCCCTCACCTCCCCCCAACACACACACACACACAGAGACATACACACATACATACACACATCATACACACACACACACACACATACATACATACATACATACATACATATTATTTGCACATGTACAAAATTAAATAAAGAAAACAGCTGATAATTGATTATTCAGTGTTGATTGTCAAATGGTAAAGATAAATCATAAAAGGAGATACTAGTCACTCAGTGGCAGCAATTGGTCAGAGATACTAGTCGCCATGAGATCCACCTACTGTCCTTCAGCAGCCCAATCCCCAAACAAATAAAAAAAAGGAGAATCAGTAAATAGGAGGAAGGATACTAACTTTTCTTCTCTCTAATTATTGCACTAGCCTTCCTTCATGGTTGTAGCTTGATTAGTTTGTAGATCTGCCTTTATATTAAACTCTCAAAATGGATATTTTGAAGGTTGATTGTGTTGTACTTGCAAGCAATGTTTAGGTTTCGTCCAGAATTCCAAGCAAGTGTGATTCTTTTAATTTATGTAATTCCCTCTAAGGAGTGAAAAATCAAAAACAATTCATTACTAAATCTACAAATAGGATTATTGTCTAATAGAAGCTAAATTTTAGATCTTCCATCACCATAGAGTTCTGCCTCAGTATTTGAACTTTGACATAGAGCTATCTGAAAATTATTGGTCTGGCCATGGGTTATTGTTAAGACCCTCAAATTCAGCTATTCCAGGTTTGTATTTAAAAGACCCGTGCATACAAGAAACTTATTGGTTCAGAAAATTGCTATTGTTTTGATTACTTCTCAATTCAGCTATTATGAAACCATCTTAAACATTTGCAAGTTGATGTTTAACTCAATTTATATTTTTTTATTATTTACTCTAATTTTCTCTTAAATCTTTATGACATTTTGTTTTTCCTTATGCTAGAAACTATTCAAAGGGACAGATATGGAACTGTCTGTTCTGGGAAGGCTAGCAGCAGGAGCTTGTGCAGGCATGACTTCCACGCTAGTAAGTCTTACATAGTAGATTCCTAGATACTGATTTATTAAAATCTAGTTAATGAAGTCTTGGTTCTGCATATATTTTTCTTTCCATAGTTTAGCATGCTTAGATGGAGCTTCAAATCAGTGCCTTAATATATAGTTTCTCAAACTTCCTCAAACAGGTTACGTACCCTTTGGATGTCCTACGTTTACGGCTGGCTGTTGATCCAGCCTGCAAAAGCATGAGCCAGGTAATGGTTTTTACAAGAGCAAAAGCTATTCTTTTGAGTCAGGTTTCAAGCTACTGTCATCTTGGAACTGAGGATATAAGCATTACACAAAGTAAAAAGAAATATTATGCACAGAGAATTACAGAAAAATAATAATTAATATTGCTTACGCCAACTTGATGATAATTTTCCTTATCTTGGATGATTCATTACAGACATGAATTGAGCTGACTTACTAAGATGCTAAAAATAGATCTACCATTGACAGCACCAAATTAATATTAACTCAAACCTGCCTCCGTAATGTTTATTTGGTGTAATGCTGACTCTGCAGGCAATGCTTACTAACTTGATTGGTTTGAGGTATAGAAGCAAATATCTTTCTCAAGAATTTCTCAGTTTCTTGAAATAATATCATGAATATAATTTTTTTTGAAAAAATAAAAACGAGAAGAAACAATTGATAATTTTAATATTTAAAGTCATCCTCATTACACAGAGTGAGAGAGAAAGTAAATAAGTACACTATTAATTATGAAATATGGATTTTTCTGATTAATTTTGAAATCGTTGATTATATTGCACATTGAATAATGTGTTATTATATGGTTCCACTTAAAAGTTTGAACTCCCAAAATCAATTACAAATTACAAAATATAATTGTCAAGCTACAAAGTGATTTGACTTCAGCCTCAAAACAAGTAGATCCAACTTGTGTGCTGATCGTCATCTTTTTCAATATATTTTTTGAAAGGACTTTCATAGCATGCTTCACTTAATAGGTGACATTTGGAGGGCATTTAAGGCAACCCTTCACATCATGGGCTGGACATTTTTGCCAAGTGCCATTTGAAAGGGGAAATCCCTTCATTATACACATTGTAAAAATTACACTCCATTTTGTTTGTACCTTCAATTGATGTGCAATATGCTCATGCAAAGTCTTTTTCATATTAAATGATGACTGAATTGAAAAGAAACTTCATTTAGTCTTTCAAATGTTAAAAGCAATTAAAATGTTTTTAATGTTTTATAAAATAATAATTTAAATTTAATTTAATAGTAAAATTTAAGATAAATATATTATTAATAAATTATAAAATTTATTGTTTACAATTAAATATAAAAAACAAAAAAACAAAAAATGATTTTTTTTTAGGTAAGTGTTACCAAATTTCGGGTGGTAACTCCCAATTATGTTGATTTGGATACAGTTTGGGGACAAGTCAAGTGGGTGCAGGCCACGATGGCACTCAACACACATCCTTTACAGCTTTGACTTAGGTATGTTGGCCACGTTAGCATCCTCCGCACACATGGTTTGTACGCGGACAATTTACCTTGCCACATGTTCCTAAGGTTTTGTGCCAAAGCAAGACGTGTTTGTCTTCGCATGAGTTAGCCTTTGCATCAATATAGATGGCATTTACTATCTCTCAGGCTCTGTAATCCTATACTTGCCGAAATATGATTGATTTTACCTTACTCTCATGTGTCTCAGTACCCCCATTCATTCTAGGGGATTCGACTTAATTCCATATGATTTTGCACGTTAGAGGCATTTTAAGACTAGTGTGATGGGAACTAGAATGAAGAGTCTAGAATTTATAGCGCTAATGGAGTTGCCAATTTTGCTTACCAGTGACTGTAGCCAATTAGCTTTTTTGGGGCGCATTATTGATCAATGCTTAAAGCTTGTGTTGTTGGAGAGGGGATTGTTGACGATGAAGGCTGTGTGACTCATTTTGGGCAAGAAATTTTTAGTCTCTGAGGAGCGTTATTGGGTTAACACGGACATTCCTGCCCGTTTTGTTGCCTCACTCCTTGATCTTCTTGTGCCAAAGGATGTCGTGGAATAGTTAACCCGTAAATTGTTTTGTCCTTATTTGTTGGGAACACAACTTGGGGTTGGGTTACCCCGCCCACGAGAGCTCGGTTTCCCAGTCGGAGGGCCTCGATATTACTCATTCCTGCTTGATATCAAGGATGGAGAGCTCCTGGTTCATTGAGGCCAGACCTTAATCGCCTACTAATTTCTTCGCAAGTTGTACCAGTTTGAACCAGTTGTCGACTTCGACTGGCTCGACGAGTTTGATGCTTATGAGGTGGATTAAAATTGGGACTGCTTTCGGATTTTGGTGATGACCTAGATAAGACCCTTCTAGGATAGTTCTTTGGGTTGGGTTTCAGTAAAGTGATAATGGGGATAGAATAGGGTTTCAATTTTGACACTTTGCCCTCGTTTACAATTATAAGGAAATCTTACGTAATCGCCTCCACTATTTAGTATTTTGAAACAATGAAGTATGATTTCTGTCGTTACTTTAAGTATTTCCCTTTAATGTTTCAGGGTTAGGTTTAAATGTGGTATAAAATGGGATAAAAGAACTGTGTCTTAGAAAAAGTTGAAAAGGACCATCTTTTATAGCTTAAAGACTTATACTTATATATAAGAAAGTGATATTTATGACCAAGTTTCTTCTTCGAGCTATGGTTCCTTTCCATATTTGCAGAATAGAAATTTAGATTTACATGGTCTAAAAATTAGGGTTTTATTTGTATTCTTATGGAGTAGATATTCCCTTATTCGATGTTTTTATGAAATCTTTGAATGAATGCTTGAATTCGTTAGAAAACAATTTGTTGATGTTGTACTATTTTGTTTTCCATTGCTTATTTATCTAATAGTGTTTATGTATTGTTATACATATTCAAAATTGGAGAATAAAGTCGTGATTCACATATTTTTAGGTTAATGATGTTTTCATTTTAGCGATTCAAATATATGTGATTTTCAGTGGTTTTGTTTATCATGTTTGCACAATTAATGGAGAAATTTTACTAATTTAATTCGATGGCTTGTACAGATGAGCTTTAGTTTTTAGATTAGGGTTAATGTTTCAATTATGGATTACATGTATTGCCTTAATTTGATTGTGAGTGTTTGCCTTTATTTGTTGTTTGGTGAACACTAATCCTTCTCTGGCATAGTATTATCCTCTGATAGCAGAGTTTTTCCCAAAATGTTAGTTGTTCGCTATTTTCCAATTTTTGGGTTTCTCTACATCTTAATTATTTTTAGATATTATGTTATGAACAAATGAAGGATACCACTTACGATTGCTAAGGCATTATTCGTCGCTTAACTATTGCGTTGTGCTTCAAATATTTTGAGTTACCCTTTCTTAATGTGTTCGTTTGGTCATGGGGTAATCCTTGGTTGCTTTCTTTCAAAAGGGGTTCATGGTTTTTTGAAGTCAAGTCCCAGGCTTGTTATCCTTGTTTGATATTGATGTTTTCATCCCTACTTTGTAATGTTTTTGTGGTTTAGTTTCGTGAATGTAATTAGTTCAACATTTCCTTGTTTATTCATTATTGCATGTTAGCTTTTCCTTACCACATTAAAACATACTAAAAGCAATTTCAAGCTAGGGTTTAGGAGTGTGTACCTTTTGTAGAAGCCAAGCTTTTTGAGATTGGACACTTACCTCATGCTTGAGACTTCCTTACCGCTCTTTGAGGCTTCATATTATGTTTAGTCTTTCTCACCTACTTTTTCTGATTGGATTATTGTTTCCAAATCTTGCCACACATCTATTTGTGTTGCAGTCAAACATTCTTTTGTTTGATTTATGCCATAATTTGCTAACTAGTTTGCTTTCTTATTTGCTTCCCGATATATGTGATTGACTGAGTAGATCTGTACTTCTTGCATGAGTTCCTTGATTCTGTTAACTTTTAATTGTAATTGCCAATCGCCAATTTGGCCTTTTGTGACTGCACTTATACATATTGTCGAGTAACATTCTAACTTGATGGACTTCAAGCCTTTTTCCTTACATAGTAATAGTCCATTTAGAATGCCTTCAATTTTTGCCGCATTGTTTGTTGAAGGTGGCAATTTAATTGATCTTGCCATTATTAGCTAACCCTTCTCATTGCGGATTATGCATCTAGTGCCTGATAATCTTGGGTTTCCTCGGGATGCACCATTAGTGTTCAATTTGAATTTGCTTTTTGGAGGGGGGCACCATTTGGCTTTATCCCTTTTTGCTTTTGAGTTCGGGGCAAATTGGAAAAATGGAGGAATTTTCAAGGCCTACCAATTTTTCATCAAGCTTTCATCCCAACATGTGAATTTGGTTTTCCTTTGTAGCTTAATCTGGGAGTTCAACCATTCTGTTGTACCTCTTTCAATGATTTGTGTGATTTCTTCTACCTTTTTTACTTTATCCTGAAAGATTCTTCTATTGC
Organism: Sequoia sempervirens; assembly: GCA_007258455.2. NCBI lineage: Eukaryota > Viridiplantae > Streptophyta > Pinopsida > Cupressales > Cupressaceae > Sequoia > Sequoia sempervirens. The sequence continues at coordinate 657,091,319 of VDFB02270651.1, forward strand.
ATTCTTTCCATATGTTCCATATTAGGATTGAGGGGGCCATTTGCCATATTTGACTCCATAGAGATTCCTTTTTAAGATTAGGCCAATTGGTGAAGAGGTCCCTTAGCCTGTTACTTCTTGGGGCCTTCCATCCTAATTTATTCTGTAGCCAGTCCCAACAATGTTTTGCATAGGGATAGTTTAGGAGTAGGTGGTCTGAGTTTTCTTCATTCATATAGCACATTATACATGTACTTGGACCTTCGATGCCTACTGATTTCAATCTGCCCCCTGTTAGGATTCTTCCATGTAATGCTGTCCAAGTGAATGCACCAGCCTTAGGAAGCATCCCTTTTCCCCAGCATAGTTTTTTGGGCCAGTCGCCACTTTCCTGCTTAATTTGTATTTGGTAGCCCAATTTGACCATGTAGTTGCCAGATTTGGCACCACACCAAATTATTTTATCTGCTTGATTATTTAGACTGACTTTCCTTTCTTGCATTATTTCTTCCAGTTTCCTTTTTGCTGTTTCATCCGTGGGGAGGTCCTTTGGGATTAGCCATTGACCTACCTCGTTAGCATCCTTTTTGATATAGTCTTGTACATTGTTTCCAAATCTGCTATCGATAAGGTGGATATAGGGGGCCAATTCTAGATATTCTTTAAGTGGTTTGTAGCCACCCCATGAATCCTGTCAGAAATTTGCCCTTCTCCCATTGTTGACTTGCCATGATACGGGATATGCTATTACTTGCCTAGAGCTTTGCATAAAATTCCAAATATGAGATCCACTTCTTGCATTTGCAATTGTCAAAACCCTTTTTGGTTCTGGATTGTCCAGGTATTTCTTCTGCATTACTCTGCACAATAGTAGGGACAGATTCTGGTACATCTTCTAGACTAGCTTGGCCCCTAAGGCTGCATTTTGTATCTTTAAGTTTCTTATACCATCTCCTCCTTCCCGGGACTTACATACTTTGTCCCATCGGATTAGTGGGATTTTATGTTGTTCATTTGAACCCTTCCAGAGGAAATGTTTAAGTATACTTTCTGGCCCTACTGCAACTTTAGAAGTTAACTGCATACAAGACATTGAATACATGGGGATTATTGATAGAACCGCTTTAATCATTGTTATCCTTTCTGCTAATGTAAGCCATTTTCCCTCCAGCTTAGGGCTTTATCATTACATTTCTCTTTTATTTGTTCCCATAGAGCATTACAAATTATGCCTTTGAATAATGGAACCCTGAGATATTTGCAAAGTATCTCATCAATAGTGTATCCCAAGATTTTGGCTATTCTTTTTTGCAAGACTTTCTTTGTGTGGAAAAAATAGATTTAGGATTTTTCCATGTTTATTTGCTGTCCTGATACATTTATTTAATCCTACAAACATTCTCTTATTTTTTCTACCTCTTGAATGGTAGCTTCCCCATATAACAATGTATCATCAGCGAACTGCTGCTGAGTTAGAGCTTCTACCCCTTGTGCAATTTGCAGACCTCTCTAGAGACCTTGTTCTTGCTTAGAGGCAATGTGCCTACTAAGGGCTTTGGCCATTATGAGAAAGAGAAAAGGGGAGATTGGATCTCCTTGCCTTATCCCATTGAAACTTTGGAAAAAGCCATATGGAGTATTATTTATCAATATTGAGTATCTTGTTGAGGATATACATTGAAATATCATTTGTAGCCAATCTTTGCAGAATCCAAACTTCTCCATAATTCTGATCAGCAATCTCCATTTTACCTTGTCATAGGCTTTGTTAATGTCCAACTTTATCATCATGCTTTTGATTCTTTCTTTGTTGATTGTATGGACAACTTCATTAGCTATGATGATACTATCCACTATATCCCTACCTGGAGTAAATCCGCTTTGGTTAGGGGATATGATCTTTTCCAACACCTTTTTGAGCCTATTTGCTAAAGCTTTAGAGAGGATCTTATATATAGTATTGCAGAGTGAGATGGGTCGGTAATCGCCAAAGTTAGCACACACTTCTTTTTTTGGTAAAAGTACCACCATAGTTTTATTTAGGTCTTTTATAAACTTTTTATGTTTTCTAATGTCTTCTATTAATTCCCATACCTCATCTTCTATAATGTGCCAACATTTTTGATAGAAGAAAGTTGGATATCCATCAAGACCAGGAGCTTTATCTGAGTGGAGCTGGAATACTGCCTGCTTTATCTCTTCCTTAGTGAATGGTTCGGTTTGCATTAGATTATCCTTAGTAGAAATTAACTTTGGAATGCTAGCTAGAATTTTGTTATTGTTGAGCATTTCCTGGTCACCTTTTGATGCTAGAAGCCCTTTGTAAAATTTAATTGCTTCTTCCTCAATACCTTTTTGTTCTTGAATCAAGATTCCTTCTGTAGATTGAATACTTGATATCTTCTTGTGGGCCTTTTTGATTTTGGATGTATTGTGAAAGAACTTTGTGTTTGCATTCCCTTCTGTTAGCCACACCTCCCTTGATTTAGTCTGCCAGTACTCTTCTTCCCTTTTCTGACATTAATGTTTTCTCTTTAGGGTAGTCTTCTTGGAACATGCCTTCTTTCATAACTTAGTTGTTAAGTAATGACAATTCTTCTTCCAATCTCTCTTTTTTTGAGAAGATGTTTTTGAAGATTGTCTTATTCTAGTTTTGTAGCTTTTTCTTGATATACTTTAGCTTACACATAAAGATGAAGCTTTTTTGTCCCACTGTATTTAGGGGCCTCTTTCCACGATTGGCTGATTTTTTCCACTAGGTCATCCCTTCGGAACCACATTTTTTCCATTTTGAAATATGACTTTGAGTTATTATTATCCCTTGTTATTGTTAATTTGACAGGGTAAAGGTTTGATCTGACCAATGGAAGAATTTCTGCTTCTAGGGTTTGGTCTCCTTCCAGCCATTCTTGAGAATAAATAAACCTATCTAGCTTTTCTTTTATGCAGCATTCTCCATTCCACCTATTTGACCAAGTATATACACCATTCCTCGTGGGTGCATCTATTACATTGTTTCGACAGAGAAGGAGACCAAAGGCCATCATTGAAGGTGATGCACTTCTATTGCCACCCCACTTCTCCTCTATTCTCAGTACTATATTGAAATCTCCCCCAATGATTATCTTTTGGCTATATATCTGGGAGATTTTCTGGCTCAAAGTGTCCTATAATTTCTCGTTCTCACCATTCCTGGTAGGCCCATAGATATTAAAGAGATAGAATTCTTATTGTTCTTTAAACCTTTGATGTTACACAACACCCAGTTTGGTTGCTTTTCAATTATGTTAACATCGACTAAATTGTTTTTCCAAAGTATACCCAATCCACCTATTGTTCCAAAGGCTTTGGAGTAGACCTCCTTCCAACTACAAATGTGTAAGACTTTTTTGTTTCATCCTCAATCTTGGTTTCTTGTAGGAGGATTATATCTGTGTTTTCCTTTCCAATTTGGCATTTGATCAAACGCCTTTTATTAGGGGCATTCACTCCCCTGACGTTGCATGCAATGAGCTTCATTCTTCTTCTTGTTGGGAGTGCTCTGCTCCCTTAATGTATTGGAGGAAGCTCTTGATGCTTTTCAATCTTTTTTCATGAGCGAGCTCTTCCCTGATTTGCTTCTTTGTTTTCCTCCCTTTCTTCTTTTTGTTTTTCTTTAGCAAATTCAGGAAATGTCCAATTGTTTGTGTTATGCTTCTGTTATCAATTATGTCGAGCTCATCATATTCTTCGTTTTTGCTCTTAGAAGAGAATCCTCTTGTCTCTTTTGTTGCTTGTATACTAGGAGCCGCCCTTAGATTTGGGGAGGTCTACCCCTTTGGTTTTTGGGTAATGGCTTCCTCTACTTGTTTGTAGGATTCTTCTTCCTTTTCTACAGTTTGAGTGTTGTGCTTGGGAATTGGTGTTAGAGTTATCATGCATTAGCTAATAATTAATTAATCTTTAATTGATTATTAGTCTAATTTATTCTCATGCACTTAAGCTAAACTTAGGAGTGTTTTAATACTTTATTAGTTGAGCTAATATTAGATCATTATGTCTCATCTCTAGTGATGTTGACACTTGTCATTCTAATCCCTTTCTCATTTAGGGCTTTGCTCTTATAAGCACTCAACCCTCATTGTAATTATTTGGAGAATATCTTGAGCTTTAATATCTTTTTGAGTCTCTTGCTTCTGTAGCTTTTTCTTGTTGAGGAATATTGCATATATTGTTTATAGATCTCTTGCATGGAAGGTGTATTTGTTTGTTGTTTGATCCTGTGCCTCGTGGTTTTGTGTTTGTTTCACAATTCTAACATGGTATCAGAGCGTGGATTCAACGAACCCTTTCTCGATTTATGAGGTTTATTTTCTTCAACAAGGGTTGTAGGTTTTAGATCTGAATCCCCTTTGCGTTTTTTTGCAAATTTTGGAGGTGGGCGTTTTTTGACGCATTTTGGTGCAAAAAGAACCTCGTCGTTGGATTCATAGTTGTCGAGAAAGTCAAATTTGGCTTTTGTTTCGCCTAATTTCGATTCCTGACACCAAATCTACGAAGGTTTGAAGTTGTTGTTTTGTTTCCAGATCTGGAGGGTAGCTGCAATGGAGGTTTCCATTGCACTTAGAAGGTCCAAAAACCTTAAGTCGCCTACCAAATCACCAATTTAGGTGTCAGGAGCTTCTGAGGAATTTTTTTTTTGGTTCAAGTGCCATACGACCTGTGTACGGCTCTCTGTGCACGAAGTTTGAAAAAAAAAATCAAAATATTTTATCAGGTTGGCATGTTTTTTAATAAATTTCTATTTTTTGAAATTTATTAAAAAAAAAAATACAAAAGTTGCAGGGCTTATTAAATAAGTAGGTCAAATTTAAAGTGAGGTTCAAATTTTTTAAAGGGGAGGAGTTTTGTGAGTTTGCAAGTGCATTAATGGAGGTGGTACCCGCAGGTACCTGCACATGCAGGCTTGCAGGCCCCATCCGAACGCTTTTTCCCACCGACGAACCCACAATTCCCTGTGGTTTCTTTATTTTGCCGACGCTTTCTTTGTTTTCCGCCGCCATGAAAACTCACCCGACCGCCCTCAAATTTCTTGGCGCAAAATTTTCAATTTCCCTACGTCCATCATTTTTCCCGTTGGAGTTTTCTTTTCCGGCGAGTGACTGGATTTGCTGACGGACAACGAATTTTTCCGGAAAGGCTAAAGTCAATGGTGACAGAGAATATTCCGTCCATACAAAGAATATACTGGTCGCCCATTTTTGTCACAGGGGGACCAGATTTTTTTGGCAAAGGGGGAATATTCCTCGGAATATTCTGCTGACGTCATGTTGAAGACAGCAAGACGTCAATGGTACGACAACTTGCATGGCCCCTTTGACCGCTTCTTTGGCCTCTAGGGAGTGATTTTTTTCTTTTGGCTATAACTAGGGCATACGATATTGTTTTTCGGCAAATGAAATATCGTCGAAAAGTTGATTCAGTCAACTTTCTAGTGGTGTGGGTCTCATTGCTTTTTTTTTTGTTGGTGCATTCTACAGTCTGTTGAAGTTAGAGGTACTGTTTTCATTCTTGAGCTCGTAACTTTTGACCAGTTTCTTCGTTTTTCGCAATTCTAGTGGCGTTGAACCATCTTTCAGAGCTCTTAGTTCCATCCATGCAATTTTCCAGATTGTTCTCTAGGTATATTTATTTAGATTTTTGTTTTTCGCACTCTGGTGAATTACTTGGACATTTTAGCTCCTGGGAACTTGTTCTTTGTGTGGGATGACTCGTTTTTGGTTGTTCTATATGTATTTCCAGTTTTTGTCCTATTTGGGCATTGTAGACATCTTTTTCATGCACTTCTTATAATGTAGACGCATTGAGATAAAGTGCCATTCTAGTGTATTGTTTTTTTGGGGATTTTGCACTTCCTGTTGTGCCTTTTGTATTCGCACTATGATATAAAGTGCCATGGGGGGTTTGATGTTTTGCCTTTGTTTGGCATCACACCTTTGTCAAGTGAGTGTCCCTTCCATGACAATAGTGAATCTTGTTGATTCTTGCCTCATGCGTGTGTGCATTAGTTTGCATACCCTTTTATTTGCAGGTTGTTTCTCCTACATGCGCTTCTTAGTTTCACATAGCTTCAGTGTTCCTGTCATGGCTCTCCCTTTTTCAGCATTATGGGGGGGTTTCTACTGTTGGTGCTAATACTTCCTTGGTTTGTGTTGAAGTGAGCTCTGTATACAGTATTTGTTCCTATGTACTTTCGGATGCAGTGTACATTAGTAGCTGGTTACATGCATTTTGGTGAGATGGATCATTTACCATATGGACACGCTTGCATTCCTATTTTTGGATGTTCTTCATTTCAGCACTCTATCAGTCATCTTTCGACAAATGTCTACAACTTTGTGCTTCTGGATGTTCTACATGTTCCTATTTTTCAAGACATTGTCTTGTTTAGAGGCTTCTTTAGTCCTTCACTTGGCTTTCATTTCTTTTTGGAGTGAGTTTTTCCCATGAGGTTTTCTCTATTTCTCCGCATTATAGAGAACTTCTGTTTGTACATGGGTACCTTACATGGCCTTGTTTGCCGGGACCCATCATGCATTCTTTTTAGGGTTTTTAGCTACTCCCTAAGTTCATCTTAAGGGGGGGTGTTAGAGTTATCATGCATTAGCTAATAATTAATTAATCTTTAATTGATTATTAGTCTAATTTATTCTCATGCATTTAAGTTAAACTTAGGAGGGTTTTAATACTTTATTAGTTGAGCTAATAGTAGATCATTGTGTCTCATCTCTTGTGATGTTGACACTTGTCATGATCTGGTTCCTTTCTCATTTAGGGCTTTGCTCTTATAAGCACTCAACCCTCATTGTAATTATCTAGAGAATATCTTGAGTTTTAATATCTTTTTGAGAGTCTCTCGCTTCTGTAGCTTTTTCTTGTTGAGGAATATTGCATATATTGTTTACAGATCTCTTGCGCGGAAGGTGTATTTGTTTGTTGTTTGATCCCGTGGCTCGTGGTTTTGTGCTTGTTTCACAATTCTAACAATTGGGTCTGAAGGAGGTTTACACATATCTTCTGGGTCTCATTTACCTCTTGCCTTATAATTTCTTTCTGATTTCCTATATCAGAGGTTTCCTTGAGGCTTGGAGTCCTGCTTTCACCAACAGTTTTGTTGAATTCCTTTTTTCTCCATACCTGTTTGGTCTTTGGGAGAGCCTTATGATTTTCTGATTTGTTGCCTCTTGAAGCCCTTTTTTGACTTGGAGTTATTTGTTCCCCGATTGCAATCCCCTGTTTCTAGGTGCCAGCTTTGGATTTGAGATGTATCTATCTGGGAATTTCTTTTATTGCTGCTCTCCTGATTCTTGCATAGAGATAGGAATTTTCTTTAAGCAAAGGAACATCTATCTGCACTAATGCTCCCAATGACCTTCTGATCTTCTCCAGGCATTCCTCAGACCAAAATTCAAGCGGTAGATTGTATAACCTAATCCACTTTGCTTTTGAATATGATATGTGGAGTCGAGGGTTGAAATTTGTTTCCCATTTCTGTGCGTAGATAGGGTGTCCTTCCATTTCCCATGTGCTTTGAGTCAGAGCCTCATCTCTATTTTCTATAGAGAGAAAGACCGCAATGAAGAAACCATTTGGGAGGAATTTTATTTCGTGATTTTGTTTTATGCTTGGGCGAGCCCAATCTTCTATTTGTTTTCTTTCCTTCCGTGGCCCAATTATCTTACAGATTATGGCCAAATCCTCCAAAATGTTGATATCTTCCTCTTTTTCTTCCCGGACATCAATCTCAATTGGTGCACTTGATTTCTCCTTTTTAGGGATTTCATCATCCCTTTTTGCTTTTAATCGGAGAGTGTTTGCTTTCTCATTTTTTCTTGTCCTTATCCTTTAATCTGTTTTTGAGGTTTTGGTTTTCCAATTGCTTTGTGTTGCAACCCCCTTTGTTCGCCTATAGATTTTTAGGGTTTTCTAGGTCTTTTCTTTTTGTTGTTGGTCGCAGCTTCTTCTGATCTATTTCAATATGGTTTGGCCATGTGATGAAGTGTGGCATTCTGAAATCAAATTTGATCTTCTCTTCCTCGAATTATGCTTGCCTTCTTCCTCTCATCTTGTCCTTATTTCAATATTCTATTCGCATCTTTCCTGTGCTTTGTTGTTTTTAATGATCGGATTTAGTATACAAAATTTAATTCAAAATAATCAACACAAAACACAGCAGATACCCTGGGAAAACCCTCCACTTGAGGGAGAAAAACCCAACAACAATATATCACTTATATATTGAATATCAACAATGAAAGTCTCCTTTACAATGAGCCGATTGGAAGGCCAATAAGAGGCACCACAAATTGATGCAAACATAGTAATTCAATGATGTAATTTGCTGATGATAAGACTTAGCCTTATACAGAACCTCAGTTTGTTCTTCTACAAATTTTGCTCTATGTATGACGACTTATGATGAATATGAATGAATATCATAAACAATGAAACACTATTGAATATATATACAAGACGGAGTGGAGGACGTGACTCTTCACAAGCAAGTCGACCTACATGGAAGAATGCGACCCTTCATTAAATCACGTCCCAAGGAGCATGAGGTCGGCCTCAACAAAATTACATCTCTTCATTTAATTCGTATCTCTTCATGCGTCTCATGTCGGCCAAAATTGATCATCATAAATATAATTCAAATAGCCGTTAGGCTACATTTGAATTACCTCCAAATGTGGATCTAGAAGAAGCAGCCCGACGCTGCTAAAACATCAACATGCTTGATTAAAAAAACATTAGAAAACCTAAAAAAACAAATTAGAACAATTTAAAAATTAAAAAAAAGTTAAAAAAAGAAAAGAAAAAGAAAGAATCATTATAACTTACATTAAATTAATTAAAAAAAACCTATGATTCTATTTTAATTTAATATTTTAACGACAATTTTATTTTATCTTTGTTTAAATATAAAATTATAAATAAAAACAAAATAATAATTAATAAAAATTAAGATAAAAAATTACAAACAATATATTAAAATCTAAAAATTAACTCGTCCACTAAAAAATGAAAAAAAATAATAATATGTAATGGGAGGGGGGAAGTTTGGTGGGCTTCCTGTTTTTTGCTGTTTCTGACCACCTGCTGTTTTTTTCATGTTGTACTATTTGCTCGGGTCAGGGCCCTTTTCCCTGCTTAATCAATCAAAAACATTTATTTAATATTAATGATTTAAAACAAATATATTATTTAATAATGTTAAACTTTATTTTTGAAATTTAAATATCAAATTATTTTAATAAAAATAAAAAAATAAAAAAGTTAAAAGTAATATATTCCAATTGAAAAATTAACTGGAAAACAAAAAACTAAAAAAATATTGAGATAAGTGTTTTACATTATAGTTTAGAAAATAGTATTACTTTAAAAATTAGAAAAATTAAAAATTAAACATGAAAAAGAAAAATGAATGCAAAATTTTATTAAAAAGTTTTACTTGGAGTAGATGTCGAATCGGTCGGGCGCAAAAACCTTTAATGGAGAAATGCAAGAGTTCAGCGGTTGAAAATATGAACAGAATTGTGGGAATTTATCATTGTATTGCTATAGAAAACTTGAAACATTGGACGAAATTTCAGCAAAATATTGGTTAAAAAATAGAAAAATTATTATTGCCTATTTTTCGCCCTAATATCACATGATTTTCAACAAAAAAATTCAGACATTAAGGTGAGATCCGAGATCTTGCAATCTATTGTGAGAATTACCCGTGATTTGCTTCTATGGTTTGAAGCATATTTGAAAAAACCTGTTAGTACTCGCAGGACTTGCGAGTATTCATAGTTTGAATGAATGTATGAATGAAAGATTTTAATGACGTCCACGAGACTAAACAGTCTATGGGACCCAGACAAAACAGGCCTAGTTTGGAACACTAAGCAAGTAATCGCGAGAAAAATTTGGCTTGCAATTTTGCAAAAAACTCTCTACCCTTTTTCGTAAAAATGACAAAATTGCAGAAAAATCGCCATAACTCATGGTTGCATAAAACTCAGACTAGTTAAAGTGACAAAAAAATGATGCAAAAGTCATTTTTTGCGGGATTTTGTGAAAACATTGCTTGACGATGGTTGGGGTGCTATTTGAGATTGCTGTGATTGGATTTTAGGGCACTATTTATTGGAGGTTTATGTGATTGGATTTTAGCACACAATTTGAGGGCTTTGTTTGGATTTTTTTGGATCACTTTGGCAATCTTCTTGCAGATTTGTGATGGGAAACCTTCTGTACATCCTTTCAAGCCAATTGTGTTGGCGGTTTTCTCATTTGACATTGGGTAACAAGATTGCACATAGTTAGACACTTTGCAGAGTTCACATACAAAAGCGTTGAATACAATTTGGGGATTGGTAGCAAGACTGATTACATGTACAATGTATGCCAAACAATCCTCGACCATCCTTTTCCTAACACTGTACAGAACATGGCGGATGAGTTACCCAATTTGTTTGTTGAAGTAATTACAACCAGCCTTGAGTGTTTGGCCGTTTGGTCGTTTTTCACAAAATGACGCCTGGAAATTTGTCAAACATTAATTTCTGGTTTGAGTTGGACGAAATGTGACATTGGTAGGATATGAACTTATGGGGTAGACTTCTGTATATATTTTTTAATTGGAATGAATAAGAAAAAATGTGCAGAATAACTTTTAGGCATTTATAACATTATAATTAATATGATTTTTGGTTTTGTAGAAGTTATTACAATTTATATTTTTTCAAATAATTATATTTATATTTTAGGTCTTAATTTTTGGATTTTTTTATAATGAAATAAATTAGATGTTTATAAAAACATTTAATTTTATTAAATAATAATTTTAATATCAATAAGTATTTTAATATCATAATAATATAATTAAAAAATTAGATATATATTCTTTAAATTTAATTATAAATTTTTTCATCGAATTTTAACAATTACGAATTTGTTTAATTTTTTTTTGTACATCTATGACCCTACATTATATATTTGAGTTTAGTTTATTGTTTTACAACCTCCCACTCTATATTTGCATTTAGTTTTACAACTTCCCATTTTGTATATTTGAGTTCAGTTTTAGTTTGGATTGAATAGTTGTCCATGATGTGTATTGAATTTCAATATTGATTTATAGATGAAGGAAATCTGTAATATGTTCCACAAATTTAGTAATATTGTTTTTTTAAGAATTTTATAATTTTTGATAAATTTGTCGAGTTATTGCTAAGTTTTTCCTTGACTTTTTGCTGAGTTTTGAGTTTTTAAAATTTTGTGTTAACTGTGTAATTACTAAGTTCAAGTTTTCCAACTATGATTAGAAGTATGTCTACAAACAAAACTGCTAAGATAACCTAGAGAATTATATGGATTTCTTGATTCATCTCTTGGATGCTCCATTCACCTTCAAATTTCTCACGTTATATATTCTACCTACACAATCATAAATTGCAATTACTATGGGAGTTTTTAAATTTTTTTGAGATAGTATTTGGGGTTATATTTAGGGTCTCCAATCCAAATCATGCCAAATAAATTTTTACTTGCATAACAATAAACTTGTATAAACAACCCAAACAGGGCATAACAGGTCTAACTAGAGATACAGAGTCCATAGTTTACAGACTCTTGAGGACTCTGCGGACTCGCCGCGGACTCGCGAGTCCCCAGCCCTCCCAAGTCGACTCGCCACGGACTCGGGAGTCGAGTCCAGTAGAGTCCTGGCTCGGGACTCCCAAGTCCGAGCTCAGGACTCGTCTGAGTCCTGAGCTCAGACTCCCGTGTCCCGAGCCAGGACTCTCCTGCGTGGCTGGGACAGCATAAAACATAAAAAACGCCTCATTTTTTTTGATTTTTTGTTTCATTTTCACAGTCTAGGTTGCCAATATAGGTCTGCAAATTGATTTGGAGCTGATTGAAGCCAAGAGAACGAGCTAAAAGGATCAAAATAGAGTCAGGTAAGTGATCTAACACTTCTTTTTTTTAATTTTCTTTCATTCAAAATCAAAAAATTCAAGAGAAATAAGGGGAAATGCTGCCAATTTTTTTTCTATTTTCTTTAATAGCCTAATTCCTACAATTTCTAGCTTGGTTTTGCATTCTTTTATTTTGCAATTGTTTGAAACTTTGAATCATATTTATTTGCTGATTTTTTAGCAAACCCTAACTGATTTTTTTTTTGTTTTCCATGTTGAACTTCCAGCAATGTCATCTTCAAATCCAAGGGGAAATAAAAGAGACCCTGCATGGAAGTATGGAATTCCAGGAGATAAAAAAGGTGAAGTGACATGTACTGAATGTGATAAATGGATGACAGGAGGAATAAACAGATTAAAATACCACCTTGCTAGAATACCTGGGCAAAATGTAGAGGGATGCAAGAAAGCTACTCCTGAGATTATTAGAGAGATGAAGGCCCTTCTTGCTGACTATGAGATAAAAAAAGATGAAAGACAAAAAACAAAGGATGCCCTAGCAACTGCGATGAGTGGATCCCAATCCCGTGGTGTTGCAAGTCCAAGCTTTCGTGCTCCACATTCATCTTTTGGTGAGAGTCCTGATGGTTCCTTTTCTACTGCTAGTGCTGACCAGGGTCCTTCATCAGGACCAAATTATTTTATTCCACGTAATGTTCCAGGAGCACAACCTTCACTTGAAGGTACCGGTTGGAATAAGGAAAAGCATCATGAAGCTAGGATGGCTGCTGCAAACTTTTGGTACTACAATAATCTACCTTTCAATGTTGCAAACAGCCCATATTGGGAAGGTTTGGTGAACGCCCTTACAGTTGCAGGAAAGGGGTTTAAGACCCCATCATCTAGAGATTTGAGTGGGCCATTGCTAGAGGAAGCCGTAAAGAATACACGGCTTGTGGTTGATGAGCAAAAGAAATTTTGGAGAAGAAAAGGTTGCAGCATTTTATCTGATGGGTGGACAGATGGACGAAATAGAACTCTTCTTAACTTTTTAGTGTCCTCTAATGGTGGATTGGTGTTCCTAAAATCAATGGATGCCTCCCATGAAATCAAAAATGCTGAGACTTTATGCAATCTATTAGATGAGGTGGTCCAAGAGGTTGGAGTTGATAATGTTGTCCAAATCATCACGGACAACGCAGCTGCTTATGTAGCTGCAGGTAGACTACTTATGGAGAGGTATCCCACAATTGTATGGTCTCCATGTGCTGCACATTGCTTGGACCTATTGCTAGAGGACATTGGGAAGATTTCATGGGTCAAAAGAGTGGTTGAAGATGCAAAAAATGTTACAAAATTTATCTACAACCATACTTGGGTGCTTTCTTTGATGAGGAAATTCACAAATGGCAAGGACCTTGTGCGACCTGGAGTGACACGATTCGCTAGCCACTTCCTCACATTGCAAAGCATTCTTGGTGCCATTGGTCATCTCAAGCAAATGTTCGTGTCCGATGCTTGGAAGGAGTCCTCATTTTACAAGAAACCTGAAGGGGAGAGGATTGTTGCCATAGTTTTTGATGAGACATTCATCAAAAATGGAGAGGAGTTGATGGGGGTAAGTAGCAATCACACAAAAAAAAATTATACATGATAATCTATTTGCTGTTTTTATTTTTTGAGGGGTTAATTTTGTTATAATTTAACATTTGTTTTCATTTTTTTAGGTGACAGAACCTTTGGTGAGGGTTCTTCGTATGGTGGATGGAGATGGCATGCCAATGGGTTTCATCTATGAGGCCATGGATAGGGCCAAAGAGGCCATATCACGTTACTATGGTGGCAACAAAAGGAAATATGAAATCATATGGCGCATCATTGATCGAAGATGGACACACCAACTCCACCAGCCGATTCATGCCTTTGCCTACTTCTTGAATCCGAAGTTCTACTTCTCGGAAACATTTAAGGCGGATGAGGAGGTCATGGATGGTCTTGTCACATGCATTGATAGGATGGTGCCTGATCATGAGCTGAGAGATAAGGTGCTTGATGAGTTGGAGGTGAGATTTGTTATATCTTATTTATGAAATTGCAATGTTGAGCCTTGACTATCTTCTATGAATTTTCTATATTTGATTTACTTTTTCTTTTATCTATTCAAGGTTTACAAGGGTGCAGAGGGGAGACTCTTTTCCTCCCAACAAGCAATTGAAAGAAGAGGAAAACAACAACCAGGTAAAAAATGAAATTAGAAACTTGATTCTTACATATAGATTTTTTACTTTATTCTTATTTCTTAATACTTATATTTTTTAAACATGTTTTTGTAGATCTATGGTGGGAAAACTATGGTGCTAGCACACCAAATCTTCAAAAGCTAGCCATACGTGTCTTGTCGCAGCCATGCAGTGCTTCTGGGTGTGAACGCAATTGGAGTCTATTTGAGAACATTCACACAAAGAAGAGAAACAGGTTGACTCAGCAGCGCTTAAATGATTTAGTTTTTGTTCGGTACAACCTTCGCCTTCGAACTAGAAAGGTGGAGGGTGTTTCACACGAGTCCATCGACTTGGATGACATTGATCCATATGGTGAATGGACTATTAATGAACAAAATGATGAGGCTGATGTCTTACTTACTGATGAGGATCTTGCTGAATTAGAGAGAGCAGCAGCAGAAGAAGAAGAAGCAGCAAGATTGGATGCCATGGAGGACGACGAAGACACATTTGAATATCATGTTTCCCCTTCTCGATCTCCTAGTCCTCATTTGGATACTATAGCACGGGCACCTTCTAGTTCTAGGCCTTCAAAATTGGCTACCATTGGGAGGGGAAAGAGGAAGATGTAGACTACATGTGGTTATTAATGTTTTCTTCTTTTTGACATGATTATATGTAAACATTTATAAACTTATGATGTTGTTATACATTGAAACTATGAGTATTTGATGACTATGAAATTATGAATGATTAAATTTCAATTATTGAGTGTTTGATGATCATATGACATGTGTAATCTTTGAATTATAAGTGTTTGATAATCAAATTAGGATCTTATGTTCTCTAAATGCATTAATTTGTTCTTTTTTTTTGTAAAACTACGGTTTTTTTTTTTGCGGAGTCCTTGCCGAGTCTTTTCCCGAGTCCGTGCCGAGTCCCCGAGTCCGAGTCATATTTTGGGCTGTCGAGTCCGCGGCGAGTCCGAGTTTGCAAACTATGATACAGACTATTCAACAGAACAGAAAAAAAAAAAGCATAACAAAACATCAGCATAAACAACCTCCAAAGGTGTAGCTAGGCCAAACATGACTTAGTAGCAAGCCAAACCAATAACAAGCTACACAAAAATTGCCAATTATAGCATCCATAGACCTGACAACCTCTAGTTCATATATTCTTGGATGCCCCCCAACAATACTTGCACCACCCAGGAGAGAATGCTATCTGTCCTGAGCATCATTCATCACCCCTTTCCCAGACACAGCCACCAAACACACCTTCACTTGCTTTGCCATCTCATCAAGACCTTCAAATTTGATGCCTTTGATAATTTCCGCCCTTAGCACTAGTCTCTACAAGTTATTTTAAAGACTTGGAAGCGTAAGGCCATTTACAACCTCCAACAGACCCTTATTGAGGGAGACTATTGTGTGCTTGATAACCATCCTCAAATCTTGCATGAATTTAGTTAGAGTGCCGGGTTTTCTTTATCGCTCTTTGTCATAGAATTTTTTACACAATCAAGATTGTCTTTTTGAAACACCCTCAAAGTAGATAGTGATGCCACTTGTCAAATGCATATGGGATGGCTAGCATTTCCTTTTCATATGTCGACAGATTCTTCTCTCTGACATCCGTGATTTGGGGTTCTTAAAAGCAATGGATTTATTGCTCTGGAGTATTATAATGCCGATCCCTTGTTTTGAAATATCGAGTTTTATTATAAAGGCCTTGTTGAAATTGTGAGTGGCCAAAACAGGTGTAGTAGTGGCAGACATTTTTGAATGCTCCAAAGCATCAATCATTTCTTTACTCCATTTGAAGGAAACCTTCTTTAGTAATTGAGTGAGTCAAAATGGGATGTTAGCATATCCAGATTTATGCATAAGAGAATGCTATTTCCAGTGCTTTCTATTGCTACTTAAAACTCAATCCTCTACAGTAGTACCCAGATTTGACTTGATGAAGTTTATATCAATGAAATAGATGTGGATCGATAGTTATATTTTATATTATGAAATATTATGTTTATGTGGATGGACAATTATTTTATAATATTATGTTTATAAATGTTTATTTATGGATAGTTATATTATGTATGTTGACTTTTATTATATTTTTTTATAAAAATTTATATTTAATATTATATTTATATAATATTAATATGTATATAAATATAAATATAATATAATATCATAAAATTATATATATACACAAATCTGTACATGAACTTGGAAAAAAAATGCCATATTATGTGGTTGAACTTTGAACCCAAACCCAAACTGGCAACTTAAAGTGTTGCTCCCTTAGATCCAAATGGATTGAAAAGGTCTTTAACCATGTTTACAATTTCACTTTTATGACTGTATGTGTATATGCACACTTGAATGTTAGCTTGATTGCTACCTAAGACAAGCACATGATTAACATCTCTAGGAGGTGGTAGGTCCTCAAAACTTACGCTAAGGATTGTTTGCAATCTGGGTTCTACAATAATGATTGCATTTACTATGTTAATAGCATAAAAACTAAGTTACCGGATGGTGCAGGAGCACCTACACCCTAATGACAAAATTAGAGTCTTGAGGGTTATTTAAGGGAGGTAATAGATAGTATAGAGTTGGTTTTTGATGTTTTGTCTTTAATAAGGTCCATCAAGACCATTTTTAATGTAATAAGGGGCTTGGAAAGTTATTCTTGTTGAAAATGCAAAACAATTGAATAATAATTGTAAAAGTTGTTATAAACTTGTCAACTTGGGGACTTGAAGAGTAATTAGCATTTAAAAAGTTGTTAAGGGCAGTTATGCACGTTGGAGGGGTTGGTTGAAGTTGAAAAATGTATAAGAACATCTTGCAAGCCCGAATGAGGGGTTAAGGAATGCATTTTTGAGGAGTATATGCTCTGTTCCAACGTCAAATCTGTGATTTTCAGTATTTCTCCCGAGTTTTCTTGAGTGTGTACTGCCAGCAAGGACTCTATTTGATCCATAACTCACATAATGGTGTGGTAATAGGTGATAGTGATCTTTTCAATTGTTTTGAGGGCCTCCTATTGATTTTTGTTGAAATAAATTCCTCTTTTCTTGCACTGCTTGTAGCAGGCCAGTAGGGTCTGGGTTTTCACTTTATTTAAGAATGGAGCCTTTTCTCCTACTGTGGTGACCTATGATTCGGAAGAAAGGCCTGTACCATGTTGTTTTAGGTTCCCATGCTTTATTAGAATCTTAGCAAGGTGTTTGTAGGGCTGGGAGGTGATGCCCTAGGCTGGGAAATGTGGATTTTGACACAAAAAAGAGAAACTAAGGTAGGGGTTTTGAAAACTAATGAAGTTAACGGCCTTGTGAGTGTTTGTTAAGTTTGTGTAATGTCCCCTTCTAATTAATCTTCTGAGAATCAGAGGATTAGCCTATCACATCGACCCTCGTAGGCTAATGGTTTTGGATAGAGGGTCACTTGAACGGGCACTTGGTCAGGAATTTGCAGTGTTGATATCTGGAGTATGGTGACGGGGTGAATTTGTGCATTTGGCGTGATAATTGTGCTTAAAATTATGATCTTCACTTTTAATTTCACCATCCTTGGTTTAGGGACCATGTGTCTTTAAAATGGAGGGGTCATTTTATATTTTTCAGTTACTATTCATTACTAAAGTGAAAAAAAGTTATAACTTAAGTGAATAGTACTCACTTTAATGAATAGTGATTTCAATGTAAAATTATAAAAGAAAGAGAAGAAGTTCGACCCCCTTATGTTTTGAAGTTATTTTGCTTGCTTGGCTTGTGAGTTTGGAGTTTGGGAGAGAGGGGAAACTAGGGTTTCTTGATTTCTGCAGTGGGTGAGCCTGGAGGGGGCTTGTTGTTCGTTTGTGAGCTGCTTGAGGGTGTGAAACACCACCTTAAAGTTGCTGAGCTGAGTTTGGTTACTTTGTTTGGAGTCACATATTGCTGTTTGCAAGTTATTAGAGCTATCTTTTGAAAGGGACTTCGCTGCCATTGACTTCATTTTCATCTACAAGGGAGCTGTTCGCATTTTAGAAAGTTTTGGAGCTGATTTTTGCACCTATAGCCAGCCGCCCTTTCATGAGGGTTTCAATCAGCATAAAGAAAAAAAGATGCCTCCCTTTAGTGGCTGCAATCACTTTCAAAAGGGGCGCCCTTACCCTAAAAAGCTTCTCAATTCGTCTCTTGGTGGGAGAAGCTCGTCATTCGAAAGTTGTAAGCACTTATTTGGGGTTTGGTACTGTAGTAAGTTACTATTCACAGAGTTACAAGATTGTAAGTTAAAGTTTAGTAGTGTTGTACCCCAAATTAAAATTTTTGTTACACTTAGACATTTTGAAGAAATCAGTAGAAGTCTTGTTAAATCAGTCAAAAAGGTCAAAATTTGGGTGTGCAAGTCTTGCATGAGGGGTTAAAAAGCAAAATTTTCAATTTCTAACGATCTGGGTCTGCTAAGAGCAGCTTAATCTACAAAACCCAGATCTCAGTTTTTCATCCCTAAATTTTAGGAAAACTGCTATTTTTAGAAATTTTCTCAAAATAGTAATGTTTTTTGGGTTTTTCTGGGTTTCTTTCGAAATGGATACTGGCAAAATTTTCTAAAAAAATAAAGTTTCTAAAAATAGAAAGTTTGTCCGCCAAGGTCCAAACTGATTTTGATTGGTTCAAAATACGTCCATATCAGGCTGGTTCAGTCGGAATCTCAAAATAGTCAGTTTTACTCTAGTGGGTCTAATCTGCTTTTTTAGAAGCATATCTGGAGCTCCGAGGTCATCAATGGAGGTCATTCAGCTGCCAGGTGTCAGATTCAACGTTCAAAGCATTCGACAGAAGGCAAGTTGGTGGACGAGCTCGAAGAACGAAGAAGTTGAAAAATTGATGAAATTTTTTTAACACTGGCAAGTTTAGGCGCCCTAGGTAAAGAAAGGCGCCCATCTTTTTAGGACATCAAATGGTAAAATTAGGGTTTGAGATCTCAGCCAAAGTTGCAGAGCCGCCAAGTTATCAAATTTGTGAGTCATCTTTTTGGGCAGCGATGTTAGAACTCATAAAGCAGTTGAAGAAGTGAAGGATTCTCTAAGTTTGATCATAGAAGGCGAGGAGATCTTGGAGAATCAAAATATTGCCTTAGATGGTATCAATGCACTTGACTGGGACCCAGTTTCCTACTTTTTAGTGGATATGATTGAGATTTAAAGCGGCTTTCATCTAGAAGCTTTCATTCCGCTTTCTTTCTATTCTTGGAACAATTCTTATCCATTCTTTGAAGAAGAGAAAGAAGATAATTGTAATAGTTGGCATTTCCTGCTTTTCTCGCTTTCTTAGGTGTTAGATGTTATCTTCTTTCTAGATTTAGTAATAAAGCTTGCTTGCTGAGCAAGCCCTAGATTGTGAAAGCAAGGAGATTTTAGGGTTCCCTACTCCTCTGCTTCTCTATAAATAAGAGCCTTTGCTCATTTAGTTTTAGCCATGCTAGTGATAACAAAACGCTGAGCCTATTTTGCCTTCTATTTGTTATTCAAGTGTCGTTCAATTGTGTTGTGATAGCAAATTGTTGAGCCTCTTTAGCCAACAAGGAGTTAGTGTGATTGTTGTTTCTATTGTGTAAGAATAAGATTGCAAGCCTCTTTAGCTGCAATTTCTTATTCCAGGCATGTTAGAAGTGAGTTTTGTTCCAGAAGTTCGAGTAATAAAATCATGAGCCTCCTTTGCCTTGATATAAAATCTCTGATTTCCGTTATTGGTGTTTTACTTTTATGATCTTGATTTCAACTTACATTGAAGTGTGTAGATGTTCGTTGAGAAAGAGTTTATCGAAGTATTTTGTCAGAAAATCTACCTTGTTCATTTCTAGTTTCTCTTGCTCTGCTTATTACTTGAGAAGTTAGAAACGTCTTTAGTTTAAGTTAGTCGTAGTTGAAGTTCTTAAATAAAAAATTCTCAGCTGCGGCGTTTGTGTTTTATAAACCTTGTGCTCTAAGCTGATCAAAAAGATAGGCAACTTAGTTTTAGTTTACTTTCTTGAATACCATCAGCAAGAGGGAGCTTCCCCTCCTAATTTGAAGAGCAGTTTTTCTGTGCATAGCTGTCCGTTTCAAATACGCATTCCAGAGGTGCGAATTTAAATGCCAACAAGTAGAAGATATGTCTAGCTTTTGAAAAGATGTATGTTATATGTTGTATGCAATCTATTATGTAATGAAGAAAGTATCTTTGGCACTTAAATTGAGTCATTACTCGAATGGCCTTAGTAGATAGTTTATTTAAAGTTCCTATTGCATGTAAATGCTTGTTAGTATTGTTAGCATTATTGGCATCAAACGCAAAAACACAAAAAAAAAGAAGAACATCAATTGAAAACAAAAAAACCAGACCTACAAAAATCATAGTGAAACCCAATCAGCAGAGTGGTGGTTCACTACAGTTTGTGCAGGGGTATTAGGAGGTGTTTGGATCATTGGTTGGATTTGGGAAGCTTTGGAATTGTGAATTCCATCAAAACCCTTGGTTTTTGCATGTTTAAGGAGAGTTTCGTGGGGCATTAGGGTAATGGCCTTTTATGGGAAAAATGATCATGGAATTTGTGGTTTTGCATCATGATTAATGACTGTTTGTGGTGTTTGTAAGAAGATCAGGTGTTTAGAGGATACTTTCTTTGCAAAAGTGGGCTAATTTACTAGCCCTAGACGGTGGCATGTTATTGAATCTCTGACTTGGTCCAAAAGAGTTGATGTGGATTTTCATGTATGTTGTGTAACAGGGAAAAGGGTATCTTGATCCACAATTTGTTTGATAGGTGTTTTGGAAGGTTTTTGAGAAAAATCCCTAAAACCAGGTCCTGACTGCTACAAGAACAAGCTAAGTGCAAATGGTGAGAATGAGGAATTTAAATGATCTGTCTTTGAAAGTTGCTTGAAAGCCAGCCATTTGCCATTGTGTGAGGTTTAAGAACCCTTGTATGGGTCTTGTGTAGTTTTTGTGTTCATTTCCAAGATTGAAGGGTTGTAAACCTTGAGGGTGAGTTGATGTCTAATAGATTGGAACTCCATTGTGAGAGGGGTATTCTTGGTTGAAAGTCATCATTTCATGTTGTTGTGAGTTACCTCCACCTTGTCTGCATCACCGGATTCGCCTTTGGAACCCCTGATTCGGATCCTGGTTTGCTCTTGGTTTGGATCCTGGGTTGATTCGCCTGTGGGTTCGACCAGGATCCTTCATTTTTGGGTGTGATTCGGCCAAGCAGAACCCAAGAGAACTTGGGCAAAACCTAGACAGAACCCGGGCAAACCAAGACATAACCCACGTGCCTAAGCATCCAAAAAGTGTTTTTTTGAGCATTTTTTTAATGTTTTATGGAGTTTGACTTTGACCCACGCCCAAGGGAACCCTAAAAGTGACCTCTAAATCACTCTAAACACCTAAACTACCTTAGTCTTATTCATTTGTTTTGCAAACAAGCATTTTCATTCCAAGAGGCTGAACTTTCATTTTTGCTTGTTGGATTGAAAGCGGACTACGACACAACTTTCTTTGTTCAAAAATTGTTCTGCATCATTGAGCTAAGAATTTATCACACATCTGTAGAAAGCCAGAGGAATACTACAAACTAAAACACATTTACACTTTTGTTCTCATTGACTTGATGTAGAGTCAATTTGTGACCATTTTGTTAACTGGTGACTTCGGCAACGGTGTGCACTATGGAAGCTCGAAATTGGCATTGAAGGCTGAAGCAACAAAATGTTTCGCGTGAGCATCTGCAATAGGGGCCTACACATACTAGTTTGATTTGTTTATTTTTATTCTACATTGCCTTCTTTTTTTTACGTTTTATTTTTTTACTTTTAAACCTTTTAGGTTGTCTTTTTTTTTTCGTCTTTTTTAAAATTAAATACATTCAATTTTAAAATGTTTTGATTTTTTTAATATTAATATTTACTATTTTAAATATTTTAATTAAATTTATTAATTATTAATATATTTAATATGTAAAATTTAAGCTGCTTTATATTTTATTATTTTAAAATTTATTATAATATATTTAAATTTTAATATAATTTTATTTATTATTTTACAATGTACCACAAGGACGCGCCTCGCCCTTCCCCCCTCTCTCCCCCATCCCCACATTTCTAGGATGGGGACATCTTCAAGACATGGGGGAGATGTCCTCCCACTGCTCCGCCACCTCTGTCGGGATGCCGCTGGGACATCTAAGGGACTACTAGGAGTACCTTGATTGTCCTGGGGACGCCTAGGCATCTCCCGCGGCCGGTAGGTAGGAAAAGTTGAAAAAAGAAAACTTTTTTTTTGATTTGGGCGTCCAAGGCCAAACCCTAATGGCCAAGAGGCCCCACCAAACCCTCCCAAACCCTATAAGACATCGCCAGATCCTCACAATTACTCACAAATTCATTCCAACAGCAAGGTTGAAGAGGAGCAAAAGAGTGAGAGTGAAGGAGTGGAAGAGTGAGAGTGAAGTGTTGCAAGAGCAAGAAAGTTGAGGAGCAAGAAGAAGAGGAAGAAGCTTAGAAGAGGGATTCTACATCATGTTGGGAGGATTTTTCAAGTACAAGTTATGATTCCATGACTAGTTTTTTTGATTTTTTTAATGAGTTTCATATTCTAATTCATATTTTAATTTCGTTTATAATTTCATAGACATGGCTGCAAGTGCATTAGCAAATAGCTTATTAATTTTTAATTGTTCAATGTTCATTGTTCATATTGTCATCAAGATTTAAACTTTTGTTAAACTAGGATGAAACTTTTGTGTATCCTCTGCTTTTGCGCTTTGTGTGACCTAAGTAAGAAAAACAAAAGTGAAATCCTTGGTTGACAAAGATTAAAAACAAAGATTTTTATTTGTGTTTTCTCTGCTTTTGTGCTTTGTGCGATCTGGAGTAAGAAAAACAAAAAGAAAATCTTTGTTGTTTTAATCCTTTGTGTTATGCTAGGAAGCTACATGCATAGTTTGAATTTTAAATTTTAATTTTAGAATTATAAACTTATAAATTTTATATTGTTCATTGTAGTGTCACAATGAGTTCTCATGGCATGAGTGAGCATGAGGTTGAGGTTCACTCTCACAGTGAAACTGAATTTGATTATGCAACTGAGGCTGATGAAAATGTAGAATTAGAGATGGGTGACAGTGAGACCCAAACCACAAGTTCCATGGCTAGTGCAACTGCAAATATGAATTGCCCCTCCACAATACTGACAAATCTTGCTAAGCGTCCCTTTGATCCTTACTCTCCCTTGAAACAATTTGCAACAAAATTACAGAGCAGACTTGGGACATTTGGGGGCACAAGGTTGTGGGAGTGCCACTTTTGTGACCTTGAATTTCAGGGCAGCATTACTAGAGTTAATGCCCCACCTCCTTCATATCCGAGGAAAAGGTGTGGAAATATGTGATTTTTTGGCATCACCGACTAACCTAAAATTCAGGGCCGAGATATGTAGGCTATGGGGTGTTGGCGGTGAGGACAATGCATCTGTAGTTGCACCTATGTCTATTTCTTTGTCACATAGGCCAAGGAGTAATCAAAGCCAGCCGCACAGTTCTACTTCTACTTTGTACAGCAATTTACACGTATGCCATCTTCTACTTTAGGGGCCCATGTAGCAGAGGCTAGGGGGAAATATAAGTTGACAACTGATGTGTAACAACCTAACTGATCTACAATTATAAGATTATTTATAACTAGGGTTTTGCCACCAAATCTCAAGATGTAACTAACTTCAAAATAATATGAAGAGAAAACCGATGTCAGCTAAAGAAGGATTTCAACCGTTCACAATAAGTTTTAACTATCAAACTAGGGCTGGCAAGATAATTAATTAATTTAAGAATTCAACATTTATTCAATGGAAAATAACTAACTAACTATATTTACCATTTCATCAACTAACATTTCCATGAACATACTACTACATTTAATAAGTGAAAATGAGCAAGCAGTACCTGGAATGAAGTACAAAAGAGTTTGTTATCATCTTCAAGCAGAGCTTCCTGTGCTACCTCCTCTTATGGGAAAAAGGGATTATCATCAAGGGCTTAACTGCCCAACCAAGACCTACTGGTCTTCCCGTGTTCTTCAATTGAAGAAACCTGGCCCTTCTCGAGGGCAATCAACAAGGATCAGGTGTCATCATGCCTCTGACCCTGGTGTCCATGCACCTATACTACTGGTTGATCCCTCTTCTGTAGGTTCCCCCTATCCGAAAGGATCAATTTGACCAGAGTAAATCTGGTACATGGGTATTGACTTCTGCCTAACAGGCATCTACCTTGGTCAAGGATTTATATTTGCTTCTGGCACTACTGTGCCGACTTCACTAGCACTACTGTGCCGTCAGTATACACCCTTGCTCGACACGACTGCCTCAAGGTTTGATTTTATATTCCATTAGTTTGTTGACAAAGCAATATACTCTTAGGTTCATAATGCTACAGTTTATGGTTATCATAGTATTGGAGCCTTTCCTTAAGAAGGTCTACTGAAGTTGCGAAAAAGTGAAAAGAAAATAGATTTCAGATTGGTTTAAGAATTCATTTATGTTCTCAAGGTCAGCATAAGGTTCAGGTCTGAATTTATACGCCTTTCAGTCATACCAGAAAGAGAGGAAAGATTGGATTAGTCAATGTGATATCATACGAGTGTCTAAGGAGGCTTAATTAAGCGCGAAAGTCTAATTTGCGATGCCTTGCTGGCATTCCAACAGGAGTTCTCAACATCTATGAACAGGAAGAAGAGGATATTATCATCAGGAATGATGCCATTGCAACAGATTTGAAGTTGAGCGAGCTTCAGCTGGATAACAGGTAACTACAAGTTGCGGTTCACAAATCAATGAAGATTCATCAGAATTTAGTTCCATACAGATTCCTATAGTTACGGAAACATAAATGGTATTGAGAGAAAAATAATTGGCCAGACTTTCAAGGCTCAGAAATGCAGGATACAGATGAAGATTTTTAAAGATACAGAGCAGCAAGGACGGATATACAGTTTTAGGATTATTAACCCTACAGGAATATCAATGTAATTAGATTTCCACAATCCATATGAATGTAAGTCTGAATGCTTCTGGATTTGATTGTGTGGAGTCTTTTTTCATCAACGTTTCGGATCACACTCTGTGAATCATCTTTTTCAACTCTCTATCCTGATGATGGTTCACAGAGTGTGATCCGAAACGTTGATGAAAAAAGACTCCACACAATCAAATCCAGAAGCATTCAGACTTACCTACAGGAATATATTTAAGGAAAAGATAGCTACTGCTATAATAATGGTGGAATATCCTTATCATAATAATGATTCCTGTATTCAATCACAAAAAGAGAAAAATGCATTTCTTTCACTAGGTAAAAATTACGATTAAGCTTCATCCTTGTAATTTCGAACATATTCAAAGGCAAATATAAATGAGATACAAAAACGTGCTTGGCTGCGTCAGAAAAGGAAAAACGAAGTAGAACCCTTGCTTGATTATCAACTGCCAGTGGCGCGTGAACTTCTCAGTCTGATTTCGAGAAGAACCTTGCACTAACAAGAGATAGATTGAGAAGAAGAATATTGCTCTAGGGAAAGCTCCTGACATTGAAAAGGACGCTAGAAATTTTCCAGAAGATACTCCAGTGATGAATGAAGAGAACAAATGATACCCTAGCTATGGCGGAAGAAGATTTTTGTTCTTGAGGAAATTCGATTAAAACCAAAAGATGAGGAGGAAGAAGAATTTCCCGGTCATCCTTTTCCCGAATATAAAGTCCATTCCCCTAAGAAGAAGAAGAATGAGATTTCGATGAAAGAACTGACGCTTAAAAGATTGCCTTTTTGAATTCCCGTCATGGCTCTTGAATGCTAGGCATTTTCTTCCAACGCCAGATGATGGTGGAGTGCCCTGTTTCCTTGACTCGCATGACCTCCACCGGTTCCCCAAAAGGAAATACGTTTCAAAAGCTTTTTAACGCATAAAGCTCTTCCATTATTATTATTTGAACTTTTAATATTTAAGTATTTACAATTGTATTATATATATTAAAATACGTTTGCTAGGTGAAATTTTATTTTAATTTCGACTTTAATATTCAATGCTCATTTACCAAGGCCAAGGTTATATTTTTGCGCCGTCTTACACAACCCAGAGCTTGATGACAATAGATCCTTGTCAACTGCATCCTCTCCTTGATGATAGTCCCTTTTTCCTTCGTGCGATGTTGGTTCTGCAACTGCTTGACACCGGAAATTAAAGTTAGACCATTCTTAGTGCATTAATTCATATCACATATAATATCATCATCAACATTATCATTCAATACATTCGCATTTTTTTAAAATAAACATTCTCATTCACATTTTCAGTTACCAAAACAAAACAATTATTTAATCCTTTACTTCATGCTCACATGAAAGGCAGTTATAATAACAATATTAGCATCCATGAATCATTTTCACAACATATTAAGTCTTTGGGGAATGTAACATGATGCTCCTAACCCAATAGCTGAATTATTCAATGTGCAGATGAAGGATGATGTCGATGATGCCATTGACAAATTCTTCTTTGCCAATGGCATTCCATTCCATGTGGCTCAATCTCCTTATTATAAGGAGGCAATGGCGATGGTAGCAAGGGCGGGACCATCATATGTGCCACCAGGGGAGACAAAATTGAGGACCATAATCTTGGATAAGAACTATTCCAAGATAAATGTGTTAATGGAGAAAATGAAGGAATGTTGGGTGGCAAATGGATGTAGTATTGTCATGGATGGGTGGTGTAATGTCCCCTTATTAGAGAGATAAAATGCACAAGTTAGGGTAAGGGATTTTGTATTTACCAATCATAATTTTGCACATGGAGTTTGCTTGAAGACCTGGACACATCATGCATTACCGACAAATACACAGTTCCTTGTTCAAGATTAAATTAGGTCAATTTAGATTGTACATTTTAAGAATAAGACAAGTGCATTATCATCTAGTGCATAAACTATCATAATCTGATATGAGTTATTACTCTTGATCAGAATAGATCTTCGCCTTGTTTCCTCTTTCCTAACCTCATTGGATGGAAGGTTTACTGTGCCAAGGGCGCGTGAATGGTCTCTAATTGGATTCCCTCAAGGTTTCCTACCTGTCTTGGGACCGTCCATCAATGGACCGATTTACCCGCCTTTCCCTTGACAAACTTCCTATCCTTATTGGGTGCTAGCGAAAGGGAATTTTGGCCCGAAGTCTATTCTCAAAGTAAAGTCATAGTAGCTTAATAAGGCACAATAATTGCTATAAGCAATATTATTGTGACATTGATAAATTTTATCCACTAATCTTCAGATGGAGAATTCGTTATTCATTTATGCTGAATAGGTGAAACCCAACATATTGACATATATATTTAATTGCAAACATGTCATAATATGCATAAACTTATCATATTGCATTTGGTCAAATTCACAGTTTAATACAGATTTGAGTGCTAGAAGCATTCACTGAATATTGAATAAGATATGGGGTAATTATCTTATAGTAACTCATTGTCACAACAATCTCTAGTGAGTCCATTCTCTCAATGCTTAACCAATGGTGAGGGTACTTACCTCAGATTGCGCTCTTGTGTTTGTCACTCAAAAGCGTGCTTCCCTGTGTCTTCTTCTCTTACACACAATGATTGCAAACCATACAATATATATATACCATCCATTGTTAACATATCGTTCTCATTATCACTATACTATCCATTCTAATATATATATCCAACATTATCTTAAATCATAATACGCTTGAATATATTTGTAAATGTTAACTGAGATGTAACTTAAAGATGTATTTGATATCTAAACCCACTGTGCTTACCTTTGTATACACAACTAATTATAACTCTTATTTAAATATATTTAGAGTACTCACCTCTCTGTTCTTGACCGGATCCACAGTACCTCCTGGCTGCTATTCTTATTTCCCTCCTCTTACTACTAATCACTATACTCTCCTCCTTAAGCCCGCAATTCATTCTTTACTCAGAATGTGTTCTATTATCCATTTCCTAACTGGAGATCTATTCTTGCCTTCCCGATTTATGTCTTTGAAATATATACTTCCACTTTATAACTTCCCGCCCATATAGAGCGATTCCACAAAAGGGGATTCAATAATAAAAATAAGTCTGCGAATTCCATAGATATCACTTAGTTTCTGATTATAATCTTCTCCTTGTATTCCAGACTTCTTCTGATGCTCGATCCCTTATGCTTCTTATCTTATTTATATGCTAGTTCATGAAAGGAAACACCCTTTAACCCCATCGCTTAGATAAGGGATGCAGCCTTTCGTTTACTAATCCCCAACTCATTAACTCATGAGACTATTTTTATATTTCTGCTTTTCTAATTCTGCTTTTCTAATTAATTGAAATCGATGGTTAATCATGTCGTAGTGTAACATTAACCACTATATGATATTGGCTAGTTATGGAAGACCCGATACTCACATAAGTATCATTCCTTCCCTATAGTCGTGATTTCAAGTGGCACTCCATCTTCTCATCTGTGCGTGTTATTCCAACATTTACTGTACACTCTCGATATTGGGCATGTTCACGAGTGCTACCCACGAACCTTTTACTGTTTCCAAACACGGTAAGATCAATACTGTCCGGCGTATAGGAATGGCTCTATTTATAAATCGCAGGCTGAGATTACATATGCTATCTACTTGGTTGATTGGAGAGTTATTTGGCATTGCGGAGGTACTCGAGCCTAAATATTTACCAGACCATGGCCTCGGAGGTGGCATTAATTTCTTTTGTTTGAGACTTTTGAAAACAATAGCTGTTGCAATGTCATCGCATCCTCTTATTGCCATCGATCATCTCACTCATGATTAGAACGATGAATACATCTGGAAGTATTGCTGAGTTCCGAGTTGGCCTTCTAATCTTTACCAATTGTAATTCTTTATTAATTACTCATATAATTGTGTATATATTAATGTTTCCTTGTTTTGATGTATTTATCTCTTATATACATTTTATACTCATAGCTTATATTATTATTATGATTATAATATATTATTTATATTTTATACGTGACCATTATAATTATAATGTTATTGGTGATGATTATAATTGGGATGATATTTTAATTTGCATTTTATATTTATACTTTGGTATTGATTCAACATCCCATACTTTGTATTTTTAGTGTCATGATTTTCGGGGTCATGATAGGTGGACGGACATTAGGCATCGTCCACTCATCAATATCATGGTTACATGTTCAGAGGGCCCATATTTTCTTAAGGTAGTTGATTGTTCAGGGCATCGCAAGGATGCTATTGAGGAGGTTGGGCCATAAAATGTGGTCCAAGTAGTGACAGATGCGGCCCATGTGTGCAAAGCTGCAAGTAAATTAATTGAGGCAGCTTATAGACATATTTGGTGGACTCCTTGTTGTGTGCATGCCATGAATAATGCACTCAAGGACATAGGAAAGATTGATTGGATTGAAGTAGTGATCAATGATGCTAGAGATGTGCAGATGTTTATCTGCAACCACAACACTTCACATGCACTCTTCGGGAACTTCTCTAAGAAGGGATTCTTGAAACCTGTCGAGACTAGATATGCATCCTATTTCATTCTCTTGGAGAGAATGCTTGAGTTGCAAGCGGCATTACAACTAATGGTTATGACAACAGAATGGAATTAGTGGCTTGAGTCCAAGATTGAGTAGGGGAAGAGGGTGAAGGATGTAGTGAGGAGTGATGTTTTTTGGGGTGATGCAAAAATACATAGTTTCCATCATTACTCTAGTTTTCTAGATCATTAGATATGGGGATGCCAATGCACCTAGCCTTGAAGAGGTGTATGAGTGCATTGATTCTATGCTAGGCCAAATGAAGGTTGTCGTGCAAGAGAAGGACCCCACATTAACATTCTACAATGACCACATTCAACCAATCATTCAAAAGAGATGGGAGAAGCTCAAAACTCCCTTGCACATGGCTGCCTATGCATTGAACCCCAAGTGGTATGTGCAAAGGCCTGGTAGAGCTACACCTTTACATGATGCTAAGGTGAAGGTAGGGTTCTTTAGGGCCATTGAAAAGATGTATGATTCTACAGAGGCCGACACCATTTGTACTAAGTGGACAAAATTTGCCACTCTGGGGTTATTCTGAGGTGGCCAAGATGGATATGGGAACTATGGCATAGGAGGACCCAATTTTGTGGTGGAATTGCCATGGACCGATTTCTTTGACTACCACTATAGCCATTCGATTACTATCTCAGGTTTCTATTTCTTCAGTTGTTGAGAGGAACTAGTCTACTTATAGCTTCATCCACTCTCTTAAGAGGGACAAGCTTACTTGTAGGAGAGTAGAGAAGCTTGTGGTTGTACATAGTGTTTTGCATCTCATTGACTACAAGACACTTGCGTACAAATAGAGTCCAACAACATGGTGGGATGTAGAGCCAAAGGAGCCAACACAGATTGATGAGGATGCCATAGTTACATAGGTAGGGCTGGTTGGTATTAGTTTGGCAGAACTTGAACATGTGTCCACTTCCAACAGTTCTAGTGATGAGGAGTTTGGGGATGATTAGAGGCCTCACTTCACTGCATTTTGTTATTTTGACATCATTGTACTCATTGTAATCATCATTATGAAATCTTGAATATAAAATTCGAATTCTATATTTTCATTGTTCAAACTTCAATGTTAATAACTTAATCGTTAAGTAGTATTAATAGTATTATAGTATTTAAGTATTTTAAATTTTAATTAGTAATTTCAATTTGCCAAAGTTTCATTTGTAAATTCAACATTGTAATTCTTATACATCTTTTTATAACTGTTTTTTCAAGTACCTATATGTATATTAGCTCCACCCCCTTGCCATCCCTTTGTCGTCGTCCCCCGGCCGTCCCCAAACCTAGGCCCTTGGTCCCCACGTCCTCCCATCGCCGTCAGGAAACTTCGTGGAACACTGTTATTTTATTAAAAAAAATTGCAAATTTATTTTAGTTGAATTTAATCATGATTTTTTTTTGGCAAATTTTGACTTTTACTGAACTTAAACCAAATTTTATCCTTACCAAACATGAACATGACATGAACCTTGTGACATAGGATATGATATACATGGATATAGATGACTGGTAATTCCCCATGTTAAGCTTGATATTATGATATCTGCCTCCCTCCATTTGCAATTATTAATTAAAAATTCTTTGTGGTAGGAAAAACGATTTAATCTGTTGACCACTTTCAATGCAATAAAATTGTGAGTGCACCTAGTATAATTTATGACAACAACACATTGTTTCCTGATTTCACCCTTGACTTTTGAGTGTTTGGTGGTTATAATCTCTGCCATTGGACTTACCAAAATTACAAGTTGTTTTGTGTCTTCAATTTCTATGCTGGTTTCTTCCATTTAATTATTATTCTTGAGTTTCATTTTCCTATATTTGTTCTTCATGCTCTTTGTGTATCTCCCATTACACACAATTTCTGTTTTAAATACTTGTGATCCTTCATCTTTTTGTTGAACTTGTAACTAACCTTTTTTCTCTTCTTCCTTCTCTTTCTTTGGATGGGATGAGTTTGAGTTTTGGAGATCAAATTGTCTTTTTTGGGAAAAGGACCTATTGTTTCCTTAGTTAAGATTGGTATGTAATCTCATAAGGGAAACTTTCTTATTTAAATTTGTCTTGCCTTTTCCACGGCCTCTAGTATACTACAACAGGTTTCATACAACTTGAGGTCATGTTCAGTGTGTATTCTATGTCCCCATGTGTAGCTCTTCCATCCTTTGATTTGTTATATTGTCCACTAGAGTAGTTTGGTTTTGGAGTAATTGATTGTATTGAGCAATTGTTCCAACTTGGTGTACTTTCTGGGTTGACAGAAGTAGTCATTATTGCAGGTATCATCATATTGATTGTTAAGGTCACCTTTGAAAAGGACTTCCACCTGTATTTATAATCACTCTTATTGCTTATTATTTATTGGTACCATTGATAAAGCCTATATTCCATTGAGAAACTTGCCAGTTGCACTCTGTTCTTGAATCTTGTCAGATAGGTGACGTAATTCAAAGAATTATTCTGTCCAGCTTAACCATATTCAAACATTGTGTCTGTCAAATTTCCTAGGATTCCTGCAGTTGTAACTATTTGTTTTGTATTGTCACTGTTGATATTATCTCTGTCTTTGTAATCATGTCAACCATTCTTTTTTTTCTGTAAACTGACTAGCTGTAACGAACACACTTGTACGATAAAATTAAAACTTTACAATTCATACATAAAAGTAAGAACAATATCATTTTGAACAAACAATTTCTTTTCAAAACATAAATAAGAAACATTTATTGCATCTATAAACTATTTCATTTCAAATGAAATTACAAAGCATGATGAGAAACATACATACATAGCCCGTAGGCTTTTGACACCAATAGAAATAAGAAGGTCCAGGAATCCGTCCTGTCAAGCTTTGGAGCATCCGTCGGGTGTTCGTGGAGGAGAAACATCACTCGAGCGTTTTTCCGCCAACCACGGACTTATAATGCGGTCCCCCGCACGATCATTTTTCAATGAACGGCCCTCCCTTCGAAGAAGAGATTGGTTGGGTAACCTTTAATGACTACCAACTGGACATAGTGCTGTGATTCTACAAAACTAGTTTTCGTGCTAACGGCAAATCACAAACTAGGTCGTATTTCGGAATCACGGTGAACTGACAGTGTAGTACAACAACTAAATGGTTCCTTACACTACTTTGGCCAAAGTGTTTACGTTCAACGAAGAACATAGGTCATATGTCACATTCACTAGCCAGGTTCAACTTGACTTAAGGCTATCTTAGTTCTACGCGTAGGTTGGTCTATCGGGGTAGTCCGTACCCTAGACTTCCTACAACATTTTACTACTGGAATGATGAATCTATTAAACAAGATACTACAACAGACGCCCTAATTCAGGATATATTCATCCTAGGGATACAATAACTTGATTAAGTTGTATGTATTAAGTTGTAGAGTATATCTTGCAAATATTCTTGACTCAACCCTAGTATCTAATATTTAAACACAAGCATATGCTCATTATACAGAGCCACTAAAACACAATGCAGTTTGCTTTCCATTAACCAATGTAAAGTGTACATCATTGACAACAAAAAGCCAAACAAAAGCCATGACAAGACTAAATTCATGATAATGGTTAAGAAACTATTATTCTTTTAGTTCAATCTTGAGATAATCATATTCATTTCTTTCTAGCTATGACTATATTTCAGAGAATTATCAGATTAACATAAAAAGTAAGAGTTTAGCATGCCTGTTTTAGCTTTCCACAAGTTGGGAAGATAACTCCTTCACTGGCCTCTATTCAGACCACTTTCAGCTTGGATTCTTGAAACCAAAAGCTCAACACAGTAACAGTGTAATTCCCAGTTACTCCTCTTTTATTCAAAGCTTACTTTAAACCAGCAATTTCAACTTCTGCTCTTTTGATCAGAAAACACCTTTCCTTAACAAAATACTTCACAAATTCTCTACTATGGCGAATTCTCTCTTTTGCTATGAAATGCTCAAGAACTTGATTGTAAATTCGTGTGCCCAAGAATGCCAAAACGCAGGTATATTTATAGGTTCATTTTAAAACTGATTTCCACCTTCTATGGCGCCAGGACTGCCAGCAGGTTGAAGAATATTTCAAACTAAAAACGTGTATCAAATTGGTGAGGGTTTCGACCTCCATGTTTGACAGCAAGAAGTTCATTTTAATTCGAATTTGTTTCAGGCTGTTAAAACTGTGACAACTTTCAACTGGCGCGTTTTTACAGTTAGGTTAAATGCCAAGTTTCATTTCTGACTTCTTCCTTGCTCAAATGGCGTACAGATTTCCTCTTATTCACCAAGCAAGAGATGAATCGGCCATTTTTAGACGTCTGGCCCTAGTCGCGCGGGTTACCTGCGTGTTTTTCATTTTCCCTTCTGCATTTTCGCGTTTTTCTTCTTTATTTCGCTTTGGTAAAACTTTAATATTTTAATAGATTTTTCAAAGTAAATATGGCGCATATATGCAGGCTCATATTTGAAGATTAACACTTCAACGAATACATTTAGAAAAATTCGCGTTTTCTTATCAATTCGTGATTTTTATGAAATCCGCGATTTTTAATTTCTTCCCAGATTTGCATTCGTGCTTTACAATGTTTTACTTTTATTTCATTTGATTTTGACCAATCTTTTATTTAAATATATTTGTTTATTATATTAAAATACTTACATAATATAGTTTATGCATAATTATTTAAATTATCAATTTAAATAATATTGTATACATTTTAAACTATATTATATTAATATTTTAATATAATATTAAATATATTGAAATACTTAACATTATATTAATACATATATATTCATTTACATTATACATTAAACATGTAAATTAATATATATGTATTCGTATAATTTCAGAGACAAGATATCATTACAATATCAAATTCATTTATCTTGTTAGCCGTGGGTATGTATACTTGTATATATATCTGTATATATACTACATGTATAAGTATCCATAAATACATTTATATCGACACATACGTATGGCATATCCATCTGCTTAATACGTTTGTATCGACATGAATGTACTTATGGGTACTTGTACATATCGTATTCGTATGTACAAATACACATATCCACCTCTAACCAGAACTTATCAGTTATAAGGTTATATTGGCAAGCATCACTTGATTACACATTCAGAAGAAGACACGACTCCTAATGATACGAGACAAGCCTACGGATGACTTACCTTTAACCAAAAACAATGACTTAGCTTACTCAGTTCTAAGGCTTGTGTGTGTATGTCCAGTTGGTATTCATTACTGTTTACCCGACCAAGTTCTTCCCCGAGTGATATCTCTCCTCTGTCTGGAGGTACGAACCTGTCTCCTGCAAATCATGAGACGACAACGGAAATGAATTGCTCAAAACCAAGGTAATATACATTAAACATTGTAATAGGTTAGAACAACATTATTCCATAACTCAATATGCTAATTTCATTTAAGAATTACAATAACAGAAGCATCAGATAAAGAGACAATCATTTAGGATACATCCAATTGTTCACAAGAACAATTCACTTTATTCAACAGAAAGATTCAACATTTACAATGTACATCCTATGAATAGTAGCTATACAATCGGGGTGTAACACTAGCTCCTTCATTTCTTCTTTTATTTATGGCATAATATGTTTAAAGTAGCATTTATTAGAGTTTTGCTAAATGATTTGCTCAAATGTTTAGCCTTTGGTACTGTACATAGATTGCCTTTGTTCTGTCAAGTTTGACTCTAGTGCGTGATTGTCTATTCTTGAAATATCACCTTCTAGTTCTTTGTATCCCATGTTCCTTTTCTGAACTTGCCCTGCTTCCGATTCATCTTTTGTGAGTTTGTTAAATCTTGTAGGAAGTTCTCGCTTCAAAGGTTGGAGCTAGGGATCAAATATACTAAAAAAAGCACTAGAAAAACTTGATATTTTGCTTTCATTTAGAACATAATGTGAATCAATAACGTGAATCAATAACATGAGATATATCAATGAGTAAAATTTCAGACCAATCTAAGAAAATATTATTTTTAGCACACAAAATGATGTAGGCTAAAACCCATACTTAGAGGCCGAATAGGAATTTTCTTTAGGAGAAAGAGATCAGGAAGGCAAGTAAAATTCATTGATATTATTACAATATAAATATTTATAATATCAACATTACTGTGAAATGTAAAAGGAAATATTGTGCATGAAGAGATTTACATAATGTTAGTGTTTTATAGCTGCGGGAGGTATTCCCTAAGCAAAATTCATCATAGGCAGGTTGGCCTATCATTGGTTAAACAAAATATTATATTGCTAGGTCGGCTCTAGAAGAGAGGTTGCCTAGTTTTGTATATCAAGGAGAAGGTGTCTCCACATTAAGCATCAATTCAATCCATTCCAAGTTCGAATTCCTTCAGCAGCAGGTCTACTTTCAAGAGCAGCAGATTCGCTTCAAGGAGAAGTGATTAATATTTTGTGTATTCAAGGAAATCGCACTATCTTCAAGTGCAGATTCATTGTATGAGATTCGGTCTTTCTAGGGCCTGACTTTGAGTGCTATTTCTGCACTTATTCTGATTTATAAGAGAATATCTTGCTAGGTTTTTCTCACTTGAGTAGGAGGGTTTTCCCTGGGTAAATTCGGCGTTCATTGTTCTCTGTGTTGTATTTTCTGCTTATTTGCATTTCTGATCCTAAAATTAACTCATAAGAACAATTTTTTTTCTTTTGATAGATTAATTGCAGGTTCTGTTGAGAACTGCTCACTCCTAGAAGAATTATCAAAAGATCACAAGCTGCTATAAACATACATAATATGCAAATTACCCAAGATGCATCTGCATCAGACACTTGAGATACTAAAGAAATATGAACTCCTGCTCACATGGAGGTCTGCAAAATATTGGCCTTATTTCTTTTCCTATTCCAGATTCTGATTAGAATGTCTTCATGAAATTCTGCTGCACAGAAATTAAAAGGGCTTGCGCAGCAATTGAAAAGTCTTGGACAACAACTAGAAAAAATTGTACAGTCACTGCAAATCTTTATACAGCAATTAAGAGCACTTATGCTGTAACTGTACAATATAAACCAGACAAGCTAAAAAACCTTGTCAATTGATTACTTATCATTGCATCCAACTACCTTTCTTATTTGATCAGAGGATCATTTAAGAAAAGGCTTTCTTCCTTGAATGAGATTTTCTATAAGAGACTTAAGTCCAATCCCCTTTACTCGAGGACAGATCTTCCAAAACTAAATCCTCCTCCCCCTCATCAAAGAAGAGCGCCTCATCAATAGAATCCAAAAATATAGGCTTAATATCTGGCTTTGGTAGGACTGGAAACTCCTTTGAATAGAGCTCACCTGAAAATTCCTCCAAAATCCTTGAAAAGAGGGCTTCAACATAAGATTGATTAACAGGTTTATAAATAATAGAAGGTGGAGTAGCTGCAGCTCCCACAGGAGGCTTGCATTTCTCTCTAGCAAGATCTTTACTTTGGACTAAAGAAGACTATTGTAATTAAGGAGTCTTCTTTAAAATTCTCTTATTAGTTTCTGAAGAAATTAAAACTGAAGAAACCTTCTCAAAAAGCATAAAGCATAGAGGGCACTTGCTTTACAAAGTACAAACACACCCATAATCATTAAGTGGTGGGTTTTGCATCTTTCTGCCATGAAGAAGAGCTGACTGATTTTTGTTTCAAACTAAATCTGATGCCATATGGCTTGTTGCAAAACATTTTTGACACCAAAGGGCTAGATTTTTATAATCTATCTTTTGAACCCAAATTTGGTCTTCCAGCTTAAGCCTTATTTTTGCAGGGAGAACTTTCTAAATATCCAGTTTCACTTGAATATGGACAAAAGTTGAATTGGAGAACTCTGTGGTTTCAAGAGCATAGACATATACGCACGAAGGTAGTTACCAATAGCCTGCAAGCAATATTCATTCCAAAACTAAAGAGGGAGATTAGGGTGCCTGACCCAAATAGGAATCACCTCAAAGGTTTCTGTCCATAAGTTAAAGACTGGAAACTATAATTTCATCACGCAATAATGATTCCCCCAATAGCACATCTTTTCATAGAGAGTTAAGTCTCTATCTTTCTTAGATTCAAAAATTGCAATAAAAAATCCCATGTGCACGTATACAGTTCATAGTACTTTCCAACTATGCACCTCTGGTACACTTCGCCAATATTTATTAAATCTACAAACAACCTATTTCCTCCATAATAAGCCTCTTCTTCTAAGACTTCATCTTCAAAGACCAAAAAAGGAGATATCTCTGAACATTTCAAAGGAACAGGCTTCTCAAAATGAGAGCCCTTCCCTTTTCCCACTCCTATAGATTCTTCATCTATCTGTCCTGCCCCTGCAACAGCTGCAGAAAAAGATTTCTGTGTAGGACTAGAAGGCTTACCTGTAGGAACTTTTGAAGCTCCATTGGCAACAGATGACAGAATATCCCAAATGGGCAGATCCTATGATACCCTCACACAAAAGAGTCCATTTGGACTACATCAAGGTGGCTTTTGCCAGGAGTTGCAGGAGCCACCACAAAAGCTGAACTATGCCCAACTCTCCATCTTTCCCTATTATAGTTATCCCAGCTTCCTTGCACAGTGCAGTCAGCTTGCAAATATCCAAGATGTTAGAATCAACCTTAGGGTTTCCATGAGCAGCGAGTCGATTGGACAACTGGTATGCTGTGGGTTGGTTATCTCCATAGCATCTAGCAGGGTGCTCCTTCTATTTTGTCTTCTCTTTCTCCTTTTAGTACATCCTAGTAGGGCCCAGTTTCATATCTTCTAGTGTCAGACAGTTCCAGAGCCACCAGGTGAATATGTTTATCCCTAATCCATTGAAGGAGAGTTTCAAGTAATATGCCTTACTCGATGCATCTGGAATTGACAAACCTCGAAGCTGGTGTGGTCCGGACCCAAACCTGTGCTTACCATTGTTCCCATTGCCAAGTAGTCATGTCCAACTCCACATTTAGGTATTATGGGAGCTGTAGCAGCCACAACCATCATAGTAACAACTAATAGTAAGTATATTGTGTGTAGTATGTAGCTACAACAGAACAATTATCGATCTTGCTTCAATTCAACGTTATTACAAAACATAGAAAGAACAAAGAGATTTACCTTGTCTTGATTAATTTTATAGAGATAAAATTGATGAAAATGACTACTCATTTGGGATGGGTCACCAAGACACACCCATAAATGGACTGAGAATTGAGAAATCAAAATATATGTTATATTTTATAACAAGTTTGTATGTGTTTGTGTTGAGCTAACATTACTATTTGCCTATAAAGTAATTCTGCTTATTATTGCCATCTTCTACCTAATTTGCAGGTTGCAATAAATATGTTACGAGATGAGGGATTTGGATCATTTTATAGAGGTCTTGGGCCATCTCTTCTTGGCATTGCACCCTACATTGCTGTCCATTTTTGTATTTTTGATTTGTGAGTATATATTCTTCTGTGTTGTCTTTTCAGTTTTTCCTATTGGTTCACTTGTGAATTGTGATTGAGATCAGTATTCTAATTGGAAATTGTTGTTCAAATATAAATATTCATGACTAGACCTAGTACTACCTCAGCTCAATGAAAAGTTTCTAAGTCAATGCATGGAATTTTCCTGATCAAGTAGCCAATCCTGTTACTTTTAGAATACCATTAACAGGTGCGTAAAATTGAAGGTTTTCACTTGCTTTGCATTCAAATGGCAGAGTTAAGAAGTCCCTTCCAGAGGAGTTGAGGAAGAAACCAGAGGCATCTTTTGCAACTGCCATTATTTCAGCCACGTGTGCAACATTGATGTGCTATCCTCTTGACACTGTTAGGAGACAGATGCAAATGAAGGGCTCCCCATATAAAACCGTTTTGGATGCTTTTCCAGGTATTAGATAACCTGAATTCTAAAGAATGTTAAAGAATAGGATTTTAAAAAGAATTCTTTCATATTAATTTCAGTTTAATTGTTCTGTTTTCTCTTCTTGTAAAGTAGCCATGGAGAAAACTTACTTATTTGTGGAAAATTTGAAGGGTGCAGCTTGAGTCCTTGCTGTTGCTTACCTGATACTGTGGGGTGATTTATCATGTCATCATACAGCTTCTTGTATGAAAATTGACAGGAATTCTAAAGAAAAGAATAGTTTTCTTTTGTCAACATTTTATAGGATTACACTTACCTCAGCCTGTCAGCTGTCAAAGTGCAATAAAAGTATATGACTATTTTCAACAAAGACATGCTTGTATAATTCTCATCTGAAACCACAGATCAAGCAAAGTTGGAAGCTTTTAACCAGGCAGTATAGAAAATTTTCTCTCATTATTGCATCTGAAACCACAGACCAGGCATAAAGGATAACCTAATACTTCTTAGTAGGCAGCATGTCTTGTTATGTGCACCCAGGGCATGGTACATCAAAATTGACAGGTACTTTGGATGAAGAGGGTTTGCAGCACAGTCCTTCAGATTCCAATAAATATGTCAAAAGCATAGGTAATGATCTCATACTACTGGTCATACATGTAGATGACATTATTATTATAGATAGTGAGGCATGTGCTGTTGAATAAATCAAATCTAATATGAGTACAACTTATGAGATGACTGATCTAGGACTCCTACATTACTATCTAGGTGTAGAAATTTGGCAAAAAAGCAGCAGCATTTTTGTCTCATATACCTAATATGCCAGGAGTTTGCATGACAAATTAAAAATGATAGAGTGCAAAATCTCATCCACATTTATGGAGAAAGGGCTGAAGCATTCAACCAATACTGACTCACAAATAGTTAATGAGTTAGCCTACATGCAACTAATGGGGAGCTTGATATATCTTACAGCCACTAGACCTAATTTGAGCTATGCTATGAGTTTTATTTTCTAATTCATGATAATATCAATGATAGAGCATTGGACTGTCGTGAAGAGGGTGTTGGGATATGTGAAAGGTACACTTGACTTTGGCATTCAGTAGAGCGGAAGCAAATATCCTAGGTTGTGTAGGTTTACTTTAGCTTGGAAAGGTCTTTTGGATATATTTTCAGCCTTAGCACGGATGTAGTCACATAGACTAGCAAGAAACAATATGTAGTAGCTCTTTTCTCAACTAAAGCAAAATATTGAGGAGCAGTGAATGAAGCATGTGAGGCAGTTTGGCTCAGAAGGACGCTTTTCAACATGAACATGCCATAGATAGTGCCTACAATCCAGTTTTGTGACAATCAATTAGTGCTCAGACTTGCCAAGAACCCAGTCTTCCACGAGTGTACCAAACATGTGGAAATACATTGTCACTTCATTAGACAACTTGTAGAAGATGGATCTATTTTGCTCTAGTATTGTCCCACAAAAGACCAAATTGTAGACATTACAAAAGACCAAATTGTAGACATTCTTACCAAGTCTTTGGGTCTTGACAAATTTCAAGATAAGTTTGGTGTAGTTAGTAGATTGACCATCAATAGAGGGTGTTTAAGTAATTATTATTTACTAATGGTCAATTATTCATTAGTCATAACCTTTAATAAGTTCTAACTTTAGGATATACTTTGTTTTATTTGACTTTAGTACGTTCTTTTAATTTGTCCCACAAATCACATTCATAACTTGGGTTGTCTCTTGTACTTGTAATCTTATATAAGAAAGCTTTTGCTTCTTATTTTATCAATGAATATCTTGGTAATTTATATGTGCTTAATGTTTGTAATAGCTGCCTCATATCCTCTTTGTGCTCTAGCTTCTTATTCTCATCGATTGAGTTGTTTCTTGGAAAATGACTAAATTGATTTAATTTTTGTATACTACTTCCTTGAGAAGTTTGAGTTTGTTGGGGAACCCAATATCTCCTAGATTCCAAGAGAGGATCCACATATCAGGAACTATCTCTCCCTTGGTTTCCCATGAATGCTTCTAAAGAATTCCTTTGTGCTTTAAGCATCTAGATTTGAATCTTTTTATTAATTTGCATGTCCACATTTTCCACAAATTTAGAGGACCTTGAGGAAAGTTCAGTTGTAGATTTCCCTTAATTTTTTCTTTTGTTTACCATCACTATTGGACTCCAAATCTATAGGCTTTTAGTAGCAAGAGCTTCATTTGTGGATTTTTTCTCATGTTGTGTTTGCAATCAATTGTTTGGAGATGTAGCTTTGGCTATGGATGTGGTTTTGAGAAGCTTCTCATTGAGGCTGCTTGAGCATGGTGTTCCTTGGGGCTGGAGGATAGTTTATTTGACTCCTTTGTTTCTTCCTATAGAAGGATCTCGAATGGGATTAAATGTTGAGGTTTGTTTTGATCTGCCCCTCTTCTACTATAGGCCTTCCAAAATTTGTTGATTTGATCGATATTTTCATCCCTTTTTTGTAGATTTGGGCTTTTCGGTTGCATGCATGCTTGACCATCCTCAAATGCTTGCTCTGATTCCCTTTTATTTTTCTCTTGACTATACAATTAATATTCAAAATGGAAAATCCATGCTAAGTGAACATGTTCATGGCACAATTCACACTTGAAGGGGATATTCTCATAATCTAGGAGCTGCTCCAATCTATAACTCCTATGTCAAGAAGGGGCTGATTTAGATTGAGACTAACACATGCATGCATGCATGCAAAAATGAAGGTTCTTGGAGAGCTCAAATGACAATATATTCTTTTATGGCATTCTTGATTTTTTCAAAGGAGGGTTGTTGCCAATATTTTCTTGGTAGTAGGAGTCTTCTCCATGTGGCACCATACTGGGAAAATCTTTAGTGGGATTGAATGCAAAAGCCCAATGCTTCATAAACATACCTTATTTTTTGAGAAAGCAAACATCACTATGAAATTTATGATCTTTTTTGCTTTGGAAGCAAAAACAACAAAGAAACCCTTGGGAATCAACTGGTCTGAAAAAATACTTATATTTTCTGTTATCAATGAACGTATAAATCTGCTCTTAAAGTCAATGGAAATCTGATTGTTGAAGGTCAAGAAACGTTCATTGCCTAGCAAGTAATTGTATGGTTTCTTTGGCATTTTTTTTTGTATCATATGGCTTTCAATGAATAATGTAAGGCATGGGAGAAACAAAACCAAACCTGAAAACAGACAGAAAACAGTTTACAAACTTCATAACAGCAGTGGGTGTGAAAACAGAAAACAAAAAAAAAGTAATTTGGGGGTAGACTATTACACATTAGCAGTTTGCTTGTTGTCTTGTCAGCATATGTGTTGAATCATCTTGATATGTCAGTTAGCCAAGTCAACACATTGAAAAGTATTCTT
The DNA here is from genome assembly GCA_007258455.2 of Sequoia sempervirens. Taxonomy (NCBI): domain Eukaryota; kingdom Viridiplantae; phylum Streptophyta; class Pinopsida; order Cupressales; family Cupressaceae; genus Sequoia; species Sequoia sempervirens. The sequence goes on from VDFB02270651.1 coordinate 657,134,413, forward strand.
TTGAAAAGTCTTTGATTACCTTTTATGAGGTTCGATTTCTTTACTTGTGACAGCTTGATTTTTGAAAGGCGTTGTTAATATTTTTTACGGAAGCTAATATTGATGTGGTCGAATTTTCTTTGGCTACGTGGCATATTGACTCTTTTGGAGAAATACTTGATAGCTTCATAGACTGCTTGGCACGATTTATTTTTATTGGAGGTGGCTATATCTATTTCGGAGTACTGTTTAATTTTGTTGCGTGCCATCATTTTTATGAATCGTGGCATCTACTTTGTGTGTCGGTTTGAATGATACCTTTCCTGGCAGCTCCTTCAAAATTTATCGAGCAACAATTTCTTTTTTTTTGGCATCGGTTCTTACCTAGCGGCCTGAATTTAAATTCACTTACACGTTATTGAAGCTTATGTTTTCAACGGACCTTTTGTGAGGTGTCGGGCTTTCACTGTGTGTTGATGCTTTTAAAAACTGGGGACTCTTACCTTTTGAAACGACTCTCATAAAAACTCTAGGTAGCTATTTTTAAAATTATCCTCTGCATTCTTTGGTTATCGATGGCTTGTGTATTTCTTCTGAAGAATATTTCATATGAGGCAGCATTAATTTAAAATGTTGAGATGTCAATAATAATTTCTGTCTTATCTATCTTCTGCGACGGCTACAAAAATTGAATCGAGCAGGCCACATGTGAATGGTGTGAGCGGCTAGTATTATTTGCTTGTTCGTGTGTTGAAACGAAAGTAATTATTGTGCTTATCGGGTCACCAAAATAGCTGGTTTCAGAGGGTTGTGAGAATTTTAATATATATATTCATTTGGCGTGAAGAAGACTGTTTTAGTATAAGACGGTTTTATCTTTCTCTTTGTGACTATGGGAAAGGGTCTCTGTTAATGCATTGATGCTGGAAGCTTGTGTTCTTGAAATATATCTATTGCTATCTTCCATGAGCTACACTTATGGTTTTGTTCTTTGTTGTTAAGATATCTACATCAGGTGCTGAATATGGAGTAGTGATGTGTTTTACTTTCTGAGGAAATCTGTGCAAGAATCAATGTCAGAATATAAGAGTAATGGCAGGGTCTTGGTTACAAGACGTATCTGATAATATGTGCAGCAAGTGATCACTCTGTGTCTAACGTTGCATTCATGAGAGGACATTGTGTTCAAAAAGTGTATCAATTCTTTCAACTTTTGTATGGGATATTTGTTGAATCAAAAAGTCAGGGGATTGACCTTGGTAGCTTGGTAGAATAATTAGGAGTTGTGTTGTTTTAGTCTATGATAGGTCTTCGTTGGAGTGCAAAAAGAATATTTAGATGATTTCAACTTCTCATGTGCTGTGTGAAAGCATAGAATCTGTCATGATGACTTAAAAAATGTTGTGAAGTGAGAGATTGCTGTTCAGTCAAAACAGTTGCTGCAATCCTTGAGTTTGGACAACGTTTATTCAAGTATGAGCCTCACTATACAAGTGAAGGCAAGGATTGAAATCAGTGTCTTAGTGTTTTGAATCAAGGAGTTTAAGTTTGAAGTTGGTGTTTCAGCAACACTGGAGTTGGTGCTTCAGTTGGTTCGAGGTTGGCGCCTCTACAAATCGAAGTTGGTGTTTTGTGAGAGTTGGTGCTCACTAAATGTACTCAGGGTTGGTGCCCTTTGAAGTTAATAAAAGCAATATTGTGATGTGGTTTTTTACCCAAAAGGGTTTTCCACGTGAAAAATGGTGTTCATCTTGTTCATGGTGTTTTTATGTTGCTTTCAATGATCTGATTTCTGATTTATATGGTTTATGAGGTTTAAAGTTTAAAAAGTTTTCAAATACTGATTCACCCTCCCCTCTCAGTATTTGCTGTGTGATCTTCAAATGGTATAAGAACTAGTACCTTATGCAAAAGCTTAAAATCTTGAAGGTTGTTTCTGTGTGGTTGCAAAATGAATGCTCTTGAAGGACTAGCAACGAATAGGGCTTCTCTATTTAATGGTACCAATTATGCTTTTTGGTGTCTTAGAATGTGAACATACTTGATGTCTCTAGGATTTGATGTTTGGAACAGCGTTGTGTTTGTTTACACACCTGCTTAGAATCCTCTATCTACTGTTGATGTGTTGTACCCCAAAATTAAAATTTTTGTTACACTTAGATATTTTGAAGAAATGAGCAAAAGTCTTATTAAATCTGTCAAAAGGTCAAAATTTGGGTGTGCTTGTCTTGCATGAGGGGTCAAAATGTGAAATTCCCAAAATCTGACGATCTGAGTCTGCTCAGAGCGACCTAATCTACAAAACCTAGATCTTAGTTTTTCATCCCTACTTTTTAGGAAAACTGCTATTTTTAGAAATTTCCTAAAAATAGTAACTTTTTTTGGGTTTCTTTTGAAACGGATACTGGCAAAATTTTCTAAAAATAGAAAGTTTGTCCGCTAGGGTTCAAATTAATTCTGATTGGCTCAAAATACTTCCATATCAGGTTGGTGCAGTCAGAATCTCAAAATAATCAGTTTTGCCCTACTGGGTCTATTCTGCTTTTTCAAGAAGCATATCAGGAGCTCCGAGGTCATCAATGGAGGTCAATCAGCTGCTAGGCGTTAGATTCAACATGCAAAGCATTCGAAAGAAGATGAGTTGGTGAGCAGTTGTTTGCCTACAGAATGTAATTCAAATCTTACGCACTACTGGCAAACTAGTCATGTGCAGAACATAGAATAAAACAGTAACCAGAAAGATATCATGTTTGAACACCAAAAACTTTATTCATTATTAGAAATATCATGTACAATCAAAGAGTATCAGCAGTGCTTAACAATATAACCATAACCATCGGCACATAACTCCCTTCCGACTATCCCAACAGACTACATATAACGTTCGGCGGTGGTTAGATAACCAACCGACACGACGTTTCATAACAACATTAACATTAACATTAATCCGAACATGATTACCCGAAAGTACATGACATGTATTATTCTTACTAATCTATAGCTTTATTAGCAATTGGCTGACTACGACCAAGGCCGACTAACACCAAAGTAAGCTATGCTATCTACATCATCCCCCCCACAAAAGAAGTCGTCTTCCAGACGACATACATATAGAAAGACAAGTTCAATGAGAAGTAGGGGGAAGTGAGTGCGTCCCTGGATGCACAGATGACGTTGGAGTAGTAGAAGAATGCTCCGCTCGCAGTCGCCTCACCTCCTCGGTACGTGTGCGAAGCTGCCGATCGACCAGTATCTCCCTCTCCCTCGCAGCCTTTACCATACGGGCTACCTCCATTAGTTGGCTTTTTGCCTTCTCCGCCTCTGCACTCTTGGCCGCCAAATCAACATCTTTTGCAGCCAATTGATCTTCCAATGCTTTTACTCGCTGCTCCCATGCTTCCTCTTTCTGCTTTGCTTCCTCCTCCAAGGCGGCCACCCGAGGCTCCAAGACTTCCAATCGAGCTCCCCTCTCACTGGCAAGCCGAGTTTGTTCAGCCAAGTCATTCTGGATGTTCCTTATGGTAGCAGTGGACTCCTCCTTAACCCTCTGCAGGAGTCTATAGGCTTCCACTCTTCGTGATACCGTTACCTCAGTAGAAAATACTTGGCGTTTCATGAGGAGAAAGACATCCCGAAAGGCAAGCTCTATGTGATATAAGCTTTCCAGAACCCCTGCGTCTCTCCTTGCTAGTCTCGGTGGTCGAGCCCGCCAGGCTCTCATCATTGCAGGAGTCTCTCCTGCTGGCCACTCCTCGCCGAATATCTGTGTGAACTCAGCCTCACAGCCCATCTGTACGAATCCTCGGATGCGCTGAACTTCCTGGCCCACTAGAGGAGATCGGCCAATCCTGAGGTCTCTGGAAACTTGTCCCACTTGGATCATTAACCTGCCCATATGCTCTAGCTCCTGTACATATCGTTGCACTGTGCCTAGTGGGTCTGATGGGTCTGGTTGTGACATCTCCACAATGAATCCCTCCGTGGAGTCACCCTCCTCGTTCTCCTCATCGCTGGGAGCTGTAAAAGGTTCTGTCTCCTCCTGGGGCGGTTCCCTGACTATCTGCTGAGGCTCATGTATGGCCGTCCTTGGCTCCTCTTCTGTTCTAGCCTCAGGGTGTGCAAGTGCGTCCTTGACAAGTCTGGCCGTCTCACTTTGCTGAGTGTGAACGACTGGCCCTTCCTCACCCCCTAGTCCCTCCGAGGGACTCTTCTCCCGCTGTTCTGGCTGCTCGGCCACTTCTAAGGTGAGGCCTACTGATCCCAGCCAACTATCGATCTGGGCTACCCTTGGTGCTCCTGGTGGTGTAATAGAGGGAGCAGCGGTCCCGTCTGTGACTGTCCCCCATGTCCCTGTCGCCGGGGGTTCCCTAGGTATTGCAACTCCGGATGTCGAACCTGGTAGGTCTCTATTCGCTGGCAGCTGCTCAAGTGTAGGAGCCTCAGCTAAAATCTCAACCGATGCTGTGGATGCTGCCGACATAGTAGCCGCCGATGTAGTGGCCGCCCAGCGTGATGGCATTGTGGCGAGTGGCGCCCATCCTGGTGATGCGCCTGGTGATGAGGCCGCGACTCTCAGTGTCCGCCCAACTCCAACTGGCGAAACCGGAAGAGTGAAAGTCATTATCTGTTCCTTCTCTATCACTAGCGGTGCTGGAAGAGTGAACCCGGCTGGTTGCAATAATGGTACCTCCATGGCTGCTACTGTTTGCCCGTCAATAGCTACGGACACCTCCTCATCCCCTGGCGAACTGGACGCCGATACTGAAGAAGACAGATCAATAGGTTCCCCTTCTGATGCATCAGCTTGCTCCGATGTCTCTTCGGCCGATGTTTCCTCTGCCACCGATGCCTCTTTCCGCTTCCTTTTCTTTCCTCTAGTAGTGCCTTCGCCAACCTGTTTAAGTTCCAACTCGGTCTAGTAGAACACCGTCGGCAATCCTAGGTCTAGGTGTGTGAGAGGCTGCAATCGACCCCATCTGCTTTCCGGGTCCTGAGTATGCACAGGATCAAGGAAAAGAGCAATTGCATGCTGTGTCATGTAAAAAGCCTTGTGCCGCTGGGCTAAGAATTCCCGGATCCTCTCAGTGAGTAATCTTGCCCAGTTATATACTCGGCCAACACTCAGCCCTACCATGTAATCTACCATCCAGATGGCGATGTCAGATGCACGACTCGCACCAGTGAGTCGGCATTTCATTAAATCGAGAAGGCACTTCCATTCGGCAGTTGCTAGGTAATGTTTGCGGAGGCCCCGATTGCCTGCATTCCATATAGTGTCCTTTTCTTTGGCTGTTAAATCTTGGCGACACACTTGCTGGATCAAGATTTCCTAATGTTGCCGTGTCATCTTTTGTGGCTTATTCACGCCTATCCCAGTGGTTGAAACGCCAAAAACTCGCTCAAAATCCTACGGCTAGAAGGAAATTGTGACTGTACAGCCTCTATAGTCGATCACCGATTTGTGACTGTGTCGGCAGTAATTATCTACCATGGCTTTCAACCAGGGCTCGAACTCACGTGAATTAAAAAATGGTACGAGAATGGCTTTATCCACCCGAGCATGCTGTAGTGCAATCTTCAGAGCGTGGTCATCGGTTGTGCTCCGCCACCACTGCTTGCACTCGTTGCCAGTTAAATTTTCCCAAGACATTGTCTCGGTATCGGCATCCATTTTCTTTTTCTTGCCTGCCGAGGTTACCTTCGGCCTCTGTTGCACAATCTTCTTGCCTTTGTCCATTGTATTGATTATGCAGTGATTCCAGTTGATTTTATTTCCTTCCAGGCGGTTGCCAAAACTGCCGAACTCCAATAACAGTCGGTTGCCGAAGTTGAAGCTGCCAAACTCTAATAACTGCCGTACAGTATGAATGAATGTTCTTGTATGTCGTATGACTTGAAGCCTTTGAGGAAGCCGTACGGTATGAAATTTTTGAAAATAAGAGGGTCGTACGATGTGGAAAACCTGAGAATGATGAAGCCGTACACTGTGAAATTCTTGTGAATGAGGAAGCCGTACGATGTGAAAATCTTCTGAGTGAGAGAGCCGTACGATGCCAAGAGCTTGAGAGTGACAAAGCCGTACGATGTGAAATTCTTCTGAGTGAGAGAGCCGTACGTTGCCAAGAATCTCAAAACCGTGAGAGTGCCATATGATGCCTAGAGTGTGAAGATGCCGTACTAAGGTCTCTGTGCACTGTTCAACTCGAGAATGAAGGGTTTGCAAATTTTTTATGCTCTGTGAACCTTGTGAGTACCGTACGACTTTAGAATACCGTACGACTTTAAAAAACAATTCACTGGGGGTGCCGTACGATTTCAATACATAGTTCAGCTGGTCTAAATGCTGTACGACTTCAATACACATGGAGCACCGTACGACTGGAAACAACCATTCGTGCCATGAGAATGGAGTCAATATTTGCCGTACGACCAAGATCTCAAGAAGTGCCAGAGGAGAAGATGCTGAACCTTGCACGATAGAGATATCCCCTTGACGCCGTACGACTTGCAGGGTTTGCACTTGATGTGAATGGCGCCGTACGGTTTGCAAGTGAGCAAAAGAATGCCGTACGACTTGCAATTGAGTGAAAGGATGCCGTATAACTTGAGAGTACTCTGATGGGTCGACTTGATGTTGTGCGACTTGCACTCTAAGGCGTTTTCTTTTAATACTCCTTCGATTTTTACTTCCTTCAACGACTTTTCTTCCTTGGCGGATGATGGTCACAATTCGCACTTTAACTTTAATTTTAACTTTATGTTCTCTTTCCTTGGTCGGTTTTGCTTTTACCATAAGTCCATTTCTTTTATTCTTTAAAACTTCATATAATATGTCTGTCTTTTTAATACTTTTATTTTTTCCACTTAACATTCTTTCTCTCTCTTTAATTCTTTTTAACTTGCAATCCATGTTTCTTTTATTTCCGTTTTCTCTCTCCTTTCTACTGCATTTTCTTTGTTTTTCTCCATTCATTCTGCGATCCTCCATTTTTTTATGCCTTTTAAATTTTTTCTCTTCTATCTTTAATTTTTTCAATTTTTGTTTATTTTCTCTCTCCTCTCTTCTCTCTTCTTCTTCAAAAGTTCTTTTTATTCCCTGTACTCCTCTATCTGTTCTCACCTTTACCTCAGATGCATAGTACCATTTTCACGTAAATGGGGGCCGCTTATAGCATTCTTCCTCACAACATGATCCTATATATTTTATATCAAACCATTTATCAAGCAATGGAGCAGGGCCAGTACCTTTGAAATTGCCGTCGATATATCACCCGCTGTAACGTTGATACCATGTAACTTCTTCGCCATCTACAGTTGGTGGCTCGGCTGCAACAAGTATTATTTTCCAGAGCCCATCTCGTGTCACCAGCCTCGGCACCTTCCTCCGTTCTTGTCTCGAGTGCTTAATGACATCTTCAGTGTACCCGTCTACATTTGAAATGAACATATCTTCTGTCATCAATACACTCTTTAAACAAGGAGCTGTTCGTTCAAAATAGGCTTCCCACTGCTCATCATTCCAATCATGTGCTTCATCATCAGCATCCTCAAGTTTACATAGGCTTCGCTCGTGGGCGAGTTGTTCCTCTTTCTCTTTTTGCGCCTCGGTGTCTACTTCTTTCGCCAGGTATCCTTGCCGGGGCCTTCATACGGGACTATATGGCACCAGTGTCCCCCCATTCTCCGCCATAGTGCTGGTGTTCCGAATACTGCATTGGTCAGGTGTTTGTGTATCCGGGGTACAGCGATGCCTTCCACCCTCTTCTGTACCAGTCTCTCTTCAATGATTTGATCTCAGCCTGATTCTACCCAGACATCATCTACTACATATCCGGGACCTCCTAGTCCCCAGTCTTGTTCTCTTGGGCCTTCACTTTGCACAGGCCAATCTTCCTTTGTGGCATAGCCAAACATGTTGATGGCGATAGTATTCTTCTCCTTTCTCTCCTGATATGGCTTTAACTTTGATTCGTTGATTGCCTCCGATATCAGTGACCCATCTAGATTTTCTAACTTTATAGAACCATTGTCACATACTTCCCGTACTCGGAACGGTCCTAACCAACGAACTTTAAACTTCCCTGGCTTGATCTCGTTACGGCCGTTATATTTTAAAACTAACTGGCCCGACCGGAAATTCATTCATCGGAGATGCTTGTCGTGCCAATATTTCCTTCGCCGTTGCATGTTCTTCGTCGCCCATTGTGCCATCACCCTTCGCTTGTCCAGCTTATTCAGTTGGTATAGTCTTTCCTTTAAACTTTCAATATCGCCCAACCGATTCTCCACGGCTATCGTTAGGCTTGGTACCATAGACTCCATCGGCATCACCGCCTCCTGACCGTACATTAATTGGAAGGGTGTGTGGCCCGTTGTTACCTTGTACGTTGTACGATATGCCCATAGGACGGCTGGTAACCTTTCTTCCCAGTCAGCTTCTTCCACGCCACATGATTTGTGAATAACTGATACGAGCACCTTATTTGTAGACTCCGCCTGGCCATTAGCTCGCGGGTAGTACGGACTTGACAGGTTGTGAAAAATTCGGAACTCCGTTGTCATCAACCTGATAACATGATTAACGAAATGCCCTCCACGATCACTCGTGATCCGAATGGGGATGCCGTACCGTGTCACTATTTGCTCGTAGATAAATCTTGCCGTACTCTGCGTTGTATTGTCTAGCAATGCTCGAGCTTCAACCCACTTCGATAGATATTCAGTAGCAACCACAATATATCGGCATCGATGCAGGTGACTCACCTTTAATGGTCCAATGAAATCCAATCCCCATTGTTCGAACAATTCTTGTGGCTGTGAGGGATGCAGTGGCATGAAGTCCCGCTTCAATGGTTTCCTGACCCTTTGGTAAGTGTCACAGCCTAACACCCACTCCTTAGCATCAGTGTGCATCGTCGGCCACCATAGGCTTGCCGAGAGAATTTTCCTTGCTGTAGCATCTGGTCCCATATGGCAGCCAGTCCTTCATGTGCCTCCTTTAGTACGCCTGGTATCTCTTCTTCTACGACACATCTCCGGAGTATCTGATCAGGTCCCATTTTGTAGAGCAAGCCATTGATCAACTGGAACGTCTTGCTCTTCAAGACGAGCTTTCGCCTTTCCGTTGGTGGCATTTCCTTTGGAAACGTGGATGTGGACAAATATTCCCCAATCTTCTCATACCACGAGGGTAGTATTGCAATCTGGAATAAGTGTGCATCCGAAAAATCTTCATTCATGCCTCCTTCGGTAGGTTCGCCCGACCGGATTCTGGACAACTGGTCGGCAATCACATGGCTCTTACCCGGTCGTACGATGATAGTAAATGTAAATTCTTGTAGCAGTAATAGCCATCGACTTACTCGTCCTTGAATGATTGGCTTGTTTACTAAATACATCAAGGCTTGATGGTCCACAAAGAAGGTGAACAGCGTGGCGAGGAGATAGTGCCGAAACTTCTGTATAGAGTAAACCATTCCTAGTGCTTCACGGTCGGTCGTACTGTAATTCCTTTCTGCTTTTGAAAGTAGCCGACTGGCAAAGAATATTGGGTGGTCCAACCCGTGTGCTCCCACTTGTGCTAGGGTTGCTCCGATGGCAAAATTAGAGGCATCTACATGTACATGGAACTCCTTATCCCAGCCCGGATACATCAATATGGGTGAGCTGATCAATCGATCCTTTAGTTCCTGGAATGCCTTCTCCTGTTCTTCGGCCCATATAAATGGTTGGCCTTTCCTCGTCAGTAGGTCAAGAGGGTACGACACTTGGGCAAAATTTTTAATAAATCTCCGATAGTATCCCACATGCCCGAGGAAGGACTTCAGACCGGTGACGTTCTCCGGAGCCTCCATCTGTATGATGACTCGCACCTTGTCGGGATCAGTTTTCAATCCAGCTTTGCACACAATGTGTTCGAGCAGCTTCCCTTGTGGCACCATAAATCTGCATTTCTTCGGATTCAAGGCAAGGCGGGCTGCTCTACACTGTTCCATGCACTCGCCTAAGGCTTTCAAATGTTTTTCCTTATCACTATAAATTGACCAGTCATCGAGGAAAGCTTTGAAATTACCTACCGACATTTTATCAAAAATGTGGAGTATTATCCTCTGGAATGTAGCTGGTGCGTTACATAATCCAAATGGCATTCGGTTGTATGCGTACACCCCGTCCTCAACTGCGAACGTAGTCTTTAATTTGTCTTCCTCTGCGATACTGATTTGATTGTAACCCGAGAAGCCATCTAGAAAGGAGTACATTTCATGCCCGGCAACTTCTTCCAGAATTGAGTCGGTGAAGGGAATAGGAAATGGATCCTTGATAGTCACTGCATTCAGACTACGAAAGTCAACACAGATTCTAATTTGCTCCTTCTCTTTCTTCAAGGATATGACGATCGGTGATACCCACTCGCTAACCTCCACCTTGAAAATGATGCCGGCTTCCAGCATCTTCTCAATCTCCTCCTGTACTTTAGCGGCATAGTTTTTGTTCATTCTGTACGGTCGCTTTCGTACAGGCTGGGCTCCTGGTACGAGAGGGATCCTGTGCACGCATAACTCCGATGGTACGCCTTTTAAATCTTTGTACGTCCAAGCGAAAGCATCTTTATATTCCATGAAAATTTTGAATGTTGCCGCCTTCAGTACAGGGTCCCAATCATCACCCACAAGAATCTCCTTAGGTTTGTCTGATTCCCCAAGGTTTACCTTTTTCAGCGTTGGCTCCTCGTACTTGATGATTTTGTCCTGTTCAAACTTGTGTGCTGGCGTCACATCCAATTCTGCCATACCTTCTTTATATTCTCCGTACTCAGGAGGAAATGTTTCACTGGTTGAGCCTTTGTCTTCTTCTGCTTCCCCCTCCTTGACTTGCAGCATGTTGCAATCAGGGTGGAAGACTTCATAATCCTCCATCTACCAGTGAAACAGTCCGTTCAGTGAACTGGTCTCATCCTCCGAGCAACTCCCACTCTCCAGTACCCCTTCTTCATCTGGTTCCATTAGCTTTCTTTCATCATCATCTGATTCTCCACCGGATTTAGATGCCGAAGATGCTAGATCTTCACTGACCGCCTGGTTCTTCAGATCAATGGTGTATTTCCTCCCCCAATTTTCTATTAAGAGTGTATTCCTCTTCCAGTTGTGGGTTGCCTTGGCAGCTATCAACCATCCCCGTCCCAAGAGTGCATTGTACGCCTTTTCTCCAGTGGGATGACTACAAAATTTAGCAAAAACAGCTGCGTGCCGATCAAGACCTTCTGCTCCATTAGTGTACCCAGCGGTCTGATGCCATGTTAATCTGCTCCCACGAGGTGGAATGTCGGGGGCCAAAGAGTCGGCTTACCCAAACACTTCCAGGTCTCTTCTGGCAGTACGTTTACTCCCGAACCTCCATCGACGATAGTGTTAGATAATTTCATTCCCAAGATTTCCATCTCGACGACGGTTGGTTTCCTCCCGATGCTTATTGCGAGTAGCATTGGGTCTGCTGTCTCGGCTACCAGTTCTGGCGTTCGTTCTGGTGGACCCTTCTGAAGATTTTCTTCAATAACATTTGTAAGCGCTACTTTGAGATAAGGCATCGTTTGCAAGAGATCAGTTACCTTAATGGGTACGGTTGTGTGAAGTACCTGCCGTACGATATTCTTCTCCGACTCCGACTGTTGCAACGTACTGGTAGCTTTAGAATTCCTGCATTCATTCACCATTGCCTCTTCTACTTTTGTCTTGGCCTCCCGAAATCTTTCTTTCTCCGTACGAGGGTTTGGATAATTTTCCCTTTTTGATTGCGCCCTTGTAATTGCCAAGACTTCTTTGTCGGCTATCTCCAGTATATTGATACTACCTTTCTGCTTCGGACAGTCAGTGTCTTCATGATCACCCGGTCCACACCACTTGCATAGCTTTCCCTCGGTGCCTTGGCCGCTCAGACAATCCCTCGCGAAGTGACCCCATTCATTACAGTTTTGGCATTGGATCATGGGCCGTCCTTTGCTATCGTACTGAATTTTGCTTTTGGGCGTATTTCTCCAATTGTTACGGTAGCCTCCAGGGGATGCATTGTTGCTCTGTGGTTTTGGCGGTGTGGTAAGAGGAGTTGACTGTTCGCCTTGGGTGAAGAATACTTGCGAACTTCTGGTTTCTAAGTTGTATGGGCACTCCTTGATGGAGTGTCCCATAACTTGGTAGATGTCACAGAATAATTTTTTCGGGCAATTCGCCTTTGTATGACCTTCCGTCTTGCAGTCGGTACACCATAATTCATTTGCTTCTTTGGATCCTTCCCTATCGGCTTTCAGTTCTTTCATCATCCTCATCATATCCCGCCGAAGAGCTTGTACAGTTGCCGATTCATCTTCACTTTCCTCTGCACTCTCTTCGTCATCCCTCTTCTTCCCTTTCGAGGATGTCTTGTTCTCACTTTCAATGTCCATCACCCGATTGTATGCTTCGGTGTACGAGGATGGTGGTACTACTTTCATTTTTCGCCGGAGTGAGGGAATCAATCCTTCAATGAACCATCTCTTCTTTAAGCCATCTGCCGGCTGTGCCTCAAGCTTTCCTATCAAGTCTTTCAATTTCCTATTGTAGGTCCGCACGTTCTCGTGCTTTCCTTGTTTAGTATGATATATTTCTATGACAATCTCACTATCGTCCCGTAGAAGTTTGAACTCTTCCTGGAAAGCTTGCTTGAATACCCTCCATGTAGCTCTCTGTGCTTGATCCAATTCCGAGTACCAATCAATGGCACTGTCTCTGAGTGTCGCTGGAAATGCCTTTAGCCACTGGTCGGGATCATCCTGCCCGCTGGCTATCCAGATTGTCTCACATGTCTTGCAATGCCGTATGGGATCTGCAGAGCCATTCCCCATGAATTTCGGCAACTTTTGCCGCTCCGGATGAGCCATCATTCCCGACTGACCTCCTTGTGTGTTGGACCCGATTAGACTAGTGGTTTCCTTGCTACGTCCTTGTGCGTCACTTGCACTCTTGGCCACGTACGAGTCACTCCCACGTCCTCCGTTAGCGTCCTCAACACCGTGGGTCTCCTCGGGTTCCCTTCGATGCTCTCTTTGCCTTGGGGTCTTAAGCTCTAGTCTTCCACTCCTTAGTTGTTCATCGTCATCCGAGAGGGACAACTCTCGAAATCGTCTGATGCTACTACTCAAATCATCTTCATTTTCACAGGGGTTATATCTTCCTACGTGTGGAGTGCTGAAGGGGTCTCCGTCCCTTCCTTCTGTCAAACTTTGGTGCGCTCGTCCAATGGACGTGTCTATTCTTGTCAGATTTTCATATGTTCTTTTTATGCTCTGATTTATTTCAATTAAGTCCTCATCCAATTCCTTATCGACTTGCTTTAGTCTTCTTCGCCGGTTTTCTTGTTCTTGCAACCTGAGTGATCGCTGAACTTGCTCTTCTGAAGTCCCGTGCCCGTCAGGTACTCGATGCTTGTCTTTGTTCGGCCATACGGGCATTTATTAGTTGTTCAAGCAATCATTGTTGGTTGCCGGAAGTACGGCACCGGCAAGTATCGCGTTCTTCCTCTTCACGTTTGGTTCTGTCTTCACAACGTTGTACGATTTGCTGCCTTCGGCGCTCGCGATCCTCTTCTTCTCGCAAATCCTGCAGGATAATGAAATGGCGGGCCAGTAACCTGGGCATGCGATTCAGGAGGTGGTTCACCTCGTCGTTAACTTCCAACCGATCCCAGATGACTTCCTCAGTGATCTCCCGAATGTGGGATTCCCTACGCACGTGGTCATGTAACGATATTTTCCACAAATTTACGAGATCTTCTGTCAATGAGTCTTCCCGTTCCTCATTAGCATTTATAGGTTCTTCCATTGGTTGACCCATTACGCTGCCATGGCAGGTGATGCCCTAGTCCGTTCAAGCAACGGCGCCAAATGTTTGCCTACGGAATGTAATTCAAATCTTACGCACTACTGGCAAACTAGTCATGTGCAGAACATAGAATAAAACAGTAACCAGAAAGATATCATGTTTGAACACCAAAAACTTTATTCATTATCAGAAATATCATGTACAATCAAAGAGTATCAGCAGTGCTTAACAATATAACCATAACCATCGGCACATAACTCCCTTCCGACTATCCCAACAGACTACATATAACGTTTGGCGGTGGTTAGATAACCAACCGACACGACGTTTCATAACAACATTAACATTAACATTAATCCGAACATGATTACCCAAAAGTACATGACATGTATTATTCTTACTAATCTATAGCTTTATTAGCAATTGGCCGACTAACACCAAAGTAAGCTATGCTATCTACAACAGTCATGAAAAACGGAGAAGATTAGAGAAAAGAAGAAAATTTTCTAACACTGGAGAAAGTGGGCGCCCCTGGTGAAGAAGGGCGGCCATCTTTTTAGGCCACCGAATGTCAAAATTAGGGTTTATGCCTCTAGTCAAAGTTGCTTAGTTTTCTGCCAGCTCCGCGACGGATCCAACGGTGTAGTCAATGGATCGTTCAGTCAACCAGAATTCAGCGCTGAACAGGGAAGATCTGCACAGAGGTAAGAACGAGGAAAGTTGAAAATCATCAAAAATTGACTAAGTGTTAGTAAAATGGGCGCCCCTGGTGAAGAAGGGTGCCCAGCTTTTTGAGGCATCTGATCTCGCAATTAGGGTTTGTCAAAGTGCTCAGTCTCTTCAGTGTTCAATCAACTTCGACACGCCTGCCTTTGTCAGATCATCTGACTGCCCAATCTCCAACAGATTCAGATCGAAGACGAAGGTACAAAATGAAGATTTCAAACTTGATGATGAAAATTAGTAAAAATGGCTAAGTCTGGAGAAAGTGGGCGCCCCTGGTGAAGAAGGGCGCCCAAGTTTTCAGGGGGTCTATCAGACGAATTTGCAGATGAATGTCTAATATGATTTCTTCACGGTTGATCCAACTTTCAAACGAGATACTCAGCGCGCCTATCGGAGGTCGCAGTCGCCAGATCTGAAGCACCAAACAGAGGGTCTGACGAAGGTTATGAACAAAGATTCAGAAGTAAACACAAAAAAATGAAAAAATATAAACTAAGTCTGGTGGAAGTGGGCGCCCCCAGTCAAGATGGGCGCCCAAACTTATGAGGGCGTGAATTTCACTTTTCGACAAAATCTCTTCCAGAAGACCCCTCTCAATATTTCACTAGCTTCGCGATGAGCATAGTCTTCAATTGATCTGACGCCTGGAACTCCAAATTCAACGAGATCGTCTGTAGAAGAGGAGTTAATGAAGAAATTGAAAATCATAAAAAATGGCTAACACTGTGAAAGTTTGGAGCCCCTGGAGGAAATGGGCTCCCATGAATTTGAAGGTCAAAACGAAGTTTTTCGCCAGAGGTGTCTCCAGAACAATCTTCTCAAAATCAGTCAGGCTACGCGATGAATCATCCAGCTCATTCATCAGATCAATCTGGAAGCCAGAGATCAAGGTCAATCCAAGGGTCAAAATGGAAGAAAAGTTGAAAATTCCTAAAAGATGGTTAAGTCTGGAGAAGGTTGGCGCCCCTAGCCAAGAAGGGCGCCCAACTTACAATGCCTTAGTGAAATTTTCGAAGTTTTCAAAAGATTCAAAATGGCAAGGGAAAGATGAATGTCTAAATTCATTGAACAAGCTGAGTTTAGGGTTTGAAGATTAAAATAAAAGAAAGCAAATCTATTTCAAGCCCTAAATCTATTTAAGACATCTCTTCCTTTCAGTTTTCATCATTTTTGCGGGTGGCTTCCAAAGAAGAAAAGTGGAGCAGCAGATTTGAAGATTTATTTCAAGATTCAAGAGCTCAAGGTTGCTGATTTTCATAAATAATTTTCAGACCAGCAACATAAGATCTTGCTTTTTCATGCTTTTTCATCTAGAAGATCAAACTTTTGAAGGAGAAGGTCAAAGATTTTAATTTTCAGCCATCTGGGTCTCTTCTTCTCATTCTTCTGAAGATTTTTTTAAGAAATTTTCATCAAGTTGCAGCAGCTGCTTTTTATTTGCATGTCAGTGAAATCTTCAGAGTTTTCAATTTTTGATCATCCGGGTCCTCTCAAAACAGTCTTCTGAAGAAAACCCATATCACAGCTTTTTCAAAAAAATTTCAAATTCTAGGGTTGGCTGCTTTTTCAATCAGCCATCAGTATTTTTCAAATCTGATCAACTGGGTCCATTTCTAATTGTATTTTGAACAAAACCCAAGTGCCAGCTTTTTCGGTGAAAATTGAAGAAATTAGGGTTTGTTGCTTTTTCAGTGAAAATTCAAGATATTCAAAAACGGACGATCTGGGTTGTAATGCAATGAAATTTTGAGCAAAACCCATATCTCAGAAAAATTTCCAAAATTTGTCCGTTTGAGGACGAAAAATCAGCATTCTAAAAATAGAAAATTGCTCAAAGCTTGTCTGTGCATAGGCGAGTTTACAGTCATTCTTCAAGGTTTTCAATATGGAGTACACTTCCCTCGAGTTTAAGACCGAATCAACACTATGTCAAAACTACATCATCTCAGTTGAAGAACACAAGGAGGTGTGATATGAGGAAAAGGAAAGGTATCAGAAAAGAGTTGTGCAATACTCTTCTGTTGGAAATCAAGCGAAGTGTCAGAAGCATAAAGTTGCAGAGCCGCCAAGTTATCAAATTTGTGAGTCATCTTTTGGGGCAGCGATGTTTTTCAAGAACAAAACTCATAAAGCAACTGAAGAAGTGAAAGATCCTCTAGGTTTGATCACAAAAGGCGAAGAGATCTTGGAGAATCGGAATATTGCCTTAGATAGTATCAATGCACCTAACCAGGACCCAGTTTCCTGCTTTTTAGCAGATATGATTGAGATTTAAAGAGGCTTTCATCTAGAAGCTTTCATTCCGCTTTCTTTCTATTCTTGGAACGATTCTTATCCATTCTTTGAAGAAGAGAAAGAAGATAATTGTAATAGTTGGAGTTTCCCGCTTTTTCTGCTTTCTAGGGTTTTAGTTGTTATCTTCTTTCTAGATTTAGTAATAAAGCTTGCTTGCTGAGCAAGCCCTAGATTGTGAAAGCAAGGAGATTTTAGGGTTCCCTACTCCTCTGCTTGTCTATAAATAAGAGCCTTTGCTCATTAGTTTTCTTTAACCGTGCTAGTGATAACAAAACGCTGAGCCTATTGTGCCTTCTATTTGTTATTCGGAGTATTGTTCAATTGTGTTGTGATAAGCAAATTGTTGAGCCTCTTTAGCCAACAAGGAGTTAGTGTGATTACTGTTTCTATTGTGTAAGAATAAGATTGCAAGCCTCTTTAGCTGCAATTTCTTATTCCAGGCATGTTAGAAGTGAGTTTTGTTCCAAAAGTTCGAGTAATAAAATCATGAGCCTCCTTTGCCTTGATATAAAATCTTAGACTTACGTTATTTGTGTTTTACTTTTATGATCTTGATTTCAACTTACATTGAAGTGTGTAGATGTTCGTTGAGAAAGAGTTTATCGAAGTATATTGTCAGAAAATCTACCTTGTCCATTTCTAGTTTCTCTTGCTCTGCTATAACTTGAGAAGCCAGAAACGTATAGCTTAAGTTAGTCATAGTTGAAATTCTTAACTCAGAAAATCTCAGCTGCGGCGTTTGTGTTTTATAAACCTCGTGCTCTAGTTGATCAAAAAGATAGGCAACTTAGTTTTTAGTTTACTTTCTTTCGCAACATCAACAAGAGGGAGCTTCCCCTCCTAATTTGAAGAGCAGTTTTACTGTGCATAGCTGTCCGTTTCAAATACACATTCCAGAGGTGCGAATTTAAACGCCAACATGATGAAAAGAGAGCTTTTGAATGAAACACAAAGGCTATGAATGCTATCTTGTGTGGATTGTTAGAATCATAGCTTGCAAACTTGGACTCGCTGTGGACTCGACAGCCCAAAAATATGACTCGAACTTGGGACTCGGCACGAACTCGGGAAAAGACTCGGCTAGGACTCGACAAAAAAAAAAACCGTAGTTTTACAAATAAACAAGAACAAATTAATGCATTTAGAGAACATAAGAGCCTAATTTGATTATCAAACATTCATAATTCAAAGATTACACATGTCATATGATCATCAAACACTCAATAATTGAAATTTCATGATTCATAGTCATCAAATACTCATAGTTTCAATGTATAACAGCATCATAAGTTTATAAATGTTTACATATAATCATGTCAAAAAGAGGAAAACATTAACAACCACATGTAATCTACATCTTCCTCTTTCCCCTCCCAATGGTACTCAATTTTGGAGGCCTAGAACTAGAAGGTGCCCATGCTATAGTATCCAAACGAGGACTAGGAGATCGAGCAGGGGAAACATGATATTCAAATGTGTCTTCGTCGTCCTCCATGGCATCCAATCTTGCTGCTGCTTCTTCTGCTGCTGCTCTCTCTAATTCAGCAAGATCCTCATCAGTAAGGAAGACATCAGCCTCATCATTTTGTTCATCAATAGTCCATTCACCATATGGATCAATGTCATCCAAGTCGATGGACTCGTGTGAAACACCCTCCACCTTTCTAGTTCGAAGGCGAAGGTTGTATCGAACAAAAACTAAATCATTTAGGCGCTGCTGAGTCAACCTATTCCTCTTCTTTGTGTGAATGTTCTCAAATAAACTCCAATTGTTCACACCCAGAAGCACTGCATGGCTGTGACAAGACACGTATGGCTAGCTTTTGAAGATTTGGTGTGCTAGCACCATAGTTCTCCCACCATAGATCTACAAAAACATGTTTAAAAAATATAAGTATTAAGAAATAAGAATAAAGTAAACAATCTATATGTAAGAATCAAGTTTCTAATTTCATTTTTTACCTGGTTGTTGTTTTCCTCTCCTTTCAATTGCTTGCTGGGAGGAAAAGAGTCTCCCCTCTGCACCCTTGTAGACCTTGAATAGATAAAAGAAAAAGTAAATCAAATATAGAAAATTCATAGATAGTCAAGGCTCAACATTGCAAATTCATAAATAAGATGTAACAAATCTCACCTCCAACTCATCAAGCACTTTATCTCTCAGCTCACGATCAGGCACCATCCTATCAATGCATATGACAAGACCTTCCATGACGTCATCCGCCTTAAATGTGTTCGAGAAGTAGAACTTCGGATTCAAGAAGTAGGAAAAGGCATGAATCGACTGGTGGAGTTGGTGTGTCCATCTCCGATCAATGATGCGCCATATGATTTCATATTTCCTTTTGTTGTCGCCATAGAAACGTGATATGGGCTCTTTGGCCCTATCCATGGCCTCATAGATGAAACCCATTAGCATGCCATCTCCATCCACCATACGAAGAACCCTCACCAAAGGTTCGATCACCTAAAAAAATGAAAACAAATGTTAAATCATAACAAAATTAACCCCTCAAAAAATAAAAACACAAATAGATTATCATGTATAATTTTTTTTTGTGTGATTGCTACTTACCCCCATCAACTCCTCTCCATTTTTGATGAATGTCTCATCAAAAACTATGGCAACAATCCTCTCCCCTTCAGGTCTACTGGAAAATGAGGACTCCTTCCAAGCATCGGACACGAACATTTGCTTGAGATGATCAATGGCACCAAGAATGCTTTACAATGTGATGAAGTGGCTAGCAAATCGTGTCACTCCAGGTCGCACAAGGTCCTTGCCATTTGTAAATTTCCTCATCAAAGAAAGCACCCAAGTATGGTTGTAGATAAATTTTGTAACACTTTTTGCATCTTCAACCACTCTTTTGACCCATGAAACCTTCCCAATGCCCTCTAGCAATAGGTCTAAGCAATGTGCAGCACACGGAGACCATGCAATTGTGGGATACCTCTCCATAAGTAGTCTACCTGCAGCTACATATGCAGCTGCGTTGTCCGTGATGATTTGGACAACATTATCAACTCCAACCTCCTGGACCACCCCATCTAATAGATTGCATAAAGTCTCAGCATTTTTAACTTCATGGGAGGCATCTATTGATTTTAGAAACACCAATCCACCATTAGAGGCCACTAAAAAGTTAAGGAGAGTTCTATTTCGTCCATCTGTCCACCCATCAGATAAAATGCTGCAACCTTTTCTTCGCCAAAATTTCTTTTGCTCATCAACCACAAGCCGTGTATTCTTTACGGCTTCCTCTAGCAATGGCCCACTCAAATCTCTAGATGATGGGGTTTTAAACCCCTTTCCTGCAACTGTAAGGGCGTTCACCAAACCTTCCCAATATGGGCTGTTTGCAACATTGAAAGGTAGATTATTGTAGTACCAAAAGTTTGCAGCAGCCATCCTAGCTTCTTGATGCTTTTCGTTATTCCAACCGGTACCTTCAAGTGAAGGTTGTGCTCCTGGAACATTACGTGGAATAAAATAATTTGGTCCTGATGAAGGACCCTGACTAGCACTAGCAGTAGAAAAGGAACCATCAGGACTCTCACCAAAAGATGAATGTGGAGCACGAAAGCTTGGACTTGCAGCAGTAGCACCATGGGGCATATAGGGTGTAGATTGGGATTGGGATCCACCCATCGCTGCTGCTAGGGCATCCTTTGTTTTTTGTCTTTCCTCTTTTTTAAGCTCATATTTAGCAAGAAGGGCCTTCATCTCTCTAATAATCTTAGGAGTAGTATTCTTGCATCCCTCCACATTTTGCCCAGGTATTCTAGCAAGGTGGTATTTTAATCTGTTTATTCCTCCTGTCATCCATTTCTGGCATTCATTACATGTCAATTCACCTATTTTATTTCCTGGAATTCCATACTTCCATGCAGGGTCTTTTTTTAGTCCGTTGGGATTTGAAGACGACATTGCTGTTTCAAGTTCAACATGGAAAAAAAAAATCAGCTAGGGTTTGCTAAAAAATCAACAAATAAATGTGATTCAAAGATTCAAACATTTGCAAAAGAAAAAGAATGCAAAACCAAGCTAGAAACAATAAGAATTAGGCTATTAAGGAAAATAGAAAAAAATTTGGCAGCATTTCCCCTTATTTTTCTTGATTTTTTTGATTTTGACTGCAAGAAATTGAAGAAAACAAACAAAAAGAATTGTTTGATCACTTACCTGGCTCTATTTTGATCTTTTTAGTTCGTTCTCCTTGCTTCAATCAACCCCAAATCAATTTGCAGACCTGTTTTTCACAATTGAGAGTCTAAAAATGAAAAATAAAATAAAAAGAAACATGGGTTTTAACCCATTTTAAGACTCAGCCGCGCAAGAGAGTCTTGTGTCGGGACTCCTGAGTCCTGAGCTCGGACTCGGGAGTCTTGACCCAGGACTCTCCTGGACTCGACTCCCGAGTCCGTGGCGAGTCGACTCGGCCAGGGTCGGGACTCCCGAGTCCGCGGCAAGTCCGCAGAGTCTGCAAACTATGGTCATAATCATAATTTGTGAAAGTCATGCACTGTGATAGTGCTCAAGTAATGTGGGATAAGCTCAATAATGCATATGAAGGAGATGGAAAAGTAAAAAAGGCCAAGCTTCAGACTCACTGGATGCAATTTGAGAGTTTGAAAATGAATGAGGAAGAGAATGTGGCTGCTTATTTTTTGAGGGTAGATGAAGTTGTGAACTCTCATAATGGTCTTGGTGAAAAGGTTGAAGATAGCATTGTCATTCAGAAGATGTTAAGGTCTTTATTTTTAAGATTAGATGCAAAAATTTCTGGTATAGAAGAAATAGCAGACATTGACAAAATGTCTATTGATAAGCTTCATGGCATATTGACAGCTTATGAAATGAGAACTATTATTGAATCTTCATCTAAGAAAGAGACAACTTTCAAAGCATCTAAGAAAGGCAAACAAAAAGAACAAGTATCAAGTGATAGTTTGGATGATGATTCTGATTCAAAAGAAGCATTTTTCATGCGAAAGATGAAGAAGGGTTCTGGTAAATACAAAGGCAAGTTGCCTTTTAAATGCTTCAACTGTGGTAAGATAGGACACCATGCAACAAAATGCCCTTATGAGAAGAACAAGGACAACGATTGTGAGAAGAAATCAAAACATTCCAAGGAGTTTCAAGGTAAGAAGCATAAGCATAAGAAATCCGCTAAAAGTCTTTATTCAAATGATCATAATAGTTCATCAAAAGTTAGCGATACGTCTTCAGTAGAAGAAATTTTGTTTATGGATGAAAAAGTAAACTCACCTAAGAATGAAGATGAAGATATAGATGATGAAAAATATGATGAAGAAGCTAAAGTTGATCTTGAAGTAGAACTAATTAGTGCTTTAAGTGAAATTAAGAAATATAGAAGGAAAAATCAAAACTTGAAGTAGCTATTACAAGAAGAACGTGATGCAAAAATTGTTACATCCCCTCTACCTTGAACATGAATATGGCAATGAAATTATGGTTGTTATGTTAGTTATGATTAATTGCTTTTCATGAGAATGTGAAATTGGAAAAAGAATTTTAATTTCTATGTTGAAATTGCAAATATGAATGATTTTCTACCTATGCGTAAATGAATGTGTTCATGTGTTTATATTTAAATATATATAAGACAAGAGTGGTCTAACCCTAATTCTTTTTGTCAAGTGGTTGTAGGATAGCCAACACCTTAAGGGAGAGGGGAATATCATCAAGGAGAGGCGTTGTTAACGAAGGATCTAATTCATCATCAAGCCTTGAGTCGGTGTAAGACTGTTATATCGAAGTCGTGACCTTGGCTATAAATCATTTAATTTAATTATAAGAAAAATAAGTCAATTAAGAAATGCATATCATCGATCTTCTCCTAATGTATAGTGTATTATAAAATGAAATTGAATAATTATTTAAAAGCTAAGTAATATCTTTCTTTTAGTTGAAAATTTGTGGGGAGGCAAGATCAGTTACGTTAAGAAGGTAACCTCCGCCACCTTGGTACCTCTCTCTTGATCGAAACGTACTTGGGAAGGCATGTAGACTCCTTTGAGTTGGATTGTATTTGTCTTGGCTTTATTTATTGAATATCCTCCTCTTTCGTAGTTTACTTTCCCGTCCTTTCAGCATTCGCATATGGCTTTCTTTTTGTTCGACATTTATTGTTAGCTCAGGCATTTTGGTTTGTCTTGCTTCATTTTCGAATTTTCCTCTGTTGTAGCTTAAACATCCTCTCAATCTTCTAGCTTGGAATCTACATCTTGAATTGCATTCGTTGGATTGCTTTTCTTTTCCATTCTCCTTCTCTCCTCCTTTTCCGTTGGCGTCCATATTAGGGGCTATCTTGGATATCATATTGTCGAGCTTACGTGAGAGAGCCTGGACATTTTATTCCAGGTCTCCATTTCTGGTGGTGATTTCTTGTATCTTAGTAAGCCGTCTCAAGACTTTCTCTAGTTCGAAAGACTTCCGTGGCATCGTAGTTTTGCCAGATCCTTGAAGAGAAGAATTGGGGTCTCCTTCGAGTTATAGAATACCATATTCAGGCATGTAAAAGAGTCCTTATGTTGTTAAGTCTTTTCATTGATGAATCCACTTTCATTCTAAAAAATTTTTGTATAGAAAAGAAATTACATTGTTCTTCCTCATTTTTCTGAAAGTATAATGAAATCGGGCCTTATACTATCTATCAGGGGTTTGACTGATAGAAGACTCTTCTTAATGTGAACCTGAGTAGTTTTTTTTTTTTTTTTAAATCTCGCAATCACAATTTCTTTGTTATTATTAATATATCTGAATCAGAATATAGACTGAATTATTTGCAAACCTCTCTGTGAATTATTCTGCCTGATCATACCGAATCGTCTCTTTCTCTTTTCTCTAATTCCTGAGTTGGTCTAGTGCTTATTCTTTTAACCAATCAGGAATAGTAGGCTGCTTAATGCCTTCTTCCTGAGTATTTCCTTCACATGGGATATCTTGGACTCCTCTAAGAGCGGAAATCACTCCCTCTTGAAATTCTTCGCCCAGAATATCCATTTCATTTTTGGACTCCAGTATCTCTATGCTTGTGGGAGATGGAGGCTCATCACCCTCCGGCTGGATTGGTTCAATATTCTTCTCATGAATTGGAGAAGGAATTCTAATTTCAGCCAAGGAATCATCATCAATGGTTAATATCTTGTTCACATTCTTGAACATGGCAGAATGAGATGGCCCTGATCTCTGTTTCTTTTGTACAGGTTCTTCATTTACAACCCACTTCCCTTTCGATCTTATGGAGTCATCAATTGCCTCCTTCCTTTTCCTGGTGCTTTCTATCAGCTCATCGCTTTGGGATGCACCTGCATTTGAAGAATAGGATTCCACTTCACCCATTAAGTTATAAGTTAGAGTCACATTTCTTCGCCGTAGCTCTTGGACTTGCTGATCCACCCACCACTATGAATATTTGACAACTGGCCTGATCAAGGTGGTTAAATCTGCGAGCTTTGGTTCCGACCATTTCACATGAGGAAGAGGCCGATTCTCATCAAAGCCTGGCTGAATATACTCTCCGTCGTCCTCAAGTTGATTAGGCACATGGAAAAGCTTAGTGGTTCTGATCAAGTCCATTGGCAATCTGGACCATAGTCTTTTCCTGACGTCATATTCATCTGCGGCATTTGCCTAGAAATCCTCCAGGTCTACCTTATGTTTGTACTTCCTTCCATTCACGGTCCCAATGTGATGGTGAGGGTCGAAATTAGCTTTGGACCAGTAAGATGTGAATGGGTACCATTGCATCTCCAACCTGGCACTTTCGGCTACCTGTGCCGATGGACAAGACTCCAGCGTATTCCCAATGAAGAATGGAAAGGTAATGGCTGCCTTCTGCTTTGATCTCTGCAGGCCTTGGTATGTTTCCAGTTGCTTGAGGACTTCGAGCAAGATCATTCTATTAGTAGGATAGATCGGAAGTCGGTAAGGACTTCTGGTGAATCCTTGAACTCTTATGTAGGTGAACTTTGGAAACTAGATAAACCAGGTTCCGTACTTGTTGATCAGGCTCTTGGCCTCGTGAGTAAGCCTTTGATGTGTTCCTCTATGCAAAATCCTAGTGATGTACATCAGGAAGGCATCATTTTCCCTTTTGAAGTGGGTCTTCTCGCAGAGCTGCAACTGTGGATAACAATCATAAGATTTGAATTCATTTTCACCATTGCCTACCATGCCTCTGCAGATCAGTCCTATGTATCTGTAAGTTTTGGCCAATAGGTAGACAATATAGGAACTCATGTAGAAATACTTTGTCCTTTCCAAATTTATTAACTGTTCATGGAGATTGTCACTGATCATCCGCGACCAATTGAACATCTTGATGCCCGAGGTGATCTCATCAATAAAGTAATACATCCATGTCTCAAATGGCGTGCCTTGAGGATTGCCCATTACTCTGTTTAATAGCAAGATGATATCTCTGTAATCCTCCTTGAAGTCAGTCCGAAGCAATTTCTTCGACATTTTCTTAATGGAAGGCCTTGGCTTCTCGAACCACACCTTGTTGATATTCGTAGCACAAAGCTCTGGCTGGTCTTCATACAGTCTTCTGGCATCTTCTTTGGTTTTGTATGAAGTCCGGTTATAATTTGGTATGCCAAACGCTTCTTGAATGGCTAACTCTCTGAGATGTGCCAATATTCTCCCATCGGGTGCAATGATCTGTCTCTCTTGTGCATTGTAGTGTATGGCGCATTCTACCATCAATTCAGCACACTCTACAGCCGCTGGAAATTCAGCTGCTTGAACAATTCCATTTTGCATCATCCGGCGAGCAATAGATGTTGGCAAGAATCCATCTTGCCCGTACATTCTTTTCTTGAAATCTTAAAAATCTGCATGTCCAAGGTTGGTGTCTGTGATGTTCTTCCACTTGGAGTTGATTTTTGATTCTGGCTGTAGTCCTTTGCTGGGGAACTTCATTTGGGCTTTTCTCAAAGGTTCTCCTCTAGTGGTCGTCAACCTGCAAGAAACACGAAGAAAATATATCAATTTTAAGATTTCAATTCTGATTTTCGTGGACCTTTCTCTCAAAATTTTCACTTTCAGCCTGTTGAAAGGTTAAATTCTGTGAAAAATCAGACTGAAAATGAAAGAATTTGGCTAAGTATTTAGCAAGTTTCGCCAAAATAGACAGAAGAAGGATAAAGAATTCGTCAAACTCAGATGTTGAACCTTTGAAATTATACACTTTAACGGTAATTCTGCCTTAAATTCTGTCTTTAGCTCAGACGAAGCACGCCTAACCTTCAGAAATTTGATCCTTCAACTCAGAAATTTACTTCATTCTCTGCTCTCTTCTTCAATAATTTACTTTATCTCAAAAAAAAAAATTATCTTTCACAACTTTGAGAGAGTTAAAATCTTTTCACCATCGAACTTGGAAGAGAATGATTTGAAAGTGACAAGTTAAACTCCTTATAAAGTTTGAAGAATTCGATTATTTTAGCAAATTCATGTTTTTTCTCTTAGGTTCATCGAACTTTGACTTGCTTTCTTTTTATCCACCATGGCAAATTAATCTTTATGGCGCCATCCTTAGCCAAATTATCCTAGATTTTCTTGAGCGAGTTGGCAAGAATCTCTTTAGATTTTCTTGAAATTTTCTAAGAGTTGGATACTTAAAATTTCCTTGGAAAAATATAAAAAAATATTCTAAGTGTTTAAATTTTATTTTTCCAACTTTCCAACCCTTTCAAGTCTTTTAATTATGGCAAAATTTTGATTTATCCATGACCATCCTCATGCCATTTTCTCTCCCCCCCTTTAGTTGAGCGGTCTTTACCTTGGTCTTGTCATCCATCTTCTAAGCTAAGGCGGACTTGACTTGTGTCTTGCCATTTCTTGGCGGACTTGGCTTCATACTTGACATCCTCATCTTTCCTTGGATAGGGCGGACTTGGCAGTTGCTTGGACATATTCCTTTTAGCCTTGGAAAACTTCACGGTTGGTTGGTCATGTTGGGAAAATTTGCTCATAGCCTAGGGAATTTCCTTGATACTCAACCAAATTTTGAAATTTTACTCTTCATGGTATCAATACTTAGCCAATTCTCTTTGTTTTCCTTCCCTAGGTGTCAATAGTTAGCCAATTTTTTGAGTTTTTCTTCCGTAGGTGTCAACACTTAGCCAATTTTTGAGTTTTTCTTCCTTCCTCCTGGCTAGGCGGACTTTACCTTTGTCTTGCCATATTCTCTTCAAGCATGGGCAGACTTCATGACCTCTTGGACGAGGATGGGCAGACTTCTCTTCATGCTTGCCATATTCTCCTTTAGCTTGGGTGGACTTCACTAACACTTAGACATTTTCTTTCCTAACCAAGGGCGGACTTTGCTTGTGCTTGGACAACTGCATGGCGGACTTCTTGTTGGTCTTGCCATCCTTTCTTTTGGCTTGGGCGGACCTCACTTGATCCTTGCCACTTCTTGGCGGACTTTGCCTTGTGTCTAGCCATTTTCTCTTCAAGCATGGGCGGACTTCATGACTTCTTTGCCATCCATTCTTCATGTCTAGGCGAACTTGGTGATGCTTATGCCATGAATTTCTTGCTATCATCTGGAACAAAACCCTCGTTTTTCTCTTTTGCTTTTTGCTCTTGGAGGTGCAAAATTTTGATTTTTAAGATGAAAACATTGACACCATGACTTGTGGGACCCAAACCCTGGCACTTTCTAAAAATAGAAATTACTAAAAATAGAAAAAAAAGCAAAAAGCAAAATTTCTAAAAATAGTAAATCCTGGATTGGTCCAAAAGTGCCAAAAATAAAAAAAGCAAAAAGCAAAAAAGCAGAATCCCTAAAAAATAGGAAGTGTCAGAATTGACTCAAAGCAATGGCGTTCTTTGTCCTCCGGACTTTCTGGGCACTTTGACGACATCTAGGCACTGTTTTGGGCTTGAATTCTCTAGTTGTCTCCGATGATTTTTCAAAATTCTAACTCCAAACTCTCAAAACAATGAACTTATGAATTATAATGCGAAGGCAAAACCCTCATAAAACAAACTATTGGGGGTCCCCATTTGCAATGGGGCGATGTGTGAAATAGGCCACAACATCTAGCGACTCCACATGGAGAATGTTCCTGAACATTCCAAAGATAGTATCCACTTCAAACCCAAAATCTTAGATTAATCCTAACTAACTTACCCCTTGGCTAAGAAGAGTACTCAAAAAGGAAGAGGAATCCTAAACTGTATCAAGACCATTTATCCTCCAGTTACGAGTGTGTGCAAATGCGTTTATTTCCGTCTCATAAGAACAATATGACTTCTTTGGTTCCATCATGGCTGTTTGTGTAGCTTGTCTTAACTCCAAAAGCATCCTTGGATAGAGCCTCGCTGCTAGTGAGCGTCCATAGCCCTGGCGAGGTTATCTCTATAAGCTCACGGAGATTGCTCTACTTCCGGCGATTTATTATTTCGTTTTTTTGTTTGATTCTTTTGTACACTTGTAGAGATGTCCGCACACCCAAAGCCAAGTGTTTTGTTCTTTCATTTCTTTTCTTTTTCATTCATTTTGATATTCATTTCTTTTCACATATTTCCACACATTGGCTTGTAAGCAATGAAGCTCACATGGGTTTGAGCCTTATAGTGGCGCTGAAGCAAGACTTTTGATTATTATTTTTTTGTTGTTTAGCCATGACTTCGCCTAGGAAATCATAATGACTTAGAGAATTCATTAAGTGTGAGAGATATAATAACTGCAAGACTTAGTGTCAAGATACAATAGATGATTCCCTTTCTAGTCAAGTACTAACCTTAACCTTAAGATACTTTAGAAACAATTAATCTAGGATTCAAAGATTCTCCACAAATATTTATCCAAGGAATATTTTCAACATAACTTAGGAGGGTTGATCTAGAGTGTGTGCGTAAGCAACACCACCCTTCTCACAAATGGGAAGCCCTCTTTATTCAAAACTAATCTAAGCAACCTAAACCCAAGGAAAAAATGAAAGCAAACCAAACTAAACCTAAAGCGAAAGCAAACTAATCTAAGAAAGCCAAGACAACTAAACTAACAAAACAAAAGCAACTAAACTAAAGAAGACAAACCAAGACTCAAAAAGCAGCTACTCTAACTATGTATAGATAAGTCCCATCAAGGAACTCAGGGTTGAAAGTAATGCTTCAGAAACAGCTTGTTAACGGGCAATGGGATATCTTCTCCTGTCAAAGTCTTCAACTTGAATGCGTTCTCTCCCAATATGTCGGCAATCTGATATGGTCCTTTCCATAGGTTGTCAAATTTATCATGGTCCCCTCTCCGTTCGTGAGCTTTATCCCAATAAAGGACTAGATCGGAGATCTTGAAGGACTTTGTTGTTGCACCTCTGTCAAACCATCGTTTAACAACCCCTTGATGTTTTGCAAAATTCTCAAGAGCTTGATCACTTTGTTCTTCCAGTAATAGGAGCTATGAAAGGCGAATCTGAACTCTGTCTTCTGGGTCTAAGTACTCTTGCATGAATTTCAGTGTTGGAATTCTCAATTGAATGGGAAAGACAAGATCTTGCCCATAAACTAAGTGATACGGGGAGGTTCCTAATGACTTCTTGGCTCTTGTTTTGTCTGCCCATAGAGCAAACGTGAGTTGAGAATGCTAGTCTCTTGGATTCTTTTCTAGTAACTTCTTGATCACATTAAGCAAATTCTTGTTCGTGGACTCTGCCAACCCATTACCCTGGGGGTAATAGTTTGAGGAAAACTTCAAAATGATCCCGTAATCGAATGCCCAGTTGGAAAACCTCAAGGAAGTGAAAGCAAAACCATTATTACAGACTAAAGCGTTGGGACAATTGAATCTAGTGATAATGTGCTCGTCCAAAAATTTGATCACCGCATCTGTCGTGCAATTCGTCAATGCTTGGGTTTCAGACCATTTGGTGCAGTAGTCAGTTGCAGTCAAAATATACCTATGCTGTGCTGAGGACGGTGGATTTATCATGCCGATGAAATCAAGTCCCCACATTGTGAACGACTTCACTTCTGTGATTGGTTGTAGTGGCATAGCAGGATTCTTTTCACGGGTTGCAGTAATTTGGCAGGTGTGGCAGGTTTTGACGGTGCCCATATGCATCTTTGAAAACAGTGGGCCAATAATATCCTGCTCTTAGAATTTGATAGGTTGTAGCCTGACTTCCTCCGTGGCCTATTCCGAATTTAGAGTGAAAATGTTCCATGACTCTTTTAGCTTCGTCATTTCCTACACACCTCAGATAGATTCCTTTGTGATTCTTTCTGTATAACATTGATCCTTGAAGCATATAACGTTGGCACTTAAGCCTGAAGGCTCGCTTCTGTGTTGGGTTCATTTGTGTAGGATACTTGTGATTTATCAAATATGCGCTGATGCCATAATACCACTCCTCTGGGGAGGTGTTGGTCAATACGTATGTTTGTTGCACCAGGCCGGGCCCTTCAATGGCCATAGTCTGTGTTAAAGCTTGCCCACAAACTAGCTTCATTGGCTGTAATTCAATATCATACTCTTGGATAGTGGCGACCCACTTTCCTCTTCTCTCTCCTGGCTCATTCTGCATCAAGAGTGTTTTAATAGCCACATCGGGTATGATGGCAAAAACTTTACTCCTCAAGATATAGTGTCTAAATTTTTTGATGGTTGTCACCAATGCATAGGCCTGCTTTTCAATGCTAGGGTACCTCAATTCTGCATCCCTAAGAGGTGAGCTCATGAAAGCTATGGGATGCTCGTCCTTCTCTTCTGTTCATTGAGTGAGCATTGTGGCACAAGAATGCTCTGATGCAAAGGAATATAGGTAGAAAGGCTTTGTGTAGTCTGGACTGACCAGGACAGGAGCGTTAGCTATGGCTTGCTTGATTTCTTCAAAGGCTCTCTTTGTTGATGGTGTCCACTCCATCTTGGCATCCTTTTTCAACATCTCATTTAAAGGTTTTACTATCTCAACAAAGCCAGTGATGAATTTTTTGACAAAATTGATCTTCCCAAAGAAAGATCTCAATTCCTTTTGGCTAGCAGGCAAATTGATTCTTGAGATTGCCTCTACGCACTCAAGATCAATTAATATTCCCTTCTCAGTGATTAGGTGTCCCAATAATTTGCCTTTGGTGACCTCGAATATGCATTTCTTTGGATTTAAGGAAATCCCATACCTTTGACATCTTTGAAATACCTTCCTCAAATCTTCTATGTGGTCTTCTCTCCTCTTTGAAAACATTGTCAGATCATCCATATAGATGATTATACATTTTCCAACTAAGTCCCTGAAGGCAATGTCCATGGCCCTCTGAAATGTGGCTCCTGAGTTAATTAACCCAAAGGGCATTCTTTTGTAGGCAAAGGTTCCCCATTTGGTCGTGAATGTCGTTTTTCAGTCTATCTTCATATTCCACAAGTACCTGATTGTACCCAGAATATTTGTCCAAAAAGGACATCATTTGTGACCCATTGACAATTTGTAAAATCTCATCGAGTGATGGTAAAGGATAATTGTCCTTTTCAGAGGCTCTATTTAAGTTTCTAAAATCAACACATAGCCTTATTTCTCCGTTTTTCTTTCGGACTGGGACAAGGTTGGCGACCCACATTGAGTGGCGCATTGGGAATATGATTCCTACTGATAATAATTTCTTGACTTTTTGATAAATGAGAGGTTCCAACAGTGGGTTAACGGGCCTCTGACGCTGTCTGAATGGCTTACTTCCTGGCTTGAGAGGAATCGTATACGTGATGATAGAAGTGTCATAAGTTTTTAAATCTTCATAGCTCTAGGCTATGACATCAGCAAACTCCTTCATGCTCTGAATTATTCCAGCCTTTTCTTCGGGTGTGTAGGCTTTACCTATGTATACATTTTTAACGTCACCTTCGGTTCCAATATTCACCTTTTCGAATTGGTCACCTTCAATCCTTTGTCTCTTTGCTTCATTGATTTGATCCTGATCAAATATCCTTTCCAATTGCATCATCCCTCTTGGAATGACATTTGTTTTTAAATTCATGATGCAATCAACATCAAATTCGGCTTCTCCTGCTATCTTGTCTTCATCAATAATCTGTGTTGCAAAAACATTTGAACTTTTTAGGAACTCAAGAATATGGTTGTCATCCTCAAAAACTTGGAAATTAGTGACATTATCAGGGATTGATGGTATCAATGATAGCTCCACTGTGAACTGACTCATGCCATCCATGGTGAGTGGCCCTAATGAAATGGCTGCTTGTGCCAAGGAATTTGCGACTTGATTGTTTGATCGGCTCACAGATTGAATATTGAAAGCATCGAAGCTCTCAATGAGGTCCCACACTCTATTGCAATAACAAGCTAATCTCTTATCATGACAAATGTACTGTTTTCTTACCTGTTTCACTACTACCTCTAAATCTCCAAAAGCATGTAATATTCTTGCTCCTTTCCTTAGGGATAACAGTAGTCCTTGAACCAATGATTCATATTCTGCAACATTATTCGTGCAGGGGAATTGCAGTCTGTGAGCTACAAGGTATGCTTCTCCAATCGGACTAATTAATTCGAAACCAGCTTTGGCTCCTTTCTTTGTCCAGGATCCATCAAACCTTAGGGTCCAAACTTGTTCCTGTTGTGGGGGAAGCGGAGTTTGTGGATCCATGTTTTCTTCTTGTCTCATTATTGAGGTAGAGCCATCAATATGATTGACCTCTTTGTTGTTTGAAAGGCTCAATACCTGTGGAATTCTTTTCTGTACTTCTATGGCCTTATGACACATCTTACATATAAATTTAGAATGAGCTACATTGTGGATTCGACACCAGTTTGGCAGCAATAGATCTTGAATGTGGACATTTTTGCGCAATTCTGCCTTTAATCAAACACTTTTCAAGACAAAGTTTCTGAAATTTTCAAACATTCCTTCATTATCATCTTGGGAGCTTTGGCATTTTTTGATTGTCTCTGTAGAATCAACCATCCCGTTGATTTCCTGAGTTGATCCATGCAACATTAGGACTTCATTCATTCTAGGCCTGTAAGAGCCTAAGTTTGTCTCGAGAAACAATATTTTGTTGTTTTCTCCGTATTCAGTAATCATTAGCTTGAGCCTCGGTGTACTGCCAACTCTTATTTGGTTTGGGATCCCTTTCCACGGCAGCCATATGTGAGAAAAGTCTA
The DNA here is from genome assembly GCA_007258455.2 of Sequoia sempervirens. Taxonomy (NCBI): domain Eukaryota; kingdom Viridiplantae; phylum Streptophyta; class Pinopsida; order Cupressales; family Cupressaceae; genus Sequoia; species Sequoia sempervirens. The sequence continues at coordinate 657,167,424 of VDFB02270651.1, forward strand.
TAGAAATATATCCATTTAGCATCCTTGACCAATCTCTACTTAAAAGCATGTCATATCCATCAGGGATATCGACTATTGAAATGTCGATACAACATTGCACTCTCGGGTCTGCTGCTAGTTGCATGTGAATATTGTTTAATTCTCCCATAATAGGGACTTATGTTTTGTCTAACTGAGTGACTTTCTTATTGTTTCTCGTAGGCACAAGTTCTAACCTCTGGCCAATAGCTAATGGCATCACGTTGCTTGAAGCACCGGAATCCACTAGGCAATTGTGTAACATTTTGCTAAATATTCTAACTGACAACAAAAATGGGGCAGGTTCGTCTTTTCCCTGGTAAAAGACTACCAGGTTTTTTCTTTGATTGCTGATATCTCAATTCTTTTCTTTCTGTACTCCTAGGACAAGTTCTTTCTTCTGTGGAGTTTGTGGTAGCTCATTTGTCAAAATTTCTTCTTGGAAAATGTTTGTGTCCATGAGAACTTCTGGTGTCATGTCTCCTTGATTTGAACTTTTAGATAATGTTTGGACTATTCCCACAAAATTAGGAGGTTGTTGTGGAGTATCAGATGCGTTGCCTAACGCTTCTGGCTCATCTTGAACGACATTTGTATTTGCTTGAGCATTGGATACTCCTCTGTCTGGCATGTTCTGTGAGGTGTTCCTTGGGACTACAACTTCAGTCAAATTGCTCAGAAGTGTTTCTCGAATCTCAGGGATTCTCATCAGCTCGATCAAAGTTAAGCTGACCTTTATCTTTTTAAACTCTTCTAGCACATATGAACTTAACCTTTTCAATTCTTTTCTAGGATGATCTTTTGTTTGAACTTGAGCTTGCTCCACTTGAGGGTTGGCTTGTCACCTCTGTTCCACTTGTGGTACAGTAGCTTGTCTCGCCTCGTTTGTTTGGACATTCTGCTGGCAGTATTCAAGCGAATCTCTGGGAAGAGATGACACATTGGTAGCATTTGGATTTGGTGGAGTTTGAAAATTATTTGGAGGAATGGACGTAGTCAAGGGTTCATTATAGCGAGCATTCCTCTGATACACTTTGAGCGGGTTTCCAAATGTTTGTTGGAGCGCTTCTCTGGGTCCTTCCACCAATACACTGTTATACAATGGAGGGAAACTATAACCATTAATTGTAGTTGATTGGTTTGATGGGTCTTGAGTTTCTGGTCTAGCTTGATATTGTGGCGCCTCCACTGGGCCATTTGCAGATGCAGGTGGGAATCTTTGATTAGGATGGTATGGTGGGTATTCTTGGGGTGAAAACTTGAAATTTTCAATGACAAGGGCCTGATCATATCTTGGTGCGAGGACTATTTCATATTCTGTCACTGGAGGATCTTCTGCTTCGTCATTCCTCTTCTTATTCCTGAAAATATCTTGTGCTACTTGAAATTCGTGGCAATGCAACTCAGAATGTTGATCCGTGTTGTGCAATCTACACCATCCTGATAATGCTACTTCAGCTAGGAACACCTTGTCTGCGGGATGATTGTCAGCAGTAGGTTGATTATCTAACGGAGACGACATAGTACCGTTGTTAGGTCCAGTGTTCCATGTCTTCTTTTGGAAGCCTGTATTGTTATTTTGGAAACCTTGATTATTCCCTTGATAATTTTGATTGTCCCTTTGGAAATTTTGATTGTCTCTTTGGTAATTTTGACTATCTCTTTGGTATTCAGAGGAACCTTGTCCTTGGTAATTCCCGTGATGTGACAAATAGTTTCTTTGCATACTTTGTATTTGATTATTTTGACCTCTTAAATATGTAACTTTAGTTGACAGCTTCTTGACTTGGTCGATCAATTCCTTGATTTCATCCTTTTCTTCTTTAGTCAGGACTGAGGTCGTTGCATTTTGAAGATATATTGGCTCTGTTGGTGGCGCTTGGGATATAGGTGCTCTTGGGTGAAGAACCAATTGATTACTTGCAGTAGGAACTGGGTTCATCATAGGTGTCTGCTGAGCCAATGCCCGATTGATATCTTGGATTTGATTTTGGGCAGCAGAATTTCCTAAATTATTGAGCGGGCCTGTAGCAATACCTATTCCTAGATCATTGCTGGCTGTAATTGTTGCAACATATGCTCCCTTTAAGTTGGCTGGGGCCGGATTCTTTGACTTTACTAACATAGAGGTGAGACGATCTAGGGCTGCGTAATAAACTGGCAGTGCCGCAACATTGTCCAAGTTGTAAGGATCTTGTAACCTTGTGTATGCCTTGTGGAATCTGTTGTTGAACGTGCTAATTGGTTCGTGCTCCTGCCTCTTTATTTCCACAAATTGCTTATACAAATCTGTTGGGGAAATTGGTGCTCTGAATTTTTCTAAGAAGGCTTCCTTCATTTGTTGCCAATTGCAGATAGAGTTGGCTGGCAAATGGATGTACCAATAATAGGCCCATTGTGACGAAAAGGTGGAACACTATGAACACCCTGCTTCACATGGCAGCCTATGCTCTCAATCCCAAATGGTATGCAGCAAGACTTGGGAGAGTGCCTCCATCTCATGATGATGATGTGAAAGAAGGCTTCATGAAGGCCCTTAGGAAAATGTATACTGAAGAGGAATCCACTTTACTTCGCACACAGTGGCTTGCATTTGTCAATCTTCCTGGTCCAACCTTCAACAAACTAGAGGCGAGGTCGGATAGAGCTACATTAGCTCAATCCGACCCTATTGGATGGTGGACATGGCATGGCAAGGATGCATTGGAGTTGAGGGTACTTGCCATTCCTCTTCTTTCACATGTTGCCAGTTCCTCTGTTGCAAAGAGGAATTGGTCCACATATAGCTTCATCCAATCAGTTAAGAGGAACAACCTTACCTCTAGACGATCAAAGAAGTTGGTGGTTGTACACAGTGCTTTGCAGCTATATGATCGACATATTCCTCAGTATTGTTAGACTCTAGCCTTACGTTTGGATGTTGATCCTGTTGATGTGATTTTATTGACCGCACCAATCAGCAGAACAAAGTATCCGAAGGCTACTCCATTCTCTCTTGATTAAAGAATTCCATACGCTAAGATTGCTAGAAAGTTCGTATGTTCAACTCCAAGGTTCCGAAAATGCTATGGAATACCCTTAGTCGGTTCGTTGTGATTTGCTGTTTACACGAGGGAACTTACACAATTGTTCAGAATATTTGCAGCTGACAGCAGGTTAACGATTGGAAGGGAATTTTCGTGCGTTGCGAATGATTTAGTGATGAGGTATGAATTTTCCTAAAACTAACTGGGAATGTACTGATTTTAAATGGATGCAGGGTTTGGAAGATTCATGTCCTAGTCTAAGTGCAAGATGTGTGGAGCTTGACTTCAGCAGACTTCAACCGGATTTTGCCTTGCCTCGCGTTGGACAACTTCAACAAAATCGGTGCAATCTTCAAGGGAGCAGCGAAAGGTGTTCATATTACAACTCAACATGCAAGTACCATCAGGAGGACGCATACAAACACGCGAATCACAATGGAAGTTAAGTTTCAAAAAGGATTCCAGTTGATCACACAAGGAAAGCTTGCCATCAACAAGCTTACTAGTGGTATGGATTAAGCGAAGCTGCTTCAATCAAACATCACAAATCCACGACTAACTACTTGCATGAAAATGAAAATCACTCTAATTTAAGTCTTACTTGAAGTAAAAGGACGAAGAAATCTTGCTAACTGCTCATAACAAAAGACAAATTCATCATCAATGAAACTCTTTTTATTATGATAGTTTTTCGCAACAATTCCTTACAAAGTTCTCAAAGGGAAAACTTTCCTTCTCTTTCAAACTATGCTATGCAATGAAACTATGCTAACTCTAAACTGTCTCTCTATGCTCTATCAGAATGTCTGTTCTCTAGTCTAATGATGTACAATTGAGGGGAGTCCCCTTTATATAGCTGGCCAATCTCAATAGACGGTCTAGATTAAATTACAATGGACGGCTCAGATTGAGCCACATCAGCCCTAGACTAGATTCTGCCCTAAAAACTGCTAGAAGGTGGAGGAGTGGTGCAATTAATGAGCACAAAATAGGCAGATTCCTCCTTTGATGACTATGGGGAATTAATGCCCACTATCCTTCTAGAAGATTCTCGTCCAGGACCCTGTTCCCATTGTTCTTCTCTCTAACTGCGAAAGCAACGAACCGGGCCAGCACCGCATCAACTTCTTGCTCATAAATAGCTGGAGTAAGATTAAGCTGGTACTCAAGGATAGCAATCGTCTGCTCCTGCCGGATGCAGGATTTTCTCCAAGCCTTGATGGATTCCTATGTGCTATGAATAATAGCATAGAATGTGGAGATATTCTCAAAGTCCACTTGAGCAAATACTGTCATCTCAGAGATGAATGGCTGCAATCTTCCCTTCAATTCATCCACTGTCACCTCCTTGGGAGTTAGTCGTTTTGTGGACAATGCCTCTAGCATGTTGAAGATGCCTTCCTGAATATTTCCCATGGCCTTCCCGATCTTGGCCGACTTTGTTCTTGCCGTGTCAAAGAAATCTCGGCCAGTGAATGTAGTAGAATACCAGCCTGGAAAATCATATTGATCCCCTGCCTGAATCACCCCCTCTTCAATCAAAGTCTACACTGGCATACGCATTAGAGCAGCCAGGCGTGGAATAGTCTTGTCCTGAAATATATGAGTATCATTCCATGCTTGCTCAATGTTCTCCATAAGGGAGAGGATGCTGGAAGCATGTTGGAAAGAGGAGACAAGATCCACAATAAATCTCTCAGCCTCAGCACGAACACCGCCAATCCACTTGTCTCCCTCCTGAATTGCCTTCTTAATCTCCTCGAGCCCACTAATTGATTCTCGTGGAAGCTCAGCTGGAAGTTCCACCGTTGGGTTCTCCTGAGCACATGGACGTGCTAGATGTTGCACATACCCAACTAACGCCCTATGCTCCCTTTTCAGCCTCTTGTATTTTTCTCCCTTTCGAAGCAGTCTATCTTTCAGTGCCTGGAAGGAGTTTTCAGCTTCCTCGATTACTTGTACTCCAGCAGGGCACCCCAATTCAACCTTAGTGATCGTGTAATTTTCAGGCATTACTTCATCTAGATCACATTCTTCCCTCTGAACCACAACATGAATAGTGCGAGAACCGAACTCATCTGTTTCCATCTTGGAATACTTTCTGGCTCTCTTCCTCTTAGGTGACTCGCTTATTCTATTAAGGAGCTCTTCCATTTCTATTGTCAAGTTGGTGTCGTCCTCCTGATCTCTCCTTATTGCACTGGTGAGCCAATTTGGAACATTTTGTTGAGCGCCGCTGACGACAAGGGGCTACTCCTCTGTTGCTTCTACTCCATGAAGTTCCTCTTCAGCAACGTTCGGTTGAGGCTCATCCATTTCCATGTGCTGACTATCCTCCTCAAGACCCCGAACTTCAGGCTCCGTAATGTCCCCGTCTTCAAAAGCTGCCTCGAGTGCACGATCTAGGCAAGTATCTATTTCTGTTTCTTCACCTTCATCTGGCTGGTCGGCACTCCCAGGAGCATTAGCGCTCTGACTATTACGCTCCCAAGGCAACGGCTGGTTGACTTCTTCCATTTCTTGCTCTTCATTTACTCTAACCCTCTGACCTACAAACATTGAAACTTCTTGTATGCTAGAAGATTGAGCCAACAACTGTGTAGGCGATGCTTCCTCTGACCTCTGAGGCTCAGGCTGAACTGGTTCCTCCTCTTGGGGCTTTGTAGTTTGGGCGGTTTGCTTTCTCTTCTTTATTGACATCGGTGGCCTTCGATCGCCCATGAGGTTGTATGTGAGGGCAATTGATTTTCTCTTAAGTCTGCGAACATGCCCATCCACCCAGCTCCTCGTGAAAGTTAAGACAGGCATAGACAAAGTGTCCAAGTCCGTGATTTCTGGCTCCGCCCAATCAGGTGGTGGGATTGGTGTGTCCTTTATTGACTCATAATCTGGGTGAGTAATGCTGGCATCCTCATCCACTTGATCCGGAACTTGGACAACCTCACACTCTCTGATCAATTTCAGAGGCAATCTGGAGAACATCCTCCTTCTGATTTCAGCTTCATCTTCTGCATTTGCCCATAAAATCTTCTACATGAGCCTTGTGCCTATATTCTTCACCTTGTACAATTCCAATCTTCCTTTGAGGATCAAATCCTATCGGCTGGTGTGTAGAGTGAGGTGATAAAATTGTAACTCATCCTCCGCTTCCTTGGCTGCTTGCAAAGAAGGGCACTCCTTAAGCGAATTTCCCATAACAATAGGGAAGTGCAAACCTCCTTTCTTCTTCGTTATGATTTTGTCGTAGGCCATGAGTTGCCTAGACACTTCAAGCATCACCATTCTATCCGTAAGGTATCTTGGCAATCGGTAGGTATATGAATGGAACCCCGACAGCCTTATGTAAGCGAACTTTGGGAATTGGATAAACCAAAACCCGTACTCTTCAATCAACTTTTGTGCCTCTTTGGATATTCTTTGCTGCATTCTTCATTGAAGAGTCCTTGTGATATACATATTGAAAGCATCGTTCACTCTTTTGAAGCTAGAGGTACTTGTCAAATGCAGCTGCGTGCAAGCTTCATGGATTTTAAATTGACCAGAACCACATCCAATTGGCTCCTGGTATGTCAGCCCCTTATACTTCGTCATTGGAGCTAGCATATAAATGACATACGAGCTCATGTAAAATGTCTTTGTTCTCCTTAGGCTTCTGAATTGTTCATCTATGTTGTCGCTGATCATCCTCGCCCAGTCTACATATTCTTTCCCTTCTAACACCATGCAGATGTAGAAGAACATCCAAGGCTCAAAAGCATACGCCTGTGGGCTGCCATTCACTCGGCTGAGCATCATGATTAAATCACAGTATTCTTGTTTCAACTCCTCCGAAATAATTTGCTTTGGCAATTTTGCGCCAGGAGGCTTTGGCTTCCTCATCCATGAAGTGTTGATTCTCTTTGCACACCTATCGAAAGATGAGGCATACATTTTATCAACCCTTTCTTTAGACTTGTACAACATTTTGTCCATAGCTGGAATCCCAAATGCCTCGCCAATAGCTTCAGGTGCGAAGTTGGCCAGCAACATGCCATCTGGAGAAACAATTGTTCGGTGGTCTGACCTGTAGTAGTTTGCACATTCCATTATCAACTCAGAACATCGAATTGCTGGTGGAAAACCAACAGTTGCATATAATCCACTCCTCACAATGTTGTGCGAAGTCACTGATGGAGGATAACCACCTTGCCCATATATTCTTCTTTTGAATGCTTCGAGGTTGAATGAACCAAGGTTGGTATCGGTCAAACCTCCTAACTTTGACACGAACTTCGATTCAAGAATAAATGACTTCTTCAGTTGCTTGATGATTGCCTGCCTGGAGGCATTCTCTTTGCCTGCTTTAGCATTTCCAGCTCTGCCTGCAGCCTTGCTTGTTCCAGCAGCATCTCCTCTTCGAATTTCAGCCATCTGCAAAATAAAAAATCAAGGATTACTATTCCAACTTAGAAAATAAAATTACTGCGAGATGGCTGGCAAGTGGAGTTAGCTTTAAAAATAAAAAAAAATCTTCAACATTAAACCACCAACTCCAAACCTCGAGAAATATAACACCGAAATTCAAACTTCGAGTTTCAACAACTTTCAGCAATACCACTTTCAGCACTCCGAAAAATCAAGCTCAACTCCCTTACTTCAAAATTTTCTCCTTCTCAGCACTCACTCACTTCAACTTCAGCACTTAGAAAAATTATTTACTCAACTCAGAAATTTCTCACTCACTCAGCAATCACTTTCAGCTTCAGCACAATCTCAACTCTGCAACTTTGTGAAGAAAAATGAACAGCTTCAATGTTTATATAACTGAAAGCAGGGGCCCAGTTTAGCAGTTGTCATTAATTCATTCCCCCACTACTTAGAAAATTTCCAATTCGGGAGAGAATATGCTCAGTCGTCATAGGAATTTACTATTATTGGAACGCCTACCCCCACCCCAACATTTTGTCTAAACGGTTCACCGGCCCCACCCCCAACCTTTTTCTTGAACCGGTAACCTCCCCCACCCCCAACCTTTTTTCTTTACCCGAACCAATATAAACCCCCACCCATCCCGGAATAGCTCTATATCCTCCCACCCACCCCTGCATAGAGGAAGGGTTGGGTGGGAATAGAAGGTGCCCGGAACGCACTAAAATGAAACTATAATCCCCACCCTGCATAGGAACTATGATTCCCGATGAACCACCCAGCCCTCCCCTTAGAATAGTAGGGGCCTCCCACCCACCCGCCGTTGGAACTATTGCTTCCCACCCACCCTAGTTTCCCTCCCCCCCGAATTTTAGTTGTGGGGGGGAATTATAGTGCCCCAGGGTGGGTGGTAGAATAGTAGGGGTTAATTAATCAGTTCATTAATCCGTTCATTAATTCGTTCACCTACTAGCCCTTTATAAAACTATAGAAAGGGGCTAGAATACGCTAGAATAAGCTAAACTACCCTAGGGAATTATAGGGTCCCCGGCAGTCGAGTAACTGCGAGGTTTGATTGAAGGAAGGAATGCCTTCTCGCATTCCCTCTCGAAGTTCATCCATCCCGGAACTTTACTATGGAACTCCCACCCAGCCTGTTTGGTTCGATCCATGGGACTTTAGTCACTCGTAGTGCTGCTAATTTCTGGCCACCGGCTGCTCCATTCCGATCGGGGGAGGGACAACACGCATTAAAACCAGGCCCAATCCTGTCGGTGATATAAAGGACCCACCGCATAAGCCCAACAGCTACTATTCGCTTCGGATGATGAAGTGCCATCGATCCGATTGAACCGGTTGTTTATTGCCAGTTTCCCTGCCTAACTATGATTCGGAACTATTGAGTCGGGTGGGTGGGAAACTATAGTTCCAAACGGCTAGTTCCGGGAATTATAGCGTGAGGTAAGGCGAATAGGTCGGTCCCGAAGGGCGGGTGGGTGGATAGCCGGATAACGGGTGGGTTCGGGCAGTCCATGAGGAAGGAATCGGGTGGGCCCCTCTGGCACTATTGTTGGAAGGGCTTCAATCCGTTCTTTGATCCGGGTGGGTGGGGATGAGATGTGATGAACCTGAAGAACTTTAAATGTCGAACTCATCATCATTGCAAGGACGCCCTTCCCGCCTTTTATGTTGTTATGGCCGCGAGTAAATCGATTGAATGATCCACACTACCTATCTCACTTATGCCGGAGATTGATTCCCATCCGGAACTCGATAAATTATAATACATAATGATCAGATGCGGGTGGATGCGCTCGACCAATACTGTTGGGGGAGGAGTCTGATTCCCCCTTGATCCTTTCGTTCGGTTCCCCACCCAAAACCCCCCATAATATTTGCGGACCCCACCGACCGAGGCTCCGCCACCGGTTCTGGGGGGCGGGAGGCTATAGAGTTATTCTTTCCTCGTTTGAAAATTAAAATTTCCCTCCTTGACTGCAAGTCACGTTCAATTGACTGAAGCATTTTTGAGAAATTTATTTAAAATTACTTCAGCATTAAAATTTCATCTTTGAATAATGGCGTAATTCTTATTGAAATTTAATTTAAATGCCCTTGAATTTTATTACATTGAAAAACTTTATTTTCCATCATGAACGCTTTTTAAAAAAAATCTATATTCCACCCAGAAGAAAATTTCATCACTTGTGAGCTCCAGCATTTTAAAATCACTAGGCAAAATTATTTTCCCTCCAGAGCATTTTTTTAAGAACTCCCAAAAAATTTCCCCCTTTAGAAAAATACTTCTCAACTTGATATTTTTATGTGTCCAAATGAAGGGGGACATTTAATTTTTTAAACTTTGGAAAATAATTTTAATTGAAGTTTATTTGATTTCTCCAGCATGGGGCATTTTTTTTTTGTTAAAACAAATTTCATTTTATTTCCAACGCCTATGAAAATTCCATCACTCAATCTTGGGCGTATTTATCAACTTAAAAAAATTTCCATTTGAACTTTCATACTAGGCGCATATCCTCTCTTGAACTTTTAATTTAAACGCCTTAGAAAAATCTCCAACTATCTCCATCCTCGAGGGCGCATTTTAGCCTTCATACTTTGAGTTTATACGCCTTAATAAAATTTCTCTTATCAATATCCTCTTGGGGCGCACACAAAGGGTCATACTTTCAGTTTTGAACACTTAATATTTTCAAAGTTCTTTCCATAAGTCAAGGCGCAAATGACCCCTCAAGCTTTCAGTTTTTTTCACACTCAGAAAATTTTTCTACATTTCCTTCTCAAGGTTAGGCGTATATGAGGTTCCAAGCTTTCATTTTACTTGTCACAGAAATTTTCATTGACTTGCTCTTACTTTGGGTGCATATAGGGTCTTCCACTTCAAGTTTGCCTGCCTTATAAACTTTTAATCATTCTCTCCCTAGGTTAAGGCACATTTGCTGGTAGCTACTTCAAGTTTAAATGCCTTAGAAAAAATTTCCTCATTGCAGCTCTTTTCCTTAGGCACATATAGGGGGTTATGCTTCAAATTTAAAACACTTGGAATGTTTTCAAGTCTCCCCTTCTAGCTGGGCGCATATGAGGTATCAAGCTTTCAATTTAACAATACTTAGAAAAATTTCCAAGTATCTTTCTTTCCAAGGGCGCATCCAAGGTGTTGGCGTTTAAATTCGCACCTCTGGAATGCGTATTTGAAACAGACAGCTATGCATAGATAAACTGCTCTTCAAATTAGGAGGGGAAGCTCCCTCTTGCTGATGGTATTCAAGAAAGTAAACTAAAACTAAGTTGCCTATCTTTTTGATCAGCTAGAGCACAAGGTTTATAAAACACAAACGCCGCAGCTGAGATTTTCTGATTTAAGAACTTCAACTACGACTAACTTAAACTAAAGACGTTTCTAACTTCTCAAGTAATAAGTAGAGCAAGAGAAACTAGAAATGAACAAGGTAGATTTTTGACAAAATACTTCAATAATCTCTCTCTCAACAAACACCTACACACTTCACTGTAAGTTGGAATCAAGATCATAAAAGTAAAACACAAATAACGGAAGTTTGAGATTTTATATCAAGGCAAAGGAGGCTCATGATTTTATTACTCGAACTTTTGGAACAAAACTCACTTCTAACATGCCTGGAATAAGAAATTGCAGCTAAAGAGGCTTGCAATCTTATTCTTACACAATAGAAACAACAATCACACTAACTCCTTGTTGGCTAAAGAGGCTCAACAATTTGCTATCACAACACAATTGAACGACACTTGAATAACAAATAGAAGGCAAAATAGGCTCAGCGTTTTGTTATCACCAGCATGGTTGAAGAAACTAAATGAGCAAAGGCTCTTATTTATAGGCAAGCAGAGGAGTAGGGAACCGTAAAATCTCCTTGCTTTCACAATCTAGGGCTTGCTCGGCAAGCAAGCTTTATTACTAAATCTAGAAAGAAGATAACAACTAACACCTAAGAAAGCAGAAAAAGCGGGAAACGCCAACTATTACATTTATCTTCTTTCTCTTCTCAAAGAATGGATAAGAATCGTTCCAAGAATAGAAAGAAAGCGGAAAGAAAGCTTCTAGATGAAAGCTGCTTTAAAGCTCAATCATATCCGCTAAAAAGCAGGAAACTGTGTCCTGGTCAAGTGTATTGATATTATCTAAGGCAATATTCTGATTCTCCAAGATCTCCTCGTCTTCTGTGATCAAACTTAGAGAATCTTTCACTTCTTCAGTTGCTTTATGAGTTCTATTCTTGACAAACATTGCTGCCCGAAAAGATGACTCACTAATTGATAACTTGGCGGCTCTGCAACTTTATGCTTTTGACTCTTCTCTTGATTTCCAACAGAAGAGTATTGCACAACTCTTTTTTGATACCTTTCCTTTTTCTCATATCACACCTCCTCGTGTTCTTCAGCTGAGATGATGAAGTTTTGACATAGTGCTGATTTGGTCTTAAATTCGAGGGGAGTGTACTCCATATTGAAAACCTTGAAGAATGACTGTAAACTCGCCTATGATCAGACAAGTTTTGAGCAACTTTCTATTTTTAGAATGCTGATTTTTCATCTTCAAACGGACAAATTTTTGGGAATTTATCTGAGATATGGGTTTTCTTTAGAATTTCGTTGCAAGACAACCCAGATCGTCCGTTTTTGAAAATCTTGAATTTTGACTGAAAAAGTAGCAAACCCTAATTTCTTCAATTTTTTACCGAAAAAGCTGACACCTGAGTTTCGTTCAGAATATGATTAGAAATGGACCCAGTTGATCAGATTTGAAAAACACTGATGGCTGATTGAAAAAGCAGCCAACCCTAGAATTTGAATTTTTTTTGAAAAAGCTGTGATATGGGTTTTCTTCAGAAGACTGATCTGAGAGGACCCAGATGGTTGAAAACTGAATGCACTGAGGATTTCATTGACATGCAAAATAAAAGCAGTTGCTGCAACTTGATGAAAGTTTTTTGAAAAATTCTTCAGAAGAATGAGAAGAAGAGACCCAGATGGCTGAAAATTAAAATCTTTGACCTTCACCTTCAAAAGTTTAATCTTCTGGATGAAAAAGCAAGATCTTATGTTGCTGGTCTGAAAATTATTTATAAAAATCAGCAACCTTGAGTTCTTGAATCTTGAAATAAATTCTCAAAGTTGCTGCTCCACTTCTCTTCTTTGGAAGCCACCTGCAAAAATGATGAAAACTAAAAGGAAGAGACGTCTTAAATAGATTTAGGGCTTGAAATAGATTTGCTTTCTTTTGCTTTAATCTTCAAACCCTAAACTCAGCTTGTTTGATGAATTTAGACATTCATCTTTCCCTTGCCATTTTGAATCTTTGAAAACTTTGAAAATTCCAAGGCATTGAAAGTTGGGCGCCCTTCTTGGCTAGGGGCGCCCATTTTCTCTAGAGTTAGCCACCTTTTGAGAATTTTCAACTTTTCTTCCATTTTGACCCCTGGTTTGACCTCGATCTCTGGCTTCCAGATTGATCTGATGGACGAGCTGAAAGATTCATTGCGGAGCTCGACTGATTCTGAGAAGATTGTTGTGGAGGCATCTCTAGCAAAACACTTCATCTTGACCTCCAAAATCATAGGTGCCTTTTCCTTCCAGGGGCGCCCATTTTGTCCAGAGTTAGCCATTTTTATGATCTTCAATTTCTTCATTTCCCTTTGATTTTCTGATGAAATCTTGATCCCGGGGGCTACGCTGATCCGATTGACTGACTGTCAGCTTCGTTGGATAGCTCGATCGAAACTGACAAAGTGATCTTAGAAGCTGTATCTGCAAATTCTAACATCTCAGGGCTCAAAATCTTGGGCGCCCTTTCTCTCCAGGGGCGCCCAACTTGAGCAAACTTAGAATATTTTTCACTTTCTTCATCCTTTCACTTCTACAGATGATCTCGCCTGATCTGGTGATCTAGAGCTTGAATTGATTGACGGCTGGGCTTGTCGCGAAGCTGAAAAGATTTTGGAGGGGGTTCTCTGGGAGTCACTTTGTCAAAAAGTTGAATTTGAGGTACCAAAAGTTTGGGTGCCTCTGGGCACCTGGGGCACTGAACTTCAGCAGAGTTAGCCATTTTTCTGTATTTTCTTCTTTGCATTTGACTTTGACTCTTGTCAGACCCTCTATTCCGCCTGCTGGATCTGGTGACTGCCATCTCCGATTGACGTGCCGGTAGTCTCATTGGAAAGCTTGTTATGATCTGAAGAAGACATGCTGGAGGCTTCACTGGCAGATTCATTCGTTTGGGCCCTCGAAATCATCAGTGCCTTTCTCTTCTAGGGGCACCCATTTGCTTCAGACTTAGAATATTTTTCTTGATTTTCATCTTCACATTTGAACCATGATTCCATACTTTCAGCTCGTTTTGGATTTACTGGAGAACGACAAGTCGGATGCTCTGACGAAGACACTCATTGCGAAGCTGTCCGAATTCTGGAGAGATTGAGCATATTTGCAAATCTTTACAGCTAAGTTAGGCCCCTCAAAAAGTTGGGTGCCCCTAGGCACCAGGGGCACTGAAAGTTCCCAGAGTTAGAAAATTTTCAAACATTTTCAAGATTTTCATTCTGCATTCTGTTTGAAACTGCCCTGTTTGATCTCGAATTCTAGACGACTAGTTGATCCGATGATTGCACTGCCAGATTCGCTACGGAGCTGGGGGGAAACTGAACAACTTTTCCTGGGAGCTCAAACCCCAATTCCATCATCTGGTGCCCTAAAGAGATGGGCGCCTATTTCCTCTTGGGGCACCCATGACAACCAGTGTTAGTCAATTTTCACCGTTTTCAACTTCTTTCCTCATTCAACATGCATGTTCATCATTCGATATTTTATTCGATGCTTGAGCATTGAATTTGATGTCTGGCAGCCGACTGACCTCCACTGATGACCTCAGAGCTCCTGATATGCTTATGAAAAAGTAGAATGGACCCATTAGGGCAAAACTGATCTTTTTGAGATTCTGACTGCACCAGCTTGATATGGACGTATTTTGAACCAATCAAAATCAGTTTGGACCCTGGCAGATAAACTTTCCATTTTTAGAAACTTTCTATTTTTAGAAAGTTTTGCCAGTATCCATTTCCCAAGAAACCCAGAAAAACCCAGAAAACGTTACTAATTTTAGAAAATTTCTAAAAATAGCAGTTTTCCTAAATTTTAGGGATAAAAAACTGAGATCTGGGTTTTGTAGGTTAAGTTGCTCTGAGCAGACCCAGATCGTCAGATTTTGACAATTTTGTGTTTTAACCCCTCATGCAAGACTTGCACACCCAAATTTTGACCTTTTTGACTGATTTAACAAGACTTTTATTGATTTCTTCAAAATGTCTTAAGTGTAACAAAAATTTTAATTTTGGGGTACAACACAAGGGTAGCTACTTCCAATCTTCAAGTTCTGATACTTTACCAACTTTCTCATCCATCTCCAAGTGAAGGCGCATTTAGGGGGTCCAGCTTTCAATTTGCAACACTTAGAAATTTTTTTAAGGGTCCCTCTTTATCTTGGGCGCATTTAGACCTTGGAGCTTTCAATTTCCATGCCTTAGAGAAATTCCTTCATCATTTTGCCCTCTTGGACGCCTTTAGGTGGGTGTGATTTCAATTTCAAACACTTAGACAAATTCCTAGTCTCCCCTTCTAGCCTAGGTGCATATCACCCCTTAGACTTTTAATTTCATTGCCTTAGAAGGATTTTCAAGTTTGACTCTAGCTTGGGCGCATTTACCATGGCCTACCTCTAGTTTTCATAACTTAGAAAATTTCAAAGCCTTCTCTCCTAGGCTGGGCGCATTTCTATGGGTGAGCTTTCAATTTGCAACCCCTTAGAATATTTTTAACTCACCCTCTTTACCTTGGGTGCACATAGGGGGCCATCCTTCAAATTTACTATACTTAGATTTTTCCAAGCTCTCCATGAGTCAAGGGCGCATATGGGGGGTTGAACTTCAAATTTTCTATACGTAGATTCTTTTTCAACTCCTCTCAAGTCAAAGGCGCATTCAAGGGGTTGAGCTTCAAGTTTCACATACTTAGTAGATTTTCAAGTCTTCTCCAAGTCGAGGCGCAAATGAAGGGTTGAACTTCAAATTTTCTATACTTAGATTCTTTTTCAACCACTTCCTCCTCTCCTTGGGCACATTTTGACACCAGAGCTTCTAATTTTGAGGACTTAGAAATTTTTTTAGCTATCTTCAACTTCAAGGGCGCATTTTAGAGGGTGTACTTCAAGTTTCAGGGACTTAGTAGAATTTTAATCACCCTCTTCTTCCCAAGGCGCATATAAGAGGGTGTGCTTCAAGTTTACAACACTTAGTAAAATTCTTACCCTCTTTCCTTGCTAGGGCGCATATGATGGTTGGAGCTTCCATTTTTCTCATACTTAGAGATTTTCACCTTACTTCCAGCTAGGAAGGGCGCATTTGACATGGGTAGCTTCAAGTTTTCATTGCCTTAGAAAATTTCAAGGATCCAAGCTTCTAGGCGGATTTTGATGCTGGAGCTGTCATTTTATCAGACTTGGATGAATTTCAAAGCTTTCGTCCGATTTGAAGTGGTTTGTTCACGTTGCCCTTAGCTTGCCCTAACCTGCTATTTTTAGAAAGTTCCTCAATTTTTGCATTTCAAGCTGATTTCTAGCTTCAGAAGGCTGGATTTTATGCTTTGCCTTTAACCTCGTGACGTGACTGAGCTGTGGCGCCTGATGCCTGCCTGTACCTACTATTTTTAACAACTTACTAAAAATAGTAACTGTTCAGAATGAGTTCAAACTTTGTGTGTTGATTGCCTGAGGGATGTGGATTGTGACTGGATGCTGCTTTTGTGTAATTGTCATGTTTCGCCCTACATTTTAGGAAACCCTAATTCCTCTGCATGGTCCTGCTAAAAATAGTAAGTGTTTGATTTTCGAACCTCTGCAACTCCGTTTGATCTGAAATTCGCTCCATGGGGTCCTCATCACTTGCTTGACCTAGTCACATTGGTGCCTCGTGCTGAACTGCTATTTATAGCCCTGTTTCAGAAGTGACTTACTGTAAATAATAAGTGCTCAGATCACCTTCAAATTTTACTAGTTGGTTCCTTGAAAGATGCTGATCGTGATGGGATACCTTGGTTTTTGGAAATTCTGGCATTTGACCCCTCATTTTGGGTCCTGAAGCTGGAAACCCTAATGTTGACTTGCATGTTGCTCTAATGATCTCCGTTTGACCCCGTTCCTATTGCATGTCGCTGTGTTCATGATTCTGAAGTGCTGGGCAGCTGCGGAAGTGATCCTGCTAAAAATAGTAAGTGTCCGAGATAGTGATCTTCTAACTACCATATGAGTTTGCATGTCACACTGCCTGAGAGATCTCAAAAAACCCAGAAAAACCATCAACATGCGAGCACTGGCTAAAAATAGCAAGTCCCGGAAAAGTGATCAACTCTGCTTGCATGTTACCTCATTGTGAAGCTCTCGGAAAACCCAGAAAGATTATGCAGACATGTGCTGAGAAATATTGCATGCAAACCCTAAAAATAGCCTCTGAAGCCTGAATCATTGAAAACCATCATCTCGTTTTGCATGCTATATCACTGCGAAGGTCTCAAAAAACCCACAAAGAATCCCCAGACATGCATTTGAAAGTCCAACATGCGAACCCTAAAAATGACCCTCGAAGACAGAACTGCTAAAAATAGCAAGTTGTCTGTTTCAGCTCAAATTTTGCAAGCAGGTAGCTCACAGTGTTCTAAGTGCAGTGCAATCGTCAGAATTTGAAAATCCCAAGAAAATAGGCCCCAAATTGGTGCTTACTAAAAATAGCAAGATATCAAAATTCAGTGAAAATTTAGTGGGAGCCTGCTCGAAGCATCTTAACAGCAGTGCTAAGCTTAGAATTTGATTAGCAAACTCAATTTGACCTCGAAGTTGTCTGAAGATTGTAAACCCTAATTCATCAGAAAGCCCTCCAGACTTAGCCAAAATTCAAATCTAGGTCAAATGGTAAGTACATCACCAGACAGAAAGAACTGATAGAGAGAGACAGACCCACAAACCCAAGCCAAAAGACCTGAATGAAGCAAAAATTAGGGGGTCCCCATTTTGAATTGGGTGATGTGTGAAAAGGTCACAACAGATCCCAAAGATGCTATACAGATTGATGAGGAGGAGACAGGAGGGATTGGTTGGGGTTCCATTGCCTGAGGCAACCCCTTACAGTGGCAGTGACTCAAGCTCAGAGTATATGGACATACCAGTTGCATTTGTTGATTAGGGACAGTGATATATTTTCTATGTTTTTGTCATTTAATAATTGAAACTTGGAGCCTTTGGGCATTTTGTTATAACTTATAATTCTTATATAATATGTATGCGCATTGACAATGAAAGCATTTGAATTTTGTTAATTTGAACGATATATTCTCATGTGTGTTGATGTTAGCAGCTTTGGGTTCAATTCTTCCAGCCCCAATTGAAGATATAAATTATTTATGTGTAAATGGCAACATTATTTTTGGACAACTTCCTTGCATCATTCTTCCTTGGCCGACCTTCATTGTAATTCATTATTATTAATTGTATTTATTTCTTGATGGCCAACCTAGTTTATTGAAAGGGTGCGACCTATCTAGCAATGTATTTATATGAGGTCATTTCCCCTCATTTGCAATCAAGAAAGTTCAATCTCCTTCTTCATTAAGTGTGAGCTCTTCAAGAAGAACAGTGCAAATTCACATAGGAGTAGATTGTGAGTTTATTCAAGTGCGAATTGAAGATCAGACTACTAGTTTGTGTTATAGCCATTGTGAAATATGCCCCTTAAAATTTTTTCTTGATTTTACATATCAATTACAATTGCAACACGCACCCGTTAAGGTTAGCTCCAAAACCAAAACGATGCGGAAAAGAACTCTAACCAAGAATGCGCCCTAAAACCACTTAAGGAAGAGGGGCGGGCATATGGTTAGAGGATCCCTAGGATCTAATAACTCAACAACTATAGGATGATTACAACTGGAAGTACAAAATAAACTTAACGCCAAGAATGTGCACACAAGATCCCTTTGAAGGCGAGGTGCTAACATATGGCAGAGTAAGTATTACAAAATTGAAAGAACTTAGGCGGATAACCAGCCATAGAATTTTCAAACTAGCTAATTCATCCGCTGTGGCGGGCATCCACTCATGAGTAGGACTTCACCACTTGACAGTGGGTACAAGAGAGATTACATTCATTCTCCACACTGGTGGTAAACCATCCAGGGGTACTTAATGTGAAATTATAACAAGTAATTGCAGCAATAACAATGGTTGGATTAGTACTACTAAATCTCAACCTTACAATCAAGGAATCTGCAAATACAAGTATTACAATGATAGAGAATAATGCTAAGATGTAAAGAATGAATGCTTTACAATGTTTATCCCTCAAATGATGAAGTAAAGGCCAAAAACAAGAAACAAATGTAATCTGATATAAAAATCTGAGTTCTGGAAATTGTGATTAGCAAACAGAAAACACCATGAAATGCTCATAACTTCATCAAATTACCTCCGATTTGAATGAAATCAAATGCAATGGTCAACTGGAGGATGGGCGCCCAAACCAAGATGAAGAAACAGCCACAAAAGACCAGCATTAATTTATTGGCTCGAAATTCAATGCTCCTTGAATGGTACATCCCCAAGCTAGGGCGATTTTGCAATATAAAATCAAAGACTTGGAAATAAATTCCAATCTCTTGTGGAAGGGGTCGCCTTGGGTCTAGAACCACTTTGCAAACATACCCAAAATGATATTTAATTTGCTCAAAAAGCTGTTAACAAAAAACCCCTTCAGCTGTAGTAATATCAGCAACACCAAAACTGAAAAAAACTCCAAAATCTTCAACAATTGAGCTCCATCTGCTAGTCTGAATGAGAAACAACAATAAAAACCAATTAGGTGTTGTCTCTCAAACATGAAATTGATTGGAATCTAGGAGGTAAGCATCCCTCGAAGAAATAATCACAATGTCATTTCGACAGCATAACTTTAGCAATTAACAATGGATCCCAAATGCTGGAGCAAGGCTTCACTTTTCAACTCCCCTTCAAGGCACGCCAAAAGTCACAGAAGAGACTTTTCAAATTTCAAGAATTTCTAATTCTTCCTCAAGGGTGGCGTCCCACTTCATGGCAACATTAACTGTATTGAATATTCTATTTTCTCCTTAATGACTTTGACCCCCCTTCAAGTCCACATTTTAAAACAACTTGAAGTTATTCCACTATGCCATGGGGTCAATTGAAAAATAGAACATTAATGCCTTTATTTCAAAATTTCACCAAAAAATGCTTTTGAAAGCCAAAACTTAAACACAAGCAACTGCTCCAACTGAAAAGATGAACTGAAGCCTGACAACTGAACCATTGACAAAATTAGTATTTACTAAAAACAGTAAATACCTAGAAATGCCACAAACCTCCTGTTGTGACCTTTTTCACACATCGCCCCATTGCAAATGGGGACCCCCTAATTTTGGCTTTGCTTTTAGTTTGTTTTGTTGTTGTCTCTCTTTTCTACCGTCTGTCTTTTTGGGGACGTGCCCGTCTGTGAGCTTAAAAATGAAATTTTGGCCAAGTCTATAAAATTAGGGTTTGTACTTTCCAATCAATTTGGGATCAAATGAATCAAATAAATTGAAATTTGGGATTAACATCGAGGTCGGCATGCTTCCAGTAGGTTCCCACTGAAATCTCATTAGATTCCAGCAACTTACTATTTTTAGCAAGTGTGAAATTTAGAACATTTTTCTCGACACTTTTGAAGTTTTAACAGTCACGCTACATTCAAAATACATCAAGCTGCTCGTGTGCAAAATTTGCGCTGAAACAAACAACTTACTATTTTTAGCAGTTCAGCTTCCAGAGCAGATTTCAGGGCTTATATGCAGAGTTTTTCAACGCATGTTGGAAGATTCCTTCTGGGTTTTCAGAGACCTTCGCGACAGTCTAACATGCAAAATGAGATGACAACTTTCATAATTCAGTCTTTCAGGGCTATTTTTAGGGTTTGCATGTCAGGGTTTTCTTTGCATGTCTGCATATTCCTTATGGGTTTTTCGAGAGCTTCGCAGTGATGTGACATGCAAACAGAGATGGTCACTCATTTAGGAACTTGCTATTTTTAGCATATACATCCCAACAGCCGCCTCCCAGCACTTCAAAATCACGAGCTGATCGCAATGCAGCAGAAACGAGAACAAACGGAGATCATTTGATATGCATGCAGAACAAATTAGGGTTTCCAGCTTCGGGGCCCGAAAAGAGGTGTAAAAAGTCGAAATTTTCGAAAACCGGTGTAAACCACCGCGATTAGCATCTCTCAGGCTGTCTGTTGATAAAATTTGAGGGCAAACGGAGCACTTACTATTTATAGTAAGTCATTTTAGAAACAGGCTAAAAATAGAAAGTCAGCATTAGGCGCCGATGCCAACAGGCAAGTCACGTGGTGAGGAGTGCATCGTTCAAATTTCAAATCAAACGGAGTTGTGGAGATATCAGAAACGAGCAGTTGCCATTTATAGTAAACCACCTTCAAAAATGGGCTAAAAATAGCAGGCCAACCCAAAATAGCAGTGTCAACAGGTTGATGAAGTCGTAAAGATCCAGCGTTCAAAATTTCAAATCATTTTGAGCTTCAGAGATGCAAGAATTAAAGGGCTTACTATTTATAGTAAGGCATGAAGAAGCTGGCAAAGACGAAGAAAAGTGACTAAGGCATGAATTTCATCCTGCAGCACCCAGGAAATGCGCCCAAGGTGGTAGAAGCATCAAGAAATTTTCTAAGTGTTGATCTCATCCTGTAGACCCCCCAAAATGCGCCCTCATCTCTAGCATGTGATAAAAATTACTAAGTCTGAGAAAATCCTCCTGCCATGGCAAAATGCGCCCACCTCTCAAGAAGGTCAAAGAGGTCAAAGTGTTTCATCCTGCACACATAGCTAAATGCGCCCAACTCAAGGTAGTGGCATGAAAAAAATTCTAAGTACAAATATCCTTCACCACCCCCCAAATGCGCCCATCCTTCAGCCTAGGCAAAATGTGCCCAAATGAGGCCATGTGAGGACAAAAGCTGGAAGTTGAAAGGTCACTTGTTGGAGGAAGTCAAAGGAGTCAACAAAGCAAGATGGCGTTTGAAAAGTTTATCCTCCATGCATGCTCAAATGCGCCCAAGTTAGGGAGGAATTGCTAAAAAATATTCTAAGTGAGAGTTTCATCCTCCACACATAGCAAAATGCACCCAAATAAGGGCATGTGAGGACAAAAATGAAGGAGCTCAAGAGTCACAAGTCAAAGCAAGGACGTTGAAAAGTTTTATTCCTCCAATCTTGCTATATGCGCCTATGTTTGATAAGTCAAGAAGCCAAGGCTAGGCGTTAGAGATGTGTTATTCTCCTCTACATGTGATATGCGCCCAAGTAAAATACAAGGTGGTGAAATAAAGTTGCCTAGGCGTTGAAGTTAAAAAAATATCCTCCTACATGTATAAAGTGCGCCAAAGTAAGGTAAAGGGGAGAGATGAAAATGTGCTAGGCGTTGGGAGAAAGGAAAGTATTTTCTTTATGACATACAAGTCTGCTCAGGGCGTTTGATAGAAAAATATTTTGAGTAAATTGATAAGAATTTCCTCACCACTGGCAAGATGGATTGAAGAATGAATAAATTTTTTCAAAATGCTAAGTGATTTAAAATTTTCTAAGGCACAAAATGTTCTTCCTTAAGGAAAACGCCCAAGTCTGGTGAGGTGATGGAGTTTTCTTGAAGGACGAACGAAGTTCCCTGTGATGAATTCAGAAGATGCCAGTGGCAGTGCAGGTTGATAAAAAA
This sequence comes from Sequoia sempervirens, assembly GCA_007258455.2. Classification (NCBI taxonomy): domain Eukaryota; kingdom Viridiplantae; phylum Streptophyta; class Pinopsida; order Cupressales; family Cupressaceae; genus Sequoia; species Sequoia sempervirens. The sequence continues at coordinate 657,189,756 of VDFB02270651.1, forward strand.
TTTTCAAGTCAGGGCAAGAATTATCTACAGATATGAAGAACGGGATTAAATTTGTTAGAAATTTTTTTCCAAGGTTCAAAATTCAGGAAAATTAAGTGAACTCGTTCGTTGTACACCCATGAGTTCGACACATTCTGAAGAAAATTTTCTTCTGGGTATTGAAGATTATCGATGAGGAATGGATTTTAAGGTCTTCCACAGCTTGCCAAGGATTCCGAGGTAAAGATTTTAAATGGCCACCAGGTTGATGAATTTCCTAAGGGAAAATTTAAAAAAATTTCTAAGGCAAGGAAAGAAATGTTTGTGAAGATAAAATGCCTTGGCGGATGAATTTGAAAATGATTGCCTAGATGATTTTTGATCGAGTTCCTGATGAAAGCTTTTCTTTCTCGAGCCTGAGTTGGATGAAATATCAGAGTGAAGTGCGCCGAGCAGAATGCAAGATAGGTTGGAAATTTGGCTAAGGCATGAAGAATTTGAACGTAAAGTTGGCTAAGGAAAAACGATGAACCCTTGGAGATCAAAACATGAAAATCCTGGTAAGTAAAGTGAATTTATATTATGAAGTGTTCTAATACCCTTCTCCTTGCTTGTTTTGCAGGAGGAACGTCGAGACCAGGCGGTGATGACTTAAGTGATGAAGAAAATAATCCAAGATGACATTTCAACCTCGAAGGAAGAAAAGTTGCGAAAAATGGCTAAGTGTTGAGACTTAGTATAATTCAAGTGACAAAGAAGAAGTTGAAGAACAACGTCAAGAAGAAGATGAGAACAGTGTGAACGCATCTACAAACGGGAATCTTCTAGAAGATGGTGGCCATTAATTGCTCATTTATTGCCCCACTCTCCATTGTGGCGGTTTTTAGGGTGAATCTTGTTTAGGGCTGAGGTGGCACAATTTGGGCCATCCAGGCGATTGTAATCTGAGCCATCCGTTGGACTTGGCCATCTATAAAAGGGGGAGTCCCCCTCATTTGTACTCAGTAGAATTAGAGAGTAGAAGTTAGACGATAGACATAGAGTAGAGGGACAACTTAGAAATAGTTTAGTATAGATTGATAGTGTAGTTGAAGAAGAAGGAAAGTTTTCCTTTGAAAACTTTTGCAAGAAATTGTTGTGTAAAACTTTCATAATAAAAGATCTTTTCATTGATGGTGGAATTCGTCTTTGTTATGGATAGCTAGCGAGGTTTCTTCATCCCTTCTACTTCAAGTAGTGTAATTTCATTTTTATGCAAGTAGATGTTAGTTGTGGAATGTGGTGTTTGATCTAAGCAAGCTTGTAATGTCCCCTTTTTTGGCATGATCATGTTTGATGGTGGTTAGCCTATTTCTCAGACTCTCGTAGGCTAACAGGTTGGGTTAGAGGGTCAGTGGCATTATTTGATGAGTTTTGTCGTTCTCAGTTCAGAGCCCAGTGATTGGTTCACGACAGGCGTTAGCAGTTTAGGAGTCGACAGCTTCTGACGGCACAGGATTCTATGAAGATTTGTGGAAGTTATGCCTATTTGAGTGATTTAAGTTATTAATTAACTTAATATTTTATTTTAAAGTCAAATTGACTTTATACTTTTCAAATCACTTAAATATTCTCTAAAAAGTGATTTAATATTTTAATCACTTAAAATATTAAAGGCGCCCAAATATTAAGTCATGACTATTGAAAAAGACTTAATATTATTTTAAAAGTTTTTAATGATGGCAAAAAGGGCGTATCTTCTTGGAAATGCGTGCCTTCCTTATATAAGGCATTTTTGGCAATGAGAAACCCACCTTTTGACAATTTCGACTTTGCCTTGTGCTATTTCCTGTGCATTCTCCTGTGATCAGGGTTTGAACAATTTTCCATTGAAGAACGACACCTCTTTAGTGTTGAGCACTCTTGAGATTGTGAAAGATCAATCGAATCAGTGCAGTTGAGAGCTTCATTAAGAGGTTCTACAGATTCAGACAGAGAACATATATTGAGATTTCATGTTGTTTGCAATAAGAAAGGGTTTCTTCCTTGTGGCGCATCCTTCTTCAGATTTAGAGGCTTCCAGCAGGGATACTACCTATTCTTGCCTTGGTCGTACGGCTTACCTTGGAATTTGTGCATTCTGGAAAGGCGTGTGAAGGAAGTAATTGAAACGCCTTCCTCTTTGCTCCTTTTTGTGCTTCTATCTTGGCGTCTACCTCTACCAGGGCATTGTATCTCATTTTGGAGTGGGAGAAGTCAGATCTGGAGCTTGGGCGTGGTTATTTGCTTGATTTCATCATTTCCGGTTGTCAAACTGGCTAATTTCTTTAATTAAATAATCTGGAGATATCCTTGTATGTTTATCATTTGCAATCTATTTGTCACAGTTAAATAATGCAAATTTACATTTTATGAGCATTTATGCTGTGCGCCCCTTCTCTTCTGTCTATCAAACTTTCTCTAAAAAACTAAATTACACTAAAAGACTTAAGAAAATTGGGGGTTTGAGTTGAGAGCTAGCAGGGCTCATCACAAAGCTTCGCTTATCCATACCACTAGCGGGCTTACTGATGGTGTGTTCGCCTTGTGTGGTCAACTGGAAACGTTATGGGCCTAACTTCAATCACAGTTTGAATGATGGTATGGGTCGTTGTGACGGTATCTTCATGTCAAGTGGTGGTTTGAACATCTTTAGTCATCTCCCTTGAAGATTTCACCGACTGCGTGGAAGCTGTCCGATGCGAGGCATAGCGAAGTCCGGTTGAGAGCTTGCTGAAGTTGAGCTCCATATCCCACATTTAGAATAGATTTAGACTCTCTAAACCTTACACCATTTCAATTCAGTACTTTCTAATTAGAATAGGAAACCCGTGCTTCATTGATAAATTTGTCGAATTATGAAAACCCCTTCCTCTACTGCTGAACAATTCCGTAAGTCCCCTTGAAATACCAGCAAATCACATTGAGCCAACTGAGCCTATTCGCACTGAAAGAACCTTGGAGTTGAACGCATGAACTTTCTTGCAATCTTAGCATGCTGGATACTTTGATCAAGAGAGGATAGAGTAGCCGTTGGCGACTTTATTCTGCGTTGGTGCGGTCACGAAAAACACATCAACACCTCCAAGCAAGGAAACCCTAATTTCACTTCTGATCAACCTACGGATTTCCGGAAATAGGCTATCAGTCAAAGAAGAGTGTATGGCCAAAATGGGGACATTACACATTGTTGATGCTGATCTTTGGCCTTGTGTGTGGCCTCTTTGTAATGTAACTTGTTGCCATTACTCATATATATAAGAGATATAATTGTTGCTGGGTTTTTCTCCCTCAAGAGGAGGGTTTTCCCAAGGCATCTGCTGTGTTATTGTGTCTGATTTTGAATTATACATTACATATGATCATAAAACTAACATTTACAACCCATGGGGTCGCATTTTCGGCTAATATCCTTCTGTGAAATTCTTCCATATCAATATGCCCTAAATTCGTGTTTGAAATGTTACTATATGGTGGCCAAATTTGAGATTGTGGCGTGACTCCTTGAAATTGAGGCCTCATGTCTTTCACCCTTTTACTCATTCAATCTGCAAGTTGTATTGATTTTGTAATTACCTAAATGCATAGCTAGGGTTTTAATCTTTTTGAATTATTTGACCTAAAACTTCCATTATCGGTGAAATAAATGAACTTACCATCATTCGTACCCTACAATGCTATAAAATAAGTTACATTTTACTTTTAATAAAAATACATTCATATTTTCACCTTCAAATTACCATGGGGGTCAATTGGGTACATATGTGGGTGTTTTGGAAATGACAAACCTTTTAACAATGTCAAAGAATCAATACACTAAATTGTCAACTTGACTGTAGAGGAATGTATGACTAAAGCTTTGGAACTTGCTCTCCAGCATAACTCTTGCTCGAAATTATTGTATTGCCAAATTCACTTTGCACTTTCCTTTTCGTTGCTGAATTATCTTGTGGTAAAATGGAATGTGGAAATACTTTTTGAATTAAGTTGGGTTTATTCAGATGTTATTTTCTTGCAATTGTGGGGAAATCACTTACAACTTCCATGTGGGTATTTTTAAGTGCACAAAATAGTTCGAATGTTAAAGTTTTGGTTCAGATGGAAAGCTCCAATAGTGATGTCATCAAGAAGAATGATGATGTCATCATTAAGTTAATGTGCACAAATGAGGGCCTTTGGGTGAATGATGCCAACATGATGAATGATTGATGTCATCGTGGTATAGTTGTGGGAAAACACAAGTAAACTGGAAATATTGTATTCAGAATGGTTTAGTTCAATAGGAAGTTAAGAGGTCTGCAAGGCATAGGTGACGTCATGATGATGATAGTTTGGCATGGTATGTGGATAATTTCAAGTGAAGTGGAAATATTAATCACTTTGCTAAAGATAAGTTCAATAAGGTTTTTGATTCCCGCAAATGATTAAATTTCAATTAAGGTTCTGTCAGGATGCAAAAAAGTTTAATTGAATTGCAAATATAAGCTTAGAAGGTGCAGTTCACTTAGGGGTTGGATTCCCACAAACGATTAAAATTTGATTCATAAGCAAGTCGGGTTCGGAAGCTAGAAAAGAACAACATGCAGCCTGAAAGAGGTTAGTTCACTAGCAATTGAAATTTCTGCAACAGAATAGCGGGAGAAACGAGCAAATAAGAACTATGGGAAAACTAAAGTGAACTTGAGGTTGTGCTAGTTGGATGCTAAATAGCCGCAAGCGTATAACCAGTCCAATTTAACAAATTTTGGCAAACTCCAAAAGGCAATTTAGGCTATTTTTCAATGCTTTTCATGCAAAAGACCAATTTTGAGAAGGATTTAAAAGAAATTTTGCCTCTATTGTACCCAAAATAAATTTTTGCTTCAATAAGGCATTTTGGTAAAAATGGTCTAAATCTTGTTAAATTGTTGTCAAAAGCCAATTTTATGTCAAACAAAACATGGGCTTTTTGTGGGTTTATGTCAAGTAGGCTACTGGCAAAATTTGGAAAATTTGAAAATTAGGGTTTCAAACACCTGTTTTTAGGAAAATCCTAAAAAATAGGACCTTCCCATAAATGACTCAAAATGATTTTGATAGGATTATTTCACTTCACGATCACATTGGTCAAGTCAGAATCACGAGAAAGTCAAGTCTGCTCTGGTGGGTCTATTTCACTTTTTCAGGAGAAAAGATAGGACCTCTGAGGTCATCAATGGCAGAATGGCCAGTACCAGGTATCGAAATCTAAGCCTCAAAAGCTTCAAGGAAGAATCCAATGGCGAAAGATGCTCCAAAGGTTGGAAAATGCTGAAAATATTTTAAGTCTGGAAGATGCGACTTGCTACAAGAAAGATGCTACACAATCAATGCCTTGGTGAACTTTTCAAAGCACTCGTACACGCGTGATGGTGAAAGCAATTGCAATGATGAACACATTAGCGTCAACAATAGTGGTAACCAAACTAGTCAAGCAAGACAATGAATGCAAAGCACGAGAGGTGAAGATCTTCACGAAAGGTGATGACACTGAAGCCAAAAGCGCCCTTGCTAGCTAGGGGTGCCTATGAGTTCAAAAGGTCAAATGCAATTATCAACTTTTGTCGAGATAGTCATCTCCTTCATAATTTTGCTGGCTTTCCAACACATCGTCAAGCGAGTTCACCAAATTCACCAATCATCAGCAAACAAAGACGAAGACAGAAGATGTCGAAAGCAAAAGCCATCAAGGACGACAGTCTAACAAGGAAAAAGCGCCCCTGTAGCTCAGGGGCACCCAAGAATGAAAAGTATCAGATGCTAGTCTTTGGATTGGCAATCTCCAGATGATCTCCTTTGATGCAGCCCAGCTTCGCGACAGATCTTGCAGCAAGTTCATGAGACATACCAAACAACAGTAGCTGTTGATCATCCGAGCACGTAAAACGAAGGGTAAACTGATGGAATCAAGGCAAAAGAGCCCCTATTGGCTAGGGGCGCCCACCATTTTGGGCAACCAAATGAAGTTTTTAGTAGCTGTTTTCTACAAGGCATTTGCTCAACATCCTTTTAGCTTCGCGATCAATCCAGTTGTGAGCTCATGGGACGTGTCAAGCACTCACAAATGAAGATCAAGCGTAAAGCGCTAGAGGCAAAGGCAAATTGAAGGACATGAAGAATTGACTAAGTATCAGAGAAAATGCACCTTCCTAGAAATAGGTGCCCAACCTTTTGGGAAATCAGATGCTGCTTTCAGGTGTTGTGACTTCGACGAAGACCTCTTCCATTTTGATCAATCTTTGCGATGAAATCGTCAGCACAAACATCGAAGCAGTCAAACTTTTGGCAACAAAGATCAAACTAGAGCTGTTTGTGAAGGATTTCAAAGTACAAAATATACCTCAAAAGAACAAAAGTGCCCCTACAAGCCAGGGGCGCTTAGAAGTTTGAACCTCACAAATCATTTTTCTGAGCTTGCACATACATTCATTCGTTCCGAGATGTTTCCAGCTTCGCGATGGATTGAACATCCCGTTCACGAGATTCGTTAGTCATCGGCAGCTGCCGAATGAAGAACAGAGGGTGAAATGGAGAAAATTGAAAAGCATCCAAAAAATTGGCTAACACTGGCAAAAAAATGCACCCTTTTGGGAAAAGGTGCCCAAGAAATTGAACCATCAGATTCGGTTTTTAGGGTTTGCAACTCCCAAGAACATCTCTTCAGGGTTGATCCAACTTTGCTGTGAATCTGTTAGCAAGGCTTCAGGATCAATCAAGCAACCAGAATCAAGGGTCAAACAAAAGCAATTCATCGCAGAAAAAGGTGAAAATCTTCAACTCTCAAGATTTGGACGCCTAAAGTCAAAATAGGCCCAAGTTGACTTGAGTTAAGATATTTTAAAAGCTCCTTCATGCCCAAACATCCTAAAATAGGCGGAGATGATTCTGTTAACTGCTAATCATGGAGGTGATTCCCCCCAATCATGATTTGGACGCCCTAACTGATGCTTGCAACTCCAAATCAATATATATCAAGCTTAGGCGTCCATTATTCATTATTTCTTGCAGGTTGAAGAGCTCAAACACCAATACTTTCTCTCCAGCATCATTTGAAGGATCTGATAGAAGCCATTGATAATGTTCTTCATGTTTTCAAGAGAAGGTTGCACAAAGGAACAAATTTTCTTGAAGATTCAGGGCATCAAAATATAACTTATATTTTCTCCCCACATATTTCTTCTAGCTTCTCACCCTCATTTTTCTTCTATTCTTGTCTTAGATCTTCTTGCATGTCTAAGTAAACAACAGTTATTCACAGATTTGGCCTTCTGGGTATGATCAGCACAACATTTGCCATAAAACCCATGTGCCAGATTCTTCCAGAGAAACTTGCCCCGTTGCCCCTTTTTTTTAGGGTTTCCGGAAAAAGTCGCAATTTCTAAAAACAGACAAATTGGGTTTGTTTAGCTTTGAAGCACCTACAATACCCATGTGTGAGATTTTTCCAGGAAAAATAAGCTTTTGCTGCTTCTAAAACTTTTGCCTCGAGGGGTTCTTGCATGTACAAGGAAAAGTAACTTTTTGGAATTTCTGATGTTCTGGGGCCATTCAGAAAATTATTTTCAACAAAACCCACATCTCAGAAATTTTCATAAAAATTACCCCTTGAGGAGGCTATTTTTAGCCGTAGCAAAAAAAGTTGTCTGAATAGTATCGTGTGCCCAGTCAATCTTCAAGGTTTTCAGAATGCAATTCTCCTAGGTTGAATACAAGACCAAAATGGTTTTAGTTCATGACTTCCTGAAAACGGTTGACATTGATCTACATCGGGCACACCCAGACGTGAATTTAGAAAAGTTGGAAGGCATAGACCAATGCACGCTTCAAAATATCGTGCAATCCGGATTGCTTGAAGCAACATCATTTCCCATCTCAGTGCAGAGCCTAGAGTTTGTAATCGCTTCTATAAAGCATTACAACCCTACCTCACAAGAGATTCGATCAGTGGATGGGTGAGTAGTATGCAACCTCGAGTCCAAGGATATCGAAAAGTGCTTCGCCATCCCACCTTGTGCAAAAAACTTGGTCGTATCTATGGAGGAGTGCGAAAAGGCATTCAATGCATCAAAAGACAAATGTCAGAAAAGAATGGCAAAGAGATGGCTTAAAGAGAAAAGAGGTAACTTGCCCAAGAATGTAGGACGTGGAGAGTTCAGAGATGGATATGCGGTGATGGTCACTCTTCTCAACCGTGTTACCGGTCAAGAAGAGGCCAACAAATTCCAGTCATGGATGTACTATATCATCGCTCAAATTGTCAGCAACAGAGAACACTATGACTGGCCAGCCTTGATCAGTGACACTCTCCACAACCAAATGGCTAGTTTCTTCAAGGCTCACGAATTCCACATGTGTTCATATGTCGTATATCTAATTGCCTTCCAAGGCCAGTTTAGAGCTTTGAACACTATTGGAACATTAGGCGTGCAAAAGGTACACGAGCATTTCACACAAGTTGAGTTCACACAATCAGAAAGACATTTCAAGCGAGTGAATGATCAATTCTTGATGCACACCGTGAGCAACCTTAATCATGAGCCACATACACGTATCTCACCAGAGGCCAAAGAGGTGATGGTAGATTGGGCGGATTGGTTCATCCAGTTCCCCACTTTTACCTACATCCGTGTGTATGGATATTGAGGTCATCCGACCATGCTACCCCGTTATCCATCGGATAAGGTGGTATTCGTGGAATTTCTACGACAACTACATGAAGTCCATTCTCTTCTACATATCAAATGCAAGACATCTGCAAACTTTCTTTTCCAGATGGGACTTTACAGGTGCAGATCAGTAGCTGATGCCAAGGCTATGAGCCATGAGATGATGAGACTTAACCTCAAGTATCTCATCGAAAGATGCTCATACGATCCTTGGGGTCACTATTCAACACTCCTTGGTCAACACTCTTCACACAAGTCTTCCATGGAGGACTATTGGTTCAATTGCGAAGACGAGTTCGAAGTAAGAAGGTGCAACTACAAAAGGTTCATGCTTCCCCAGATTGCTGACTTCTTGTTAGAGGAGGTGGAAGGGTTGTTGGATGACGATGGGGAAGTCACACTTCCCACATTTCTTCATAGATCAAGTTGACTCGCACTTTCTTCGAGCCATGGATTGGTATGCTAAGGAAAGTACGTCCGTGGAGGAGAGAACAAGCAAAGTTGTCAGGAGCAGCCAACTCTACTTAGACAATAAAAGAATGCGGAAGGTAGTTATTCCCAACACAGAGCCGCCATCGGTTAATACTTCACTACCTTCCATGTTAAGAGAAAAACCCAGACAAAAGACATGGAGTGACCCTCCTAGAGGAACCATAATGTTAGGGCATACAGGGGGAAAAATGCCTATTGCTGATATAAATCAGCAAGAGCAACATGTGGAGACAACCACAAACATAGCTAAGACAATGCTAGAGGAAGCAGTTACAGCTGAGACAATGCTAGAAATGGAAACAGTTACAGTTGAGACAGTACCGAAGATGGAAGCAGAGCCTCCCATTTTGCCACCACCACAGCAGTTGCCGATCCATATTGAATTAGAACCAGACTTACCACCACGCGACATTGCAACACAATCACTCATTAGGAGTTCATGGGACTAGCACCAATCCTCCTAGCGAGGTTAGACGAGATTCATCTTGGCTTGAAAACCTCCTGGGTAGGAAGAGGGTGAGGTCGTCCTACCAACTAGACTTCTTAGAATTTGACCATGTCTATCAAGACACCTTGGAGAAGAAACTCAAAAAGCAAGTCCATGTGGGAAAGAACGCTGACAATGAGATTGTCATTGAGACTACTGCACCACCTGAGGATAGAAATGCAGATGAGGTAGAGGTTGATGACTTCACCTTGTTGAAAGTCAACCTTGGCAAGAGCATGTGTCAGGTTGAGGTGGACCTCTTTGGGGTTGCGTCAGTGAGCATAAAAGAAAGGGTGGTGAAGGACAGTGAAGACAAAGCAGCCCTCAAGGCTGAAAACCAGAAGCTTCGCCAATATATCTCCACCTTGATGCACTGTACTTTCAACGTCATAGCTTTGCTTCCACAAATGCTGGAGCTACCTGAGAACAAAATCAGCTAAGTCAATTGATTCTATATGGGAAGCACCTGAGAGATCAAGTGGAAGAGTTCGTCACTAGGGGTAGGTATATACTTGCAGAGTTGTACCAACTCAGGTACAATGCCCACGACCTTCGTGCTGAGATCCAAGAATCATAACTGAGCATAGTAGAGTGCAAGCCTCGAGATGAAATCACCATCTTAGACTTGGAGATGGCGTATGAATCAGTCACTACAGAGGAGAGCAAAAAGCAACTTTTCACTTGGAAAGAACAGCTTGTCTACAAGGTGAAAGCTTATGATATAGTCTTTGCAAAATTGATTAAGTGCAGACGAAGTGTGGCAATCGCTATTAAGTTCATAAGGACATTGGTGACATCTGTCCCTTGCCAGTACGAGATTTAAGGTGGTGCATATGTTGAACTCGCAGAGGTGTAGACACAGTTTCAGGACTTCATCCGCGGTAGGTTCTGCGGTGATCCTGTTAACTGCAGGTTGAGTCAAATTGCTGCCATGTTAGCATAGCTAGGTGATGCAATTGAAAAGAGGCATCATTTTCAAGATCAGGTTACAAGTGGCGGAGAGATGCTTCAAAGACATGTCATCATCTGGAGCATAGTTTGAGGACTCTCCGAGTCCTGGAAAAGACTCTTGGGACTCCTGAGTCCTAGGGCTCGCCGAGTCGACTCACCAAGGACTCCTGAGCCGAGTCTTGGCAAGTGACTCGCGCGAGTCCTAGAATTAGACTCCCGAGTCCCAACTTAGGACTCTTGGCATCACTTGGAAATAATTAGTATGAATGTTTAAAAGTTGTTTTTTGTTTGTTTTTTTCATTTGAAAATTTGAAACTATGAGTATGAATGATAAAATTTCAAATATTGAGTGTTTGAAGATCATATAATATGTGTAATATTTGCATTATGAGAAATTGATAATCAAATTAGGCTCTAATGTTCTCTAAATACATTAATTTATTTTTATTTTTTTGTATAACTACGGTTTTCTTCTTTTTCGAGTCCTAGCCGAGTTTTTTGCCTAGTCCGTGTTGAGTCCTATTTTGGGCTGCTGAGTCCACGCCGAGTCTGAGTTTTACAACTTTGATTCTAAGAAGTATTAGTTGTCTAGACACAGAGATAGTTAACAACTGGTTAGAGGAGCTGATTATTCAAATTGATGAGGTGTAAACTATCAGTTAGGACATACTACTTCTCCAAAGATAGCATTTATGACATAGCAGTTAACTTGATGCCTCTTTCCAAGTTAACTCCCTGTCCCACAAATTATGCATGTCTATTTTTGGAGACACTTTTGTATATTGGAGTTCTCTTTTAGTTTAGAATCAGTTAACTGAAGTAGACTTCCCAGTTACCTGTTAGGTTACCTACTTTTAGAGATGGGAATAAATCTTGCTGATTGGCAAGAACTGATTGTTAACTCAAGGAGACTTTAGGGTTGCCTACTCCTTTGAGCATCTATAAATAAGAGCAGCCTTTGCTTATTATTTTTTAACTTTACTTCACGGTAGCAAAACGCTGAAGCTATTTTCTTGGGACTTTGTTCACTTAGTATATGTTCTTGAATCGTATTTGTTATAGCTAAATGCTGAGCGGTTTTCTTGCGTTCTTGTTATTCAGATAGGTGTGTTCAATAAATGTTCATGTGTATTTAGTTGATCGCATGTTGTGTGATTGTTATCTTTCATGCAATTTGCTGTTCCAAACTGTAATCTTTGATTGAAGTTGAGATAATAAATCAGGAGAGTCATATGCCTTTGATCTAAAAGTCTCAAGATCTTTCATGTATGTTGTTTCAAAAATCTTTCTTTCAATCTACACCTCGGACATAGCACTATCGCCTCTTTGGGAATTTAGCGATTAAGATTATTGTTATATGTTGTTTGTAGTAATCTTTCTTTCAATCTACACCTCGGACAGAGCGCCGTCGCCTCCTTGGGAATTTAGAGATTAAGATTATCGTTATATGTTGTTTCTAGTAATCTATATTTCAGCCTAGACCTCGGACAGAGTGTCGTTGCCTCCTTGGGAATCCTAAGATTTAGCTTACTGTTTGATGATTACTTGCATAAATTCTATTTTGGCGTAAATCTGAAAGTTCAGAGCCTTTGGATGCATGTTGAGAGATAGTTTGTCTAAGTGATCAAACCATTCCCAAATTGCTCCTAGATCCTCTCGCTCTGAAATACTTGAGGAGATAGGATAGTTTTAGTGTTAGCCTAGTTGTAGTTAAGATCTGCACAAACCAGAGAAAACCTTAGCTGCAATGCATTGTGTTTTATCACCTTGTGCCTTGCCGCTGAGTAAAAAAGATAAGAATTTAGTTCACTTTACTTTTTATGCAACCATCAACAAAAGAGGGAGCTTCCCCTCCTAATTTGAAGAGCAATTAATACTGTGCATAGCTGTCCATTTCCAATAAGCATTCCAAAGGTCCTAATTGAAACGCCAACAACCTCTAACCACCAACACAAGCAAAAAGCAAAGGCAAAAGAAAAAGCAAAAGCAAAAGAGGGGGTCCTCATTTTGTTGGTAACAAAATGGGGCGTGTTGTGAGAACACACAACAAAGAGGGGAGTATTGTAGGTTGGCAATGGAGATGGGGAGAGCATAGAGCTAGGTTTTCTAGTTCATATTCTACTAATATTTTTGGTTGATTAGTGTTAGCATTTTAATTTGTTCCTTTCCAAATAATAAAAAATAGAACAACACATACAATAGAACTGTTCTTCAAATTATGAGGGGAAACTCTCTAAGATCTAACTAAACTTAAAATTAATAGAATTTGCAAGTATGTACATTGTACAAGATTTCGTTGGGTGGATTTGTAATAAATCTAAATATCTGACGGTGTTTTTGCCTCAGATGCAAGCACTAAACTGACAACAATCAAGCCCTACAATGAGATTTTCAGATTTAAAGGAAAGTCCATCGATTCAAGCACAAATAGAGACAATTTTCCATTGGTTAAAGCAAAGACCAATTTTCAATTGCAACATAGATTTTGAAGTAATAACACCAACAAATGTTGACTACTGGCTAAATTAGAGACTAGTAAATTAGCATTGACAAGAAATGGTTAAGCAAATGAATATCACATTCTTATTGAAAATAAATTGCTAAGCAATATACAAAGCCACTACCTAATGAATAACAAACATCAATTCAAAGTTTGACAAAATTACTCAATTCAATTTGCTTTGTTTTGAAAGCAAAATATATAGGAAAACAGTAACTTCTGCTGAAGAATAATTTTTACAAGATATGTCTAGCATCAACTATCCTTTAATCTATGTGCTCAAAATACGTGTTATTAAGTTCTTTAGAAGGGGCATTAAAGAGAAAATAATAAAGAAGGGGCATTAAAGAGAAAATAATAATAAACTATTCAATAAAGCCCCGCTTAAGCAACCCTATCTCTATCCACTGCAAAGAGGAAATAAAAACACTTAAGTTGCTTCAAATATGCTCCTTCTCGCTTTAAATCTGTTTTCTCCTTAATATAGACCAGCTGAGATAAGGTTGTGCCATCCTTTTTTGAGAGTTTTTTGCTTTAAAACTTTAAACTTGGCTTTTGAATGTAACTTTGCCATATTACTTTCCTCAGTTGTGCTTTTTAGGTGGCAATGCTAGTGTGAAAGTGCAACTTCTTTTTTGTTTCTTCATTTTATTTGTTGGTCATAATATCATAATATGTTTTCCACTCTTGGTGGAATTCTTTGGTGGCATTGCCACTAGAAAAATATGACAAACTTAAGTTACAAGCCTTCTTCACTTTGGGGCATAGTTTTAGAACACACACGCCAGCATTGTCACTTATTATATGCTAGCATTGTCACTAAAAAGTGTAAGTTCTTCTTGTCATGGTTTCATAATGTGATTGACAGTTAAGTCGTGGTTTTGATGCAGCATTGCCACTAATAAGGTGTGACGCCTTCTTTCATGTTTTTGAAAGATTGCCACTCAAGTCACAATTTTGTGTGGGCATAGCCAAGAAAGAAGTGCGACATTTCTTTGTTATTTTTCTCTTTTCACTTAACCTGCTATTTGCATTTTTTTTCAAGATAATTGCCACTTCTTGATGGTTATGCCATGTAAAAAGTGTAATTTTGATTTGTCTTGCTATCTCATGAAGCTCACTTGATTCCTTTAGACACTTGCCACCTCTTTGTTACCATTTTATGATGGTTATGCTACCTGATTTTAGCGCCAAAGTTTGATATCTTTCATTTCCTTTGCTGGAGTATGGATCACTTAGAGTTCTTCCACTTGCTGTTCACTGCCGCTCCTTTCCCAACCTTGACAATCTTCCTTTGCACTTTACTCCACCTACTTCGACCCTTATGTTGTCATTTTGAAATGGCTTTTCCACCTAAAAGTGCAACATCCCCTACTTAATCTTTACTTTTCTTCTACAAGGCAGTGCCATTCTATTGGTCATTTCCTTTTACTCTGTCTTCAAGTGCCTTTGATCAATTCCTCATCATTTTTTCTTGTGCTGACATTGCCATTTAGATAGCTTGCTGGTGATTTATTCTTTCATCATGCTGGTTCAAGGCTTCAACTCCATAGCCTCTTCCATTTTGTGCTGGAGCTATCAAACACTCAAGAATTTTATCATCTTTCTTTGCTATTCTTTACCCATGAGTAATCTGCAAACATTGTTGGTTGACAAAATAGAACAAAACCTGATGACCTTTGAAATTTGACAGGAAGGACAACTTAGCTGACATGGATAATATGACAAGAATACATTGTTACCGACTACAAACTTGACTGCAGGCAATTTTGGATTGGTACCAACAATTAGGATTAACTTGACCTGCTTGAGGATTTAAGGTATAACTTTGATTCTGCTCCACCTGTGGGGTTCCACTTCATGGGAATTGAGGTGCAGCATGCAAGTGTTGTACTTTGCAAAACAAATAGATTTAACCAGAGTGGTGGTTTCTAAGACATCACACCATCTCTCCTTTGATTCAGAAATTTTTGTGAGCAAATGCAGATAAACATTTTTTAATATATAATAAGATATGGTCGACAGCTTCCTGAAGCTACATAAGTCAACGTGGACAGTGAAAAGATCATCAGGAAGATTCAAGAGCATTTAGTTACATGAGAATCACAAAATTGAACACTGACAGATGGTTCCGTACTATGAATTTAAGAGAACAATTACATCAGACCCTTGGTAATTCTGAAATGAGTGGAACTCAGCACCTATGGGAAGGACACTGACCTAAGAATCAACAAATATTAAGTCAGGCCATCAAACATTGCCATTGAGAATGATAGATGACAAATAAGATCTAAGTCTATATTGATGAATTACACTTCAAAGTGTTTTTGAAAGAAAACATAAACCCTTCAAAAACTGAACATATGTTAGCAAGACACCCTAAAGGGCAAAACTGAGAACCCAGAAAAGTTAGAGATTCAGTGTTCCAACCAAGGATTAAAGATAACTATCATAGATAAGAAGTTAAAATGAACTGCCTTCATTTATGACCAATTGCTAGAGCCAAGCCATGTACTCTTCAAAGATATTGTAATTTGTTTTATAAGAGAAATTAATAGCGCTAGATTTCTTCTCATGTGAGAGCCAAAGTGAGGTCTTGTCACTATACAACCTGTTCTCTGAAATCCTTCAATATTGTTTAAAAGTATTTCAGTCAGATCTTTGACCTTGTATCTAAAAGTAAATTTCTATTATTTACTTATTTGTGGATTTAAATGCATACTTATCATAGGTACTAATTTTGGAATAACTAACAAATGCTTCCAAACTGCCATTTGATTTCAATGTTCACCATTTGGAGATGTCTTCCCCTGCCCAAGCTTATTTTCTTGTTTCTCCATAATCTATTGTCCCTATGTTACAGTCCAAGTGAGGAACCTGATTAATCACCCAGTTTTCAGTACTCCAAATCTCATGGAAGACTAAGTCTACACACTAAATGCTTCTGCTTACAATGAATATCCATGAGGTCATGGAGCTCCAAAATTGTAAGTTAAAAGTTGTTCTCCTGTTCTTTTTACCTCCCAACACCCTGCATCCCTGTCCCAACCCCTGTTCCCGGGACACAGGGACAACATGGCCATCCCCTATCCTCGGAGAAACTGAGAACACCTCCCAGGAACATCAACTGTTGAAGCTGGTTGTCCTGGGGACAGCCAAATAGTTTTAAGAAATATATAAAAAGGGCAGTTGGGGTTCAGAAGCCCTCCCATGCCTCTTATGAAACCCTATATATGCCCTATATATAAATAACTCATCCATTTGTATTACCACAATCATTTTCACACTAGCAGCTGTGAACTTGAAGAGGAAGGAAAGATCAGTTCATTTTCAGCATTTGTCATTGTTCAGTCACCAGTGTGTGATCATTCATTGTCAAGTAAGGCACAATCACCATGGTGAAAATAGGTACTGATTTTTTATTTGTTTTCAACTTTTTCTTGTCAAAGATCTTTGACATTCTTTTTGCTGTTTTTTTCCCCTCAATTTGCACTCACATGCTTATTTACAAATTAAAATGAGCAGTAGTGATTGGTATGAGGCAGAGGCTGAGGAATTGAATATGAATGTAAATGAAGCAAGTGTCGTGGGTTCTTATGAGAATGCAAGTGCTGTAGGAAACACTTTTGAATGCCCTTCAACTATTGTCAATATATATGCAAAGGGCCTATTCAAACCCACAAAACCCTTGTTGCAATACATCACCAGTTTGGAGAAGATAAGTCCAAATATTCAGGGGGTGGTAGATATTGGCTGTCACATATGCAGAACTGATTTCCATGAGTTATAGTAGGGTTGGTCTGTAATGTTCCCAACTCAAATCAAGATGATTAGCAGCAGATGGTCTGTGCTTTCCTTGGATTACCCAAGAGGAAGAGGATGTAGAGCATCATTGGGTAAAATTTGGAGTTTTTGGCTTGTTCTAAATTCTATTCTTAAGTTGTGTGCACGTCTTTTTATGCAACTTAAGTGAACTTAAGTTATGGGCACATCTTTTCAGGCAACTTAAGAGTTTCCTAGCCAAAAGACTTAAGTTGTCCCATTTTTATGTACTTCAAGTGATTTTAAAAAGCATGTGATAAAAAGGCAAAGGGGCATGGGTCTTGAAGGAGCTTATTGGTTCAGTTTTTAGGGTTTCAATGTGGAGCACTGGATTAAGAGGTGGTGAATTAAGGGCTGTAATGTCCCCTTCTCAAGCCTGATCTTTTCAGTGACTGTTGGCCTATTCCGGAGACCCGTAGGCTAGTCGGAAGGTAAAATTAGGGTTTCCTATTTTGAAGGATGTTCTTGCTCGGAGTTGGTTGTTTCAATGGCAGATTCTTTCTGGGTTTTCAGAAAGCTTCGCAGTGATATGTTCTTCTTGGCATTCTGAGCGTCTTCAGGAATTTACTATTTTTAGTAAATTCTATTTCTGGCAGTTTTCCATTTGGGTTCGGCATGGTTGACTTCCTACTTCAGTTTGATCAGTTGGCTTGCTCATTTAAGGCTTCGGGGAACATTTGGAGAGATAAGTTGAGCTATTTAATTAAAGTCACGTTTTAATGTTATATTTTAACGTTGACCCCCTTGGCCTAGCTTCTTCACTTAAAGTTTTTTAAAAGATGTTCTTTAAGGGTGGCGCTTCATTAAAGAAAATTAATTATATCTTTTATTATGAAGTTTAATCCAAGCTTAAGTGGACGCCATTTTCAAGGAAGAATTAAAATGATATTAAAAGACAAAGTTTGCTTGGAAAAGTGGGACGCCACCTGTGGAAGAATTAGGGTTTGACTCAAAAGAGAAGGTTAGGGTTTCGAGAAGAGTCAACCGAAAATTATAAAAGGAAGCCTTTGGTCATCATTGAGATTATCTTTGGTCTACAATATTGTTACTCTGCCGGAATGGTATTGGATTGCTTCGAGGAATGAAGGCCTCCTAGCTCGGGTATTGCTTCTTGCTTGCAACACAACAACTAGTGGTGAATTAGTATAGTTTTGTGAGTTTTGTTGGGATTTGTGCATTGTAATCAGCTTGTGGCTATTTAGTTTCTGATTTTACATATTAGAGGTTTTCCAGATTTGCATTTTAGTTACAGCAGATTGTTGTTTTAATTCATAACTTAAAAAATACAAAAAAGATTGTTCTGGGTATTGTTTTTATCCCTCTGTCTGGGAAGGGCGAATCCTTGTCTTAAGTTTCAGATTTTTTTGTGATGCATGGAATTTTTAAAGTAAAATCGCCCCTCTTGCTGGGCTGTACTTTTCAGATCTGCATTGGGTTTCGTGCATTAAATAAATAGGGTCTTTTGAGTGAGTCTCAGTGTTCTAATTTGGTCGCCATCATACTAGGTCCATTATGCAATTCGTCTCATGAGATTTGATGAAGTTTTGAACAAGTTGTGAGTAGATTTGTGAAGTACAGGGCTGCTGTTCGTGCACAAGGAATTCTGGACTGTCATAAAGCAGATTTTGAGGTTGGTCTGTTTAGTGCAATTTCAGATCTAAGCTTCATTCATTCAGTAAAGGAAACTTCTATATATTGTTGCAACTCTAGTTATCTGTTGATTCACAGTGAGAGCAAGTTATTAACTTATTATTGTAAGCTGGCAGTAGTACTGACAGTAATGGTTATCTTGCTTATCATAATTTGTAATGCTCAGCTTTCCGTTCAGTAATTGCAATAGTATTTCCTTTACCTCCGCCCTATGGCAGCTCCTTTCCCACTCTGGGTTAGAAAACACATTTTGGGTGTTGAGTACTTTCAGCATTTCAGTTATTTCTTTCAAGCATTGTAATTTGTAATACTCCGCCATATGGTCGCCTCAACTCCTTACTGGATTGGGTAGCACATACTTGGTGTCGAGTTCCCTTTCAGTACTTAGTATAGAAGACCCTCTGACTATATGCTCGCCATCATCGGCGCCATTCTTGGTTAGAGTTGCTTCAGCAACGTTTTGGTTTAGCTGCTAACCTTAATGGGTGCATTGGTTTGTAATTTGTAATTTGAAAAAACAAAAAAATTTGGCTCGGAATATTTCAGTGGTATCAGAGCCAAGATCTTGCCATCCTGTGAACAAACTGTCTATGAGTGACAGAGAAAAGAGGTACATTGCAAGGGAAGACAAGAAGGTTGGAAAACAGTTCTAGCCCTATCAGGCTCCAGAAGGTCAGACAGCTTCAGAGGTTTTGAGGGCTCATTGGGAGTCTTCTTAGGAAACTGAAATGGCAAAAGGTGAGAGATCAGTTGGGGGTAATGAGAGGTTCACCAACAACAGAGATGACAGTGGGAAGGGAAGAGAAAGATCGATAAGTCCTGGAAAGAGATTTGAAAAGAAGATGGATGCCTTGATGGACATGGTATCTCTCATGATGGGGAAAGTGGGCCAGAACACAACTCCACAGAACAACTCAGGGCATGGAGGAGAGCATAGTGCCTCCAACCAGCATGATGGACATGCAGCTTGGCCTGTTTCAAACAACACTTATGTCTCAGCCAGGCCATTCAAACCCACCTTCTTGGCACCTGTAAACACTCAGCCAGATCCTGAAGAAAATGCTTCATTCGTGGAGCAGTTGAGGCTTGGCCGTGCGGAGTATGATTCTCTCCCTCTTGACATCAAGATGGACATGTCCTATAATGACTTCATGGATCACAAAAGAAAGAATAGGGGACAAGGGAGACATCATGAGCAAAGAAGAACACCAGTGCAAGGGGATTTGTATCAAGCTGTCAACAAGGTTATACTTCCACACTATGACAGGAGTGATAACAGTTCAGCCCGAGCTTGGATACAGAAGCTGGATAACTATCTAGCTCTCAGACCCATGGCAGAAGAAGAGGCGATTAAGTTCGCTATGCTACACCTTGATGGGGTGGCGCACGAGTGGTGGTACCATGGCCTAGTCACCTTGGGTCATCGGTCTATCACTACGTATGATGAGTTCACCAATAGGCTCATCGAGAGGTTTGAGAAAAAAGACCCTGAAATACATTTCAGAGAACTTGCATAGTTGAGGCAGTATGGCACAGTTGATGCCTACATAGCTGAGTTCCAGAGACTCTCAGTCATGGTCACTGGAATCACGGAGAGGCGATTGGTGATCCTTTTCAGTGAGGGTTTGACGGAACCACTCAAGGGTTGGATTAAAGCCTTTGATCCACCAACCCTACAGGAGGCCATGAAGAAGGCAAGAAACATGGAGTGGGCTGCTCCTAAGGCAAAGTTTCAATCCAATCCATCCTTTCACAAAAGGGATAAAGGGAAAAGACCTCAACATAGACCTCCTTTGAGACCTCAGCATAAGGAGTTCAAACATCATAATCCTCATGTCACAAGATTGGATCCAGAGACCCTGAACGAACTCAGAAGAAAGGGGTTATGTTTTCGGTGTAGGGAAAAATGGTTTCAAGATCATGTTTGCCCAAAGGGAGTTAAATTTAATTAGATTGAGTACTATTCAGCTGGTGAAAGTAATTCTGATTTTTCAGACCAGCAATCTGATTTTGAGGATAGTGAAGTGGAAAGAGCCCCAGAAGAGGCTCAAGATGAAAAGGAAAGTGGAGGAATCTTGGCTCAACTTTCGAGCTTCCAAAGAAACGAATCCTTCAAGGTTCGGGGAATGGTTAAGGGGCAGCGAATCGTTGCTTTGATCGACACTGGAGCAACTCATAACTTCATTGACGAAGTTGTGGTGGCAAAGAAGGGGCTGCAAACAGAAGAGTTTGAAGGCTTCAAGGTCATGGTTGTTGATGGTTTCCACATTTCATGCACCAAGAAGATCTCCAACATGACTATGCAATTGGGAAACTACGAAGTCAAGGATGACTTCTATGTAGTCAGCATTGGAGATACTGATGCCGTCTTAGGCATTCAATGGCTGCGTTCACCTGGAGAGATCTCCTTAAATCTGCAAACTATGGAGCTCAAGTTCCAATCGGATGGGAAGAGGATAGTTCTAAGAGGAATGTCCAATGGGGGTCCTCGAGTTGTGTCATTCAAAAGAATGGCAAGGCTGATCCGTCATGATCAAGCCGAGTGGGTTGTAGAATGTATGATCCTTCCTGCTAGTCCGGTTGAGACTAAAAGAGACTACCCTCCTGATGTTCAGTCTCTACTCGCAAAGAAGAGCAAGGTCTTTGCTGATTTGCCTTCTGGACCACCACCTGAAAGGGGTTCAGAACATATCATAGAGCTCAAGGAAGGAGCTAAACTAGTAATTACAACTCCATATCGGTACCCCAAGAAGCAGAAGGATGAGATCGAGAAGAACATTCAGGAACTCTTGGAGATGGGCTTCATTCGCCCAAGCAAGAGCCCCTTTGCTTCAGCAGTGGTTCTTGTGAAGAAGGATGGTACCATGCGCATGTGCGTGGACTATCGTGCTTTGAATCAAAGCACCATCAAAAACCGATACCCCATTCCACGGATAGATGAGCTCATTGATGAGCTACATGGAGCCAAGTTCTTTTCGAAGATCGATTTGAGATCGGGCTACCATCAAATTAGGATGAGGGGGTCTGATGTTGAGAAGACAGCGTTCAGATGTCACTATGGCCACTTCGAGTTTCTAGTCATGCCTTTCGGGTTGACTAATGCTCCTGCTACCTTTCAGTCATGCATGAACAGAGTTTTTCAAAAGCAGTTGAAGAGGTTTGTGTTGATATTCTTCGATGACATTTTGATTTTTAGCAAGACTTGGGAGGATCATCTCAAGCACTTGGAGGAAGTGCTTAGTATCCTAGAATCTGAGAGCTTGTTCGCCAAAGCATCCAAATGTGAATTTGGAATGTAGGAGTTACTATACCTTGGCCACATAATCAGTGCTGAAGGGGTGAAAGTGGATCCTGAAAAGATCAAGGCAGTAGTTGATTGGCCACCTCCTGAGAACTTGACTCAGTTGAAAGGTTTTTTGGGTCTTTGTGGGTTTTATCGGAGATTTGTAAAAGGCTACTCACAGAATGCTGCTCCTCTTACTGATCTCACCAAAAAGGGAGCTTTTTGTTGGTTAGAGAAGGCTCAAACTGTTTTTGACAAGTTTAAGAGGATCATGAGCTCTTGTCCGGTTCTGGCTATTCCAGATTTTTCCAAGCCTTTCGAGCTACAATGTGATGCATCCGGTGAAGGAGTTGGGGCTGTCTTGATGCAAGACAAACATCCTATTGTGTTTGAGAGTAGAAAACTGAGGGGTGTTGAAAGAACATACTCTATCTATGACAAGGAAATGCTTGCTATTATGCATGCATTAGCCAAGTTCAGGCAATACTTGGTGGGAAACAAGTTCGTGGTCAAGACTGATCACAATAGCCTCAAACACTTCATGCATCAGAAGGATCTGAACGAGAGGCAGCAAAAGTGGGTGAGTAAGCTTCAAGCTTACGACTTTGACATTGAGTATGTCAAAGGGAAAAATAATGTTGTGGCTGATGCTCTGTCAAGGAGACCCCATTTAAGCTCATTGTGTGAGCTTACTGCGGATTGGAAGGACATGTTGCTTGCTGATTATGCCAAAAATCAGTTTGCAACCAGCATTATTGAGGGTACTTTTCATGACGAAAGGTACAAGGTGATTGAGGGGTTGATACATTACAAGGGGAGAATCTTTCTGGTGGCTGATTCTAAGCTCAGGAAGAAGATTTTATTGACATTTCATGACATTCCGCTTGCTGGTCACCAAGGATTCTTTAAGACATATAGGCAGATCCGAGAAAGATTTTCTTGGAAAGGATTGAAAGGAGAAGTTCAACGCTACATTCAGGAGTGTTCTGTTTGTCAAATGAACAAGAATGAGCATACACTACCAGCTGGTTTGCTGCAACCTCTTCCTATTCCCAATCAAAAATGGGAAAGTATATCGATGGACTTCATCACGGGGTTGCCCAAGGCCCAAGGGAAGGATTGTATCTATGTGGTAGTGGATAGACTAACAAAATTTGCTCACTTCTTCGCTATTACCAGCTCTTTTTCAGCAGCTCAAGTTGCAGATCTGTTTTTTCATGAGGTGTTTAGGTTACATGGGCTGCCAAAAAACATTGTGAGTGATAGGGACAGCAAGTTCCTAAGCACTTGTTGGCAAGAGGTCTTCAGAATGAGTGGTACTGTGCTTACTCCAAGCACTAGTTATCACCCCCAAACAGATGGACAAACTGAAATAGTAAACAAGTGGTTGGAAGGCTACTTGAGAAACTATGTTTCGGAGCAGCAAAGAGCATGGGTTAAGT
Organism: Sequoia sempervirens; assembly: GCA_007258455.2. Lineage (NCBI taxonomy): Eukaryota > Viridiplantae > Streptophyta > Pinopsida > Cupressales > Cupressaceae > Sequoia > Sequoia sempervirens. The sequence continues at coordinate 657,213,064 of VDFB02270651.1, forward strand.
GGCTTCACATAGGCAAGTATTGTTATAATTCTTCCTTTCATATGTCAATCACGATGTCACCCTTCTTGGCTCTCTATGGGTATGAAGCACCCAGCTTTGCTGATTTGGTGTTTGGCGATAGCAAAGCTCCCCAAGCCAAGGACTTACTGCAGCAGAGTCAAGATATCATGAAATCATTGAAGAACAATCTGCAGATTGCACAGAATCAGCAGAAGATGTATGCTGGTCAGAGGCGTGTTGAGCGTTCTTTCGAGGTTGGGGATATGGTTTATCTCCGATTACAGCCTTACAGACAGTCTACTCTCAAGAAGAGTGGAGCTGAGAAGCTCAAACCTCGCTTCTATGGGCCTTTCAGGGTCATCAGAAAAGTTGGAGCAGTAGCTTATGAGTTGGAGCTACTTTCTGATAGCAGAGTACACAATGTTTTCCACGTGTCTCGCCTCAAGAAGGCACTTGGACATAATGTGGTTGCTTCATCACAGTTGCCACCTTTGGATGAAGAAGGACAGTTGGTTCTAATTCCAGAGGAGATACTTGATTTCAGAGAACGTTCTTTGAGGAAAAGAACAATAAGAGAATACTTGGTGAAGTGGAAAAATTTGCCTATGGAGGATGCAACTTGGGAGAATGATGAGATTCTGCAGCATCCAAGTTTGCAATTGCTTGAGGACAAGCAATCTTGGGGAGGGCGGATTGTAATGTCCCCTTCTCAAGCCTGATCTTTTCAGTGACCGTTGGCCTATTCCGGAGACCCGTAGGCTAGTCGGAAGGTAAAATTAGGGTTTCCTATTTTGAAGGATGTTCTTGCTCGGAGTTGGTTGTTTCAATGGCGGATTCTTTCTGGGTTTTCAGAAAGCGTCGCAGTGATATGTTCTTCTTGGCATTCTGAGCATCTTCAGGAATTTACTATTTTTAGTAAATTCTATTTCTGGCAGTTTTCCAGTTGGGTTCGGCATGGTTGACTTCCTACTTCAGTTTGATCAGTTGGCTTGCTCATTTAGGGCTTCGGGGCACATTTGGAGAGATAAGTTGAGCTATTTAATTAAAGTCACGTTTTAATGTTATATTTTAACGTTGACCCCCTTGGCCTAGCTTCTTCACTTTAAGTCTTTTTAAAAGATGTTCTTTAAGGGTGGCGCTTCATTAAAGAAAATTAATTATATCTTTTATTATGAAGTTTAATCCAAGCTTAAGTGGACGCCATTTTCAAGGAAGAATTAAAATGATATTAAAAGACAAAGTTTGCTTGGAAAAGTGGGACGCCACCTGTGGAAGAATTAGGGTTTGACTCAAAAGAGAAGGTTAGGGTTTCGAGAAGAGTCAACCGAAAATTATAAAAGGAAGCCTTTGGTCATCATTGAGATTATCTTTGGTCTACAATATTGTTACTCTGCCGGAATGGTATTGGATTGCTTCGAGGAATGAAGGCCTCCTAGCTCGGGCATTGCTTCTTGCTTGCAACACAACAACTAGTGGTGAATTAGTATAGTTTTGTGAGTTTCATTGGGATTTGTGCATTGTAATCAGCTTGTGGCTATTTAGTTTCTGATTTTACATATTAGAGGTTTTCCAGATTTGCATTTTAGTTACAGCAGATTGTTGTTTTAATTCATAACTTAAAAAATACAAAAAAGATTGTTCTGGGTATTGTTTTTATCCCTCTGTCTGGGAAGGGCGAATCCTTGTCTTAAGTTTCAGATTTTTTTGTGATGCATGGAATTTTTAAAGTAAAATCGCCCCTCTTGCTGGGCCATACTTTTCAGATCTGCATTGGGTTTTGTGCATTAAATAAATAGGGTCTTTTGAGTGAGTCTCAGTGTTCTAATTTGGTCGCCATCATACTAGGTCCATTATGCAATTCGTCTCATGAGATTTGATGAAGTTTTGAGCAAGTTGTGAGTAGATTTGTGAAATATAGGGCTGCTGTTCGTGCACAAAGAATTCTGGACTGTCATAAAGCAGATTTTGAGGTTGGTCTGTTTAGTGCAATTTCAGATCCAAGCTTCATTCATTTAGTAAAGGAAACTTCTATATATTGTTGCAACTCTAGTTAACTGTTGATTCACAGTGAGAGCAAGTTATTAACTTATTATTGTAAGCTGGCAGTAGTACTGACAGTAATGGTTATCTTGCTTATCATAATTTGTAATGCTCAGCTTTCCGTTCAGTAATTGCAATAGTATTTCCTTTACCTCCGCCCTATGGTAGCTCCTTTCCCACTTTGGGTTAGAAAGCACATTCTGGGTGTTGAGTACTTTCAGCATTTCAGTTATTTCTTTCAAGCATTGTAATTTGTAATACTCCGCCATATGGTCGCCTCAACTCCTTACTAGATTGGGTAGCACATACTTGGTGTCGAGTTCCCTTTCAGTACTTAGTATAGAAGACCCTCTGACCATATGCTCGCCATCATTGGCGCCATTCTTGGATAGAGTTGCTTCAGCAACGTTTTGGTTTAGCTGCTAACCTTAACGGGTGCTTTGGTTTGTAATTTGTAATTTGAAAAAACGAAAAAATTTGGCTCGGAATATTTCAAGGGCTGAGATTAATTCATCTCTTTGGGAGTTATTATATAACTCTCTAGGGGTCTTCTAGAGCTCATTATGTGATGAAGTTTTCTTTTTATTGCTGCTGCAACTTGGCCTGACGATTGAAACCCTTAAGTATCCTTGTTTTCGGTGAGATATACGGGCTCTCCCTTGTCGGAATAGTGTGTTTCGGTGGAAGAACTCTAGTTTGTGAAACCCTAGCACATTATTATTTCAGGGCTGCAAGTATTCATCAGGTTGGAGGCCAAATTTGAGGAGGATCTCAGTGTTGAAGACTCAGATCTGGAAACTTCTACAGCTGCAAATCGTCAATTTCTGAGTATTTGGTTGACAACTAGGGTTTGGAATAATTCTGAACCATTCTATTTTGGGTTTAAAAATCTGCATATTTATCTTGGTTCAAACTCTGAAATTTTAAGAGGAATTATTGTAATGTTTTTCTGAAATTTCTGGGTTGTTTAGTGGATTTTCTGCAACTTTTTCATGTTTAGAAATTTTCAGAGATTCCTTAAAAATCATAAAAAATCCAGAAAAATATTTTGAGCTTATGTTGAAGGGTTTTCTACTTGCGAATAAAATTTCAGAATTTTTTGTTGCATATTTTTGGAGATATCGTTGTTTTTCTATTATCCCTATTTGGGGATATTACATGGTCACCATTTATTAGGTGTAAGTGAATATGGGCTGCAGTAGATAGGTTGATTAGGGAGAGTGAAGCCAAAGCTAGAATTGTATGTCTAGAATTTATGGCAGTGCAATGCAATTTGTTGTCTGCAGCTAGTAGAGATGTTGCGAGTGGAGAGGGTTTTAGCAGAGGGAAGAGGTAGGCCACTAGCGATGGGCAAAGTATAGTTGCATGATTGTTGAACGTGCTAGCATGATTGTTGAATGTGCTAGCATGTGAGGACACTAATGATGTTGCAGCCAAATTCTTTTATGGCCATACCATCCTGTTTCATGTGGTATGTCCACCATTTTTTAAGGAAATGCCTAAAAAAATAAACACAGCTGGACCTTTATGTCCCCTAGAAAACATAGATTGTATACCTCCCTCCTTGACAATCAAGAAGGTGAGCTTGTTGATAGAAAACACGACAGAAACATAGATAAGGAGAAGTTGCTCTATTAGACATTGAACTCTTGTTAAAATTATTGTTTTATGTTCAGCTAGGTCATATTTTTTTAGAGCTATTGATTATTCTTGGCAACGCAAAGGTGCAAGCACTCAATTTTGTCTTTTGAAGGAAGCCAGAGAGGAGATTGGGGCTTTAAGTGCTGCGTCAGTTATGATTGATTTAGCTTATGTCTAAGTAAACTAGTTTGATGGTGGAGAGTGCTTATAAACATATCTTTTGGATCCCATGTGTTTTGCGAACAATGCTTTGAAGAACATTGGGAAGATAACTTTGGTGAAGATGGTGGCAGCCAAAGCTAGAGACATACTCTATTAGGCATCGAGCTCTCATTAAAATTATTGTTACATGTTTAGTTGGGTCCTATTTTTTTAAAGCTATTGATTGTTCTTGGCAAAGTAAGGATGCAAGCACTCAATTTTGTCCTTTGAAAGAAGCCATAAAGGAGATTGGGGCTTTAAGTGTTGTGTAAGTTATAATTGATTAGCTAGTTTGCTGGTGGAGAGTGCTTACAAGCATATTTTTTGGATCTCATGTTGTGCTATGTGAACAATGCTTTGAAGAATATTGGGAAGATAGCTTGGGTGAAAATGGTGGCAGCCAATGCTTTGAGGAACATTGGGAAGATAGCTTGGGTGAAGATGATGGCAGCCAAAGCTAGAAACATACAAATGTTTGTAATTAACCACTGCACACCACTTCTTTAGGACTTTTGAGGAAGGAATTCCTTAAATGAGTGGAGACTAAATATGCTAGCTATTATATTTTGTTGGAGAGGATGCAATAGGTGCAATATTTTATGCAAACCATGGTGGTTTGTGGAGAGTGGAAAAAGTGGGTTGAGGCCAAATCAGAAGGAGGAAAAAGGTTGGACAAAAGGTACTTATTGATGCTTGGTGGGCCAAATTGAGCAAGAAATTTAGAATGATCATAAATTTAGAAATTTCCAGCTGTACACATGTAAATAGATTGATGATGAGGAGGTGCAATAGGGATTGATTGGGCTCTCGTTAGATGAGTCACAACTTGATATAGAGTGACTTAGAGTTATATGTAGATTTTGATATTGATAGCCCATATTAGGTGTAATTGTACCTAGTTGTTGACAATTGTATATTTTAGTATCAATAATCTTATTGCTATGCTTATTGTTAGGCAACTTGTTATTTTGTAGCCTTGGGGTCTTTTGTCATAATGAGAACAATGAAATTTTAATTTTTGTTGCTGCTATAATTGAATCAAGGAACATTGAACATTGAACATTGAATATTGAATCATATATAGTAATATACTGCCATTCCCTGCTGTCCCCCAAAAAATAACCTCCTGGACTTTTGTACCTAAAACGTGTCCTACTGTCCCTCGCTGTCCCTGTCCTAGAAATGCTGTGAAACATAGATTTTGACATCTTAGAATGTTGAAAATAATACAGATTTGCAGTTGCATTATTTTCCAATCGCCCTTCTGGGGGATTTTTCTATTTATAATTGGTTGACAGAAAATCAAAACATAAAATTAAATATCTTGATGGTTAATCTACGTATTTGGCTTTTCCTTTTGATTGTTTTATGTCTAGAGCATAAAATATGTGGGATCGTTTGACCTTTTTGCTTACTTGTGATGTTTCCTAGATATTATTGCCCGGGATGGTGTTATCGGATTGTACAGGGGTTTTGTACCCAATGCTTTGAAAAATCTGCCAAATAGCAGGTATACTGCAAGATAAATTTAATTATTTTTGTTTCAACTGCTGACTAAATTAAAGACAACCTTTTTCTCCTCTCCTAACCTGGAATCTATTATGATATATTTGGCAGCATTCGTCTCACTACATTTGATGCAGCAAAGGGTCTCATCCAAGCAAGTACGAAAGAACTTGAGAAGATTAGGAATGCAAATCGTGAATACATGGAAGACATATAATAGTTCACCAGATATTGAATTATTGTTTTTAGAAAATAAATAATGGCAAGTAGTGCGCATTGTACAAAAACTCAGACATTTTTATTGGAAGCCACTGGTTGGAAGAGGGATATAATTCTCACAAAATGCTATTTATATATGCTTTAGTGCATTATATTTACCTGTAAAAGCATCATTTAATACCAATTTTCTCTGGAATGAAAATGTAGCTCTTTCCAGATCAAATGCCCATAAAGAGATGGGAATTTTTACTCATCGAGTACCTCACAATTATTATTGTGGAGGTAAAATGAGTTTGATATTTCATTATAGAAAATGATTGTTAAGTTTGCTTCCAGCAAAAATGAGCAACAATTTATTTGTCTTGCGCTCTTTAAATGATTTGTAGCTTTTGGAGAATCTGATTGTTACATGAAGATGCGGTATGCCTTAGTAGTCAGTATTATCTTTGAATATAGCCTTTGAGAATAGTAACCTCAGCATGTTTTTTATGTTGATTCAACCTCTTATTCATACTTGGATAAGGTGTATCAACTTACCCAGACAATATTTTAATCAAGTGTTGAGACTCAGACTTGGTTGAAATTCGTTGTTTTGTGACTAGGACTCAATGGAAAAATTGGGCTTGGACATTTCTCAAGCTGACTCCACTTGAAGTTTAAAATCTACACTGGTCAGGAGAAATAGATATTTACTACAGCTAGGGAAAGTTGATGGTTCCTAGATTGTCTCTTAAATACCTGATTGGAATTTGTGATGGACAGTCTTTTCACAAAACCTGAAAATTAGAGTGGCACTTGAGTGCTCATCCAAACAATTGAGAATGGTGCCCTTACAGAGCCCTAGACTTCAGGGATTAGCTGTAAAACACCCAAGGAGTTTTTGATTGTTCTTTCCTCCACCCACATCTGTATCTTAAGCCATCAACAAACATTAAGTTGCAGTATAGGCCAAGAATTGGGTTCTTGCCTTGCTGCGCAGCTATATCTGTAGGTTTGCATTATGTCCATGCACATACACCATTGATGGAGGTACAATGGAAAATACAGCATGAAACTTATTTAGTCTTTAAGCTAACACAAAAAACATAGGGGATGGGTGGATAGAACAATTGGAGGGTGCTGAGTGTTTTCCAGCATCCTGACAGCGGTTCAATTTCCTCGTGATCCCATAGATCATGGTTAACCAAAGGTGGGTTATAGGGTTGGCCCTCCAAAGCTTTGAATCTAAGACCTTCAATAGCTGAGATGGAGGAAGTTGCCGACTCCCCTATAGCAAAATAAAAAAATAAAATAACATACACAAAGAACATAAAACAACACACAAATGAGAGCTTGTTTCTTATAAAAATCTGCATATGGAAGATATTGCAAATAAGAGCTTGTTTATTATAAACATCTGCATATGGAAGGTATTGCAATCAGGTGGAGCATTTTCTTGCTACGCAAGCTCGCTCAACTCTCTACTTCTACATTCCCACACAAAGTTAATGCTTCTGGAACACTCTATACTATGCATTTATAGGATTTCTCCCCTGTGAAGATGCAATCATCAAGTGACTTACTTTTGCCCTCTAGTACTAGCTACCTTGTGCCCAGATCAATACATTAAATTGCACTAAAGTAAACACAGAGCCTGAGAATCAAAAGTAAACAAGGAATGATTTGATTAACACAAAAGCTTGAAATAAACTCGCTTCCAGAACACACCCGAAGACTCAGTGTACTTGTAAGATGTGAGTTGAAATAGAGATTTATGCAAGCAAAATAGATAAGATAAAATACTTGAAAGAGATTGAGATAGTAAGTAGATTAGAGCGAAATAGTTATGAGATTTCCTTCCTCAAATTCTAACAGTAAATACACTTCTTGGACAACAAATTATAGCAAAGTAGGCTTACAATATGCGATCAAACAAGATTACACTTGAAACAAAAGTGAATAAACATTGAATAACAAAGTTGTAGGCAAAGTAGGCTCAACAATTTGTTATCACAATAATGGTTGAAAAGAAATGGGCAAGGCTGCCCTTATTTATACACAAACAAGGAGTAGGGAACCCTAAAATCTCCTTGTTTTTAACAACTAGACTCACTAACATGCAAGCTTTATTTCTAAGACTAAACAAAAGATAACTAACTACTTATAGCTAGACTACAATTAGTTAACTGACTTAACAGCAAGAAAAAATCCAACTATACATTGATATTTCCAAAGAATAGATATGCATGAATGAGAACAAGTTAAACTCGGAAAAGGGATCGAGTTAACTGCTGCTTTTTTTTCTATTCTTAGGAAACACTGCATGCTCCAACAGGTTCATTTATTGATAATCTTGGTGGCTCTGCAACTGGAGTGATGACCTTTTATAAATATATCCTCTTGCTTTTATCCTGTTTTCCTCTGCGGCTTTATGCTTCTGACACTTAACTTGATATTTCAATGGAAGAGTATTGTATGAAGAAAATCGTGAAGTTTGACTGTGAACACGCCTATGCTCAAACAACCTACTAAACATAGCTTGCTGATTCTAAAAATAATAAATCTCCTAAAAGAATAGTTGAGGTTTGAGTTTTGTAAACAATCACATTTTGAAGAGACTCAGATTGTCAGATTTTGAAAAAAGCTGTTTTTTCCCAAGCATGCAAGATCTCCTAAAAAATAGGGCCAAAAGGTAGGTTAAAAATTTCCCAATCTTCTAGCGGAGCAAAATGCAGATGGACCTAGATCGATGAAAACTGAAAAGGATGACCACTAGTTTTTGAAATATGATGCCCTAAAAAAAAAACCATGAAAAAGCATGCCTCTGTGCTTCCCAATCTCAAATCCATGAAGAATATTGAAAAAGCACTTCGTTTGAGCCTCCAAATCTTGATTTCTATCTTTTTTCCTCTAAAAGCTAACCTGCAAATTATGAAGAATCCATGCTGAAAGCCTCTTGAATAGAGTTTGGAGATGAAAAAGCGCTTTTATGCAGAACCCTAAAATTTTGGAGTCTATGCATGTAGATAGAAACTTTGCATGCAAAAATTTGACTTCATTTGAATGTGCAATGGTGAATTCCTATTTTGTAGTTGCAAAAAGGACATGCAAAAACATACGCATCCGATGACATCATCAAACATGTAAAACCTCAAAAGTGTTAGCCATTTTTCAACTTTTGCTGCAACTACTGTCGACGATGGAGGCTGAACTGGAAATGGGCACGCTGAATTCGAAAAATTTCTAATTGTTGGAAGTTTAGGTGGCTTTCTTGAAAAGGGATGCCCAACATGTTGGGCATTAGAATATATATATTCAAATTTTCACTTGTTTTGCGTCTGACGAAGCTTGCTTCTGACTTTGATGATTGCAAATTGGCACTGTCAATTGATAAAACCCTGTTTGACTATGGCAATCTCATGTTTGACCACTGTTGAAGTGATTCCCAACTTTGTATCAGCATTTGATGGCATCTGATCGCGTTTGCATACCCCAGAAACTGCTAACGAGTGTTGAATTGAAGAAAACACAGACGAGGCAAAAAATATTCTAAGGTTGGGATGCTAGGCGCCCTCCTTGAAAAAAGGTGCCTAGGTCTTCCAGACTTAGAATATTTTTTGAGTCTTTCAGTTATTTTCATGTTTGCTTCCGATGAAGCTGGTACCCCCTGTTCAGGCATCATTTTTCGCCAATTGATGAATAACTGAGACTGAAAGGCAATCAATTTGGCAAGCTTGATCAAATTTGAGATGCATGATACCTTATGCTAGCCTCGAACATCGCATTTGATTGATTTTATGAGATCCAAAATCGAGCCGATGGAGGCGTTTTGACAAATTTTTGAATAGATGAAAAATATCTGAAGGCACAAGAAGCTAGGTGCCCTCCTTGAAAAAAGGCGACTGGCTTTACCAGAGTAAGAATATTTTTTCGTGTTTTTCAACTTTTCTTTAATTTTCCTCGTTTTGCGTGAAATGCCTCCGTTTGATCTACAATTCCCGCTGTTTGACAGATCCTGTGAATTGGATGATGGATTCATTGAAGAGCCTGAACATATCTGAGATGATCTCTAGCTTTTCCCAACCCTAAACTGTTGTTGACTAAATTTGATTGGATCTGAATTGGGCTAACATATCAAATTGAACATTTTTTGAAAAACAACAAAAATTAACTAAGGTAAGAGATCTTGGGCACCCTTCTTGGACAGGGGCGCCCAAGCATGCCAGAGTTAGTTTATTTTTCACGATTTTCAACTTTTTCTTGCTTTCTAGTCATTAGTTTATTTTTCACGATTTTCAACTTTTTCTTGCTTTCTAGTCATCGCCTCGCATTCACCAACTGCTTTCACCATTTCTCATGTATTGAACAACGAAAGCTGAAAAATATTCTAAGGCATTGACTGCTAGACGCCTTGATTGGACATGGGTGCCTAAAACATCTCCAGTGTTAGAATTTTTTTGACAAATTTCAACTTTTTTGAATCTCCCTCCTTTGTTCACCATTTTGTGTGCATCTGGCGCCATTTCACGTCATCTGTGTAGCATTTGAGACGTTGAATCTGACAGCTGGCAGTTGACCTTCCTCCATTGATGACTTTAGAGCTGATGTTTTGCCTTTTGTAAAAACATAATAGACCCACCAGAGTTATCCTGATCTTTTGACGATTCTGACTGGACCAACTTGATCAAGAAGTATTTTCAACCAATCAAAATCAGTTAGGACCCTCTAGTCAAAGATTCTATTTTTAGAAATTTTCTAAAAATAGAAATTTCTTTTTTTAGAAACTTTTGCCAACATCCATTTGACAACAAACCCATAAAACCCTAAATCAAGTTTATTTTTAAAAATTTCTATTTTTAGAAATTTTGACTTTTGATGATAATTTTTACAAGACTTTTAACCATTTTTACAAAATGCCTTAATGAAGCAAAATTTTTAATTTTGGGCATTACAATTGGCTTTGTCTAGGGACCATGTTGGATAGTTACGGCATAGGAGAACCAAAAATATTTGGTTTTAAGCATAGACCAATGTCTTATTAGTTGGGCAATAAAGTCAACATCATTTCCTAATCACCTATCACATTTTTTTTTTTTAAATCACCTAGGATAGGATTTCCTAAAATCACCTATAAGTTGGATCTTTCCTAATCACCTAAGACAAGACCACCTAATCACCTAAAACACGACAAAACTTCACAAAATGGGGAAACTCAACATGATATAACACAAAAATATTACGAAAGGAGAAACACATTACGAAAACGAAAAGAAAATTACTCCATCCCCGAAGGAATGGAGTGCTTTAGATATTGCCCGCTATATGGCAGCGGTGAGAGCCTTCCATCGATGCCTTTTCTGCCTGAAAGGCTTCACTTCTCTTCTGATGGGTATTGCAGGAGACAATTCCTTCGAGATGAATATTTTTAGTTCATACACCTAGGCAAAGGCATCTTGACAAAAGTCAGAATATGGTGCAAAGAGGGAAGCATATACCATTGAGGCATCGGTTTTGCTATCGTCCATCTTCGGGATGTCTCTGATGTCGAATGCTTCAAACCAGTCGGTTGCGTTCCAAACTTGGTTTCTATAATGCTGTAGGTTATACTTTCTGACCTAGAAATATCCCTTGATTAGCTCATCGATCAACTCTACATCCCTTTTAACACATAGGAGTTTGATTCCCATGTCTTCAACATTTTTGAGGCCTAACAAAAACGCCTCTTTTTCAACTTCAGTGAATTCCAATTGCAGGCAATATGCAAATGGGTGCAATTGTCCTTTAGGGGAGATGATCATTTCCCCTGCTCTTGAACCTGCAGTTGAACAACTCCCATCGAACTGCATTGTCCATAACTTTGTACCCTCTTTCAGTCTCTTTTCAGGACAAGCAATGTCCTGGTCTTCAGTTTCTATCTCTGACAGTGTCACATAATTACCAAGACCCATTTCTTGATATAAAAGTTGGGCTGGGGGGTCTGGAGATTTCACCACTATGAATTGGGATTTGGGCTCAGGTTCTATCTTGATTTCACCCTTTTTTATAGGAATGGTCGTGAACGACCAATCTAATTGTATCTCACCACCAAGTTCGCTGCAGAAACTCTGGCTCAACATCTCGTCGCTGGTTGGAATGCCAACCACTAGGATAGTCATCATTATCTTTTTATCCGGACAAGCCACCAACCTTACTTAAGTGTCCTTCAATTGTCCGACCAACGGTACTTAGACTCAAGTGAATAACACTTGTCTTGTGTCTTTGTGCACGAATGTCCCAATGCATTCATCACTTGTAGAGGCATGACATTGTCTAAGGCTCTTGAATCTATGATGCAATTGCTCAATTTGAATCTTTCTATATATAGGGATATATAGAAAGGTTTAGGCTTTTCTTCCACTGACACAAATGATTCGAGCAATGTAGGCTGAATAGAAACCTCTTTCTTTACATTTTGTAGTATTTTGTCCAGTTGCTTAGGATGATCACAAAGGTACTCCAATTGTGAAATCTTAACTTTGGTCTTCATCATGGAGTTTACAATGTCGAAATTGGCTAGAGATGGGTTTGGAGCAACTGCTTCTTTAACTTGTTCTTTAGTTCTCCACCTCTCTTCTTCCTTTTGCACTTTCAAGTGTTAAGAACGTGTAAACACAGGTGTTGAATATCTTCCGTGATTTACTGCAAGAGAGTAGTGGCAGAGGTCTTCTTTTTCTTCAATAACAAGTTCACTTTTAAAGTATCCCGCAACAGAGTCACCATTGAAGTTGTCCTTCTGTGGTAAGACAACATTCAAACTTGATGTAGGGACAAAAATTGAACTGGGTGTAGCATCAACGTATCTTATAATCTGATTCATTCTGAAATTTTCAAGACATGTAGAACTAGTATGTGCATCAATCTCATGGAAAGAACAAAATACTACATTTTGTGTAGCTTCAACCATTGATCTTGGTGGAGGTGCTGGAAACCGCGGCCTGTAATTATTGAAAGGCTGAAAACTATTTCTCTTAGGCTGATAGGACTGCTGAGGTTGATATTGTGGTGGTGGTAGTGCACGTATTTCATTGGCTACTTTCTGTAGTAGTGGATCTACAAAACTCTGAACTAGAGGTCTGATTGAGTCCTTCATCTTTCCAAAAGTGATCATATTATTGTTGGCAAATGGTCAGCTCTCCCCCCGACATTTGTGACATGGACTAATTGCCTCCTATGGATTTGTTAACTTTGGCGGTTGTATCGGGCATCAACAGGTTCACCTTTTGGTGCAACGATAATCGTGGGGCCAACAAAAGGTGTCGAGTTTGAATCCCCTTGGGTAACATTGAGGGGGAGATTGTTGGCAAATGGTTAGTGCTCCCCTCAACCTTCATGACATGGACTAACTGCCTCTCATGGATCTGTTAACTCTGGCAGTTGTATTGGGCATTAACAGGTCGACCTTTTGGTGCAACGACAACCGTGGGGCTAACAATTATCCTCCAACTCGATGGCATGTTCTTAAACATCCGTCAATTTTGTTTCTTTTGTTGTCTTGATGAAAAAGGCTATCTCTAATGGAAGAGCATTTATGAAGCAGCTCATCAAAATCTTCGGTGATGGATTAAGTGTAGAAGAAAGTATTGTAACAAGACGATTAAATCTTGCTACAAACTCCCTCATGGGCTTATTGCGCTCCATCTTTGAATTTGCAAGTTGGACAAACAATAGATGACTGTCTTCAGCGGGCTTGAATCTCGCCAAAAAATTCTCGCTCATAGTTGCCCAACTTGTAACAATGCCCGACTCTAGGTGATTGAACCAGTCAACAACATTTCCCACAAGAGTCTCTACAAAGAGATGCATTGTGATGTCTTCATGTGCTACGTGCAACATGGTGCAAGCCATTGTGAATGTAGAGATATGTTCATCCGGGTGTTGACTCTCGTCGTCGTGAAATCGAGGAAAGTGCTTCCTTGACCCTTTAGGTAACTCATGATTTTCTTGCAAAGCCAAAGGTCCAATGTTGTTACCCCAAGGTAATGAGGGTGGACGTTGCTCATTTCTATTAGCATGATTATTATTGGCATTATTGTTGTTATCACCCATTGTTTCTGGTTGGATCATAGGTTTTATTCCCATGCAATAGGATGCTAGATGGTCATTCTTGTGACATAAAGTGTAAGCTTTCTTGAAGTTTTATGCCTCGTGCCCCACTGTGGGCACCAAAAAATTGTTGGCATTTCAATTTGCACCTTTGGAATGCGGATTAGAAACGAACAACTATGCACAGTTACTCTTCAAATTGGGAGGGGAAGCTCCCTCTTCGTTGATTATGCTTAAAAAGAAATACTAAACTATTTCCAATTTTTTTATTTCTCAGGTAAGAGCACAAGGTTATACAACTCTTTGTGTCATAGTTGAGGTTTTCTCTTTTCCAGAACTTTAACTACAACTAGGCCTAAACTAAAGATGCTTCTGACAACTCAAGTAAACACAAAGTCTAAGAATCAGAAGTAAACAAGGAATGATTTAATTAACACAAAAGCTTTAAATAAACTCACTTCCAGAACACACTTGAAGACTCATTGTACTTATAAGATGTGAGCTAAAATAGAGATTTATGCAAGCAAAACACATAAGATCAAATACTTGAAAGAGATTGAGACAATAGATCAGAGCGAAATAGGCATGAGATTTCCTTCCTCAAATTCTAATAGTAAATACACTTCTCGGACAACAGATTATAGCAAAGTAGGCTTACAATATGTGATCAAACTAGATTACACTTGAAACAAAAGTGAACAAACATTGAATAACAAAGTTGCAAGCAACGTAGGCTCAACAATTTGTTATCACAATAACAGTTGAAAAGAAATGGGCAAGGCTGCCCTTATTTATACACAGACAAGGAGTAGAGAAGCCTAAAATCTCCTTGTTTTTAACAACTAGACTTGCCAACATGCAAGCTTTATTTCTAAGACTAAACAAAAGATAACTAACTACTTACAACTAGACTACAATCAATTAATTGACTTAACAACAAGAAAAGCTCCAACTATACATTGATATTTCCAAAGAATAGATATGCATGAATGAGAACAAGTAGTTAAACTCGAAAAAACTATCGAGTTAACTGTTGCTTTTAGTTCTATTCTTAGGAAACATTGCATGCTCCAACAGGTGGCTCATTTATTGATAATCTTGGCGGCTCTACAACTAGAGTGATGACCTTTTATAAATATATCCTCTTGCTTTTATCCTGTTTTTCTCCGAGGCTTTATGCTTCTAACACTTCTCTTGATTTTTCAATGAAAGAGTATTATATGGTGAAAACCATGAAATTTGATTGTGAACACGCCTATGTGTAGAAAAATTGCTAAAAATAGCTTGTTGATTCTAAAAATACTAGATCTCTTAAAAAAAAAGCTGAAGTCTGGGTTTTGTAAACAATCACGTTCTAAAAAAGACCCAGATTGTCAGATTTTGAAAAAGTCGACTTTTCCCAAGCATGCAAGATCTCCTAAAAAATAGGGCCGACAAAGTAGGTTAAAATTTCCCAATCTTCTAGAGGAGCAAAATGTAGATGGACCCAGATCGATGGAAACTGTAAAAGATGACCACCTGTTTTGAAATGTGATGCCCTAGAAAATCAAACCATGAAAAAGCGTGCCTCTATACTTCCCAATCTCAAATCCACAAAGAATACTGAAAAAACCCTTCGTTTGATCCTCCAAATCTTGATTTCTATATTTCTTCCTCTGAAAACTAACCTGCAAATTATGAAGAATGCATTCCAAAAGCCTTTTGAATAGAGTTTGGAGATGAAAAAGCGCTTTCATGCAAAACTCTAAAATTTTGGAGTCTATGCATGTAGATAGAAACTTTGCATGCAAAAATCTGACTTCGTTTGCATGTGCAACAATGAATTCCTATTTTGTAGCCGCAAAAAGCACATGCAAAAACATACGCATCTGATGATATCATCAAACACATAAAACATCAAAAGTGTTAGCCATTTTTCTCCATTTTTAACTTTTGTTGCAACTACTACTGATAACGGAGGCTGAACTAGAAATAGGTATGTTGAATTCGAAAAATTTCTAAGTGTTGGAAGTCTAGGTGCCTTGAAAAGGGACGCCCAACATGCTGGGACTTAGAATTTTTTTTTATAGATATTTTGAAATTTTCACTTGTTTTGTGTCCGACAAAGCTTGCTTCTAACTTTGACGATTCGATAAATTGGCACTGTCAACTGATAAACTTTGTTTGACCATGACAATCTCATGTTTGACCATTGCTAAAGTAATCCCCAACTTTGTATCGACATTTGATGACATTTGATCACGTTTGCATACCCCGTAAA
This sequence comes from Sequoia sempervirens, assembly GCA_007258455.2. Lineage (NCBI taxonomy): Eukaryota > Viridiplantae > Streptophyta > Pinopsida > Cupressales > Cupressaceae > Sequoia > Sequoia sempervirens. The sequence continues at coordinate 657,228,992 of VDFB02270651.1, forward strand.
CTGTTGATGAAGGTTGAATTGAAGAAAACACAGATGAGGCAAAAATTATTCTAAGTGTTGGGATGCTAGGCGCCTTCCTTGAAAAAAGGCGCCTAGGTCTTCTAGACTTAGAATATTTTTTGAGTCTTTTAGTTATTTTCATTTTTGCTTCCAACAAAGCTGGTATCCCACAACAAATCTAGAAAACCCTAAATCAAGTCCATTTTTAGAAATTTCTAAAAATAGAAATTTTCTATTTTTAGAAAAATTGACTTTTGACGACAAGTTTTACAAGATTTTAACCATTTTTACAAAATTCTTCAATGAAGCAAAAATTTTAATTTTGGGCATTACACAATTTTAGCAGCCCTAAGGCAATAGTCCAATAAATTGTGATTTTTTAACACATTGGTGAAATCAAATAATGACATCTATCACAATCAAATCCTCATTGACTCTAAATCGAAGCACTATTATTTCATTTATTTCAATTATGTGCATTTATTTTAATAAATTAATCAATACCAACTCATAATCTTAGTTTAGATTGTTTATTCATTGCGAGTTAATTAATTACCTAAAATATTTGTATAGGACACATTTATTTTCCTTCTAATAGTATAAAGTACCCAACCCTAATCCACTCAACACACTAAGTCTAACCCACCAAAGCGTCACTTTCATATTTGTAAAGGAATACATCATGCTTACATAAATATATAGGCTAATTAAATAACTAATACAATTAATTATCAATTAACCTAAATACAAGAATTGGGAATAGAAATAATAAATGGAATTAAATGTTTACAGATTAAATATATAAATATAATACTTTGCTTGAAATTCATTGATGGAAATATGTTGTGAAAGACACTAGAAACTGATTTTCCATGTTGTATCTTAGGGTTTAGCCAAACAAATATTTTAATTTAGATTTGCACATGCAAACTTCATATCCACACCTACTTGAGTAAACTGGACCACAAGCATGAACGTGCACTTATATAATGAAAGCTGAATGAATATTATGATGATAGAGAGACTTGTGTATCCTAAATATTCAAGGGTTTATGATGATAGAGCAACTTGTTACACAAAGCTTAAGGCTTTATTGGAAGGTTTAAAAGATGAAAATTGATGTATTGAATCGGATTCAAATTGTACAAAAGGTTATTCAAAAGGAGGTGTTATCCAAAAATTTATGAAAGAATAGAAAAAAGACTTGGAAACTTATTAAGAAAGTCTCGAAAAGGATGAAAATAACAAAAGGTTACCAAATAGTATGAAAGGACGAGTTTAACAAACCAACAATACAAAGATGGGTGACCTAGGTCCTAAGGAATTTAATGTTAGATGGAAAAAAGCCATGCATGATCAAAGAATTCAAATTAGAAGAGGAAAGCTTAAATTCAAAACATTTAAGGAGATACCACAACTTCAATCACACTTCATTAGCCAATTGTGATAGCATATATTGATCACATCTTGAAAATGAGATTGAACCCTTCAGATGTATCATGCCAACTACAATACCTATGATGCAAACTTTGATGGTGATGAATTGAATATGCACTTTCTACAAGATGGAATTTCTATGATAGAAGTGGATCTTTGTTAGAAGTTAAAATTGTGTCTTGATAGATGTATAATGAATGTAGAAACATGAAAACATTGGAAACACAAACATTACATATACAAACCATTTGATTAATACAAGTGTCATGTGGAAGCATACTCATGAAATGCTTAACCAAATGATTCAAAAGAACCATCACCTATAGCCAACATGCAACAATTGTTTGAAAAAATGTTGTGATGATTGTTTGTTTGTCAAAATTTCAACAAGGACAATATTTCATTATAAAGTAAGCTCTATTAATGTTTGCAACACATTTATTTTAAATGAGCTATTAAATATATGCTCATTTTGGGGTTTTGGGATTGTATTATGATATTTTGTAATGCCCAAAAGTGAAAAAAATTGAATGAGAAAGTGAATAGCTCTTCCTTATTTGTTGTAACGTCTCATCATTATAAAGGGATTACCAATGTTGGCTACAAGTTATCACTTTTGGATGCATTAGTGGGATAGAGCCACTATAGTTGACTTGTAGTAAAGGTAAAGAGACATAACAAGGAAGAGGGACACACCCTTGTATGCAATAATGTACATATATATATGCCACATGTATGAAATAGATAGAGGAGATAACAAAGAGATAATATAATACAATAGAGAAAAAAGGAAGATAGACTAGGGGAGTATAGAAGGAAACATGAGATATATGTGAGTTATGAAATGCAATTGAGACAATGCTGTACCAGAAATTATGAGATAGTGATGATTGTATACCACAAAGTAATATAATGGATCTCTAATGGTTTATACTATATGCTATATGAATGTGATGAATATGTGTGTATATTTTGATTTATTTGCTTTGAATTACATTGCACCCATGTGTAATTCACTATATAAGTTCCAATCCTTCTCTTCTACTCCACATTAGGGTATAAATACAAATTTAAAGAGAATACACCTATATTTTAATCTCACTCCCTCTTTCACTAATATTTTGGTTTCATTGTCGAGACCCTAGTGCAAGTGGTAAGGGAATGATAAAATTTAGAAGAAAAGTTTTATTATAAGAAAGGCTTCAATAATAAAGGATTATAGATAGAAATGAAACATCTTTGATATTGCGCAATAAGATACACTAAGTCTTAACTTATGAGAGGGGTTAGGAACCAAGGGGATGATGAATGGAAAGGGGGGGGATCTCTTGGGGGGGGATCTTGAAGAGATGCAACCACTAAGGAAAAGTCTAGAATAAGCCATTAAGGATGATAAACAGATCAATTAAATTCTAAATAAGAAACACCTATTGCAAAAGGAGATATTAAGAAGTTGAGAGAGATTATGGAAGAGACTAAATTGGATAATGAACATGGAGGAAAAGAGATTGAAACAAATTTGCTAGATGTAGGAAATATACCACAAGAAAATGGAAAAGGCAAGGGGATACAATTTGGAGCACACTAGGATGGTTATGAAGAGGTTGATAGTTTGGAGAATCCACCATGATCTAGGAATAGTTAGTTATAAATGAATGTGTGAGGAGGGCTACTCTTGATATTGAGAATTATGAGGGTATTAAGAATTGTGAGAATTGTGAAAGTATGGAGAATGCTAAGATTCTACCAATAAATGAACACATAATTATTGGTCCACTCATTAGTGACACACCTAAGCAATTAAACACCTATATCCATAAAGCAAACAAATATCTAACTAGATTGGAATACTAGATGAAAGGGTATACTAAACTCAAGGAGTCATTGAAATAAGGGCTTGGGAGACGTAATGCTCAACTAAGACATGGAAGTAGGGGTGCTCCACCACTTGAAACTTTGACTCAACAATCATATTTGAAACTAAATTCGTTAAATATCAGGGTTACCATTAGCAATGGAATTGAGGTTTATTAATCCCAATATAAAAATAAAACCTGTGGAATTTATTATGGAATACTTATAAATAGTAGTAAGCAAAAGTGTGGAATTACAAAAAGAGAAGTGATGATAAAAAAATTAGAATTGAGGGAAAGAAAGAAGGGTGCATGAAGAAAGAGAAATTAAAGGACATGTTCAATAACCTAGTCATTGACACAATTGAGAATGATGTAAGAATCCTATATTACTTAATAAAATATTATTAACTAATGAAATTATAAAAAAAACATCGTGTCCTAGATTGAAGTGACATCATGAAGAGGTGAACACCTTGACCATGAATCATCCCTCATGTAATTTTAAGGAGGAAATATGTAGTGGATATTTTCAAATGGAAGAAGCAACAAGAAAGGAGTTTGTAATATTGTGTGAACAATTATTGGGGAAAGAGTTCTTTGAGATCAAATTGCCTAGGGATAAAGGTAGGATACAAAGTTTGGTAAATTAGATAGAAACTACTAAGTGCAATAGAAACATCAAAATTTTTGAGGAAGAGACCAAGGAAGTGAGGATATAAAATAAAGGTAGGAAAATAAGTGAAGGAGAACAATAAAAAATTAGAGGTGCATATCACCAAAATAATGGAACCACATCACATCAATTGCCAATTTTTTTAAGAACATAAAAGAAGACAACAAATATATGTTTGTCCTAGAATCCACATGGAGAAGTCGAGTGAGAGAATCAAACTAATCTTTATGACTTTTTGGGAAGCTTAATAGACGAGTCCCTAAAACAACACATGAAAGTATGTTCAAATCATGATAAGGAACATGGGTTGAATTAAAGGAAATATTCTTGAGAAACTTAGAACCACCTAAAGTACCATTAGAAAGTTTGACTAATATATGTGACTTGATATAAAAGAAAGGAGAGACTATACAATAATTTTCTCAAAGGTATTGTAAGGAAACTCGAGGAAACTCTATTTGAGAAACAAAAGGTGGAATGGTTTCTCTCCAGACTCCTACGTGTAATAAGATTATCATTGGATGGATGAGGTTTTGAAGAATATGTAAAAGTAATGGAGTTAACATCAAGGATTGATAACAAATTAATATTAAACAAGAAATTTCAGCAAGGGGAGAGAGCAATCCATATATGACACTTGGTAGAGGAAAGAGAATTTGGTGCACTTATTGCTTGAATCAAGGACACGTGAAAAATGAATGCCCCATCCTAAAGGGAAAGAAAAGAGCTACAAACTTAAGTGTGGACTTTGTGAAACCTCCAAAGAGGATAAAGAGAATATATGTCACATTTGTGGAGAGTGGGATGATCATAAAATAGATGATTTCCTTTCATTATTGTTCCAATAAAGGGACACAAAGGAACATTATCCTTGGTGTAATAAAAAATGTGAAGATAATGAGCCTTTTCATAGAGGAATAAAAAGAGCCAAAGCTCTAGTAGAAGAAGCTTTCCATAGATAGGAATATGAGTACCACCAACCAAAATGGAGAGATCAATGCAACATCAATGCACCTCAAATCCTAGATACAAACCTCCTACTAGATATTGAGATGATTATAATGATGATGAAACCACCATAATGACTATAGAAGAGGGTGTGATAGAGGTAGATGCCAAGATCAAAGGAGAAGAGAAGAAGTCACTTGTTATAAATCTAGTGAGATAGGACACTATGTGAATGTGTAAGAAAGAGAAAGAAAAGGTTTATGGATTTTTAGAGTCTACCCATGATTCCTTTAGTTGCCAAAGGATAGTGAAATATTACACAAATGGTCAAACTACTACTTAGAGTGAGGAACTATCTAGACCTAATGCACTAAGAGGGGCTAAAGTATTTATGAGAATACCTAAATAAAACCACTTAAATGCTCATAGATGCTAGAGTCTAGGTATAAAATATGTTAACAAAAGAAGAGAAATTAGAGAAGGATTATTCGACAAGAAAAAATTTGTGGAGAAAATCCATAACTGAATATAAGAGGAATAATAAGGTGGTTGTAGTTACTAGAGGCAAGAAAGCAGTACAAAAAATAAATTTGTCATAGATGATTTAGAGGAAGATGTGAAATATTTTCTTACAAAGGGGATCATGACCTTGTAGTAGAAAAAAAAAAGAGTTATTAAAGAAGAAAAGGAAAAGTATGACTAATAGAAGGAATGCTTCTCTAAAAAAGAAGCATTGGTGTTGAAGGAGATAGCTAATGAGGCTAACTACAAGGCATGCTTCTTTAGAAAATAAGCATTGGTGTTAAAGGAGATAACTAATGATGTTAAATTTAGCCTCATCAATTTCATAGATAATATACCTTCTTTTCCTTTTCTACTACTTGTTTCATGTTTAGTTAATGTTTTCTTAAGAAGTTATTAATTGCTTGAAGTGAAATAAACTACAATTTTGTTTTAATAATTGTTGATTAATATGATCCAAATATTGAAAATTTACTATGAAAAGGTGTATTTTTTGTTGGAGTGGGATTATTTGGTGAACTATTCAATGATCTCTAGAGGATTTGAGTGCTAGAAACAATTTTACAAATTAAAAAGGTGACACTACCCAATTCCCTCAGGCTCTCAAATAAAATGTACACTCAACAGTTTCATTTGCTAACATTGGATTCCTCACACATGCTAGTAGGATAAAAACTGTATAAAACATTAGTTCATCAACTGCAAAGTTAGCTTCATCTAGCAATGAACTAGGATCAACAAATTCCATAAATTCTCTAGTTCATTAACTGCAAAAACAAATTATTCTAGTGGTAGACTCCTACTGGGAGTTGTAATTGAAGATATTCTCCTTATTTTATGTTTGAAAACAAGCTGAATTTATTTTTTTAGCAAACCTATGTATTCCTATTTAGTTAAGAATCATATTAAAAGCTCAATAGTACATGCATGCTCAACACACCACTATATTATAGGGATCTAGAGGTAGTGGTTATTAATTATGTGCAAGTTAATTGATGTGCTATGTTTTTATCATCGTTATCATACAAAAACATAAAGCAATGCATATCACCGTTTTTAGTTCAAGATAATACAATTTAAATTTAAAGATGGTTCTATTTTTGGTTCCTAAAAAAGTGCTAAGTTGAATGTGATAGTTTGAAAGATGTTCCAATCTATTTAGATTTGGCCACTCGATTGGGTAGGAAGAATCTATATTATTGTAAATAAGTATTGAATATTTAGTACTTGACTATGAGTTAATAAATAGTGTTGTTTCATATTGTGTTTCGTGTAGGTATGTTAGATTAGTTATTGTTGTGTGTGCATGTTAAATTCTTGCATTATCAAATATTACAAGGAAAATATAAAAAAAATCAATTTTTATTACTTCATTTGAAATTTCTTAGTCATCATTTTATCTTTGTTAAAACATTTGAGTTGATTGGAGAATTTATTTTTCTTTCCATAGAATTTTGTATTCAAAATAAGCATTCTATTTCATTGTTAATCTTTTGAATTCAACATAAGTATTTCAATTCCTAGTTAATTATTTAAATTTATATAAAAATATTAGTGTGTAGGTGCATTCCCTTTCCAGTAAAGTAGAACAAATTCTATAGATGGACCCTAAACTACCCTTTTGCATATAACCTTTGAACACCATCCAAATTCAGAAAGACCATTATCTAGTAGTTGTATGAGGTTCAATGACATCTTGTCACTTTTTGGAACTATTGTTAGACAATCATTACACATAGGAATCTTTGAGGTTAAGGTTAGGAAATCTAAGCTAGTAGTCTTTAGTATAAAATTTATTTTACCTACATGGTTAAAAAAAGAGAACCACATGGTAGTTTGTAGCTAAACACCTCCAAAGCCAAATACTAACAATAGAACACTCGAGAACCAAGAAGTAACAATTGAATACTAAAGAGGAGTTTTAGGGAAAAAATGTTGTAATAAGTAGCTTTTTGATCAAAAGAAACATGAAACTTCTTATCAAGCCCCAAAAATGACCAATCAAGAGAGGCCATCCTAGAAGAAAATATGGAAAATCATAATGGACATGAAGGGAGAAGGGTGGAGAGAATGATCACCTATCTAATTAATTTGAATCTTGACAGAGAGGCCCTTGTGAAAAATATTTTTCCCTCTATTCTACCTAGTTTTCTGTAAGAGATGAAGATTAGCTCTATACTCAAGACCACTTCAAAAAATAATGAAAAACTTCTACAAGAGGGTATGCAAGAATATGATCTTTCTTGATATTAAGACCTATCAAAATCATGATGGGGTATGGAGTATATTACATATGAGTACAATGACCTTGCTTATATAGGCAAGGTGAGCAATAGGATTAAACATGATTGTGACATGTGTCTTAATCCTATGACATGAGATAACTAACAACCTAACAACCTAGGAATCAAGCATTAGAATCTAGAAAGATAAGATCTAGACATGCCAACTAAGACTTCTAGAAGCAATCTTATATCCTCAGTAAACTTAACATGTGAACGCATCCTAAGTCCCTAGTAAGATAAATCATTGGGTACAAGACATATTCACACCAACACCCCCTAAGTGCAACATAGGGAGAAGATTATTATGCAAATGATGTAAAAAGATGTAAATATGTGTCTTAGCTACAAGGCCATTTTAGGTACCCATGTACAAATGTAAATGCAATCTCTCACAAACAAAGAAAAAGAGAAAACCCAATGGGAAAAAAATCCTCCCCAAAAGAGAGAAAATAAATAATAGTGATGAAATATGGAAGACTCCATGATACCCCCAAGTACACCATCCATCAAATATATACATTACAAATGCCCCTCTAGAAGAGGGAAAGAATGAGACCACATAGCCTCCCTATAATGAAGTAGCTCCAAAACCACTGGAGAATGTTTGAAGATAAAAGAGAATCCAATGTCTACAAACAACATATCTCCCCTTGGGAAGAAATGGATCCAATGGTCGATGCTAAAGAAACCTCATCTCCATGATGAAGTAAGAGGGAAGAAGCCTCATTAATGAAATCTCTAAAGATGCATCAAGTGTCTCCGAAGATATCTCAACTAAATTAGGTGTTACCCCAATCAAGGAAGAAGACACAAAATGTGAAGACTCAACAAAAACCTCCAAAGATGAATGATCAAAGAGGATAGAAACCCCCTCAAACATGTCCTCCAAATCTACAAAAGAGGAATGAAAATCCAAATATGATATACCTATCATGAAACCATCCTAAAAAGTTGAATGGAAAACAAAATGAATCCTGCTCATCTGAAGTCTTGGAAACCAAGTCATCACTCAAATATGAAGAAGTAGGAGGTGATGAAACCTCATCACAATGGTTGAGGAAGAAGAGCAAGGGTCAACCAAAAACCACAACCACCACTTGAATAACTATCCACACTAGAACCTAGGAGAATGATCCTTAGAAAATTCACCAAATTAGGAAAAAAATGGGAAAAATTATAGATCTTTGCATCATGATCAACCATACCAACTACAACAAGTTGCTTGCTATGCAGATCCTGAATGAACACTAAACTTGGAGTGAACTCAATGAACTTACCACCTTGTGCTATTTGATATACAAAAAGAATATTATGCCTAATATTAGGTATAAAAAGAACATCATGAAAGCTACCATTAGGCACACCAATAACCCCTTTACCAAATGCATCCAAATAAACATCATTAGCCATGAATATCTTCATGATTGAAGTATGCCTCAAAGAAGAAAACGTATCGGGTTGGCTTGATATATGACATGAATCTCCAGAGTCAATAATCCAATTTCGAGACTGATCAACATGTGTTACAACAAGAGCATGGCCTTTCATTTTATAATCATTTATCATATCACTCCCATTATCAATTCTTGCAATACCTATGTGTGTAGAAGATGGTGATTGTGAAGAAGAATACGATGAACTTGTAGATTTTGAAGGAAAAGAAATATTATGTTCCTTTAGAAGTTGCCTCATTTCATCTAACTTTTTCTTGTAACAAGTTTGTTCACCATACCCTGGTTTTTTGCAATAACCACACTTAGCCTTCTCCTTCTTAGGTTTATCCTCTCTAGGAGAGGTGGGAGATGCATTAGATTTTTCCTTAGGTTTAAAATTCTTCTATCCTTTACCCCTAGGTGATGCAATTAATGCATGACTCTTAGAATGTGTATCAAGTTGACTAAGTTTAGCTTGTTCCCTAGTCAACCTATCACAAAATGTCTCAAAAGAGGGCATAACAAAAGAGTCACCTAAACCATCCATTGTAGCATAGAAGGAAGTAGGGAAATATTCAAATGAACCTTTTAATTTAGACAAACTCAATAAGATGCATTATGTAAGTTTTATCTTTGCCACAACCTACCAATTGTGACCTTAATGATTTAAATTTTACCAAGTAGTCTTCAATGGTAGGAAAAGAATTTGTGGATAATGATGCCAATTCTGCCTCTAATTGCATAGCACAAATTTCTCTAACTAAACCAACTAACTCCTTGTACTTACTCCATACCTGCTTAGGAGTAGTACAATCCTCAATATGGAAGAACAAATTGTCAGAAACATGCATAGTAGTCAAACCCATAGCCTCATAACATTTGTTCCTATGAGAAAATATTTTATATTCTTTGAAAAAATCAGGTTGTTCATCATCCAATGTGGACCATAAAGCCCTGTACCAAAGCAATCTTTGCATTCTCACTTTCCATGTATAATAATTAAGAGGAGTTAAAACTTCAAACCTTGGTTCAACCATTAAGTCTGAAACAAAGAAAAATAGGTTGGTGATTTTGGTGGGGAATGTATGCATGTGTTGTAATGTATAATTCCTCTATCTTTCTTCTAATTTCATTAGGAAAAGAGATATCCCAAAGCTAGGATTGAATTTCAACCCTTAAGTGAGTCAACCCTATTAGGGAAACACTGTTTCCTTTATGAAAAAAAATGACAAATATTTCTAAAATGCACTTTTGGGAGATGAAAATAAAATACCTAATGAACTCGATTAGGTGATGTGAAACTTGAAATGCTAAAATAAAGGATAGTACAAACAAAAACAAGTTGTAGGCAGATTTGAGAAGGGAATAATGACATGTACCAGGCTCTAAAAGTGGTGTTGATTGTCCTGTTGGGATAGATTCACCCTAGGGTGAATGTGTCTCTACACAAGGTTTCAAAATCTGATTTCACAATCATTTGATCCCATATTTGCACTCCCAATTCCTCCAGATTCCACTATCGGAAATTCGGAAATAAATTATGCAAATGAGTTTCCATGGCTTGACAAATTTGATGACAAATTTGACAACTTTGCAAAATTGCACTTTTGATCCAACTTTTAATCCTTCACTTGCAAATATGCAAATACAAAGAGAGGGAAAAATTGTTTGTTTTTGGTGAATAGGGGTTTTCCTTGGTCAAACCCCGGTTTGGTAATTAAACCTTGATAATGAAAGATAATGATAAATGACAAGGATCGATGAATGAAAAATCTATGTCACAACTGACCAAACCTTCAATGGCTGCCCTTAGAGGATTGAATTCCAACACATCTCTCTAAGGATTGGATCTTGCATGAATTGACTTGAATGATAGCTTGATTTGATACTTCAATGCTTGCTTGAATGCTTGAAACCTACATCAAAATGTTAGCTCCAAAACATAATATGAACACACATAACTTTGACATGATGATATGATCTTGATTTGCTATTGTAGATGAATAGTAAATATTCTCTTCAATGCTTTTGAAAATAATATTTTCTCTTGTGAAATCTTGATTATGCATGTTACATTTGAATTGATTAAATAACTATGTATTTATAGGTGTTTATCTAATTTCCCGAAAATTAGATTCCATAAGCCAACATTTGAAACTTGAATTTGAATCATTAAAATGTTGCTGAAAACATATTAAAAATTGGGACTTAGGACTTCAGGAGGACCCATTCACCCTTGGGCGAATGGGTCTTGGGACCTAAATCCAGGACAATAATTTCCAAGACAATTAAAATAATGTTAGCATTTGTTTAATGTCGATTTCCCTTTCGAAAAACAAGAATAATCAGGCTCAGGAATACATAATTTAGGCAACTAGAATCTTAATTAAGTCCAATTAATTAAGGAACCCAAACATAGTGTGAAAATGTAAAGGAGTACATTTTTCTACACTACAAAGTCAACAAGTACCAAGAGTGCAAAATAGACAAATATCTGAAGAAAATTGATATGAAACCTCCCAAATCTAAAAATAAAATTGAAACTGAAGTCCCCCACAAACATATCTTCTCTAGGAGACAGGATGTCCAAGTTATTAACCAAAAAGAAAACATGAAAAAATCTAAATAAATTACACTTTGGGGCTGAATCTGAAAAAATTACATGAACCAAATGAAAGAGTTCATGAATACCTTCCAATTGTAATTTGAATCATCAAAAATAGATAAAGTGGAAAAAAGTTGTGAGCTCAGAGGTCCAAGGGGGTAAACACACTTTAGTTGCCAATAAAATCTACCTACAAAAAATCTATCAAAAAGACCTACACCACTACGAAGTACATAGAACTAGCTTTCTGTTGATATCTTGTTTGCAAAATTTTGATATCCTAGCAAGAAGTTATGCTCCGGAGAAAAAATCTGATGTAGGGGCATCAGGTGGAGTTCAATTTTGTTAAATTTTGATGTTGCTAGAAATTTTTGAAATTTTGCTTTTTTGCTTTTTGGGGTGTGTTTTCGGGTGTCTCTCAATTTCATTTTCCTTTTCCTTCATTTTTCTCTCCTTTGGAGTTTCACCTTGGTCTTTTTGGTCATGGTTCCAATATTTAATTATTGAAGGGGCCAAAAAAAAACTTATGTTTGGTAAAAATTATTGGTCAACCCCTTACCCATGCCCAAGTTGGCATTCCTTGATATTTTTTCATTGCTAATTTCTTGGGAATTAATGTTTTTGCTTGAGGTAAATTGGGCGTTCAATTGCTACAGGAGGAAAATAGAAAATGGTGACTATTTTTGGGTTACATTTTGGAAAACAGTTACATGGAAGAGTAAAGGCTAGGAAGTGGGATTCTCATGCCCCTCTCTAGAAGTGCTAGAATGTGTTTTGCAAGTGCAAGAATGTCTTTTTTCCAACCCCCGAGAAAGGGGAGAAGTTGCAGATTGAGAATGAAGAACAAGGAATGAAAAACAAAGAGGAAGAAGGAAAGAAACTCACTCGTGCATTCATGGCTGTTAATTTATGAATTGGAGTCTTTTATCTTTCATGCCTGTAGCTGGAAAATATGAATTTTCCTATTGTTAGATCAGATTTGTAATGGATTTCATGCTTGTAGGTGTGTAGGATGTGTTTTGTAGGGTTTTTGGCTTTAAAATGAGGATTTTGGAGCTTGTTTTGGAGTGTTGTTCAAATCTCTTCCTATAGCTGAACATTTTTTGGTTGCACAAACTTTTCCAGGAAGGGGTTTTCAAATTAAATTTAAATGTTGCAGAATGTGCCTTTGGTTCATGGTGGATTTTATTTGTGTAGCATTGAGATAAATCTTTTGAATAAAACCATTTTGAATTTTTTCTGAGCAAGTTTTGCTATTTAATTTAATCGTGCTTTTTCATGCTTTTTATGTTTGGAAAGATGAAAAATTGCTGCAATAATGGAAATCCTCTTTGAGGATTGATCATTGTTGATCTGCACCAAAATCTGCCCAATTAGGTCCTGAATGACCAATTGGGAGAAAAAGTAAAGCCCCTTTGAGCTAGCTCCTAGTCACTAATGTGACTATACGAATTTAGGGGGGGAAATAAAAATCCGCCGCTAGGGGACGGTGGGGTGGCAGAGCAGGGGTGGCTAAAAGGGGGTGCTGCTAGTTGTCTTAGCATCAAACACTTAACCCATAACTGTCATAGATGATCAAAGCTCGAGGGCAGTCACATCTGCGGACCCACCGAGTCGACTGACATGAAATAAGTGTTGTTATAGGGAAAGAAGTACGCAGACAAGGATTGCAAAGGACATACAAGCTTGCAAGGGAATAAAAGCCTTTGTCCATAGAAAATATTTTATAGCCCCACAATAATAATATAAGCCCAAAATAATAATATTTTGCCTAAAAAATAATAAATTTTTAACTTGCATAAATTGAACCCACAATATATATATATATATTTGCAAAAATATAAAATTGTACCATGTACCCGGGGGGTCGTACAACCTACCCGGGTAATGTTTTTTTGCCTCAAAAATACTCGAGGCCAAATATGGGTGTATTTTATATGAAACTTTGTCTGTCAAGCATTTTAAAGATGATGTCAAGGTCAATTTGGGATGAAAAAGCGTTGAAATCTCTACAACCTCTAAATCTTGAAATCTTCAAACCCTTATAACTTTGGAAAAAATGTCAGATTTAAATGAAACACAAGTCGATCTTGACTTTCTCAGATGCCTTGGACTAAAAAATGAGCTTAGATATCCTCCAACACGATCCAAAAGTGACATGCAATGAAAACCCACATAGAGAAACCCTCCAAATTTGATATTTTTTTCAATTTTTTTGATTCCAAAGTTTACCATATGGTGCAAGGAAAGAGAATACTCAACCTTACTAAAAGTAACATAGATCTCTCACTAGCAATAGCTCAACCCTAGATTTGAGAAAGGTTTTGCAAGGCTAGGATATAATACCATGTAAGAGTTGAAGATTAGCTCTATACCCAAGACCACCTGCAAAAATAATGAAAACCTTCTACAAGAGGGTATGCAAGAATATGAGCTTGCTTGATATTAAGACCTATAAAAATGATGATGAGGTATGAAGTATATTACATATGAGTATAATGACCTTGCTTATATAGGCAAGGTGAGGAATATGATTAAACACGATTGTGACATATGTCTTAATCCTATGACATGAGATGACTAACAACCTAACAACCTAGGAATCAAGCATTACAGTCTAGAAAGATAAGATTTAGACATGCCAACTATGACTTCTAGAATAAAGCTTATATCTTAAGTAAAATTAACATGTGAATAAGTCCCCTAAGTCCCCAGTAAGATAAATTACTAGGTACAAGGCACATATTCACACCAACATTATCGAGGCATGGTCATAGAGGAACTTGATCAAATTATCTTTGAGTTAAAAATTCTCTATAAAAACTTTGAATATGAACCAAAAGCCAAAAGATGAAACTATTTCCTTCAACCTTAAAAAATTCAATAATATGATGGTTCATGGGACTATTCATTAGGTCCATTAATTCATGGGATGAAATAGAAACCATATTTTTGGATAAATGTCAGGACTATTGTTGAGTACGAGAAAGAAATGAGGAGCTCTTCTGGTCAAAGAAGAAAGAGGATGTAAGTATGGAAGATTATTTAGAATGATTCCTCTTTTTCTTACAAGATTGTGCCAACGTCTTGACAACTAAGCTTGTTAAAGAAATATTCTTGAGTGGCTGGAAGAAGGACCAAGGCATACCCTTGCCCTTATGGAAAAGGAAATGTGAGAAAATTAAGCCTTCCATACATTTCTAAATTATGTAGAAATTATTCACAAATTAGAGGGGGAGTCTAAAAATCTATTCTAATAAGGGTAAAAATGGAATGGGACAATTAATGGTGGAACTCATAAATTTAAAATTGATATCATAGTCCAATTGAATGCCACAATATATGGAATTCAAGCTAAGAACAAAAGAACAAAACCCCTCCCCATTTATTGCCTTAGATGTAGGAATAAACACCCTTTGAAAGAATGTCCCTTAGATAAAATTGATATTTGCCAGATTTGTGATATAAATCATCCCCTAGATCAATGTATGATCTTACAAGTAGTTAAAAACTCAAAGAGGTAGTCTTCGCTGGTCAAAGAAGAGTTAAATTACATGGGTCAACCCTCTTAGTATTTGTAGATGAATTGGAATTACAACTTTTGGACACCATGACCCAATCAAAAGTTCCACATCAATGTGGACCCTCTTCATGGGGTTCCCAAGAATGGACCAATCAACCATGTCCTAGTCTTGAGTTGGCTAATTAGCCATAAAAGCCATGTCACCCTTTAAATTCAACATCAAATTGGAATCTATCATATAGCCAATTTTATCAAGGTCCACAATATGTGTGACACTAACAATAAAATTTATTTCCCCCTTCACAAAATACACTAGGTCAATCTCAAATAGACATAATGGAACAACCTTGACGTCTAGCTTAGCTAGTGGTATATCCTAAAAATAATAGACTTGCCACTCATGTCTACTCCATTGAGCCAAAAAATATGGATGTAATTAACACTTACATTATGGGAATATTTAGCTTAGGTCAAGGAAGAAACTCTCTGAACCTTCACAACCTAGTTTAGTGGAGATAACAAGTGAAGAAGAAGTCATATTTATCAAAAAAAGATGAAATCTATTGCTATGAGACCTCGACAATATTTCAATGATTTTGTAAAGACACCTTCTAGAGTTGCATTGAAACAACCCTTTGGAGGGCCATCAAAATAAATCTCTAGAATTGTCCCAAGAAAATATTTTGGAGACTTCTTGAATTCATCTTATATATCATTCCTCTAGAAACTTGTCAAAGATAGGTCTATAAGTCCCTTCACACCACCTCTCCAAATAGTTTTTAATACCCCTTTAGAGACCTTTCAAAACCTCCCTTCAAAATTACTATGAGAAACTCTTTTGGAGATGCCTTAGGGCTGATGCCTAGGCTCCTTCAAAACCAAACTCTCGAATTACTATGGGAAGCTTCTTCGAAGATACTTTAGGGCTACTTGCCCAAGCTCCTTTAAAAACAAAAATTGGAATAACTAATTGAAATAAAGGGAAAGAGGGATCCTTCCTTAGAATGGGAATGCGTGTGATAAGGGGAGTATGTCAAAGCAAAAGGAGGTGTCCACCTAATCACAAACCCACCTTTCACCTGCTCATTAGGAAGATGGATAGTGCCAAAAATGATTAGAATTGACTTACAATCCTTAAGGTGAGTCAACCCTAGGTTTTGGACATTATGCTGCCTTAGATTCCTTATGACAAAAATGACTAAAAAGCAGTTTTGGGAGAAAAATAGAAGTTTTTTAACAATTAGACCTATGAGATCTAACACTTGGAATATGAATTATTATGATAACACTATTAGAAACAATAATTAACCAACAGATCTTAGAAGGTTAGGATGGTGTTTACCTAGCTCCAAAAGTGGGTTTCAGGCTCTGCTGAAGGACATATTCACCTAGGGGCGAATGGGTCTCTATACAGGGGTTTGAAAATTCTTTTTACAGTTCTCAGATCCCAGATCTAAGATTTTGATTCCACTAGTTTTGACTGTCGAAAAGTCAAAAATAAAACTTGTAGGTGAGTTTCCATGTCTTGACAACTTTGATGATAACTTTGTAAAATTGCACTTTTGATCAAATTTCAATCCTTCTTCACCTACAAATCTGTACATACAAAGAGAGGAGAATTTTTTTTTGTTTTTGGTGGATAAGGATTTTCCTTGGTCAAACCCTAATTTGGTAATTAGACCTTGATAATGAAATAATGACAAAATGAAGGAATTGATGAATGAACAAAGCTTGTTACTCCTCACCAAAACCCTTTAATGACTGCCCTTAGAGGATTGAAGTCTAATACATCTCTCTAAGGATTGGATCTTGCATGAAATGGCTTGATTTATTGATAGATCTTGATGCTTGAATGCTTGCTTGAAACTTGAAACCTACATCACAATGTTAGCTCCAAAAACATGCATGAACACACATACATCTTGACATCATGATAGGATCTTGAATACTGCAATAAATGATTGATAAATCTGCTCTCCAATTCTCTTGACAATAATCTTTTCTCTTGTGAATTTTGAAGTACACCCCTTATATGTGAATTGATAAAAAAACCTTGTATTTATAGGCATTTCCTTAATTACTTGATAATTAAACACCACAAGCCGACCTTTGCAATTTGAATTTAGATAATTAAAATACCACTAAAAACATATTAAAAAATGGGATCCAAGACTTAAGGAGGACCCATTCACCTTTGGGCAAATGGGTCTTAGGCCCTAAACCTAGGACACACATTTTTCCAAGATGTGTAATTAAGTGTATGCATTGATTAAATGTGGGTTTCCCTTTCATAAAATGAAATTTATTAGGCTTGTGAGTGCATAATTGGGCCAATTAAAGGCTTAATTAAGTCCAATTAATTAAGGGGATGCAAACATAGTGTGAAAATGAAAAGGTGTACATTTTTCAACACTACACTAACAATTTAAGATCTCCAACCACTTTAGGGTTAAATCTATACATATTCTTAAACATGCACATTTTCCAAAAATATTAAAAATAACAACTCCAAAATCCTCTCTAGATGCAACATTTCATACGACTCATTTAGGAGCTAAAAAGAGTAAACATTGAAGCTCCTTTTCTACAAGTGATTAAAGAAATTGTAGAGCTAAATCAATTAGTTAAGTAGATCTACATCAAAACCATTGGTAGGAAGAAAAAGGCCAATACCTTTCAAGTGGATGGTAATGTACCCGACCTCCTTTTGGGAAAACTTCTCCTTCCAAAATATGGTGATCAAGGAAGTCTTATGATTACAATATCAATGATGGCTATAGAGATCTCTAATGCATTAATTGACCTCAACATTGTTATTAACATCATATATTAAAATTATGGAAACCTTGTCTCTTTCTTGATTGTATCCCATTAGCACCATTTTGCAAATGTTAGATTAGTCTATCATCGTTCTTAACACGACAATTGAAAATATTATAGTTATGATAGAATCATGGAGTATCATGTGGATTTTCTTATACTCTAGTCACAAACCCTAAAAGAAATCTATTCACTAATATTCATGTAATTGGGGATAAAATCATGATTTAAAACATAAATCATTAAACATAAAATCTAAGATCCTAATCAAGCAATAGAAAACAAATGAAGCATAAAACATGAAATAATGCAACACTATTACCAAAGTCTTCATGCGTCCATTGATTCACCTCTATTACCCTTCTCCATTTTGCTAGAATGTGATTGATGCCCTCAGATTATAGGTATGCAACAATAGCCTATGTTTATTACAACAAAATATCAAAGAATAATTGTCTCTTAAGCATAAATTCTAGATAGCCTAAGATGATGAAATGAAAATGACATGTCTTTTATAGAAAAGACAATTTTGAAAGAACGACCAAGATCAAAATGAATTAATTCCAATCAATGGTTGAAACTAAATGAGACAAGACGGGATAAGAATAAGACTGATAGAAGAACTAAATAATTCTAAAAAGTCATTTAGTTCGAGCAGGAAAGTGTAGAGTTAAATACTGGAAACATTATTTAAATTTTAGAAGAAAAAGGCAAGTTGTCTTTTTGATTAAATAGAAACTTAATTAAATAAATAAATTAAATAAATATAAATTAAATAAATTTGGAAAAGACAAGTCATTAATTAATTTATGACAAAAAAGGCTAAAATGGATAATTAAATAATTGATTTAATTATTTAATCATAATAGAAAATGGTAAATAATTAAATAAATATAAATTTATTTAACTATAGAAGACAAGGCCATTAGTGACGTAATTAGATAAATAACAATTTACTTAGTTAATCAAAAGAGGAAATAGAAAGATAGAAATGAATTAATTAAATAATTAAAAAATATTTAATTAATAGAAGACTTATGACATTAGATAATAATTAAATAATTAAGATTATTTAATTATCAAGGATGAAAGGGGATTTAATAAAGTCATAGGCCTAGGACAATTTTTAGTCTCTACATTTTCCCCCTCTTTGATACAATGCAGTTTATCACATTATGTCAAAGAAAATTAGTCAAAACATGGCCTGGTGTAAGCAAGGTGGACCTATGCCCCCTCAGAAAAAATTTACAAATTTTGAAAGAGTAAAAAAAATTGATTTTTTTTTCTTTTGATAAGCAAATTTGATAGCGGATGAATGCAAGGATTGATGAAGAGAAATGTTAGCGAGGGGAAAATGTTAGCATGACATTAGTGGAGACAACTTAAAAGATGAATATTTTGCTATGCAAGGCCTTGCATTTGATCATCATTAGGCGGTAAAATATGAAAATGGAAAATAAACACCATGGTATGACATAGACCAAGGTGTGCAAGGTCATCCACTTGCAAAATAGATAGTCACAAACAAGGAATGTCCTCACTCATGCTAAGAGAAAAGTTGCCCCAATCTTTTTTCCAAGAAAAACCACAAACAACAATTAAAGAAAAGACGAGTCATGAGACATCATTGCTCTTCTAAATCCTTCATGGGACATCCTCAAGGTAGCAAGTAACATGATCCAAAAGACAAGTCAAAAGGATAAGACAAATTATACCAACAAAGTCAATAGCCATTTTAGATCATTTGCCATCATGTGTTTGACAATTGACTAACTATTTGACGGGTTGATTGTTTCGACAAGTCTTGGTTTCAGGAGAAGAAACATGTTGTATAAGATGTCAAGTTTGGTTTCGACCATGTGACCACTTGTATAAGGAAAATGACAAAGTGATTTATGATAATGTCTAGTTTCAAGAAGGACACATCCTGTATAAGACAAAATTTTGACTAATTAAATATTGGTTTGGTGTTGTTGACTGTTTTGACAATTGATTGAGTTGACTTGAAGATTTGTTGACTCGTTTGTCTTGTTAGTTTGTGACTTGTGTGATGTTTTGATAAATGTTTGTGTCCTAGTTGACAATGTCCAATTTATTGTGACTGATCTAACAAACCCTAAAGGACCGACTTAGGGGGCCTCGGGGGCTTATTGACAGATGGCCTTGCCTACATTATACATGCAAAGATCTTGCAGTTTGACATGATTGGACATTTTTTTATTGAAAAATAACTGAATCATCATTTTGACTTTATTCAATACATCTAAAGGATTGACTAATGCAAAGGGGGCCCATTGACAGATGGTCTTTCCTACGTGGAGTTGTAGAGGAAACTTAGTTTGAATTGACTCAGACTGACAGGGCATGACACTGATTCTATTTTTTTGGGATTTTTGATAGTTATTTGGATGCTTTTTGGGTTTTGACATGTTTTGATTTTTTTGGATTTTCAGGAATATTTGATTTTTTTGTCTGTTTTGATGTTTTGTGATTTTTTTTGGATTTTGACATATTTTGATTTTTTTGTCTTTTTCGATATAGTGACCTCCAACAACAAGTGTAGGATCCCGTGAAGACATAGGTCAAGTATTTTCCCCTAGTCGGGTACAAGATTAGTTTATTAGGGGTGGGATGTATGAATTCTAATGTATGAAGGGTGGGTATGAAAGACACATAATGTCAATTGTTCCAAGTTATGGAAAGGACAACCAAGCATTATTATGGATGATGAGGAAAAGTCCAAGTATGGAATTTATTATGAGTGAAGGGGAAAGTCAAATAGAATGATGATAGATGAGGGAGCAAAGATCAACTACACATGAAACCTGTTTGCTAGGTTTTCACCATGGTACTTATCCAAAGTGCCACCGAAGTCATTTTCACTATTGGATGAATTACTTCTCTTTACTATTTTCATGATTTTTTAAATTTTTTGGTGTTACCAAGACATTTATTTGCCAAGTTTTCATCAAGGTAATGATTTTTTTGATTTTTTAACTTTTTTTGTATTTTTTGATTATGACAAGATCTCTCTGAAGCTAGGTGTAGAATCTACGCAAGTGTAGACTGTTGATAGGTTCTGACAAGGGTTCCCCTTTAGGAGTTGAAAGATGATATGCTCCTGATTCAAAGACTGCTGTGATAATATAGGGACCCAACCAATTCAACTTAAATTTACCTGGATTTTCTCGTTCTGCTTGATTCTTAGGATTCTCCATTAGTACCAGGTCGCTAATGTCAAAGTATTGCTTCAAAAATTTCTTATTATAACTACAACAAAGACAATTCCAATAAGCCTATAGATGGACCAATGCATTTTGTCTTTGCTTGTCTAGAAGTTCCAACTCATGTAGCCTTGATACATGGTATTCTTCGTTGTCGATCTACCCTTGCATGGAGACTCTCAGGGAAGGAAATTCAACCTCAATAGGTAAGATGGCCTCAGGACCAAAGACAAGTGTGTATGGAGTGGTGCCTGTAGGGGTGTGGATACTAGTGTGGTAGGCCCATAAGGTGAGGTTAAGCTGAAGGTGCCAGTCATGACCAACATCATTAACAATATTTTTAAGTATTTTGATAATAGTTTTGCTAGATGCCTCAGCTTGGCCATTACCTTGTGGATAATATGGAGTGGAGAAGTGGTGCTGGATATGAAACTTTTTCATAAAGCTGGTGAATGTCTTGGTTCTTGAATGGGTGACCATTATCGGTGATAATGGATTGAGGGACACCATACTGGAAAATGATGTAATTGAGAATGAATTTTGAGATTTTTTTGCCAATGATATATGTCATGGGAATTTCTTCAATCCACTTGGTGAAGTACTCGATCGCGGTGATGATAAATTTGTGGCCATTGGCTGAAGTGGGATGGATCTTACCTATGAGGTCTAGTCCCCATTGGGAAAAGGGACATGGTGATGTTATTATATTTAACTCTTGTGTTGGTACGTGTATTAGGTCCCCATGAATCGAACATTGCCAACATTTCTTGACTAAGAAATATGAGTCTCGTTCCATTATCGGCCAATAGTATCTTGCTCTCATGATCTTCTTAGCTAGAGTTGGACCACTAGAATAGGATCCGCATATACCTTCATGCACTTCACACAAGGTTGTTTGTGCTTCATTGGTATCAAGAAAAAACAAGAGGGTATTATCAAGGGATCGTCTATAAAGGGTGTCGCCGATGATGGCATATTTATAGGCCTTGTGGATAAAGGTCTTGTGTTGGTTTCCAGATAGGTCGGGGCGAATGATTTGATCATGGAGGTAGTCATAAATTTCTTTGTACCATAGTGAGTTAGGACCAACAAGTTCACATACCATCTTAGACTTAGAGATGTTGAATGTAGGGATCAATAGCTATTCTACCAAAAACTTGAATTGAGGCACATTGTTTGGGATATCCAAGAGAGACCCAATGGTTTCCATGGCATCTACTGCTTTGTTCTGAATGCAAGGGACCTAATAAAAAGTGATGCTGTCAAAGTATAATCTAAAACTATCCACCATGCGTTTATATGGAGTAATATTTTTGTCCTTAGTGTCATAATCATCATTGAACTGACGAATTGCCAGTTAAGAATCACCATACACTTGAAGGCTCTTGATTTTCCACTTGATTGTCATGCGAAGCCCTGTGAGAAGAGCCTCATACTCCACTATGTTGTTGGTATATGAGAAGGAAATTTTGAATGTTTTGGGTATGGTATCACCTTGAGGGTGATAGATAATATCCCTGCTCCTAAGCCAGGATTTGTGTGAGACCCACCAAAATACAATTTGCATATTGCTGGGGTGTCTAAAGTAACTATAGACTCATCTAGAAAATCAGAGACTAGTGGATGATCGAATTTGGTTGGTGCATTTGCAAGTTGATCAGAAATGACTTGTCCTTTTATGGATTTCCTCTCAACATATTGAATATCATACTCACTAAGTATCATGACCCATTTAGCTAGTCGTCCTGTCAAGGTTGCTTTGTTGAGGAGATATTTCAGTGGATCTATCTTGGCAACAAGCTTTATTTGATGATTTAACATGTAGTGCTTAAGTTGTTGAGTAGCAAAAACTACCACAAGGAAAGCATGTTCTATAGGACTGTAGTTGAGTTCATAACCGACAAAGGTATGACTGATATAGTATATTGCTCTTTCACGACTTTCATCATCATTTTGTGCAAGTAATGCCCCTAGTGCTGATGTTGTTTCTGATATGTATAGGATGAGAGGTCTCCCATTGATAGGTGGAATTAGAACTAGTGGTGCTAGCAAGTAATCCTCAATCTGTTGAAAGGCCTCTTGACACTTATTTTTCCATACAAATGGTACACCCTTTATGAGCAAGTGTTGGAATGGATGTATTTTGTCAGCCAATTGTGCTATGAATCTTCTAATAGACTAGAGTATTCCTTGCAATGTGCGTAGCTAACTTATGTTGGTAGGTGGAGGCATGTATATTATAGCTTTGACTTTGGTTGGGTTTACTTTAATGCCTCGCCTGGAAACAATATAGCCTAGGAGATTTTCCGACATCACTCCAAACACACATTTCTTGGGATTTAGTCTCACTTTGTACTCTTCTAGCCTTTTGAATTTTTTTTCTAGGAATTGCAGATGGTTACCTCAGGTCAACGATTTTGCTAGTAAGTCATCTACATAGTCCTCCATAAGTGTATGTATGAAGTCATGAAAAAATGTTGTCATAGCATGTTGGTATATGGCTCTTGCATTCTTCAACCCAAAAGGAATGACATTCCAATAGTATGTTCCCCATGGACATGTGAAGGTCATCTTGTGTTGATCTTCAACAACTATTCTGATTTGGTTATACCCTGAGAATCCATCCATGAGGGACAACATCTCATAGCCTATTGTTAGGTCCATAATTATGTCAATGTTTAGTAGGGGAAAGTAATCCTTTGGACATTCCTTATTCAAGTCTCAGAAGTCGGTACAAATACGAATCCCACCTATTGGTTTTGTCACTAGCACAAGGTTAGAGATCTATTCTACATATTCAATAGATCTTATAAAGTCAACATCCAATAATTTCTTTAGCTCGGCCTTGACTTTTAAAGTGATTTGTGAGTGCATCTTTCTGAGTTTTTGTTTGATAGGTTTGGCGTCAAGAAATAGTGGTAAATGGTGCAAGAATAATTCAAGATCTAGCCCCAGAATGTCAACATAGGACCAGCTGAAATTAATCTTTCGTTTTGCAATGAAAGCATGAAACTCAGGCTGCTCTAATTTAGTCAATGATGCTACAAAGTGGATGACCTTAAGTGTTTCTTTTGCGCCAATGTTGACCTCCATAGATTGTTTAATGAGAATCGATGAATTCTCTTAGTTAATGGGAAGAATTTCTAACCCTCCATCCTTGGGTGCCTTAGAGAGGTTTTCACCCTCAGATACATCCTTTCTTTTTAATTTTTCTTGGTCTAAAGGTGCATTGCAGTTTTCACCTAGAGACATGTCATTTTTTATTTTATCATTTTTATTTTTGTGACTGGAAAGGTGAAAAAACTCCCCTAAGTAGGTCGTGTGATCCAGGTCAATGGGAAAGCCAGCTTTATGATCTCCACTAGGAATTCCTTCTCATAATCCCATGAACTCAACAATGGCTTCATCGTTCTCAAATATGTTTAAGATGGGTGGTCCTTGTTGGTCCCAATCGATCAATTGGGAGTAGACTAAGGGCATGCCATCATTAGAAGTGTTAATGTTTAAAGTGAACAAGGTAAAGACAAAGGTACCATTAGGGTCTTTGGTCATGGTGTCTAATAGGTCAAGTTCGGAAAGCATCTTAGCTATATCATATTCACTAGAGACAAGGGAGTCCCATTCATATTCATTAGAGTTAGTTTCAATATAGTCATTGTCACATATTTCAAATGGTTCAAGGGTTTTAGGTGTCATGGATGTCTTGATATTCCTAGAAGCACTCACTTCCTCAGTTGAAAGTACCTTGGTACTAAGAGCACCAATCTTAACTAGTTTAAACCCTAGCCCCAAGCCTTTTGGTCACTTAGACACTAACACAGGTTTTGTCATCCCACTTTTTTTAAAGCCAAGTCCACTGTATCCATCATAAACTTTGTTCTGCATGATTTTAAAACCTTTGCCATATTATTTAGTAGGTATTTTCTTGGGTGCAAAAAAATCTCCTTCTTCTCTATATAACCATGAAGTCACATCTTCTTTGTTGATGTTTTCTTTGCTCAGTTCTTCCCATTTTGTGAAAGTAGTCGTGGGAGGGATATGAATAGTAATCTTATATTTTATGTTTTCTGTTGACAGTTTGCCATATATCTTGGGGGATGTAAGCTTGTTGACAAAATAAGATGTCTTCATGTGATACTCACCACACACCTTGTCTTGGACCTTGATTTTGGGATTAGAAGGTGGAGTCTTGGAGGTGGATGCTTTGGATAGGGTGGAAGGGTAATGTAGTGAGATGAGGAAGATGACGAGGCAACCTGGTTGATGGGCACTTATTGTTCGGTGATCCCTCTTAGGTTACTGCAATATTGAAATAGGTCAGGGTCACTAGCTATTGTAATTTCAGTGCCATTGTATGGGAATTTGAGGCATTGGTGGTAGGTGGAAGGTACATACTTCATGGCATGGATCCATGGTCAGCCAAGGAGGAGGTTATATGGAAGATCTAGGTCCAAGACTTGGAATGCGGTGTCCATTGTTACCAGCCCAACTTTGATAGGTATTGTTATAACACCCTTGGAAGAGCATTCTTCATCATCATAAGCTTTGATAACAATACTCTTTGTTGTTTCTATAGATGCTTCAGAGAAGCCCAATGCCTTAAACCAATTTTAGGGTAGAGCTATTCAGTCCCGTTCCACCGTCTATCAAGACTCATTTGACTTTATGCTTATGGAAAAAAACCTCAAGGTGCAAGGGGTCATTGTGAATGGAATTTTGGGTTGAATAATCTTGGTCGGAGAAGGTGATATGGTGAGTATTATCCAAGTATCCCACCATCTCTTGGAAGCGATTGACATCAAGGTCAGTTGGGACGATAGTGTCATGTAAAGCTTTATCAAGAATGGCCCTGTGCTTGGGTTATATACACAACAACTCCATGATAGAGATTTGCACAGGTGTTTTCTCCAAGTGGTCTAGTACTTGTTATATTGAGATTTTTGTTATTTCTTTGGGGGAGCACCCTATACAATAACTTTGGTTTGACAGGTATTTATAGCACATTTCGACAGTTTCTTGATGGTGATGGTATTGATGTAATCATCAACGCCTCAAATGTGATGGATGGTAGTGTAGTCATATTTTTCATGGGTGTAGTTGACATAATTATTCATCTTGGGACCTAAATTGGAGGTCTTACATTTTCCATGGTCATGTAATGGATCCGTAAAGACTTTGTGATCACTATTGGAGGTTTGTTGTTGTCCATCAATTTCTATGGTATCGTTCTTAATGAGGTCTTGGATGATGTTTTTCAATTTTTTGCATGATGAAGTGGAATGTTTCTTGTCAGAGGGAAATTTGTGTTTTATTTGTAGTTTAGAACTTATCCATTGTGGTTTATTGTTTTTTGCAATTGCGGTTAACAAAGGATAAACTTGAGTTTTGACAGTTTTGAAGGGAAATTTGTGTTATTTGATTGAAATTTCCTGATGGAAAACATGGTAAACAATTTGAATACAGTATGAAAACACTTGGGTTGGTTTGAAAATGTCCAAAAATACATGTTTTCAATGTGTATGTTCTTGAGGTTGGTCGCCTTGATTTCCACTGGTATAGCACAAAATGAAAACAAATCACCCACATAAGACACTTATCTATCCTATATAAAATGGCCAATTGCTCGACCCTTAGGCTCACAACTTGGAATCTTCTTCGTTGCAAGGGAGGGGCACCATTTTAAGTTATGCATCACCTCTTGTCTATGAGAGTGGATAGGTAGGGGCCTCCTGCAATGGAGGGATGCCACAAATCACCCTCTCCTTGGAAGTTACAAGTCTGAATCATGTAACTATGCCCAACCAAGGATTTTCGTCTCACCCAAGGAAGCCGAATGGTGAGTAAATTTTGGGGTGTAGTGCTACATCCCCTGCACCAAGTGTGACGCCAAATAATCTCAATCATAAAGGGTAGCTTCTAACTAGTTTGGTTCTTAGTTGCAACTTGGGGACATGACACCTTGCGAGTGTCCAACAAGCCACTTAATGCTTTAATCACTCCTACTAGGAGCTCTTATACTTTTTATGATAATACCCCTTTCTGAATGACACTATGCGGCTAAGGCCTACATACTATGAGGACTTGACATTTCATCTTATCCTTTTATATTTTGGCTTGAGGGAAAAACCAGTTGGAGTCCCCTTCAAGTTATTCATATGGATGTGTCTCTTAGGCACACCCCTCTAAGGGTAAACAAATGCAAGACAAAAAAAATGCATTGGAATCTCCAAGATCACACTAGGTGCGAGGAAAGAGCATAATGTGTTTTCCTTACACTAGCATGGTGCTCATTTTAGCCTCAAAATCAAATGTTTGGTGTGCGAGTGCAAATGTCAAGTGGTGTTTTTGATTCCCAAGATCACACTAGGTGCGAGGGAAGAACATACACACCCCGTAACAAAGACACAACCACAAGACAATACAATAGTGATTCTTTTTATCCCCAAGATAAAATGTGAGAAGACATGATAATGCAATTTTTGGTTCTTTTTAGCTTGAATGAGTGTATGGTGCAAATTATTTTTAATCCCAATGAATGATATATGTAGATTGTTGTAAATTTTAAGCCTAAATGAGTGACATATGCATATTGTGGTTCATTTTATCCTTATGAGTGAATTTTTGTAACACACAAGCAAGATAATTATAAACTAAGTAATCAAAAGATAGGGCAACATAATTTTGTTTCAAAAGAAACAGTTCTAGAACTCCCTCCAAGCTTGATGCCACATGTTGTAGATCAAATATTAGTAGTAGAAAAAACCCCTACTCTACTATATGCAAAAGATAGAAATTGAAAATTCTAAATGAAACCCTAAAATCAAAATAAATAGGCAGTTGCAACTCTGAAAATCACAGTTGCAGCTCACTGTCAGATATAGTTGTGTCATAGGAAATAGCAACTGCATCATTTGAAATAGCGACTATGTTAGATGAATGCGACGAAGCCCTAAACAATTGTGGTGAACCCCCAATCAACTGCGTCAAACGAACCTAAACCTGCAAAACATGAAAAATTTGACCAAACCTGACCAAACTAGAGACTAATATGATACAATAATGATGTAAGATGACATAAACTAAAACTAGAAACCAAACACAACAAGAAAAACCAAAAATGAATGCAACCCAATAATGTTCTTGAATCTTGAACAATTGTGGCTTTCTAGATTGTGATTGTAGTGCATTGTTTTTTAGTGATTGCACCATTTGAACCATCGATTATGTCGTTCTGTACCTGTAACTTGCAAAACTAAAACTTTCTTGCGAAAAATCTACCAAATTCATCCTTTCATGTCAAGTTCACCAATGTAATTAGGGATAAAATAAGGATTTAAAGTGTAAATCATTAAACATAAACCTTAAGACCCTAACCAATCAATAGAGAATAAATGAAGCATAAAAACATGAAATAATGCAACACTGTTACCAAAGTCTTCATGCCTCCATTGATTCACTTCTATTACCTTTCTCCATTTTGCTAAAATGTGATCGATTCCCTCAGATTATAAGTATGCAACAATAGCCTATGCCTATGACAACAAAATATAGAAGAATAATTGTCTCTTAAGCATAAATTCTGGATAGCCAAAGATGATGAAATGAAAATAACAGGTGCCTTTTATAAAAAAGACAAATTTGAATGAACGCCCGAGATCAAAATGAATTAATTCCAATCAATGGTTGAAATAAAATGAGACAAGATGGGATAAGAATAAGACTTATAGAAGAACTAAATAATTCTAAAATTTCATTTAGTTTGAGAAGGAAAATGTAGAGTTAAATAATGGAAACATTATTTAAATTTTAGAAGAAAAAGGCAAGTTGTCTTTTTGATTAAATAGCAACTTAATTCAAAAAGTGGGAAAAGACAAGTCATTAATTAAATAAAATTTAATTAATTTATGGCATAAAAGACTAAAATGGATAATTAAATAATTGATTTAATTATTTAATCATAATAGAAAATGGTAAATAATTAAATAAATATAAATTTATTTAATTATAGAAGACAAGGACATTAGTGACATAATTAAATAAATAAAAAATTACTTAATTAATCAAAAGAGGAGATAGAAAGATAGAAAAAAAATTAAATAATTAAAATTATTTAATTAATAAAAGACTTATGACATTAGATAATAATTAAATAATTAAGATTATTTGATTATCAAGGATGAAAGGGGATTTAATAAGGTCATAGGCCTAGGACAATTTTTAATGTCTACAATTCGAAAGGCCATGATTGGAAATGATGGTTTCCTTCACAGACCATGAATCATGGAGAATGATAGTATCTAATGGAATCAATGTCAAACACTTATTTCATTACCCACTCGCAAAATAATCATTGATGATAAATAAATATTTTTGGATAGATTAAAAAGGTCAAACCAACAATCAATAGGGTTTAACCTTGTTGGACATGGTCACCATTAAGAAGCATGCAAAAGAACTAGGAAAGAATCCAAACTCATATGATGACTTGAAACCAACTAAAAAATAATAATTTTCAAGAAGAGGGAGATCTTCAATCTCTTAGGTAGTTAAGTACTTTCCCAAGAAGAAAAAATAAACTTTTTCAAAGCATTCTAATGCCCCTTGGTCTATGTAATCCCAAGGGGAGAAAAAATATTTCAAAATATAACTACTTCTAATATGTTGCAGCCCCACATTTTCCCCCTTAACATTTTCATGAATGAAACTAAAATGACTCCCTCTAGTCTTCTTGGTTCAAAGTAAATAATGATCTTGCTCGAAAAAAATCTAAACATTAAAAATTGACTAACATATCAATAAGAACTTAAATTATTTGACATCCTCATCAACCATACTAAATATTTTGCATGCAAATATAAGGATGTGAGGGCAATCCAATAAAAATTTTGCACTCATCGTATCTACATCAAGGATGTGAGACCAATATACCAACTGCAATGTAGAATTAATCTTACACTAAGTGAAATAGTTAAAATTAAAATTTAAAAGTTCTTGTAGGTAGGATTCATTTACCCAATTTTAGATAGGAAATGGGTATCACCACATTTTTTTTAAAAGGGAAAGAAATGGAGAATTGGAATTGGCTATACATAATTGAATAAAGAAACATATGGGGACTATTTTCTCTCTCTAGTTATTGGTCAAGTTCTTGATAATTTAGTTGGGAAAACTACTTCTCCTTCCTTGATGGATTCAACGATTACAAATAGATCCAAGAAGCTCTAGAGTATCAAGATAAACCACCCTTACCTCCTCATGGGGAACCTTTTCTTATATAATTCTCCCCTTTGGGCTATGTAACACTCTAGCTACACTCCAACAACATGTTCTCACTATCTTTACAAAGCTAGTGAATGGTTGAATAGAAGTTTATGTGGATGATTTTACCATTTGTTGGTGCTTTGAGTTGTAGGTCCCAAATCCCTAAGATTGGATAGTCTTTTATGTGCCAGGAGTGTCAAACCATGGAGGAATACCACAAATCCTATATTTAGGTCGGTCAACTAAGTCTCGGTCAATGAGGTGGGTAGGACCTCATGCACTTTTGGATCTACTAAACCAATGAGGGTTTCAATAAGGTGCTGCAATAGATATCACCACAAAAGAAAAACACTCACTTTGACACAAACCATACCCATTTCTTTGTGGACCCCTCTTTCAGTTGTCACTTTGTGCCTATATGCTAGTTTGGGAAATCAAGGTTAAGAAATCCATTAGAACAAATGATCTACCATATGAGTGTCATGTGTTTTATAGTAACCCCTTATGTTGATATATAAATTGAAACATGGGAATGAAAACACACTAGAATATATAAGATTGAAAATATATTTATATTGTTTTATTATGAGTGTGTTTGGATGATAGGGATATGTAGCTAATAGTAGACTTGCACCTTTATCTAGTTGGACAATAAAGCATTTGAGTTCATACAAAAGATGAACTTATTAACAAAAAAGGTGACACCTTAATCATGATACCACAAAAGACTGTCTTTGAGAATGCATAAGAAAGTTGGGATCTACACACACATTTAGAAACAAATTTAAATGGTCATAGAATATTAAATGAGTAATACACACAAATTTCCTTTATTATGCTTAAATGATACATTACAAAGGCTTTGCAAGGTTTTTACTACCATATGGTTGGCCAAGTAAACAACACATCCATAAATGTATACCATAAACTATAAGGTGACACTCAACTAAGGTCTATTATTCTTTAATCAATCAATCTAAAAATGTTATTGTTGTCACTAGGATTTGCACCCTTGCCAAGTGCTTGACTCAACAATCTAGTGAAACATGGAAACACTCCAGGGCTTGTAGGTTGCCCATAGTTTGGTGTGAATCTCCAGAGGGGGTTGGTTCCCTTTGGTACTCACCTATTCTAATCTATGCTACTACTACTACTGAGGAAAATAAAATTACATGAAATGAACCTTAAAACTATGAGGGTGATGCACCAAATGTTTATCTAGACCATAGTTGGAATAATCACCATTTGTAAGTACTCGACAAGCCTGAAAAATTTAGTTCGGCAAAAACTCGCAAAAACTCGAAAAAAACTCAGTAAAAAACTTGACAACTTAAAAAATTGCTTAAACCTCACTAAAACACATTTTTTTTGCAAAATTCAAAGATAAGATGCATCTAATGAGTTAATAAATGAGTACATATAAGAAACAAGTTGTATTTGATTGATTTGAAAGAAAATTGGATACAAAATGGCATCCTCATGTGGAATGCTCAATGCACTAATATGATAATAGTTTGAAACAAAATAAAAATAGCAAATTGTTTTTGTAAAACTGAAAGTAAATACTACATAAACATTAATATATTTCAGTTTTTACAAATTCACATGAATCACATCTTCTTCTTCCCATGTCTAGATCTCAGTAAGGGACTAGGAGAGGGTGTAATCATAGGACTCTGCTCCTATTGTGCTTTTGGATCCTCAATCTCCATCTTGGATGTAGATCCTCCTACAATTGCTGGTGGTGGCACTGACAATGACTCCTCAGGTTCATCCTAAAGGTCATCCAATGAGAATGCAAATCCAACCTCCTCTATTGCTTGTCACTCTAAATCATAAATGTCATCCTCGGTAAACAATGGAGGTTGCTCCCCTCACCCTGTCCAATCACTGTATGGATCTATCTCATCCAAATCAATTGGATTATTTGATATTTCCTCTACCTTTCTTGTGCGCAATCGAAGATTATATTGCACATAGATAAGGTCATTGAGGCATTTTTGAACAAGTTTGTTCCTCTTCTCTATGTGGAAGGCCTCAAACAAGCTCCAATTGCACTTACAATTGGAAAAACTACAAGGTTGGCTCAAGACACGAAGGGAATTTTTTTGAAGATTTAGGGTTTTCCCACTCCAATTTTTCCACCAAAAATCTACAAAAAAAGAGTTAGAAACTTGTAACTTGTAAATTTCAAATTTTATACCTAGTGGTAGCCTAGTTACTGGTCTCTTTGCCAAGTTTGAAGAGAAGAGTTCCCTTAACTTTGCAATTCA
Source organism: Sequoia sempervirens (assembly GCA_007258455.2). Classification (NCBI taxonomy): domain Eukaryota; kingdom Viridiplantae; phylum Streptophyta; class Pinopsida; order Cupressales; family Cupressaceae; genus Sequoia; species Sequoia sempervirens. Next base: position 657,261,852 of record VDFB02270651.1, read on the forward strand.
TTAACAATGCAGTCTGCCTCGTCAGGCGTGGATGTCATCTGTTGAATGCAAGTAGTGAGGCCCTCCATAACCTCTCTAGTAGGATTTGCATAGGTGCCTGAATGGAAGAAATGGGGGTTCAAGAAGCACCCTACTGCATGGATGGGTTGGTGGAGTTGATTGTTCCACCTCCTGTCAATAACTTCCCAAATGGGATCAAATTTGAGGTTGTCCCCCTTATAATAATTTTTAATAGCCTCCTTGGCCCTATCTATGGCCCCATAAAGATACCCCATTGGGGTTTGATCCCCATCCACTAAGTGGAGTAATCTAACCAAGGGCTCCGACACCTACAATATAAATTTAAAAATGCAAAAAGATTAGATTTACAATTTAGTAATTTACAAATTTACAATGAAAGACATTAAGAAAAATATTCAATTTGAATTTAGATTCAAACTCAAAGTTTTGAAGTTACCTTCACAATCTCTGTAGCTCTTTGTGCAAAGAGGGGGTCAAAGACAATGTTTTGAACTCTTTCTCCTTCCGACTTCTTCGAATAAGTTGAGTCTAGCCATGCTTGACTCACAAACATTTGTTTCAAAGCCGTCAATGCACCAAGAATGCTTTTCAATGTTAAGAAAACCGTTGCAAACCTTGTCACACCGAATCTCACCAATTCTCTCCCTTTGGTGTGCTCCCTCATCAAGTGAATAACCCAAGGGTGATTGTAGATGTATTTAGTGATCCTCCTTCCATCCTCTACAATTGGTGTGAGCCAATCTAATTTGCCTATGTCCTCCAAAAGAAGGTCAAGGACATGGGCAACACATGGTGTCTATCTTGAAAGATTCTTCTTGCTGCCACATATGCTACTATATTGTCAGTTATGATTTGCACTGCATTTTCAAGCCCAACCTCCATGCACACTTTCTCCAACATTTTAGCCAAATTTTCTGCATTTTTTACTATGTTGGAGGCATCGACGGATTTCAAGAACACCACCTCATTTTTGCAAGAAACCAAAAAATTAATGATGGTACAGTTTTTTCCATCTGTTCACCCATCAGAAAGAATAGTGCAGCCATATTTTTTCCATTCTTCTCTTTGTTCTTCTATCACTTCCCTTGCCCTTTTAGTTGCACTAGTAAGCAACCTACAAGTACAAAGTGAAATTAAGTACACAAATTTAATTTGTAAACCAAAAATAGCTTAAATTAATCATAAATTAAACTTAAAAAACATAAATTAAAGGACATAAACTAACCTCTCACTCAAGTCTATGCGCGAAGGCACCTTGTAGCCTTTCCCTGCAACTGTCAGTGTGGTTACCAAATTTTGCCAGTAAGGCGAGCTTGCCACATTGAAAGGGATGTTGAAGTACCAAAAATTGGCACAAGCAACGTTTGCTTGCTCATGCACCTTCTTATTCCACCCTGTTGCCTCTAAAGAAGGTTGTGCACCAGCTGTGTTTTTAGGCACAAAAAATCACTAATGCGTGAACTTGTAGGTGCTGATCCTAGTACTCTACTAGAGGTAGATGAAGGGATGGAGGTGGTGGTGGGTTTTAGTGATTTCCTTCACACACATGAACCACGAAGAGAGCCCACTATGCTGGCTGCTACATCATCATCATCTAATAGTGACTCAAGGTTGACTACAACATCTTGAGAAGAAGCTATGCCAACTTGCATTGCCGCTTTTTCCTTCACTCTTTGCACCTTTTTTTCTTCTGCAGCGGAAAGTATTGCATTCATTTATCTTTTTATTTCCTCATTGGTGTTTATGCAAGCCTTAGCATCACATTTAGGGATGCCTACAAGGTGGTATTTAAAGTGATTGATGCCTCCATAGTATACATTTTTACATCTAATGCAATACACTGATCCATGTTCTAGTCCTTCATATGCATATTTCTAAGAAGGATCTCTAGCTCCTGTTGGATGAGTGCCTACATATTCCCTAATCCTAGACACTGATGGGGCTGAGGTAGGGGTAGAAGTGGATTCAGAAGCCATTATCAATTAACCTACATACACAAAGTGAAAGCACAACTTGTTAGTTTTTTGATAGAAAATTTAAAAGTAAGCTAAATTATATTAAATCAAAATGAATTACTTTAAATTAGTAAAATGATCAAAACTAATCTAAGATTCTAAACATTTTCATAAAAAAAATGGATTAAAAAAAGAAAATAATAAACTAGGGTTACAAAAAAATGTGAAAAAATGCAAAAATTAGAAAATCACTTTAAATTAGTAACAAATTAAGCTAATATATAATTTTAAACATGTTTTCAACAAACAAGAAGAATCAAAATAAAAAAAATAACTAGGGTTTGAAGAAAATTTCAAAAAAAAGAAAAAAATTAGCAAAATATGTAAAAAAAAATGAGAAAAAAGTCACATATTCTTGTTTTGATGAATCTAAATCTTCTTTTCAACAATATGATTGTATTTAAATCTATTTTACAATTCATTGATATTTTTTTTAAGCATACAATCAACAAAAATGAAGAAAAACTAAAAAAAGAAAGAACAAGAAAAATCATAAAACCTACCTAGAAATCCAAATTTCCTTTGAAATCTGATGAAAATCTCTTTCGAATCTCATCTCCTCGATGCACAATCATTGAAAAATGGTGCAAAATGGTGTGGAGTGGGTTTTTGCTCAACAAAGAGTTTAGAACAACTCAAAAAACCAAATGAAATGCCTTTTTTGTTGGTCGTGGGCTCAAGTCTCTGATCGCACAGGTTTTTTGAAAAAATCGCCGAGTTTTTGACAAAAATTCGTCAAAAAAAGGTGAGTTTTTGTCCAAAAAAATGACAAGTAATTATGGCGAGTACTTTCCGTTAAAACTTGTTTAAAAAAAAAACTCGTGAGTATTTGGTGAGCAGTCCTGTAATGCCCCTTCATGCTTCGCCCTGACCATGTTGTTGTATGAGGTTTGGTCTATCCATTTGAGTCATGCTTATGACTTGTGCTTTGTTCGGTTACTTCATTAAATTAAAATGGTGAAATTGCAGGCCTTGATTAATGAAGATAAAAAAATTAAGTTAAAACAAATATTGTGCAAGTATTTATTTAATTAATAGTTTATTGTGTGTAAATTGAAAGGAATGTAAAATTAAATAAAAATTTGAAAAGATAGAAATTTAATTAATTGAGGAAATAATTAATAAAAAAAAAAGGAAGTGGAAGACAGTTATGGTAAGAGGGAAAGTTATTATGAGGGTTGTTGCAAACTGCGTAGGAGGTATCTTTTCCGAGAGCCCATTTTGGCTAGCAGGGAATTAGGTGATGAAACCACTAAATTCATCATGACAATATCCTTAAAAAAATAAAATAAAAATGAAAGGGCTTTGCAGGGACTATAATGATGAGCTATAGAAATATGTGCAAAAGATTTCGATCTAAGTATATCAACACGTAGATACACCGCACCTCTGCCACGTCATTTCTGTTTCACCATGTTTAATGCTCAAATTGATTGTCGGCCTCAATACAAGGGTTTTAATATAAATCTGGGATAAATTAATGAGGGGGGCGGGGGAGGAGGAACTTTCAGCTGTTTGGGAAGGGTTTTGTAATAGGTGGATCGACCAGAGTGCTAGAAAGCTGAATTGCTGAGCTCTACATCAATTTTCTAATCTCGAATAACTGCATGATTATTTCCAGGTTCCTCCGCTTCTTGATTCTTGTCTCTGTCTGTTCTATTAATGAAACAAATTTAAAGACAAAATCTTGAAATGAATTTTGAAATTGGTTCTGTGAAAGATTTCTGTGTAATTTTTTTATCATGCATTGTATTTAATTAGGTTTTGAAGCTGGAAAATTACCCTGTTATTTCCATGCATTCCAATATGTTCCCGCGTCTTCTTCTTCTTGCCTTTAAATCCTTTGGAATACATATTTGTGTCAATAGATCTCGTTGCTCCGATTATTGTAAAAGCTCTCTCATTTCATATTTAATTTGAGCCACTGGTTTTCTTGGCTTCAACCATCGCCCTATATCATGCGGAGTTGAACTTACAATCAATAACCACAAAGGTTCTTCGATTCTTTTATTCCCCTATGACCATCAAGTTTAGGCCTGTAATGTGTAGCGTAACTTCTGTTTCTTCTTGCACACTAAATTCGATTTGCATTTAATTGAAATTTGAATTGCATGGTCTGGGTGCGCCTGTAGATGCGCTTATCTACGAGCCTATAGCAGCATAATTTATATGTGTGTATTCTTGTCCAGCCGAATTTTAGTTCGTGTATGCACTCTGTTTCAACCGACTGTATATCGAACTCTGAACCAAGTCAATAAGTATTACTTGCAGCTCTTATCGCATGTATTTTCTTTCCAGCTAGCTTGGCATTCGATACCTTCTATCAATTTTTAAAGGTGTGAATACCGATTTGCTTTCCAATCTATGAATTCCTACTGATATCCATTGCTTACTGTATATTCTACTTGGTCTTCTTTTCCAAACGCACCATGCGTAGCCGTGTTTAGCTCTTCTTTTGGTATTGAATGCCTTTTTAGCCATCTTTTGTTATTAGATTCTACCCTAAACTGGCGTTTAGTTTCGCTGTGGTTTTAAGTGGATGAAGTGTATGATATAAACGTCTCTCTATCAATATATATTTATTTCGGTGTTCTGTTAATCTTTCAAATAAAAATGGTATCGATATCCTTCTATCGATATTCTCATGCCTCCATCGATATTAGCATGCTTAAGGCTAACGATGTTTATACATATATATAGTTTTGGGCCTCCCTTTTTCCCACGCGCATGGCTGCCTGGGTACAGTTGCAGTCTCTCAACATTCTTTGTCTAATGCGCATCTGTAGTTCGCTGCTTATACCCTAACCAGTGTTTGAATGGCATTGTTTTTTCTCCTTAAAATTCTGCTTCTTTGTAAACCGCTGCCCTGTGGATTGTTAACACATGCATATTGGCTTATATAAAAGTGAATAAATAGCAAGTTACAGATCCATGCTCTATCCTCTGTTCTTTGCTCTTGTTAGACTCATCTGAAAGTCTTGCGCAGTTGCAGTAATCACCAGTATATTTCTCCTGGTCATTTCACCCTTTTCATTGCCATAGTTTGACTATGTGAGCTTGGCTGTGAATAGCCTTTTCTGACCCACGCATGGCTGTAACAGCCTTGCCGCCATAAGAATATGCGCCTTTAATCCTTAGAACAGGTGTTCAATTCTTTTATTGAATCCTTAAACCCTTATATGTGAGCAAATTGAATTTGGAAGTAAGTCTTGTATGTATAATTTACACGATATGCCATAGCGAGTATTTAAACTTTTATATATATATATATATATAGAGTTGGTTCTATATAAACGGTTCCGTTGATAAGGTCAGGTATTTTCCTTGCGAGCTTGTTTAATGTAATCCGCAATGTATGTGTCTAAGAGTTTCGCTGTAGATTGCGGATTGCTGTAGCATTCGTTTCATCCAAAATAACGTTTTAGAAGCTTAACTTGAGTTGAAACTAAGATTTTATACATTAGAAATTTGGGGCCCTTTTAAATGGTGAGCTTTACTTGTCACTGCGTTTAAATATAAAAAAGAAAGAAGAGTTTAGTCGTTATCTTGAGGTGCTTCACTTTATAATGCAACCTTTAAAATAAAGTAAAATATAAATTAAACTCTTAAAATTCTAAGAAAGAAAGGAAAGTCAACGTAGAAATCTTTAATTAAGTTATCCCTTAAATAAAGTAAAGGGAGTATATTCTCATGTTTTTTTTTAAGGAATCTTTTAAACTAAAATTAAGTTAGTATGAATAGGATTCCCTTAGATTATCTCCTTTCTAGGGAAAAGCAAATAATATCCTATGTAAGTAGGAATAGTATAATTAAATGTATATAATTCCTTTCATGCTTATAATTCTTTAAAAATTACTTTTAGGATAAATTATTTTTATGGTAAATTATATATGAAAATAAGTAAGCAAACAAGTAAATAATAGTTAATTATAAATAAATTGAGATATGTATGTATTGATATATGTAAGTTATGGAAATCACAAAGATGTATTGTAATTAATTAGTAAAGGATTTCTACCTTCTTAGTATTGTATTTAATTGTGTAAATCAAGAAATATTGTTTCTTAGAAAGATTGATATAGCGTAAAAGATAAATGAAGTTAGTGATGAATATAAAGATTACCTTTAAATTTGATGATTTATCGTTAATCATAAACCGGATGTCTCATAATCCCACCATGTCTCTATGTTGTCTTATGATTTTGAGAGGTTGTGGAAACTAGTGAATGGTCATCGTTTGGTATGAATGTGGGTATTGTTCGAACATGTAATCCTTATGTAAGTGACTATTAGGAGTCTTCCAGAGGCTAGGGGAGATTCTTTTCTTGATGAGAGAATGATAAATCTTGGAGTTAATTGCTTTTGCATTGAGCACGTATGTGATGCCCATTAGGCATGCACAGTATGTTCACCTTGTGATTGGAGTTTGTAACTTGAAAGAAAGAAGGATATGCCTCGCCATGTTGTATTGAATATGAGATTTGTGATTGTGCAAGTGGCTTTGCACTTGATTTTATTGGTTTCCTAGTTGTTAGTAGGGGAGTGGCTCTCAGTGGGGGTCTGACACACAAAGGGGCACTAAGGTAACTCACTAAGAGTTTAATCAAGCGATAATCTAATTAATTAATTAGGGGTTTTGGGTAGTTAAAACACTAATCAAGATAAGATAATGCCTCGCTCATGGCTCAAGTACTCGCATAGGCTTGAGATGAGTTGAGAAGGCCTGGAATGGCAAGACCAACTACCTGGTCCAATTGGAAGGTAAGTTGGTCCCGCATAGTTTGTATGGGGGTTCGGCGACCGGTAGAGGCAACCAGGGTAACCCAGGATGGGGGTCCGGTAGCCTAGGAAGGTTACGCCAAGGTAACCCATAACAAATTATGCAATGACACTCCCTCCTACAACAACTTTGTATTCTCTTGGTTCTTATATCCCCTTGGTTGTTTCTGTGCCTCTGGAAGTGTTTAATCTAATTTGTTGATGTTCCTTACTTGTTCATCTTTGTCATGTCGATCCTTATGTTGTCTTATACCTTTGTCCATTTGTGATGTATAGTCGTAGTTGTTGTACTACTTTTTCTTGTATGTCATGTTAGCCTTGTGCATGTCTTTTGTCCATCATCTATTAGTGATGGTGGGAACCTTTGTTGTCTCCTAGCACGGGGGGTGGGCCTTCGGGTACCATGCGGTTGGGTGGAACGTGCTTCGTTCTCCATTGGGTGGCGATTTCACTTGTTTTGAGGACTTCTGCATTGTATCGGCTCTTGGAAATTGTTATACTTGTATTTGAATTGTACCACATGATGTATCATGTTCCATGTTGAAGTATGCTCCTCACATGTAAACAAGAAGATATATTTATTCAAAATGTAATTGTAATGATGTATATGATAAGTACACTATTATGTAATGGACATGAGGTAGTTGGTAATGTATTTGTAATTAAATAATTTGATTCAATTTAATTCCATGTATACATGTAATGGTTGTATTTCTTTGATGGTTTAAATAAATGGAATGTTTAGATGCAATTTTCATATTGATATTAGAGCATGTTAAAGGTAATGAATTTTAAATTTCTTGCTAGTTAGCAGTTGGGTATTAGTAGCGTAGTTGCAAACCCTAGAGGATTTAGTTTAGGAAACTAGTAGTTGATATTCTCTTGCATACGTGTGAATGTTGCATTTAAAAAAAAAAATTGTTTCATTTTAGGTGATAGTGTTTTGTCCTCTAGGGTTTCATGGCGGGGCGTTACAAGTCCAACTATGATCTAGACTGTGACTACTGCTTTCTCACACAAATATTCAATGACCTAGTTGTTTGTACACAACTCCAGTGCTTAGCATATCCATGTATTAGTATTTTATTGAATGGTTTATGTTCTGACAATTTTAGAAGGAAAAAATGTAGTGTTCTTCACAACTAACATCTGTTTACACAGTAACACAAGCAATAAGCTACAAAAATATATTTTTTTATTTGTTCAGGTTGTGGAAGTAAGACATTCATTCAAGGATTTTGCATTTAAAAATCATATCAACCACTTCATTCACACAATAGAACAAAAATTTTGAAGGCCAAAATGCTAATTTTTATTAATAAAAGGTGTTTTGTAGCTGTGCATAGTCTGTAAATGCTCTAAAAATTACTTGAAAATCATGAAATTACATTGAGTTACAGTAAAAAATAAATTTATGAGTTACAAAACTATTTTTTCACAGATTTATATGAGTTACAATACTATCTTTTCACATATTTATAACTTGCTACAGTTACAAAACTATTTCCAAAATATGCAAGAATTGTCCAAATAAGAAACTAGGCGTACTATTTCTCTACCTCACATGGGAGGGAAAACAAGTCATAAATTAAAGGAAATTAATGATTTTTGTTTGAACTGGCTGCTTAATCTCCACCTAGGCACCTTTAAAATTATCTTTTCTTATTTCATTCCACAAAAAAAGCCTAAGGTGGCATTGAGAAAGATGGTCTTGAATTTTCAACCTTTGTCAAATCCTTAAAAGACTCCAAGAAGCTTGCCTCCACTCCTAGATACTTGCAACTGACCCTCAAACTGACTTAATTCCCCCCCCCTAAATATTCTCAATTGCTATCCACTCCTCCAACTATCATAATTTCCCATAACAAGTTTATAAGGCATGTGTGAGAATTGTTTGAAAATGAGTTAATGCCATAGGAGGGCGTAGGAGAACTTTTAGGCTAGTATTTTTACATAGGGTGAAACCTCATAAATATGCTCCCTTTCCTCTTGACTACACTTTCATAGTCCTCTATATTACATTCTCTTTAACATGGATCTTGAGGCCTAGGTGTTGGTTGTCCTATTTGTCTCTGTCATGAAGAGGTCTGCTCTGTCATTTAATTAACCTTCCTTGTTATTCACCTCCATACAATTGGAGTCTTGGTAGGAGTCTATCTTTGATCACACTATCTTTTTCATTCTCAGTAGATCTACTGGAAGATTCAATGTTTGGCATGTTCAAGATATCACTCTCTACAATCTCAGGTCTTTCCTTGGAATTTTTCTTCATAGTTTTCTCATAAGGAAATTTAGTCACTGATTTGTGCATGGACCTCTATTGAGTCACTATAAGATTATGCCATATTGCATGGTTTCTAAAATTTTAAACTCCTTTTTGTTGAGTGATTGTCGTTTTCATGTTTTGTACATTGTAACTAAATGATGAGCACCTTGTCTTTGACCATTGTTGTGTTGGTCTTTTGATCCTTTGGTTGTCATTGAGTTTGTCTTCTTTTCTCACTCAACCCTCATCTTCTTAACTTTTTTACACTACTTTTTATGCCATGTCTTCTTCATTATCAATATTACTTTGTCCTTTTCATATGCTCTTTTCACTTGAGCTGCTAAAGAAGAAATACACATTGTCATTTTGGTTTGATTTTCTATGCATAAGACTATCCTTCTCACATGGTTGTAACTTAGCGTTTTTATAATGGACAGTCTTATTTCTCTATTTATTAATGGTACCTATACTCTTAATGGCACCACTACATCAACACTTTGTGTATGGTGATCTCACATGATTGTGTTTTATTCACTACTTTGGCCTATTCTCCCTGAGGGGCTCCTCTCAGGACTGATTTCTAAAGCTTTCTTCTTTTGTTGTGCTAGAAATGTTCTTGTTATAGTAGATACTCCATCCATAAACTTTGTTTGGAATATAACATTGGCATTGTTAAACATTCCTTCCTTACAGAAACAACAATAAATTGAGAGTGAGGGAAATGAGCCTTTATCATTCTTCCAATGTTTTGTGTGTGATTGAGGTCAAGAGTAGCATCAACCTCATCAAGAATGTATAATGGAACAAGCTTGAAAAGTAACAATGCCAAAATAAAAAAAAGTGCTAGAAGAGAATGTTGGCCTCCACTCAACTTTGACAAGGACTGCTTCCACACACTTCCAAAGGAAAATATAACCTCTTCCAACTAAAAAGTCACCACCCTCAGGAGGTTTTAATTTTTCTATTGTTCCTAGTAATAGGATTGAAAAAAAATGGATCCAAAGTCTTTGTTTACTTTCAACCATGTAATTTTAAGATTTTTCTTTCTTCTTTTCACCAAGTTCTTTAATAACCTTATGAATATTTGATTTGTCATTCTCAATGATGCTCTTTTTTGATAAAATATCATTGTACTCATCCTCTTCTTTTTCAAACACTATCATCACCTTCTTATTGACCCTCTTCTCCAAACTTGATTGCTTACCTTGCAATCTATCAAATTCATCCCTTGCTTTTGTTGGATTGCTAGCTAAGAAGTCATAATAGGTCTTGTTGGTTGTCAAATTTGCTATCAACTTGAATCCTAAAGGGCTGCCAAGCCTTATGGTCAAATTAAAGGAGAGATTTGGCCAACGAATGTGAGATTGAAATAAAACCTCTCTCCCCTACACTTCAGACACTATTAAACCTGGGAGGTTGATTCAAACAGAGTGCTTTCAGATACTTGTTTTCCATAGTATCAAACACACAATGAATGGATAAATCTCCTTTATATGCTTAGCAAACACAATACCCTGAAGGTATGGCTGACCTTTATAGTAGTGTACACACTAAACATGAGAGATATGATTCATTAAAGCTCAACACACAAAGATATAAAGATTTATAAGTAATTTTTTGATTTAAAATATAGCCGCTCACAAACCATCTCAGGAAACTGTAACATCAAGAGACCAGTGCCATATTCTAGGGTGGAGTCACCTAAACCATGAAACTTGAAACTCATTGCAACTTTTACTCTGTCATAGTTATGCCTATAATATGATGCATTGCACTATTGATACTAGAAACCAAACTAGTCATACTTTAATAATCCAAGCCTACAGTTGCACAAACCTCTGTTTATGTTCATACAATTTAATTAATTCTTTGAATGAAAGTAACAACACAAAACAAACATTCAAGGTAAAACTAGAAGACAAATATTAGAAAACCTTTGATTTCTTTTATTCATAATCTATGCATTGTGTACAACGGAGACAACTAACTCATAATATATGATCATTTACTTGCAAATATAACATTGTTGTGAATAAGTTCTTCATTACATGACTCAAAAAACTTCAGAAACCTAAAACAAAACACTGTACATTTCATAATTTTTACAAGAGTATTCCCGTGAGATAGAAAAGAATGAACAACCTCCTTTTTGAAACAAAAAAGTTGCACTTAAGGAAAGTGCAAAAACCCTAAATGGAGATCTTCCAATGACATATGGCACATTAAGGTCCATAGATCAGTAACTGCCTTTGCTTGTTGAAGAATCTTCAACCTGCTCTCATATTCATGCCTCATACCTGACTTGCCTTTTAATAGAAAAATATTCCCTTCTAGGAAAGCCATCATTCTCATCATTTTCTCTTTACCCATGTTGAAAAATGCCTTGCTGTAGAGAATATTTTGTTGTTACTTGCAGCTGAAAAATATCTTAAGTAAAAAAAACCTTCATTCTTCATTTGCCATAGAAAACCCTTCGCTGTAAGAAATCTCCATTTCACCTGTGCATTTTTCACTTTTACTGCGTGTAACTCATGTCTTTTGCTTTTACCATGATTTTTTTTTACATTTTGATCTCCAGTAAATAAAACATTCTTGCTTTAAAATGGAGCCATTTAACCTTTTTTAGCTTTCACCTAAAAGCATTTAAATGGTAAAGACTTTTTATTTAAAAAACACTTATTGGGTAACATAAAATATTACCCATGCCTTTCACATTTTATAGTCCCGCCCAACACAATAAGTTTTTAATTTTCACATAGTGAATATTTAGATTCACTTCTCCAACCATTTTTCGAGCAAATTCATCTCCCTTGATTATTACTTGCTATTAAAATATTATCAAAAGCTAATATTCAAACACAAGCTACAGGGGTCCCACCCTCATGTTGCACAAATATTTACCCAACATCGCATATTTCCACTTTGGTGTGAGAAGTGAAAAATTACTAGCAATGGGAGATATGTTATATGGAATGGCTTTGCTTCATACTTTAATTTGTTCTCCAACCATTTTTACCATTTAAATTTATCAAATGATAAATTTAAAACATATGCATTAGGCCAGAGATTGCTTTACAAACTTTACTTGACTGTCCTCATCGCTCATCGTGAATGGAATGAGAAAATGAGAAATGGAAAAGCGATGAGTGATAAAAAAATGAAGCATCAAACATCTCTGATGTGAGGAGAGAAAATAAAATGAAATCAACGATATCATGCTCTCCAACAAAGAAAGTTTTAATTCCCCTTTTTTATCGGTGGCAGAAGACTCTTTAGCTGTGAGTTTACCATTTAATTTACTTCCTCACCATTAAAATATTTAAATAAGGCATTCTCCACAGGCCCACCACGCCTTGCACAAACACTATTGAGCATCACATATCGCAGATATATTGAGGGGAAAATTAATAAAAATCGCCATGGGAAATGTATCAAAGAACTCCACGGCTTGGCTGTACCTGTGCACATTTAATTTTAATTATTTTGTAGCAAAAGGCCTTCTATTTTAATACTTGGTGAAGACTTTAATTCTTTTATTATTGGGCAATTTACCCATGCCTCCACCTTTTCACTATTCAAATTTATCAAATAATAACCTTTGAACTCCTGCCACGAGCCCACCCACTTATCCGTTCTCATCGCACATTGCAAATACATGTAGAAAAGCTAAGAACAAATAGCGATGCCCAACAAGAAAGCACATCATCGCTAATCGCTAATGCATTCTGGAAGAGGTGACAACCATTAACAATGAACGATGGAGAAAAAGAAGCTTCGCCCATCACGAATGCAGTGTGGAGAGGGAGATATCAAATAGTGATGGGCGATGGACACAATAGCCATCGCTCATCGCTAATCTATTTCATCATTGTGGACTCAAACACGACATGTGATGCGATGCATGCGCGAGAACCTTGAAAAATTATTAAAACTAGTATTTTGCTACAAAACTTTAATTAACATGCCCAAATGAAGACTGATCATTGGAAAACATTGCATCTCTGATTTGTTTCTCCAATCTCATTCAAAATTGGCGATGGTGATGAGTTTTGTTGTGCAACTGTGAAAGTCGTGAAAGCTGCTTCTGGACCAATTAGAAGCAAGAATTAAACTTGCTTGTCCTCCAAAACATTTGAAATGAATTTTATGTTTTCCCTAAATGCCTCTTTGCATTTTCCCAATATTTAAAATGTTCAAAATGTTTTAAATATTAACATTTGAAAACATTAGAAAACAAACAAATTTTAATTACGCATGCAACCCATTTGGAGAAAATTCACTATGGGAAAACCAGGACACTTGGAGCCGATATTTTTTGTGTGCGGTCATAATCAATTATTTAGAGAAAACCCATTTCCTCAAACTTCACCCAGCCATCAAAACTCAGGTACCTCCTTTGTAAACTGGCCCTAGGACGTGTTCACCACACTAGAGAAGCATTAAAATAACGCATCATATGACCTCCATTTTTCATGAAAATAAAGTTGTAGAGGTTTTAGACCAAAAAAGGAAATGGGTTGTCTTTATATTTTCAAAATTTGGAACTTTTCGGAACACCCATTTTGGCCATATTGCAGTTAGAAAAGGATTAGTTAACCCATCAAAGCTCATCCAGGAGGCGCGAAATTGAGCATGCATGTAACCATTTGAACTAAAAATCTAGTGCAACAAATGGCATGGAAAAATTATTACTGAGGTGAAAATATTAAATACTAAAGTGACTCACTTAGGCTTTTCTGCAATTTCACTTGTCAGAAACCAACTCAAGCACACCAAGTCACCTCTGTGAAAAATTATCAAATATTTTCTTGGGGAACTTCCACTGGACACACTAGGTCATTTAGGTACACTGAATATGTGTGCAAGAGGGCTTCCCTTTAATCCATATTCGTCAAAAGATATTAAGGGTCAATGATGACCACTTTGAAGCATTCTGAAAATGCAGGTGTAAAAAGTGAACAAACTGCATTTGCTTTTGACCTGGTAAAAATATCAAATCTGATCATAAGACTCTAGAAACAGACTAGGGAGCATATGAATGTAGGGAGAATGGAGAGCAACAATCCATTTATCATGAAAATCATCTAGTTGCAAAATATAAGCTCGAACGGGAGGCCACTTCACAGAACTGAGAGTTCACAAATAGCAGAAAAGTGTCAAAACCCTCCAACTTCGCTTTTCAAAACACTGTCAAAACTCATCATGGGAAGTTGAAAAATAACATGCATGATCAGATATGTCAAGTAAATGTGTCCACCAAGGGGTTTGGCAGGAAAATCAACTAGCTTCAAATTGTGACCCTCCAAAGTAGGTCACTTAGGTAGATTTCTTAGGGGTACTTCTGAGTGCGCAAAGACAAATTTTTCAATATGGACACTTCAAATTTGCAATGCAGGTGCCATAAGATCCCTTCCTTTCCAAATAGTTATCTCTCTATCACAATCCACTCAAGCTTCTCAAGTAATTTAATTGTCATCACAAGACTTAGCTCTTTTCCCATCAACTTTGGTTTTCCTAAAGAAAATGCATCACATGCCTTTACTGTAGGTGTTTTACCAAAAAAATTTGTCCCAAATCTTGCATTCCACTGCAAGAAATAAAATTGAGATAACCATTATAGGCATGTAAAAGGAAATTGAGAAGCCCTCCAAATATTTCTAGCTAGGAAGCCAATTTCTCTCCTACCACTATGGGAGAAACTCCCGTTGATCTCTCTTCCTAACCATGGCCATGCTCTAAAACTTCAGATGCAATCTTTAACTTCTCCGACAACGTCATGTGATTCACATGGCTGCAATTTCAAATGAAATACTACTACAAAATTTTAAGTCTCTGAAAGGTTCTATCTATTTCTTCTTCCTCTGGAGTGTCACTTTTTCATAGCTACCCTGGGGAAGTTAAATACCAGCAAGAAGTTCCTCACTTTCTACACAATCCTTGACTATATCATCAATATTCCTTGAGATATATATTGTATCTTTTTCTATCTTAGATGTCTTTGAATTTTATACATCTGATAATACCTTAGACACATAAGTCTCCTGCATTTCTGCTTTTGTAGACACATTCATGGTTGAACTACATAATCTCCCAGAAGTAATGACACATTCTTTTTGCATATCCCATATAATCCTTGGTCCATCATAAGATCCATCCTAAAACCTTGAGTTGAATTGTGTAAGGGGGGCAACATGTCCTTTCCATTTCATGTTTGTAAAGAATACCAGATCTTCTCCAGCCATGATCCAAAATATTGATAGCGAACAATACAAAAAAGTTATGAGGGATTATATGCTGCTTTGTATCTAATTTTTGGACAAGAATTAATGTAGTAACTAGGATAATAACACTGCAGAGAAGGGAAAAGCTTTTGTGCCTCTTGCACCCATTTTATTTCTTCTAAAGCTGAATACTTCCCAAGCGACAAAAATGCCAAGTCTGGATCCTAAAATAGGTACTTTCTTGAAAGTAATCTAGGTAATATATCAATCACACCAACATCAACCAATTGCCCATCAATCACGTATTGTTGGTGAAATGAACCAAAGCCACAAGTTGGAACAATGTTGTCATTGATTGCTAGAACATAAACTAAATGAGTGTCTACAAGAAAGAGTTTGTAAGAACTTTCCTTGACATCATGTGGTCTATCATTATGCACCTTTATTTGATACTTCTTGTACAAGGAAAACTCTTGAGGATTAAATGCTGGTCCATTCAAATGAATCTCCAGTTTGTGTCTTTCATGCTTCTCAAAACTTTGATTCATTGCTCTTTGAACCATGACTACCCTTATTATAATTTCTTCTGACTGTCATGTTATCTCCAAGATCACACTGTTTACTCCCTTTTCAATCCGCTTTGTCATCCTTTAGCATCTTCTATGTCCGAGTACCTAGGGTTATGACTATGATACCTTTCAAGCAGTGGCTTTGAGTTGCCAAATACTTTCTCATGATCATCACACTTTCTCCAAATCACTGTCATGATTCCCTTAAACATTGTCTTCATGGGGTCACCTTCAGAGAATCTTTGTGAATACTTAGACATTAAATAGGGCTCAAATATTTTTTTTATACACATCATGACAAAGACACAATACTTGGAAGACCCTAATATGTTAACCAAGAAATGAGGAATATTGAAAGTTCAATGGCATTTGGGAAATCTCATTTGACGTATATATCCAACCCAAATATAAAATGGTAAAAGATCATGTGAAAAAGGGAAACTCTTATTCAAGAAAAGCATCTACATCTATGTAATACATGAAACCCTCTAAATAGACCTTAAATGAAGCTAGAATAGGATACATGGTAGTACAAATGGAACCACCATGAATGCAACGTGGGTGAGACTTAATCGACTCATGGAACTTCTCCATTCTCCATGAAACGTGACATATCTTGCACTTGGTCGACTATGCTACGTGGTAAAGCTAAATGGGCCTCTTGTCTACAATTCTAAAAATTTACAAAAAAACTTCATGAAACATGGAGAAACTTCATGAATCGAATGCTAGTCCCGTGCCATGCCAAGCTATTTCTTTCATACAATATAGAAACCCTAACTCATGGTGTGTGAATGGAAAGAAGGATAAGAGTCAAAGCTACCTCATTTTGGTGTTGAATTAACAACTTGTTTTCTTCACTCCCTTTTTGGCACTTAAGGCACTTTAACAAATTATTATTATCAAACATTTTAATGCATTCCAAAGACTTTGGCTTAAATTTTTTAAACTTAACAAAACTTTTAAAGAATTTCCTAGTAATATTTGATCGGTTGAGGAATAAATTTATTAGCTATAAATATTTATTATAAATTTGGGATGAATTCAGATTATTACAATATCAAAATACATTTACTCAAAACTGGAAATTGAAACCTTTGGGATTCTTGTGAATATCACTATTTTGTTGGTCATACAACTACTCTTCTTTTTTCCTCCCTTTTGTTTGGAAAATATAGAAAATATATATCTTTCAACACCATTCAAAGATCTTGGGGAAAGAACTATGGTCATCTATAATTGTACATGCCCCCCTTGTTTGCTTGTATCACCTTCACATGGCCATACACTTGAAACCATTCCTTTTACATCAAAAACCATAATTTTTCATGCGCCAGTCATGTCTTAGAGGGGCCCATAGTTATCAAGATGCATGTGAGGGTCCTCATCAATCAAATTTCATCCATTTTGAGACCATTAATGGTGTCTTGAGTCATGCAAGGAGGTAGGTAGGTCCTTTGTTTGAATCCAATAAGAGTTTTGATACTTTGCATGAGGGGAAAAAATACCCCAAAGGTCCAATAGGCCAAAAAAGAAAAGTGGATCTTTGAGGGAAAAAGTTGGTAGTTAAGGAAAGGATGCATGGATGATCAAACTCAAAATTCCAAAATTCAAGGATAAGGGGCTTAGAGGGTAGAAGTGGACTTGGAGGGAAAGGCATGTGAGGAATGACATGTCTAACATGGATGTTGAGATGAGAAACTTTGAAACTACAAAATTACCTAAAATCACTTAAAGAAAATCCAACTCATTAGGTGTTAACCACAAAATTATCCCTTAACAAATTTTACTAAGGATATTTAATGAAAACACTTTGAATGAATACCCTCAAATGATTACTCAACATAAGGACTCAATTAGAGATTTCTTAGATCGATTATCAATAAAGGGTGCATAAGGTCAAATGCACAACCTTTGGTGTAGAACAAAGAAAAGATGAGACACATAAAAATGAGGTGCAATTATTGGCTCTAATTGCTCGGATGTGCATCTCTTGTAGGAACAATGAGAACTTAGATATTTGGGAGTAGACAAAAAATGGGAATTAAGAGGGAGACTAAGGAAAACATACTTCATCATGACAAACAAGGGTCATGAATGCACTAAAGTACCAAGGTACATATAAGACAAGACATGACATGTATAGGAAAAAAAATAGAACCAATGACATGAAGACACATAGGCATTGTGAGGTATGGCTATATGATAAATTTACACACTTGCAAGTTAGACCCTGCAAAGAAGATCCATGGCACAAGGCCATGGTTAATTTTCTAGAAATACTTGTTTCTACCAAAGATGAGATTGGTAAAAGAGATGACTTCTTTCAAAACAATATTGCATTAATTTCAATGTTGTGATAAATATTGATTCTTGCATGCATGTTCATGCAAATTGATAGTACTTTGGTCATCATGCTGAAAATAGAAAATAATATCTTATGAACGTTGCAACCACAAGTAGTAGGATCCACCCCCATGCTCAACTATATGACACAACATACCCACGATATCCTCAATAGTATGAAACACATCTTAACCTGCACATAAATCAGTATGGGAGAAAATCCTTGAATATCAAGTTGAAAACCATCATGTACACATGAACCCCAAGTTGAAATGAATCATTTAAATTCTTTGGTTCATCCAAAGTTTTCTACCCAACTATACCAAAAATGCTAACACTTTTCTCCATATTTGAATCATAAATATGATTCCAATCTAATTCTTGAACTTTAGTAAATAGTCTAAAGGCTTGAGGCACTTCCTGTGAAGATTCACAATCTTCAAATTGCTCCTCTATTTTACACTCTTCAACACAACCTACTATAAAAATATTGCTGCTAAGAAAATAATTAATATTTTTTTCTTCTTCTTCTACACCTTACAAACCAAAAACTTGATTTAATTGAGGATACACAACTTTAGTATTTGTATGCTAAACTAATGAGGTAAAAAATGTGTCCTCAATGCAATTCTTATTGGTAGAAAAAAATTATTCCAATCCAAATTTTAAAAATTCTTCCATGTCAAAATAATCATGGCTGAAATAAAATCAATCATGAACACCTTCACAATAGTTTTTCTCACTTACAACAAGGAGTGTTCAAGCCTTATCATCTTCAAGATCAACAAAACAAGGAAGGTCATAAAATTAAAATAAACTTGTTGCACTTCAACTTTCTTATTTGCATCCTCAACAATAATATCATTGTTGCACATTGGAGCTAACCCACTAATTTGACTATCAAGAATGAAAATATCCCCATCAATAATGGGATACAAAGTCTCCACTGCAAGTGTTGATTGAACAACATTGGCCTACCCTAAAATAATGTTCAAATTATTTGGTTTATAATCGGAGGGAAGAAAACCTACACTAGGATAGAAGGCTTCACAATACATTCTTATGCATATATTTTCATTAGGTGTGCAATTGAATAAGAGACTATTAATAGAAGAAACAAAATTATTACAAAAAGAAAAAATAATTCTCCATGATGTCTTTTGAGGAATTCTAAAGTTTGGTAACAAGAGATAGGGTCATAGACACGTGAATCCAACTCACTAAAATCAATAATTAATTCTTATTTTTCATCATTAAATTTTGTTGTGGTAACATGTTGGGCCCTTGTAGATGTATATTGATTATGGGACTGCATTGTTGGAACACAACTATCTACTGAGAGGGGGGGGTGAATCAGTAGATCAATTAAAAATAGTTCTTTAATACCTTTTACTGTAAATTAAACAAACATCCAGAGATCATACAAACACACAAATGCACATAACACTAGATATACGTGGAAAACCTAATATGGGAAAAACCACGGTGAGAATAATTGCTAGGATCTATTGTCCTAATCTAGGCTCACAATAGAACCTCATTAGTTATAATATTTAAGGGCACCAACCTTAAGGAGACACCAATCCCCTATTTTAGGAGAAAAAACTCCAAGGAAGCACCCAATCCCTAACTAAGCACCAACTTAACTATCTGATGGCACCAACCAATCAGATTTATAATAAAAGATATATGGAGAAACAACTCCAGATTACAATTGATTCAAATGAATCTAATTCTGTGCTACAAACATATTATGTAACTACTCAAACTCTACTATTTAGAACATCCCCTGTTCTATCTCTCTCTATTGCTACTCCTCACTCAACAACTCATATCTTTGCTCTACTCTTCACCCATTTTCTGCTCTATTCCACACACTTGTTATTCTAAATGCATACCCTAGATGATTTTTTGTGTTACAATCTAGGTATCTTCTTTGCAACACTCACTTACACCATATTCTCTACAACACATCACTCCTTACTAATTGATTCATCTATTCTTTTCTTTATCGACAAGCATTCAGACCTCGATCCATGCACCACCAACCTAATCTCTGTGATTTTTCTATATTTAACATACAAGAAATCTAGATTAAATGATATGTTTGTGCACGGTTGATTTGCTATCATATTTTCTAGCCGTCTTTGCTTTGATGATGTCATCCACACATCTCATCACCAATTAAAATGGTAGCTGGAGTGGTTACAGTGATTAAATTTGCTTTCTATGTTGGTTTATAGTTGTTTCCCCCATTTACACTGTTTGTTCCACCACCTAACTATTGGAAAAAAATTAAATTTGAATTCAGGTTGTGGATATGTCTCCTTCATGCCTCAATTTGATGGTTGTCATTTGAAATCTCATATTTAAAACACAATTGTCAGATTAGATTATCTTTAAGACCTAAGCTATCGATAACCATTGCATATACCAGGTGAATATTCTTCTTTGGATGGGCTTACAATTTTGCTAGCATCACTAGGGACACATGTTGTCATACCGCGTTTCTGCCATGTCATAACAGGGACCCACTATCTTCTTTGTGGAATAGCGAACATCATCTGATCTTCCATCTCCATCGTCCACCATTAGATCTTAAGCCTAGCACACTTTACATAATGCCATAGTCTTGGTCCCACCTGGATAGGTGTCACATTTCCACACTTTCACAAAAACTAAGCAGTGCAGGCATGTGGGAGCTGACCGATTGTCAATTGCTGATCTCCATTGTTGATCATGCACAAACAAAATATTTACCGCTGAACTTAGGAAATACTATAGTCCATATTACTCGCTAAGCCAATAAATGCCTAGGACAAGGGTCTGGTTGTAGAATGACCCTAAGGTCTTAAGTGATAACTTAAGTGATCAACAACTTCCTATAGCTAATCAACAAAGAAATATTAAAATTGTGTAGTGCCATGAATGAAACATAGGGTTTTTCTGCTAAACCCTAACCTATCCAGACAGCATAATTAAATCATTTCTAAGCTCCTTTCTTATCCTCTGAACCTACAAACCATAGCTCTGAAATGAGCATGAAAAATCCACATCAAATCTATCATTAGTTTTCTCTGCAAACCACTAGAAGTAGCCTCTACAAGAAACATGTCAATGTTGCATGACAACATTGTAACAATTTTGAGAAACTTTGCAACAATTGCAAAACATGCTCTTCTCTCCATCATACTCAATGAGACTGATCCACCTTACTTCATTGATATCCTATGATTCCCTTTTGACATCAATCAATAATCTCCCCAACTGATACCACCAAGATATGCTTTTGACATCAATAAGATGCCCTTTGACATCAATGACAACATAATGCCAACAACTACCTACTATCAAGGTCAAGCATGCATAGATGGCTTAATAGATCATCAAGCTCTTGAGTGGAGGGGTCAAATAAATAGGCAACATGCTCAAAAGTTTGAATTTTAATTGCACAAAAATTTGTAAATTTAGATGAGATATCATCAAAGTAATAACATTGACTCATGATTACAAAGTATTTTTCATGATGGAACAAGACTACACTCTTTCCATGAAGATGTATCTTTGCATAACAAAAACATACCTAGGAGAGAAAGAAAGAAGAACACCTTTGTGTACATTGATTGATTGTTTTACTAATTTTTAATGGAGTAAGAATTGTAGTATCACCAACAAACATAGATCAGAAAAAATATTTGATTTAAGATAGCAAATTTGCCACCTCATAAAATGAGGAAACCTTTGAAATAAAAAAAAACCACTAAGGATAATTTTTTTTGGTCCTCTCATTAGTAGAATCTTCAAATCAATCTCGACCCATTAATGTATTCATGAGTTGGTAGCCAACAAAGTTATGCCAAAATTGTTCTCCCTAGCAACACCACCATTTTGCTAGTGCTATGAGTTGTAGGTCCCAAATACCTCAGGTTGAATAGTCTCCTAGGTGCTAGGGGCATCAAACCTAGGAAAAATACCAAAAATATTATATTCAGATTGGGAAACCAAGGACCAATTACTAAGGTGGGTATGCCATTTAATTTTTTCTCTACTAAACCAAAGGGGGTTTCTCTTAGGTGTTGTAATAGATATTATCAAAGAAGTAAAACTCTCACCTTAATACAAACCATACCCATTGCATAACAAACCCCTATTTCAATTGTCACTTCGTGACTATATGTTGGTTTGGGGAAATAAATGTTAAATAGCTTATTAAAAGAGATGGTCTACCATATGGATTTCTAATAGTGTATTTTATAATAACACCTCATGTTGTTATAGACATTCAAACATAGTAATGAAAACACTATAGAATAAATAAAACTGGAAAATGTATAATATTTTGTTTGAGTGTGTTTGGATGATTGGGGGATGGAGCTAGAAATAGAATAGTACTTTATCTAGTTGGACAATAGAGTCTCTGAGTTTGTACAAATGATGAAATAATTGAAACCAAAGGTGAACCTTAATCAAGATACCGCAAAAGACTATGCCATTCAAAATGCATAAGCAAGCTAGGGTCTACATATACTTTCATAAAAATAATAAATGGTTGCATATTATTAAATGAGTCTACATAGTAATTCATGAGAATATGCATACATTTCCTTTATTATATTGAAAAAATACCTTACAAAATATTTGCAAGGATTTTATAATCATTTGGTTGGCCAACTAGAAAAACATATATAAAAATGTATATACCATACACAAGGAAAAACTCAACTAAATTTGATTCTACCTTGAATCAAACAATCTACAAAGGTTTCAAAATTTTATTACAAATTTGTGATGAACCCATACCATTTTAATACCAAAATACCTTTACCCAAAACTGGAAATTGAAACCTTAGGGATTCCTATGAATATCACTATTCTGTTGGTTATGCAATTGCTCCTCCTTTTCCCCCCTCTTTAGAAAATCTAAAAAATATATATCTTTCAACATGATCCAAATATCATGGGGAAAGAACCATGGTAATTTGTAATTGTATAGATCTCACATGTTTTCTTAGATTACCTTCACATGGTTGTACACTTTAAATCATTCCCTTTACATTATAAACCATATGCTTTTGTACAACATTCATGTCTTAGAGGGCCCATAGGTACCAAAAGGAATATGAGAGTCCTCATCCATCAAATCTAATCCATTTTGAGACCATTAGTTTTTCTTCAATCCATGTAGGGAGGAAGGTAGAGATTTTTTTTGAATGAAAAAGCTTCAAGACTTTGCATTTCAAAGGGGGGAGAGGGGAAACATACCTCGAAGGTTCAACAATGATGCTTGGATGAGAAACTCTGAATCTATAAAATTTTCAAAGTGGATTTTTGGGGAATAAAGTTTTCAGTTGAGGAAAGGATGCATGAATGACCAAACCTAAAATCCCAAAATTCAAGGAAAAAAGGCTTAGAGGGGAAAAGCGAACTTGGAGGAAAATGCATGCCAGGAATGATAAGTCTAAAGAGAATGTTGCGATGAATAATTTTGAAACTCAATTTTTTTCCTAAAATCAAATAAAGAAAAGACAACTCACTAGACATTG
Organism: Sequoia sempervirens; assembly: GCA_007258455.2. Lineage (NCBI taxonomy): Eukaryota > Viridiplantae > Streptophyta > Pinopsida > Cupressales > Cupressaceae > Sequoia > Sequoia sempervirens. Next base: position 657,285,612 of record VDFB02270651.1, read on the forward strand.
ACGAAAAAAAGTACACCTTAACAAATTTTACTAAGGATATTTGATAAAACACTTTGAATGAATACCCTTAGATAATTACTCAACATGGGGGACCCAACTAGAGATTTCTTAGATTGGTTACCAATAGAGGATGGATAAGGTCAAAATCACAATCTTTGGAGCAAGACAAAATAGATGAGACATCAAAATGAGGTGACAACACCATCGATTGCATAAATTTTGATAAGGCCCTCCAAAACCTAGATAAATTTCTGAAATGATGTGAAGAATGTAGAGCTTCCCCTATGTTCAATTAGCTGATGTATATAGCATACATACAACTTAATAGACCTACAAATCCCAAATTAAGCAATTCATTGTTCTAGAGGTGCTTCATTAAATTGTCAACTAGGGAATCATAATCTTGAGATGATGTTGGCATTGTATGCGCAATTGAGAATCCTAAACCCTCCTAATCAATTGAGTATAGGTGATTGAACAAAATTATTTTCATCTAAGGCTACATAGTTAACTTTAAATAACTCCTATATAGAAAACATCTTAAGCAAATACTAGTTTTTGTAAGTAACTACAATAATTGCTATAGGTGACTATTCCTACACAGACTATAATTAATGACTCTCTATGGTACAACGTGACCCAATTCAACTAATTGTTAATGGTATTCAACATAACATAAATCATAAATTACAATTTACAATTTACAATATAATACTCAACACAATGTAAATCATAAACTTACAATTCACAATCTAACTAAGAATCTAAGATGACATGGATTCTGCAGCACCTCAAGTGGCCCTTGCTTGAGTTGTTGTAATCCATAATGTCTCCCTTCAAATACTAACTTAAAATTTCATGAAACTGAAGTATCCTTCTTTATTGTAATTTGAACATACATGAAACTTTAGAACAAAGTATAACAAGTCTTATGTTCAATTTATTTTATGCAAAAAATCTAGCTAGTTGGTCTCTCACAAGATCATCCATATATATAGGGTCTGTGAGAGTCCTCTTATTTCAAAATTGAAAACAAAATACGAGAAACTATCAACTCTTCCAAAAAATAGGAAGAGGACCGTGTCTTTTGCTTAATAGAAAACTAAAATCAAGTGGAAGTAAGAGTGTAAGAGTCTGATAAGGACTCTACACCAATTAACAAGATTGTTGTAATTGAAAATTTTCCTTAATAGGAAAAACTTTATTATAACCCGTTATCCAATGTTAGAGCAAGCTTTATATTTCTTCCATGATTTATTAATAACATCTAAAGTAAAAATATGGAGTGACCCATGAACATTCATGTTCACATTCCCAGACCATCGCTTGCAACATCTTCAGGAAATATGCACATGTTGTCTAGTTGATCGTCTCCTCTAGCTATGTTGAACCAATATCCTTCTGTTGTGGGTTGAGAATCCTTTTGTTGTGGGTTGAGAGGTTCTTCACTGCAGGGGTTAGTCTTATTCCAAATATATTTTTCATTATTAACAACTATAATTAATCACAAAATTCTACTAAATCCCATAGACATTCAAAGATCACACAATCATTCATCAATATAGTATATAATATTGAATGCTTTTAAATACTTTTAAAGTATATGGAAATTTTTGGAAATATCTTTGAAACTTAGTAGAAATAATATAAAAATCATGAAACTAAAGCAATAAAATTGGACATTTCTAGGTCTCATTAAAAAACCCTTTTTGAGCCACAAAAATGTCTTATTGATTAATTAAGAAATTGTTTTTGGCCATCATATTTCAATTGAAAAAATATAAGTGGATCTCATAAAAATAGAGGTCATTACTTAATCTAAGCATCCAAAAATTCAAATTGATGTAAGGATTTTCTTGGGGCATGCTGGGTAATACAAAAGATTCATAGAAAACTTTAGTAAAATAATAGCCTTGATATTTTTCCTCCTCTAGAAAGATGTCAAATTTACTTGGATTGAGTAATGTCAAAAGTCTTTTGAACAAATTTAAAAAAAGATGACATCTACTCCAATTTTGAGAGACCTAAATTAGAAACTACTATTTTATATCTATGTAGATTCCTTAAATGATTCTATAAGAATAGTGTTAATTTAGGAAGATGAGTAAAGGGGAATGTACTAATATATTTTTTTCAATAAAAATATAACTCCCACATAAAAAACTACACAAGTGAATGTGAATTCCTCACTATAGTTCATGTCTTTAACAAGTTTTTCATTATATTACAAGCTACAAAGTAACTTTTTAGATTGATCATTCCATTATCAAATACAATGAATAAATTCATAGTAAGTGGAAGCATAATTTGATGGTTGTTATTGTTGCAAGAGTTCAATGTGACCATAATAGATAAACCTAGGAAATTTAATGTTGTTGATTTATTATCTAGGATCCATCATAAAAATGATGAACAAGAACTCGTTAAGGATGAATTTTTAGATGGAAAATGATATGCCATTTATGCTCACATGCCTTGGTTTCAAAATAGCCAACTACTTGGCTAAAAGGTAGTTTCTACCTCGCTTTTTTATTAAATAAAGAAAGAAACTTGTCAATATAGTACAAATTTTAAATGGTTTGATAAAATTTTGTTTAAATTTGGTCTTGATCTTGTGTTGCATAGGTGCATTCAGAAAGACAAGGTTTTTAGTATTTCAAAAGCTTGTCACGATGAACCCACTAGAGGACATTATTCAACTAAGAGGATAACTCATAAAATCCTTAGGGTTGGGTAGTATTGGTCTTCCATGCATAAGGATATGAAGACATACACTAGGCAATGTGAAAAATGCCAAAGGATAGGAAGGCCAATGAAATCTATTGAAATTCCCCTCCATCTTCAAGTGGTTGTTCAACCATTTTAGAAATGGGGTTTGGAATTCATTGGGATGATTGACCCACCATCCAAAGGGAAATATTACATCTTGGTATGTATAGATTACACCACCAAATGGGAAAAAGTGCAAGTGTGAAAGGCTGCAAGGGAAGAAAAAGTAGCCATTTTTTTATAATATTCTTGGGGTTTGGATCTCCAATGTCTATTATTATAGATTAGGGACCTCAATTTATGTCCAAGGTTCTTGAAAATTTCATAGACCATCACTATCTAATCCATAGGAAATCCTCACTGTATTACCTATAGGTCAATGGTTAGGTAGAAGTTACCAACAAGGAACTAGATAACACATATTGACAAAGAAAACTAGTAGGTAGAAAATATTGGGAAATGAAATTGATCAAGGTAGTATGGGCCTCTAATACTACATGGAAATCAAATATAGGGTTCACACCTTATGAGATGGTTGATTATAAAAAGATAATATTGCCTATTCAGTTTGAGTTACAAGTTATTTGAACAACAATGGAAATTGCCCTTGATTTGAACCAAGAAAAACAAGAGAGGATTTGACAAATTAATGAATTGGATGAGCTTAGGTTGGAAGAAATTTAACAAATTGAGTTCGTGTAGCAGCAAAGGATGTATTAACGTGACCAACATATCAAGAGGTAAAAATTTCAAAGTTGAGATTGGGCACTGATATTTGATTCCAACTAGAAATATCTTAAATGAAATTACCACGCCCGATCTCTAGGCCCTTATGAAGATAGAGATTTATTTTTGACAACATAGCTATAGGACTGATTCTAATTGATGGGGATACTAGGATGCTATTGGTAAATTTGCATAGATTGTGTCTATATTAGAAATTAACTAGTAAGGAATAATTGATTGAGACAATCAACTCTTAACCAAATATTTTTTGTGTTCAAGAGGTTCTCCTTGCCACAAAAAAACTATTAATATGTTTTAAAAAATAACTCTAGGAACCATTTTTGAAGCTATATACTCTAGAAAACCATTTCATTCTATGAAACATTTCATTAGTGATGTTATTGAAGCATTTAATTCCATAATCTAGAACATCTTCTCAATGATGTTTTCAAAGAAATTCATCCATTATCTAAAATATATCCTCAATGATGTTTCTAAAGCCATTCATTCCTTCTTTGGAACATTTCCTCAACAATTTTCTTAGAGTTGTTTATTTCATCCTTTGAAATATCTCCTTAGTGATGTTTTTGAATTCATTCATTTCATTCTAAAAAAATGTCCTTAATGATGTTCCTAGATTCATTCTGTAGACACGTGAAATTAGCATTGTGCACTTAAATAACATCACATTCATAAATCAAATTCACACTCGTCCATTCATCAGGTAAATCAGGCTCACTTAATTCAATCTCCTAAGGTCATTCACTAAAATTGAATAAATTGACTTTATTTAATTTAAGCCTATCATTCCCTCTTTGATTAAATAAATCAAACCTTTATTTAATTATATCTCAAATCACCTTCCATCCCTTTTGATTTAAATAAATCAAAATATTTAAGTCAAATGGGTCAAAAGCATCTAATCATCATCTAAGTTAATCTAATCCTGATTAACCTAATCTAACCACCCATCACATCCTCTAGCTTTTCCCACTTGGACAAATAAATCAATTTATTGATTTATTAAAATCATCATTTTCCCTCAACAAAGCATCTTTTTGAGAATATTCTCCAAGTTTGAATATGAAGACAAGTTGACATGTACTTCCAACATGGCAATAAATTCTCTCTTACATGTCCCCCACTTAGCATTTAACTCTCAATTTCAAATTTGAATCTCCCCCTCTTTGGCACATTGACCAAAATGTGCTCATTCCTCAACCTATCACAAGTTGACAAGTGGCTTCATCTCATTGGTCAAATCTTTATCCCACATTGCTCTATTTTGAGCACTCTTAGCATTTGACATTTTATAAATAGAAGGTTTCATTCTTCAACAAATCCTCCACAATCTAATGCAAAGTCACTCTCTTCAATTGAGAACTGATTTTGCCCACCTCATATAATCTTCAAAGCAGTTTCATATCAACATATCATGGAGTTTAGCAAGGATTGGGAAAGGGATTCTTTCCATAGAAGCACCAATCCACTATGAGATAAAGTTTGATCATGCTTTTTATATGCTTTATTTAGTTTCCTTGATTCCTTTCATTGCATGATTAACATGTTTCATTATTTCATAGGGATGTTCTTATTTTGCTTTTTTTTGAATGGCAATGCTAATGTGTGTTTTGAGCAAATGTAGAATTTGACGTCCACATTATGGCGCTAGAAGGGGGGCTTGAAGCTTAGAGTGTGACTGAAGTGCTTTAGTTTGCTTGCTTGTTTTTTTAAATATGTCTTGATAGTACGTGTTTTCCATTCTGCGTAGAAAGAATAAATTCTCATACTGTATTGATGACTGCCTAATCGGATATAAGAGCAGGTCTTGTTTTTCTCTTTTTTGCGAAGTCACATAATTTGTTTGATATTTTGGTCGATGTCTTCTTATAACAAGAAAACCTAAAATTTAGATATGATCAATCTCTTTTTACTTGATAAAGCTAATCACAGTATCATTTTATTAAACATCCTTGCCTCATATGTGATTTTGCTCAAATCTATGCTTTGATAAATCTAATCAACTTCTTTTGTGACTGGATGAGTGCATCTTTCTGGTAAATCTCTTTTTTTTGAAAAGCTTTCAATAAATCAACCTAGGGGTATTTCATATGACATATTTCAGGAACCGGAAATAGTTTTTGATTTAATATTCAATAGTTTTTCAAATTTGCTCTGTACTTACTTTTTCTTATCGACTTCTAACAAGACAAAGGCACACACAAGAAAACAAAAAAAAAGGGCCTGGGTGTGGTCGAGCTAGTTGGGAATCTTTAAAATGATAAGAAAAGAAAAGAAAAGAATGCTCACGAGATACATGAAACATCTCTGAAGATTGTCTTTGACTGGGTAGTAGCATTAATTGAGGCCCCCTGAACTTGCATATGAGGAGAAATGAGTCAAACATAAATAAGTGGTGGGAAAATCGTAGTGTATATCCAGAGACAATAATGGCACCTAAACCACCAATTTGGAGATCTCACAGGTATATTACTAATATGGCAGTTTAAGTGAACTCTACGTTTTAGAGATTGACTAATTTCTTTATCAAACTACCTTTAATTTCTCTTGGTCTCTATTACTATCTTTTATGTTTGATTTGGCACGCATTGGTGATTGGTCTACAATTTAAATCTTTAGAAAACATCTAAGAAATATTCTCATATTTGTTTACATCTAGAATTTTTTTAACGTCTTTGGGTGTCAACACTAAATGGAGGCAGATATTGCCATATAAAGGAGGACGTCTCCATCGCTGTCCTTCCAAGGGTGATACAAGTCAATGAGACACGTAGACTCTACTTCACCCGTGCGTCATTTGGTAAATCGGTCTATCAATGGAAACAAAGTAGGTACATCATTCAATCAGGCTGCATTTGTTTTATATTCTTAACTCTAATGTTCTTCAAGTTGGATCGGTGTCTTGAGGATTTATGTCAAACAAGCAATTTACCTTGTCTAGGCATCTAGGGAGGAGACTAGCATTTAGGTTGATCCATAAGACCATTTGTACCTTTCTAGCTGAGCATTTAAAGCCTGTAGAAACAACTAGCATTTGGACTAAGGTTGCGGCTAGTTAGCATATTTAATTATGTGCATTGACAGGACATCACAATTAAAAGACTGTGTAAGATAGACGCCACAAACAAATGTGCCCAATTTTCTCAAAATTTGTGGATTTATCATTTGTTTGCAGTTTGATCAAGATTGCAAAAATTTCATTGACAAAACAATATGATCTGTGTGTGGAATTATTATTAGTAGCATTTTGATCATGTTGGACATGTAGAATGATACCTTCTACATCGTGATCCACTAGCAAAGGCTATGGAGTACGATCATACACCTACCATTCCATTAAGTCAAGTATTATCAATGCTCATAAAATGACTACCTAAATACCTAGGTACGTAGGAAGCAAGTCACTGAAAGGTTGTGGCGCCTGTCCCCACGATGATATCTCAAATCACCTATATACATACAATCTGGTTTCTTTTTTGTTGTGCAAAATAAAGTCATTGGTGGAGGCGCGCCATAAATTTTTTTCTGCTCAAGATACACTTCAAGCTTTGGGCGTATTCAGATATTCACTAAATCATGCATTATTTTTTACTGAATGTATATGTGCATCTTCTCCATGTGTCATCAGCTAAAACAAAACATTTTTTTTAGAAAGATGTTTACGCCTGCCTGCTATTATTGATTTCTCATAAAGTCATCTTCTTGTTTGCTTGCATAACATTCTTGTAATACATGCTATCTCTACTTTATTGAACCATATAGGGCCATCTCAAAGTGAATATCATTGGAACAAATTTTGATTTTTTTTGCAGAGTGCATCCAATAGATTTGATCATATTCTTGTTGGACAATTTATAACACCTGATTCTTTCAAGCGCATTGATAACCCTATGCATAGCGTCCCAATGCTTGGCTGGCATTTTGAATATCCTATTCATTGCACTATTAATACATTTTAAATTAAATTGCTTGTTGTCTTAATATTGTAGCGCGATAAAAGAGATGAAGAGATGTTTCATCTGAGACAAAGTCATCACCCGCTGTTACAAGTATGTGCACTATTTCCTAGAAACTTCAGAGGTATGCGGCAGAGATAGTTGATGACATTTGTTTAACAAGAATGGTTCTCCTTCACATCTTCTCATAGTTTGTTGTTGATTCCTGTGCAGAGACTAAGGGAAAAGATACCTTTAGATTCCAATATGTGCTATGCAAAAAATGTGTTGGATATAGGATCGACTCTACTTTGAAAGCAATCGTACCACACAATCCATTAAAATTCCATAGACTTTAAGGATCACACATTTATGAATCACACTATTATTTTTTATTGCACAAATCCTACTTACACACATTTATGAATTGGATATCTAGCTGCTTGCATTTACGAAATAACTCCATGTTCATCTAATCACTCTTTGCAGGCTGTGTATAACATCTGGAGGTAGTGAATCTTTCTTGAGATCTTCTTTGAGTTCTCTTTTTCTTGGAAAACACAAAACATTTAATCACTCTTTGCAAGCTGACTTCCCCAAAATCTCAACTTGGAGTGGGGGCGATATTTTCTCATTAATATTGCACTTAAGCCCAATTTATAATTGATAGGGTGAATTTGAATTTTCACTGACTATTGGAGACCTCCCTATGATATGATAATAAAATAGACAACACAATTTGGTAGAATAGTATTGTCAGACTATAATTTGGTGGAGTGATCTTTTAAATCTTTTTTTATGCAGGGCCAATTATTTGGTTTGCCAACTTGGGGTTGCATAGAATCTGATTAACCATAATTTTTTATAGAAACTTTACATGATAAGTGTATTTTTTTTATAAAAGTGATGTATGCTTTATTGATTCCTTGATATAGATATCATTGCTAATATTTTTTACTTTGATTACAGGTTTGCATCACGAAACTATGGTGGTCTCTCTCATGTGAGAATCACAAGTAAAATTGAATCAGAGAAGTGAACATTGAATTTGAGATGTGAAAAAAAGCATTTTTAAATGCTTATTGTAATAATCTAGAGTATTCGTGGCTGCCTTTGTTTTCTATTTTAGGCCAACTAGATCATTGATCTTTTTTTTCAAAGTTGGATTAAAATTGAACACTAGAAACTGACTAGACATTTTTTTTTTTGGGATAAAATTAAACAAACAAACTTCACATTTGATTTTTGGTGCTTAAAACGAACTCATCATTGCTTTGAAAGGTTAAAATGAACATGTGTCTTTTATGCTTTGTAATCTTTTTTGCAAAATAATCTCATCTAAAAAGGCGTATGCACTTCTCTCGCACTTCACGGCGATCTTGAGAATCAAAAGTCTTTTTGATGACATTAAGTTGCATAAAATATTGCCTTCACACTTCATTTTGGGTTTAAAAATTGAACAAAACACTTTGCGAGTGTGAGTAAACTTATTGCATGTGTTCTCCCTTTTTTTCTAAACGAAGGTTGATCAAACTATGAATATGTTTACTTGCTTTTGTCTATCTTAGAGGGCCTGCCTTGGGGAAAAAGTACTCACCCAAGGGAACGACTCAACTGGTAACACTCTAAAGCCAAGAGTATTTCCAACTGGGATATAAATGTGGGTATTGGAGTAAACGCCAGTATCACGTGGTTGGCTCCGATGAGATGGATCTAAAAAGGGACTCTCACCATATGGGTCAATCTCCACGAACGGAAAGTCCAAACTAAAACCCTTGTTTGTAGTAACCAACCAGTCCATCCAACGAGTTTATCAAAGTGGTTCATTGGAACTTAGATTCCAAGAAGTTACTTGCCATGTTCGATCTTGGTTAAAATATAGAGGTTAAGACTTCATTCTTAACATACCTTTATATTTTTTCCTTGGTTGCATGTGAAATTATCTCTTCTACTACGAAGGGCATGAGGCAAGCCCACCAAGAAAAACATACCAATTGAGCTAGGATGTTATATTGCTTGTGAGTCAGTTTGAAAACACAATGCTTGTATCCAAATCATCGAAACCAACATTCAATGAATCATCAAAATTTCAAACCCTTTGGGAGGAACAAATACCTTTGAAAAGTCCACGTGTTACTGCTTGTCCCTAGGGGTTCTTACCCCTAGAAGGCTTCTAAACACTGAGACCTACATCTTGATTTGTTCATTTCAAAGTCAACAATAGCAAACTATGCTCTTAAAACCTTGATTTTCACATAATGGACCTTGTGGAATGAAAAGGAATTGAGACATAGACATTCAGTTTGAAAACTAAGCAAGAAGTGTGTTTGTGATAAAAAGAATCCATTAAGTAAAGATTGAATCAATTAGACCCCACACATGTGCTTGGTCTCTTTTGGTCATATGGTTTTCATACAAAGATTGATCTTTTGATTTTGAATTACTCTTAGAGAAAGGCATGTTCTTCACTATCTTGGTCTTGTAAACAAGTCCTTCCTAGGTTCATTTAGGATCAAATCAAACACTTCATCCATCCCAAAAATTTATCATCTTCATCCCACAAACAACTTTAGAACTTCAGAAACATCATTATCTAGACTTGGGTACATCCTTAAATCAAATCAAAATCATTTGTTTAGTTAGGTGTGTGGGAATTCATCCTTTCTCATACATTTAATTAAATCAACAATCCTTTGAACAAGTTCATCCTAAGATAACATCTAACATCTTAGGGTTTACAAGTTCATTACCCAAATCAAACCAATCAAAATCAAACCCTAAGTCTAGCATTGGTCCAAAGTCTCTAAACGTTCAACACTCATATCATTTACCCCTTTCATCCTTCATCTCATCATTGGTCCTAAGAAACTTAGAGGTCACTTTTGCAACAAAGTCAAAACACAAAAAGAACATGGAATATAAACTCGATCCATAAATCATGAGTAAACCAAGTCAACTAAACTTTCAAAGCCTTACAATGTCGATTGATTATCAACACTCACATTTATACAATCCGTACATGGGATCGTTCTCTCCTACAAACATCAATAGTACAAATGTGAGTATGCCTAGTAAAAAGTTTGGAACACCTTTCTCAATGGTAGATTTAAATCCAAGTCCAAACCTACAAATCTATCAACCAAAAAATCAATGCATGAGCCTTCAAATGAACAATGTCATCCCATCAAATCCCAACATGTCAAATGTGAATGTACCAAGTACAACTTTACAAAACATGAAAATTTTGAATCCAAACTTGGTAAACTTTGGGATAGATATGTTTGCAAATCGTACGGATATTGTTCAAAGTCCAAATACGATGATAAAAACTCCATGTATTGATCCAAGTCAAGGTAACACTATGCAAAATCAAAGTTACCTAAATCAAGGCAATGTGATTCCCAACCACAACAATGTTCAATTTCAACCTATCATGCCAAATCGAAACATCATCCCAAATCAAAGCATTGTCCAAAATTAAATTTTTGATGATCCCATGCAAACACCACAAGTGTACCTCCCAAATCTGCTTGAACAAAAGCCAAATCAAGGGAGTCAAATTCAAAATCAAAATCAAATTTCACTAGAGCAACTTGCTTCACATGCCAAACTAATTGAATTATTGAGCCAAGAGATATATTCACTCCAAAATCAATACACTCTTCCATTGGTTAATCCATTCCATCAAAGCATTGAGTTGTGTCCACAACCGCATCAAGAACAAAATCTCCAATGTCAAGAAGTTAGATATCAAGATCAACATCAGCAACAAATCCAATTATCCTATCTCGAAGATCAATCGCCACATTTCAAAGATCAATCACCACATCTCCAAAATCAATCACCACAAGGTCAAGTACAAATCTCACAAAGTAACAAACGAAAATACACACCACTTGGGAGACCAATCGAATCAGTCCTGCAACAATTGGTGTACGAGAAAATATCATCAAGCTCCTTGTCTTTGGGAACTATCAAGAACTCCTAGTTAAACCACCAGGGTATAATGAGGAGCACCATTGTGATTATCACAAAATAAAGGGTCACACAACATCAAGTTGTATTCGACTCAAAAATCTCATCCAAGACTTCATTGATCAAAAAATAAAAACTATTGGGGACAACGATGAAGATCCAACCACTACTGATAACGATGAAAATCTCTCAACCACAACTGTTGAGAACAAGGGTCAAGACCAATCCATCACTGAGCACCTTGAAGCTATGTCTACTTCATCCAATGATCAAATCAACATACATCAAGAGTCACTTTTCAATCATGATCAAAATCCACCAACCAAAAATGATCCAATCCAAGAAATGTCAACATCACTTGACCCTATGGTTGAAGACATTCACAATCTCTCCACCGCAATTGTTGAAAACAATGTTCAAAACCTATCCATCAATGAGCACATTGAAGATGTTTCCACCCCATCTGATGATCAACTCACCATACATCAAGAGCCACTTTTTAGTGATCTATTTCAAGGAGTGTTAGAATTATTTGATCCCATGGACATAATCTACGATCCATCGACCAATGATCATATTGAAAATGTCTCTACATTGCCTTATGAGTTAGAGGACATATCTCAAGAATTTATTCCAAAGCATGGTCAAAATATTTCACCAAGGTCTAGCAATGGTCCTTTCCAAGACATGTTGACCCCCTTTGACCTCATGATTACAGATACTGAAGGAATCCTCAACTCGACGCTTGATCCAAGCCCACTCAAAGATCAAGAGGATAATGAACCACTTTCCATTGCTAATGAAGATATATCCTAGAACCCTTTGTAAGAGATCCATCCTTTGAAACTGACCCATGTTAAGAATTCGATCCAAAGCATGTCGAAAGCAATTCTGAAATCATTCAAGATCAAGAGTTTGTATCTCCAAGCTACTACAATGGTCTAATGGATCCTCTCCTATCTATACAAGATGAGCATATCCACATAGCACATACTCCATCTACCCATGAGATGCTTTCTTTGGGTGGACACATAGATGATCTTCATTCAGAACAAGATTCCTTTACTCCTGACATTATTACACAAAAAGAGAAGGTTAGTGATTCCTATAGTAAAACTGAGTTGTCAACATCGGGATCAGATATATCCCAAACTCAGACTGAGGAAATCATGAATAAAAATATCCAACATTATCCACTCAAGGAAGCAGGTCAGACAGAACAAGATATTTTAGAGTTAGCAGAGCAGCAAATTGAAATAACATCATCTGCAGTGGTCGTTTATCAGAGAATGCATTATAAATAGGAACCCTCAAAACAAGCAGAATCAAGGAACAAAGGTGCCACTACCACCATACTGGGGGAAACTATGTCTCAAGCAAACGTCAACATAGGGAGCATGAAGAGTCTTTATGATGAAACTAGTGTCAATACTACAACCAACCACGTCATGAATCTTCATCCACCCATTATCCCATCCACAAATTGGGACCAACATCAAATGAAGGATGTGAATCAAAGCACAAAGAATGTTATCAAAAAAAAAAAACTAAGAAGCATAATGGACAAATCAAATACACATGGATACCAAAGAATACAAAGAAAGATTATCCCTATCAAACTCCATTAGTCAAAGAAACTATGGGGAAAAATAAAAAAGGGAAAAGTATCCATCAAATATGTCCACAAAAGCAAAAGCAAGCTTTTCAAGCGATGTACAAAGTGTATCAAGCAATTGGTCCTAATTCCACACACACTTCCATATCCACCCATCATTGTTCATCTTCCCAAGTTTGGAGAGTCAAAGGTTCCAAACTGTCAACCAATCCATCGTTTATCTCTAAACACACTTCATCCACGCCTTCACGCATGATATCCAATTCTTACATTAACCATGTATTGGCAACGACCCTTCATCATAAGGATTCAGAAGGCATTCTATCGCGATGTGTGCACAAAGATTAAGTTAACTCCGGTATCGACAAAGCAAATCAGGAATCCCAAAAGCTGCATTCAAGTGCACGTATCTTAGCAAAGCAACTTATTCATGCAGGATACCGATGGCACATTATGATAGAAGCATCTACATCGACACCACTAGGTGGGTCAACATGAATCTTTCAAAAAAACCAAAAAAAATAAAAAATAAAAAATGAAAATCCAAAAAAAAAAAAAGGATTGAAAACAGTAAAGAAAAAAATCATCCTCTAGTGAAAACCACATGGGCGATGCTTTGGGCAAGTACCATGATGAAAACCTGGCAAACGGGCATCATGTGTAGAATAGAGCATCTACATGTGCTAGTTCAGGTGAAAGCATCTCATAATAAATCGAGCATTCCATCCATCTCATCCATAATAAATCCAACATTCCATCCATCTCAGCCATAATAAATCCAACATTCCATCCATCTCAGCCATAATAATTCCATTCATCCATAAACCATTTATCCAATCCATTTTCATCCATCTGCATACATAGTCCAAGTTATCTTGATCTTGACAAAGTTTGGTGCACACTTTACGCTTGCTTATGGTAAACATCTTGACATGGGTCATTTTCACTGATCCTATCCTATCTAACGTTATCTAAGCCATGAAACATTACCCAAATGAACATTCTTTATCTGAACACCTTATCTTATCGCAAGATAATCCATATCCATCCATCCATTCACCTATCTGAGCATCCACACATCACATTCCATACATTGCTAGACATTGGGAACAAATATTTACATCTTGCTTCGAGAATAAATCTTGATCTATATCCTCCAACTTATGTGGTGATCCGAACATTGGAAAATGTGAAATCAAACTGGTCAAAGCATTTCAGATCCAAATCACTAGCCCATGGCATATTTTGACAAGAAGATGTTCCTTATCAAGTGTTATCTTCAATAGAACATCAATCCAAACAATCACTATCAGTCACATCTAATTTGCCTGTCAAACGTCACATCAAATCATCCAAACATCTTTTGTTCCAAACCAAGATTCAACAATCCTGATCAATCGAATCCAATCAATCCATAATCTTGGGATATCCTTCCCGATCATTGTGTTGCTTAACACTATCCTTGTATTGTTGTGCATCCTCAACAATGTTATCATCATCAATCCTGATTAATCAATCCTTGCATTGTTGTGCATCCTCAACAATGTTAACGTCATCAATCCTGATCAATCAAATCCTTGCATTTTTGTGTATCCTCAACAATGTTATCATCATCATCAATCCATCAATTCGATTAGTCAACCTTAGCTTGGTCTTCAACAAAATCCAAAAATAAAGCACTGATATCATCACATATGTCCATATCCAAATCTTCAAAATCATGCAAAAAATCCAAAAAAAACATCCAAAACATATCAAAAATCTAAAAACATCCAAATCATATCAAAATCCAAAAACACTAAAAAAGTTAGAAAAACATCAAAAAAATTGGAATATGAACTACATTGTCTTTGAGCTTAAACATAGGCAAGGCTAATCTTTGATAAGCCCTTGAGACACAAAAATCCAAAAACATCCAAAAAAACATCAAAATCCAAAAACATTCAAAAAAACATCAAAATCCAAAAACATTTGAAAAAATCAAAAATCAAAACATTTGAAAATCCAAAAACCCAAAAAATAGCCTCAAAACATTCCAAAAATGTCAAAAACATCCAAATATTTTAAAAAATCCATCCGTCTCATCTCGCTTTCACTCTAAATAATCAATTGTCCATAATAAACTGATCGTCACCTTCACCCTTTGGCAAAACAAATAGAAGCAACCACAACAATCAGCAAAAGCAAGCTTCAAATGTAAAATCAAAATCAAAGCAACAAACCGTTAAATGCAAAATCAAACTCTTGATCATTCGCAAACATGTCAATCAACCTTATATTAACAGCCTATCAATCAACTTATCAAACCATCATCATCCTATACAATGCATGTCCTAGGATATATTGTTTCGACAATGGGCATCATTTTGGATATCACTTGGATTCTTATCCTATCAAAACAAATCCCTTTGGCTAGAGATATGAAGAACATTGACTTGTTTGCATACTTGATCTTTTCTTTTGATTTATCTTATTGCGCTTATTCCAAGGACCTCTCGATGATATTCAAACGAAGGATTTAGAGAGATAGGAATGGGGCAACGATCATTATCCTTTTGTCTGTTGTGCTTGTTGGATGTTCTTGTAAAATAACTTGGCGAATACTTGCTTTGTTAGGTACGTCCTAGCAAGGTTTCCATATGTCAAGTGTGAACAAGAATACTCCTATCTGTTTTTCGAGTCAAAGTCCATCACACTAGGTACAACGCCATCCTGGTTCTTTATACCTTGATGCATTGTATCTATGTGCATTATCAAACATAAGGTAAGTAGCCCTTTTAAAATCCCAATCCTTGATAAGCAAATCATCATCTATCATCACCATCATCTCTAATAAATTCTTGTCAGATCATGGACTTGTTGGATCCTCTTGTCATCATCTCATTTCTTCTTTCTTCTCTCCGCACTAACATAATATCACCAATGCATCCATCATGCATCCATCCTGCATCCACAAACCATCAACATACCACATATCATTCATATCATACATAATAGGAAGCACCGATCATTTCACATGCATTACATTTGCATCATCATCATAACATAAATCTGTTAGTCTAAGCATCTACATAAAACATTCATTCCAAATCATATAGGCATCACCGCATCATCCATCTCACACACATCATATCATCATTTAAGTTGTTTAAGATAATATAGATTGGTTATTCTAAGCATCTTGAAATAATCTCATTTACATTATCATCATAACCATCCATCTTGAACCTCTATCGCGAGATCGACCCTCAAATCGAATCTTTTCACTCGATCTCTCGAGGGGGCAATGTACTAGTGTACTTTCCGCTGGGGCATCCGAAAAAATCAGAATTTTTTTTATTTTTGATCATGACAAGTTTATTCTTTGAACCAACACAGCAAGTACATTGCTTTAAAGAGGGGAAAAATGTGGACACGTGAAATTAGCATTGTGCACTTAAATAGCACCACATTCATAAATCAAATTCACACTTGTCCATTCATTAGGTAAATCAGGCTCATTTAATTCAATCTCCTAAGGTCATTCACTTAAATTGAATAAATTAACTTTATTTAATTTAATCGTATCATTCCCTCTTTGATTAAATAAATCAAACCTTTATTTAATTATATCTCAAATCACCTTCCATCCCTTTTGATTTAAATACATCAAAATATTTAAGTCAAATGGTCAAAAGCATCTAATCATCATCTAAGTTAATCTAATCTGATTAACCTAATCTAACCACCCATCACATCTTCTAGTTTTCCCACTTGCACAAATAAATCAATTTATTGATTTATTAAAATCATCATTTTCCCTCAACAAAGCATCTTTTTAAGAATATTCTCCAAGTTTGAATATGAAGACAAGTTGACATGTACATCCAACATGACAATAAATTCTCTCTTACATGTCCCCCACTTAGCATTTAACTCTCAATTTCAAATTTGAATCTCCCCCCTCTTTGACACATTGACCAAAATGTGCTCATTCCTCAACCTATCATAAGTTGACAAATGGCTTCATCTCATTGGTCAAATCTTTATCCCACATTGCTCTATTTTGATCACTCTTAGCATTTGACATTTTATAAATAGAAGGTTTCATTCTTCAACAAATCCTCCACAATCTCATGCAAAGTCACTCTCTTCAATTGAGAACTGATTTTTCCCACCTCATATCATCTTCAAAGCAGTTTCATATTAACATATCATGGAGTTTAACAAGGATTGGGAAAGGGCTTCTTTCCATAGAAGCACCAATTCACTATGAGATAAAGTTTGATCATGTTTTTTATATGCTTTATTTAGTTTCCTTGATTCCTTTCATTGCATGATTAACATGTTTCATTATTTCATAGGAATGTTCTTATTTTGCTTTGTTTTGAATGGCAATGCTAACGTGTGTTTTGAGCAAATGCAAAATTTGACGTCCACATTATAGATTGGTTATTCTAAGCGTCTTGAAATCATCTCATTTGCATTATCATCATAACCATCCATCTTGAACCTCTTTATCGCGAGATCGAACCTCAAATCAAATCTTTTCACTCGATCTCTCGAGGGGGAAATGTACTAGTGTACTTTCCACTAGGGCATCCAAAAAAATCAGATTTTTTTTAATTTTTGATCATGACAAGTTTATTCTTTGAACCAATGCAACAAGTACATTGCTTCAAAGAGGGGAAAAATGTAGACACGTGAAATTAGCATAGTGCACTTAAATAGCATCACATTCATAAATCAAATTCACACTCGTCCATTCATCAGGTAAATCAGGCTCATTTAATTCAATCTCCTAAGGTCATTCACTTAAATTGAATAAATTAACTTTATTTAATTTAAGCCTATCATTCCCTCTTTGATTAAATAAATCAAACCTTTATTTAATTATATCTCAAATCACCTTCCATCCCTTTTGATTTAAATAAATCAAAATATTTAAGTCAAATGGGTCAAAAGCATCTAATCATCATCTAAGTTAATCTAATCCTGATTAACCTAATCTAACCACCCATCACATCCTCTAGCTTTTTCCACTTGCACAAATAAATCAATTTATTGATTTATTAAAATCATCATTTTCCCTCATCAAAACATCTTTTTGAGAATATTCTCCAAGTTTGAATATGAAGACAAGTTGACATGTACATCCAACATGGCAATAAATTCTCTCTTACATGTCCCCCACTTAGCATTTAACTCTCAATTTCAAATTTGAATCTCCCCCTCTTTGGCACATTGACCAAAATGTGCTCATTCCTCAACCTATCACAAGTTGACAAGTGGCTTCATCTCATTGGTCAAATCTTTATCCCACATTTCTCTATTTTGAGCACTCTTGGCATTTGACATTTTATAAATAGAAGGTTTCATTCTTCAACAAATCCTCCACAATCTTTAGATCTTTCTCCATATCACTGTCATTTGTATCCATATCATATCTTCATAGCATTTCATATCATCAATATCATGGAGCTTAGCAAAGGATTGGGAAAGGGCTTCTTTCCATAGAAGCACCAATCCACTATGGGATAGAATTTGACTCTTGTTTTCTTATGCTTTCACTTAGCTTATTTTGATAACTTACTTTGTTTGCATAGATAACATGATCAATTATTTCATAGGGATACTATATCTGATTTGCATGATTTAACTAACAGTACTCATGTTTGTTTGTTTTTGAGCCAAATGCAGATTTAGCATCCACACATTCATTCCATACTCCAAAGCATCTCAATGACGTTATTAGATTCATTTATTCCATACTTTAAAACATCTTTTTACCAATGTTCCATAAGTCATTTATTTTATATTTCAAAATATCTCTTTAGTGATTTTTTTGGAGGCATTCATTTTATTCTCTTGAACATCTCCTAATTTTTTTTTATAGAGCCATTCATTCATTATTTGAAACATATTCCCAAATCCATCTACTCCATCCTTTGAAACATCTCCTAAATAATGTTCCTAGAGTCATTCATTCCATCCTCTAGAATATCTACTCAATAATATTCCTAGATTCATTCATTTCATTCTCTAGAACATATCTTCAATGATATTTCCAAAGTTGTTCAATTCATTCTCAAAAATATCTTCTTACTGATGATCTTGGAGTTGTTTATTTCATCCTTCAAAACACATCCTCAACAATGTTCCTATATTCCTTCATTCCACCCTTTAAAAAGTATCCTTAGATACATTCCTAGAATTGTTCATATCATTCTCTAGAACATCTCCTCAACAATATTCTTAAATTCATTCATTCAATCCTCTAGAAAATCTCCTCAATGATGTTCTTAGAAACATTAATTTATTATCTAGAACATCTTCTCAATGATGATTCCAAAGTTTTTCTCTATATCTTTTTTGAAGTATCCTTGCAACAAGAGTTTAAAATTTCTCACATCCTCAGTACTTCCAAGATGGTTTCAAAACTTGTTCTATTAATTTTATTAAAATTTCACCTCTAATATTTATTACACAATCATCCATAATAATTCTAATAACATCTCCAAAGTTTTATTGTAATTAATTAATTAAATTTTCATCTCATAATAAATGTAAGGTCCATTGCACTTCAACCATGTTAGCATAATGATTTATAATGATATTGGTGATGAATGACCAAGTGTGTATTTAATTCATTATAAATTAATAGTGTCTCTCCTTTGAAAACACATTAAATTTTCATGAATCATAACCTTTCAAAAACACCAAATTTCACATCAGGATGTCATAAGTACTCCTATAATCATTCCCAAAACATGATAATTTTGAAAAATGACTTCTTGATACTAAGTTGGTAAGAAGTAAATTTATGTTGCATTTAATTTTAAACACTTAACCATCCTTCATCCACATCACTTATTCTCATATTCTACCTCCATTCACTTTGGAAATTATTATTTTGTGCATGAAAAATCTTTTCCTATAATCTTGAAAATTGTTTATAATTAATTATGAGAGCCATCTTGAGCAATCTTAATCTAGAGATAAGTTGAGAAAGACTAGTCTATAACTAAGTATGATCTAGCCTAATATAAATCCCATTCCCAAAACCATTCAAATTTCCAAAATATGTAGAAGAGGAGGAAAATGAGGGTCAAAAGAAAGCCAGAGCCAGATTCCATAGAAAACTACCAGAGAATGATGAGGTTTTAGAAATATTTTTGGTGATAGGATGGTTGAATTTTCTCCAAAAAAATTGAAGATTCAATGTTTAAATTGTGAAGGAATTTGTACACAACTTCAAATGTGACCATTCTAGAGCGTTTAACCAAAAAATAAAGGTTAAGTCTCAAAATTATCTATGTATTAACTAGAATTCTTGTCAAGGGTATTGATATTTTAGTGAAAATATAGTTCATATAATGAATTATTAAAGATCTTTTTGTGATCAAGATGAACTAGTTCCCCATCTAATAAACTAGAAGAAAGGAGATAATAAAGGAATTATTAGAGACGTTGTTCCCAAACCCTAGAAAATTGTAGTGGTTTAGATCATGAAAATTTTCGCTTGTGAAGCCAATGTGTCATGGTTGTGGGATTGACCTTTTGCATACTTCTCATTTGTGCCATGATGCTGGAAAACTAGAACTCAAAATTAATCTCCCTACCTAATTTTTGGCCTCCCTTGAAACCATGGTAGATAAGTACACCAAGGGCATTGGAGATTTAAAACATAATAGTTTAATAATGCTACTCTAAAAAACTCACTTCCTAAAATTTCATTCAAGGGATTAAAAATTGATCAATTTTTTAGGTAAGTCTTCTAAAAAGAAAAAGAAGGGAAAAATGTCTTTGGAAACCACTACTATTTCTAAGTGAGCCACTTCATCTACTACATATCAAGGCACTTCTAGCATTTCCTAGCAAGCAACATCCACTTATTTTTTTTGGAGAAATTATCTCTAATTTATCTAGTCTTCTATTGAGAAAGAAATCCCCAAGGTTACACCACAAAAATATTCTACAAATGTGCCAACAAGCCAACCAATTGAGATAGTTGAAACCCAATTACCTAACCAACCACAATGCCCCAAGTTTACTTTAATCTTCAAGAGTAAGTATAAGTTATTTTATATCTTGAAAATGAGGTAGAAAAACCTCTAAAAAAGAAAATAACAAAACTTGTTTCATAAAATCCCCTCCAAATTAGAGGAGTAAATGCTAAAGGGATCAATAATTTTAAAGTTTTTCTTGTGTTTCTAACCAATCTACCCCTCCAAAGAATAGTCGTAATAGATAGTCCATTCAAAAATTATCCCAATCTAATAATATTTTGGAGGATTCCACATTAGTATAATAAAAAAATAAAGTAGGGGGAGAACCTCCATCATATCTAGGGAAGCCACATTCTATAGAAACTCATCCTTCAAAGAGATCACCTAGAGACTTTGAAAATAAAATTGGAAACCTTTAGATTCCATCCCCTTTCTATCTAGAGGGGAGGATGAGAAGGTTTCGAATAAATTATAACCTCTAGAGGCTACGCAAAGGAGAGGTGCAAGTGGCTCTAGAAATTTTTTATAAAGAGAATATCTCATCTTCAAAGGACTTGCCTCCAAGGAAGCGTACACCTCCTTTAGAGAAGGAATACTTGGAAACATGGGATAATGCAATTGCAACTAATTCTTCCCTTCACAAAAGTCTAATAAAGGTCAAATCCCCCATGCACTCTCATAAATCCAAGAAAGGAGAAGGATTAAGAAAAAGGCTTGCAAGTTGTGCTAGACAATTGAGTTATTTAGGGTTGAACTCTTGATTGCACAATAATAGGATATAGAGGAGTTCAAAAATATTTTTGGCTAATAAATATTCAACGATTTTTAATTTTTTCTAAATAATGAATACACGTACAAACCAATAAAAATGGAAACTTCAATATAGACACAAGATCTAGAGATCATGAATCTCTAAGCAACTATCTCTATCAAGGATGCAAAGATAGAAACCCCCACGAACAATTTGGTAGGTGAAATATCAACATTTATTGAAAAGAATCAAGAAAATCAAACCAAGTTAAATCTAGCCTCCAATACAATAGTGGAATTAGAGGAATAATTGCAAGAACTTCAAACTAGGCCTCTTTAGGAAGATAAAAAAGCTCAAACTAAATCAATTTTTTGAGATGGTTTATAGTCAAAATCGTAAAAGTACTTTAGACTTGGGTAGCCCATTGTTATTTCTTGCACCATGTAAAATTTGAAATTTATTGATTAAACTTATAGGTAGCCATTCTAAATGCAAATAATGACCACATTGAGAAATGTAAAATGGAGGCATGTAGAATTGGTGAGGCCCTTCTAGCCTATAGGAAACTAGCTCACATGTACAATATGTTTTTGAATGAAAACTATTATAGGTGAAAATTTCTAAGAATCTCTTGTGATCTCCTATATATATATATAATGCACAATTTTTGGAGGATTTCAAGATCAACCCTCTAGATCAAAAATAATTATTATGCAAATTATTTACCCACAATTTATTGCTAGGATATTATGTTAATTTCTTCATCAACATTTTTGTAGGGGAGGTGAAAATAAGATCCTAAACCCATGCATTTATAAATAAATTTGAAAGAACAACCTAGCATGAGATTTTAAAAGAAAAATATATTAAAATTTTAAAATTCTCAAATGAAGCACTACATGACATGCAATTGATAAATTGGTCAAACTAGCTTTCTCTAGATGCGAGAAGAGATACAACCCCCTGACCTAGCACTTGATAAAGAGAGAAATGATTTATTTTCATAACCTCCTTTAGTCACTACGAAGATCCAAGTATGTAGTAGAAATGATATATAGATACAAGGAGAAGTGGATTGGTATGAGGTTCAAACCCCTAATTCTTCTCTCTTTGTCGACACCTATAAATGTAGTTTCCAATTAATTTGACAAAAAGTTTTAAAATAAGAAACAAAAGTAAAAAGGAATAGAGAATTCATTGATGATGATAAAGAAGATGGTTCCATCTAGTATAAAATCTATTATTTACTAAAAATGAGAAGGGTACAATAGGAAAAGAGATGAAGGTAGAAGGAAAACCTCTCATCTTCTAAACCTATAGGAGGAGTTACAAAATCATAGGCATGGGGAAATGATGAGGCTAAGTTTGAAATCATAAATTTCATAGATAATGTACTTTTCCTTTTCCATCCCTAGTTTCATGTTGAATTAATGTTTTCTTAAGAATTTATTAATTTCTTGAAGTAAAATAAGTTGCATAACTTTGGTTTAATAACTGTTGATTAACAAGATCCAAATGCTAACAATTTCTTGCGAAAAATTTATGTTTTGGGTTAAAGAAGGATGCTTTTGTGAACTATTTGATGATCTTTGGAGGATTTTAAAGCACTAGACAAAATTTTACCAACTCCAAAGGCTACAAGCTCCAAAGAAGATGACAGTACCCAATTCTCTTAGACTCTAGATTAAAATGTACACTCAAAACTTTCATTTTTTCACATTGAATTCCTCATCATGCATGCTATTAGGATTAACAAAATCCATAAATATGAAATTTACTAAAAACAAAAATAACTTCTCTTGGTTTTAGAATGCGACTAGCAAACTCCTTAATTCTTTAGTTCATTAACAAGAAAAATAACTTCTTGTAATAGTAAGATACTATTGGAGTTGTAATTGAAGGTATTATCCATATTTTATGTTTGAAATAGTTGATTTATTTATTTTATAAAAAAAAATGTATTCTTGTTTAGTTAAAACTATTATTAAAATTTGAATAGTGTGAGCATGTTCAACATGCCACTATACTATAGGTATATAGAGTTAATGGTAATTAATTAGGCACAAGTTAGTTATTGTCTTATCTTTTTACCTTGTATCATGCAAAAACATAAATAAATGTGTGTTATCATTTTTTTAGTTCAAGATAATATAGTTTAATTCAAATATGGTTCTATTTTTAGTTCCTAAAAAGTGTTGAGTTGAATCTAATGATTTGAAAGACGTTCTAATCTGTTGAGAGTTGAGCACTTGATTGGATGGGAAGAACATGTATTAATGTATAAGTATTGAATTTTTATTACATCATTATGTTGGAATAAATATGTTATTTCATATTGTGTTTCTCGTAATATGTTATATTAGTCATTGTTGTATGTGCATGTGAAATTCTCGCAAAATCAAATCTTTTAAAGAAAACACACAAAAAATGCTAAATTATCATTTTTCATTTGGAAGTTCTTAGTGAGTTGTGATTTGTAGTGTCCCCCTATTTCGACCGTTTTTGAATTTTGAGTAAGTTTTTTCATTGGTGTACTTAATAGTTTTGTTTAAAACAGTTAATTAATAATACTTAATTGTTTTTTTTTTTTGCTTGAAATTATTTTGAGGCATTCTGTTAAACAGTTTACATGCCTATATCTTGCGTCCTCCCTGCCGCTATTTTCTTGGGGCTCCTTCAAACTCCCTCTCGCTGGCTCCAAACTCCTTCTCGCTGGTAATTACCTATCGCTTCTCCAATTTTCCGAATCTGCAGCCTAAAAATAAGGTTTTTGACGGTGGTTTTAGGGTATGATTATTAAAATGAAATAGCTGATTCCATCTAGAGCTTACGTAAAGTTCTATGAGTTTATCTTAAAGACTAAGTGGAGTAAAGAGGCGCACAGCTTGAAAGGCACAGTCAATCGGTAGTTGTTACTCTTGTGCTTTGAAATAATCAATTATACCAGGTTTATTTTTATAGAATTTTTTCATCAGTGAAATTTACGCTAGGTTAGTATTTCTTTAGATAGCATAAAAAAAAAAAATGAAAAAAAATGGAAATAAAGTAACATTGGGATTAAAGTATTCTTTAAAATGAAATAAAATAAAAAACTTTTAGTTAGAAAGTTTCGTGATTTGAAATAAGAAAACTCATATATGACATGTGATGTGCATTTTTATTAAAAATCTAATTTTAAATATTACTTTTGAGATTTTAAAATAATTTATTTTATTCCCTAAAGGCTTGCCACGTATAGTTCTCTTTTAATTTAAGAGGTAATTACATCTTCATAAAGATAATTTAATATGTTTAAGACTATTTTCTTTACTTATAACCATCTTTTTATAAATATTTATACTTATTAAATAATCTTTTTTTATTTTAAATATTTATATTTATATAAGGATAAATTAATTTATATTTATATTTTAAAAGATTAATGTAATAAAATAAAATATTTGTTATTTTTATAAAGAATAAATAATTAAATAAATGAATTATAGATAAGCTTAAATAATTATGTATATAACGTTATATATATATGGTCAATGATAAAGACATTTGAAAGTTTTGTTTTATTGTATTAATGAATACAAGTTTAATAATTTTAGATATTAGGGTTAGATATTAATGATGCTATGATGGTATTAGAACAAATAAATAAATTGAGAATTATAGAATTTATTTGATTATTTAAATAATAATAATAATAATAACGTGAGTACTAATAATTTTGGTGATTGTGATTAAATATTAATATTATGTGAATACTAGTATTTATTTAAGCACTTAAAAATGTTTTAGAAAAGAGTAAAGCATTATTTTTAGTTAAATTGATTTAATTTGATAGCTTAGGAAAAAGGTATTGTAAGGAAGTTAGTGGAATAGTTGAAATTGAAATTGTGTTAAGTAAATAATTCAATTCTCTAATTGTGTTATATTTCATAAAAGAAATTAGCGTTTAAGATAGAGTTGTGATAGTAATATTGTTGTGTTTAATAGCTGGATATTTATCTATTGGGTTGAATAACTCTTAATAGTTGGTTGGAATTAGTGATCATTGCAAAGTAGTTGGAGTATTACCAAATGTAGTGGTAGGGTATACCATAAATTATCTTTGTGAACGCTACTTAAATCGTATAACCCCTTTAGCATTATTGTATAGTAAAATTTTAATACTAGGGTTTTGAGATAATTGCTTCGTAGATGATAGAGGATTCTTGAAGTATCGATATATAATCTTTTAATTTGATCAAGTAAGTAGCTTATTTTAATGTCGATCTCATTGCAATCTTGAGTTTAAATTCATGGCTTAAATGTTATTGCTTGTTGGATGTCCAGTCATGGCTCTTTTGGATGTACTATTGATTAACCTTGCTTTTGGTTGTTGTGATTGGTCTTGTATAATGTTGATAATCTTTTGAAAGTTTTGACTACTATTTTCATTGTGATATTGCCTCCTTTACTCTGCACTTGTCATTTTGTGATTTTGGAAGTTATTTAGTGATTTTGTGGTTTCATGATGTGAGTCTTCTTTTGGTGTTAATTTTGATTGAGAAGATTTTATGCAACGACTTTCTTGTCGTCATATTTTGAGATGGTTGGGAACCCGAAGTGTTTGAGTTACCCTCAGTGGGAGTTTTTGGATAGTTGGTGTTTTTAGGCTTCCAGAGGCAATGGAGAAACTTGATTTATATTGATTTTCCATGGTTGGACCTTTGTGATTCATTGATCCTATTTTTGATTTTGAGTTCTTGTGGGTGGTACCTCCTTTGTTTTTGTTTCAGTGATATGGAACGGGTTTGTGATATGGTTCTTGCCTCGCATGTTGTGTGTTAGGTACACCTTGATTTTATGTGAGATGAGGTACACCCCTTGCGTGTTTTGGTTTGGGTACCCGTAGGGAGAGTGGGTCTTCATGGGGACTGGCACACAAAGGGGCTATTAGGATAACCCATGGGAGAGTTTCCTAAACAAGTGATAATGTAATTAATGAACTAGTGGGTTTGGGAAGTTAAACACTAAACAAGATTAATTATGTGCCTCACTCATACCATTAGTGCTTTCAGAGGCTAAGGATGGGATGAGAAGACCTGATTGGTAAGATCACTGCCTTGTCCTCACGAAAGGTAAGTGGTTCCACATGAGTCACCCTTTGGAGTGGCACCTTGAGATAGGCAGTCAGGATAACCATGGATGGAGGCGACACCTTGTGATAGGTTGTCTAGATAATCCATGTAAGGCCATGCAATGACACTCTCATACAATACCTATTTATTTTCCCTTGTTTGGTTGTCTTTGGGAGTGTTGTTTGTATTTGTTTGATGTTGTTTTATGTTGGTGTTATGCTAGTCTTGTTTGCTTGACCTTTGTTTGGATGTGTGTCTTTTCTTGTCATCTCCTAGCACGGGGGGTGGGCCTTTGGGTCCACGTGGTCGGGTGGAATGTGCTATGCACCCCATTGGGTTCCCAAGTTGTGTTCGTGATGCGGAAGTGGATGTAGAGTTTCTAGAGCTTCACTTGGTTGAAGACTATTCTACGCTTTGTACCTTATTCTTTAATGATGTATTATTCTTGTACTTGATGTACTCTTTCCGTTGATATAAGGGAAGCATTATGTAATGTATTATTGTATCCATGATGTGTTGTATTTGTAGAAATATGCTCCACAATTGTAATATTGAACTATGAATTGAAATGTAATAAAATGATGTATGTATCATTTTTATCTCGATTGATCATGGATGGTTGTATGTTATCATTATGTTATCTTGTGAATATGTGCTTCTATTGTTATCTACTTGGCATTATCTTTAACGATGTTATTGGTTGGGAACAATACATGTAATGCAACCATGTAACCCCATGGGACAAGTTAGGTTTCGTTATGTAATATTGTAAGGTTACTTAGTTAATGGTTATTGCATAGTTCTTATCTTTTTCACTTTCAAAAAAAATAAAATTGTACGCTAATTTGTTAGTTTTAGTTGTCCTTTGGGGTTTGTGTGGTGGGGCATTACATGATTTCACTTTTAAAGTAACATTTTAATGATTAAAGAAGTTTATTTTTCATTCCATAGTTAGTCTTTTGTATTCAACGTAAGTATTTGCATTTCATAGTTAATATTTTGAATTCAACACGAGTAATTCAATTCCTAGTTAATTGTTTAAATTCAATTGAATATAAACGTGTAGGTACCTTTCCTTTCAATTAAAGTAAAATGAATCCTAGAGGACCCTAAACTACCATTTTTACATTTAGCCTTTGGAAATTTCTTGGATTGAAAAATATGATTATCTATTAGAGTAAGAGGTTCAACAACATCTAAATAATAACTACCTCTACTAAGAAGGATAGCATTGTTTAAAAATTTAAATAGTTCACCAATTATAGAAACAAGTATTGAGAAAATTATTGAACACAACATGTGAGAAGAACAACCAAAACATCAAGAAAGTTGCTCAAACACCAATCTTGAATAGAACTAAGAATGCATGTTAGGTGAAGAAGGTATAAATAAATTTAGGGGCCAACATAAGTATCATGTCCAAGTAGATTTGGGAAATATTAGGAAGACCAATATTACATGAAACACCCTACAACGTCACCTTGGCTAATGGAACGTTTATGAGTGCCATAGGAACTTGTAAGAATGCAAAGGTAAACTTGTTAGGGATAAAGAAAAGAGTAGAATTTGTGGTTGTAGAAATGAAGATATTTTGATGTGTTTATTGTCATATTGAACCTAGAATATTTTATTAATTATGATGGAGTAGTGACTCCCAAAGGGAAGAATTGATATTTCATATAAAGAATAGGGTACTAGACATATTACCTTATACATAAATATGATACACATATGGAGGAAATATTTGAAGAAGAGGATGTCAATGAGGATCACTAGGAAGAATCTATAAGAGAGAAACACATGAGAATCCTAATTTAAAGAAAATAAATTCAAATAGATAGTAGTCAACACAATACAAAAAGTGAGGATGTAATAGAAACATAACTTCTAGATGAACTAGAGGTAAGGGACAAATGGATTTTAGGGTCTACAAGAGTGCACAGTATTAGAAGGATTAGTAAAATAGTTGAATTACACTACAAAAAATAAATCTATACAACTAACTTGAAAACATTGAGAAAAGGGAGACAAATCCACCACAAAATTATAAGGTATAACACATAACTAGGGGAATATATTGCATTAAACTACCTCAATACTTAGGAGTAGGTGATTGTCTAAGCTATCTAGAAAACATGTAACACAAATTTGAAATGAAAGAAATTAAGAATGGAAGCCTTAGAAAACACCTTGGCATGTCTAGTGCAACATGTTGGTGGTAAACTCATAAATCCAACATTCCAACTTGGAATTCATTGAATATACTTATCAAAATATGATACTTAACTTAGGAAAGAAACCTACAACTCACACCTGAATATTTTAAATATTTTACCCTATAATCGATTTGAGAAATTGTATAAGGAATTGAGACAACACAAAATAATATGATGAAAGATTAAGTTTATAATTTTTCTACTGGACCTTATTACCCATAGTAAAAATATGATACATCCATCAAGAAAAGACTGTGTTAAGAAAATAATAAATTTTGATCAAACTATTTCCCACATAACCTCATGAGAGAAAATAATGCATACAAGCTTACATAATAACCATAATAGAAATATCAAATACATACCACAATATTGCACAAGATATATCTTGGAAAAACCCTCAAGAGGGAAAAAACCAGCCTCCAAAAGTATCCACAATGAAAATATTATAATACACTTATAGAGTCTCCATTAATACTTCTAAAACATCAAGCTCTTCTAGTGCATCCTCCATGTGTATAAGCATATGTACGAACATCCCATGCCAAGCTTCATATATGAATTCTTTAAAATATAGCTCAAAAAAATGACCTCCAAGCCAAGCCACTAACCAACCATACAACCAATTAGCCAACCTCAACCACTAAAACTGTTCTTTCTTTTATAGAACCAAACTCAAATAAAAAACCAAGTGTTAAGGTACAACCATGTACCTCAAAGCCATGAGTACACAAAAGTGTTGAATCCAACATTTACTTTTTGATACCAAGTTTCCCAATATCAAATATTTTTCCCATGTGCAACCCACACATAAAATATCTGACCAATGTTACATACAAATTTACAAGTGGGCCCAAATACATACTTAATGTGACTAAACACACCTCCTAAAGATGCACCACAAATAAAATATTTATTTTTACATAATTAAATAATTTATTCTTGTGCAAGGTGTACAACACCCTATTCCTAACAATGTGGAGATAAGAATTTGGATATAGTATATGAGGATTTTTGTAGGACCTTCTCATTCCATGATACCAATAAATAAGTGGACTATATTATAAAAGATTAAGGAAGTGATAATATCACTGCAAAAATAAGAGACATTTGGAGAAGGAAAGAAAATGTTAGCTCCACAAAGGGAACATAAAATTTGGAAGTTGGTTGAATAGATGCAAGATTCTAATGTGGTGCCTCAAAGAGTAGGTTACAAGGATAAAAGAGGACGTGAAAGAAAGTGTGAGGAAGAGGATCCAGAGAGCTTAGAGGTTGAAGTAGATGAAGGAGAAAAATAAATAATTCTATTGAATTCATTTTTTATTATCAAACTTTAAGGATAAAAAAAGTGAACATAGCATGTGAAGGAGACCCAAAAACGGATAAGGTAGGAGAATATTAGAGAGAGAGAAGTTATTTAGTAGTGAAAATTTTAAAATACTATGTAGATTTATTTCCCAAGTATTTTATTTATTTAAAAGGTATTACAAAAGTAGGGGTAATGAAAATCTAGTTAAATGAGGGGATTAAACCACAAAACAATACCTTATAGATTAAATCCCAATGTCAAAACTAACGTAAAACAAGAAATAGATATTTTTTTGGGGTGAAATAATTAGATAAGTGGAAGAGGTCAACTATATTAGCCTATGGTTGTTTAGCATAAGAAAATAAGAGAAATTGAAATTTGTGTTGACATTAGAGAACTGAATAAGGCTTGCATTCATGACCCCTTCCCCCTAGAAATAATTGTTGGTTGAGAAGTTATATTCCTTATCTAATAAATTCTTTGGATACCATTAGGTAAAAATAAAATATAAATAATTTCCTAAAACTATTTTTGGGACCAAATGGGGTTTTTTCATGGGCAAAATGATGTTTGTATTAAGGAATTCCACTACAATATTTAATAAAATAATGACAAATGCATTCAAAATGTTTATCCATTATTCATTAGAAGTGTATTTGGATGACTAGATTGTCTATTGATTGATGAAAGACCATGCACAAATTTTGTGTATATACATTTTCAATACATTTTGGTACACTATTGGGCAACACTATATATAAAGAATGCATGGTGGTGGATTTGTGTAAAGTTTCCATAATATTGAATTTCACATGGCCAAGATAGTTATTGAAGTAAGAAATTTATTAGGATACACTAGTTATCACCACAAATTCATTAGGATTTATTCAAAAACTAAGAGGATGATTGAAGAGATAATTCATAAGAAGAAAAATATAAACTTTGACTAGATTAAAAATTGTCAAGTAGCTCTTGAAACACTAATGAAAAAGTTGTGGAGGCATTGATCTTGGTTTTCCCAAATTAGAACCTCTCATAAATGTACATGGACACATATATTGCAAGTTGTGTAGTACTAACACAACATAGAGGAAGTAAAGACCATCTCATCACTTTCACCATCAAGAAACTAACACAAATTGAAAGAAACTACACAACTACAAAGATGAAGGACTTGTTGATGGTCTATGTCTTAGACAAGCTTAAAAATTATTATCCATACCTTTTATATAATTAAAAGATCATGAGCTCCTCAAATATCAATTGAGTTGATCAATTATATAGGGGATAATATACTGGTAGCTAGTACTATTCCAAGAATTCAAATTTATGAACATGATAAATCTAGAAAAAATTATTCAAGGAATAGATTTGTTTAGGATAAATGTGTTACCACAAGAGTTGAGTGATGTGACATAATTATTATCAACAAGGAGATTCCCTCGAGAAAATTTAAAAGAAGAAATGAATAAGTTCACACAAAATTCACTATCCTACACATTAGTGGAAGGAGAATTATATAATATTAGGAGAGATGAGGCTATAAGAATAGTTGTAATAAAAATGAAAGAAAACATATTTTGAGAGAGGCTTATGGAGGAATATACATACACAAATACAAAGATGAGACAATAAGAAACATGATGGTGGAAATTTTAATGGTTTCTTACTTATTTAAGGATGCAACATACATGCGAGATGACACGATTCTTTTTAGGGAGCCTATTATAAGAGAGAGATATCTTTGCAGCTAGTTATGACATAAGTCCCATTTGAAAATGGGCAATTGATTTCATTGGAACCATTGAACTCCCAACACATAAATCCCATGCAAGATTTACTATAATAGGAATTGGTTATCTAATAAAATGGGAAGAAGCTAAATCTACTAAATATTATTGTGTGTAGTGAAAATGTGCTTTAAAACTAAAAGGAAATGAAATGAAAAGCCCAAAAAAACATAAAATCAAGCAACAATCAAGATAAGGGCATAAAAATATCAAACCTACTTGGTCGAATTTGACAAAGACCCGGTATGTTGAAGCTCTCAGTGTGTAGATTTCCTTGGTTTGATCAGATTTGGTGTGCTCTCAACAAAATTTTGATAGCATAAAATTACCAATTTTCTTAAAGATTATGGGTAATAAAAAATGGCTATGTTTTGCATTTGATAAGAGGAGAGATGAATGGAGGGATATGATTGCATGAGTGGAGATCAATGGATAGGCAAGGTTGTGACATATCAACCTATGAGATGATGCCAAGTGGCATCATGAGAGGATATGGGGAGATGGATGATCTCTCAAGGCCTAGAATGGTGACAAGTGTCACCATGCGAAGGCTTGAGAGAGAGGTTGGTAATTGGAAAGTACCTTGGGAGATGGGGAAGATCTTCATCATAAAGGCATTCCTTGTCCAACATTCCCAAGGTATGGAATGAAAGAGAAGAAATGAATTTTAAATTCCTTGGGTGTACTTTGGAGAAAGGACCCATGTGGGGTTGCTTATCCAAAAAGGGAAAGTCTTTAAGGCTTGGAGGACAAAGTGGGTAGCAATAAATGGAAAGGGGATTATCCCTTTCCTAATTAAGGGAAATTAGGAATGCTCAAGTGATTAGGGGATGGGTTAGGTGAGGATTAGGCTTAGTGAAGAATGATTAGGATGCAAGTGGGAAAAGTTGGAGGATGTGACACCTCTTAATCCATGATTAAGTGTGTGCACATGATTATTGAATGGATTAGAACTAGGATTAAGAAATGATGAGGAATGATGGAGGATGTGACAAGGGGAGAGAAAATGGAAGAATTAAATAATTTATTTAATTCTTGTGAAGAGATAAAATTGATTAAATTAAAAAATAAAGGTATTTATTTAATTTAAAGAAGGGGGTGAAAGGTAAGATAAATAATTAACAAATTAATTACCTTAGGACCTTAGCAGATTTAAGGATTAAATTGATAACATTAATTAAATAATCAAAATATTATTTAATTAACGTGAATAAAGGGGATTAGATGGAATGATGGGACAAAATTGACCAAACACAAGTGGTCAATTTTAGGTGTACATTTTTCCCCTCTTCGAAATAGTATTAAAATAATGATATTTTGAAGAAGATAAAAACATAGTCAACTCGATGGGAGAATTGGATGAGGAAATACCCCAGCATGGAGGAATTAAAAGAAATAGAAGAAAAAATAGTATAGAGGGAGTAATACCCCCTCAAGAGGGTGTATGAGAAAAAGGGGCCTGGATGGCCTCTCGAAAGATCAAAGAGAGGAACAAAAATGAATCCACAACAAAAAATGAGGAAGGATGGCGAAGGAATGGAAGAAAAAGGAGTTACATGGAAGAAACGAGAGCGAATAAGGCGAATTAGGGTAATTAGGGTTAACTATAAATAATAATTAAGGGTAATTAATATTCATTTGAACCCTAATTACCTTGGAGATCAGAAAAAGTAGAGTGAGAAAATGGTGCAGGGATGAGCTATTGCACACTAGCCAAACATTGTGAGGGCACAGGCGCAACGAGGAGAGCGAGGCGATCAGGTATGTAATGCTTATACTTTCAATTTTGGTGCATTTGTGACAAGTCAAAAAAAATCATACATGAGATGGATCTACCCAACATGGTAGGGAAAATCTAGCCATGAAGAGAGGAAGGGCGGATGTACTTGGAACATGGGGATCCACCATCAGAAAGGTTTATTTTCTAAGAGGTGGATATGTTGCAGATGGGTGGATGTGCTAGGAATAGGTGGATTTTCCAAAGGAGGTGTGGATTTGCAATAGACGAGCGAATGCACCTGAGGTAGGTAGATCCACCAAAGGACAAGTGGATCTGCTAAGGGGTGGATCCACATCACAAAGGTGAATGTGGAGGAAAGGTGGATTCACTAGATGGGCGATTCCATTAGAGAAGGGGTGGATGTGTGAAAGGATAGGTGGATGTCGCCAGAGGTGGATCTACTAGAGGATGGGTGGATCTACCAAGGGGTAGATCTTCCAGAGGATGCGTAGATTTTCCAAGGGGCGGATCTGCTAGAGGATAAGAAAATATACCCAAAGGGGTGGATCTACAAAAAGAGTTAGCAAAAAAGTATAATAGAGAAAATGAAAAGATGACACTCAAATGGGATGAATGTAGAACACAAGGAGCCTATGAACTCACGAGAGATGATCAAAAGTCCTCTAGTTGGAAGCATATTTTTTGGAGGAGGATTGGACATTCCTAAATGCTTGTGGCTTGGATTATATGGCAAGGATGCTAGTGATCGAGGAACATAGGCTCCTATTGATAGCACTGGTGGAGCAATGGAGCTCAAAGATGAGCACTTTTCATCTCTTGATAGGGGAGATGGTAGTTACCCTATAGGACGTGTGGAGGATCTAGAGGCTATCAAGTCGAGGACCTCGAGTACTCGTGTTGAGCGTGTAGGAAATACTCAAGTTGCTAGAGAGGTTATTTGAAATATTAGGTGTGCCCACTTGAGGGAGGGAACTAGATGTAGAAAAGTGTAGGGAGATAGTAAAAGGGATTGCACTAGATATCTATGTGGATTAATCAGTGGAGTGCTCTTTCCCGATCAGAGTGAGAGGTTCTTCAGCTTGACATTGGGGAACATGGTGATTGGGATAATGGAGTGACAATGGTGGTATGTGTGGGGTCCTTGCCTATTTGTGTAGATATACATGGAAATGTGCATAGTCTACAACATGGGAGGACTAAGCATCACCCACATCACCCTCCTATAGGTGTGGGCATGGGAGAATATCAACATTGCACGAATAATCGAACAGAGGATGACAAGTTCTACAGATGAGCCCATGGATTTTAGTTGAAGATTGGAGCTATAGTACCAGAAAGTACATAGCATGGCACTGTGGAGGAGGCTACTAGATGAGGTGGAGGATGAGGGAATTTTTTGGAGGCCATACAAGGAGGTGGATGGCTAGGAGGAGAAGGATGAGTGGAGCCAGTATATGTTTACTCCTTGCTACATCATAGGTAAATACCCCTTCCTCATTGAGAGGTACATGCCAGATCGAGTGACACACTAGTTTGGCATAGTGTAGGATATTCCAGAGGGTGGGAAGAGGTTTGCATGGTTGTCACAAGAGATAGGGGAGTGGGGGCCATAGATAGCCCCTAGGGTAGTAGCATACTCCTAAAGAGAGACATGGTAGAGATGCTCTAGGATAGGTAGGGGGTGTGGATGACCTCAAAGTCACAACATGATACACAAAGTGGTGGAGGGGACATAGGCTAGAGTCGATGGTGCCCGTGAAAGGGAGTATTTGCAGTAGGGAGGATGGAGGTAGTAGTGGGGAGGTGAGGAGAGTGAGAAGGAGAAGATTTATTATTGAGATAGAGCGATAGGAGGGGAAGGATATTGTGGAGGAGGAGATATTGGAGGAGTTCTTAGGATTGAGTGGGGATGGAAGGGGGAGAGGGGAAGGAGGAGGAAAAGGCAGAGCAGATAGAGGTAGATGAGGAGGAGAGGAGATCCCAAAGCATGCCAAAGTTGGAGAATGTTATGCTTCCAATGACAAGAGGAGGGGGATGGGGACCTGGAGAGCCACAAAGCTGCTACAAAGAGTAGAGTTGCACATTTATAGGGACAACTACGATAGGCCCAAGATGACCTAGCCACCAGGACAATGAAGAGAGACAACTTTCAAGCACATGCATACAACCTATAAGAGGATGTACAAACTATCACCGTAAAGAGAGACAACCTCAATTAGCCCACGATATATGGGAGTTGGAGAGGGCACACTTATAGGGAGAAAGGGACCGCTATTGGATGGAGCCAGACACAACCATGGCCCAAGGAGGAGGGGGGGATTGTGGAGATGAAACATCAGCTAATGTGGGAGGGTTGGGAGATGTAGTATTATAGAGATCTATATCATGTTGCAGTCTCGAAGTTGGAGAGAAGGCCGAGCTTCTCAAAGGTAGAGAACTTGAGACGGAGTGGATCCTGATCACTGTGGTCAGGATCACAGAGGAGCAGGTCAATGTCCCCCCCTCAAGGATGCAGAGGAGGAGGTCTGACAACACCAAGGGGCATGCCACCATCCTTGACACGTTTATATACATGTAGTAGTGGCTAGGAAGGATAGTGAGGTGATTTAGGTGGCAGTTTTGAGATGATACACATGTTTCAATGGATGATCAACGAGTCATTTGTATAGATGTTGCTATTTATTTTGGTCAGTATATTGCTCCTGGATGTATATGTATATATGATTTATTTTATGATGATTCATGGATATTGATTGCACCATAGACATTCATTTATTTGATGGACTTGTATATGGTTATTTTATTGATATGAATATTTTATGGATTGATGGTCATGTATGTGGACATTTTATTGTTTTGATGATGTATATGGATGCATGTGACTGGAAAATGATTTATTTGTGGATATGGATATGGATGCACGCTATGTATGTATGGTGTATTTTATGTTATATTTTGATGTACATGTATAGTGAGATATGTATGTGATGTGTATGATTTGATGTATATGTATGATTATAGATATGTGATGTATGTGATGCTATGGTTTGACACATGATATTGATAGGTGGTGATGTAGGATGAAATTATATATATGTTATGTGGATGTGATGCGAACTAACACGCATGATGTATGGTGGATTTGCATGTATGTTGAGATGAGTTCTAGTGATGTGATGATATATATATTTAATTTATGTATGTATGTACATGGGTTAATATGGAATGCAACTTAATATAATGGATGAATCTAATTGTATGAAAACACTACATAATGGATTTAAATGATTAATGCAATGCAATCTAAATGAATCATAAATCACTAAATACAAATAAATGCTAAAAGAGATGCTTAGGATAACAAATCCTAAACAACTTTATACAACAAAATGATAATGAAAATGATGAAAAGATGCTTAGAATAACAAATTCTAAACAACTTTATGCAACAAAATGATAATGAATGATGAAAAGATGCTTAGAATAATAAATCCTAAAAAAAATTATGCAACAAAATGATAATGAAAATGATGAAAAGATGCTTAGAATAAAAAATCCTAAATAACTTTATGCAACAAAATGATAATGAAAATAATGAAAAGATGCTTAGAATAACAAATTCTAAACAACTTTATGCAACAAAATGACAATAAAAATGATGGAAATAGGGGTAGATGATAGGTGAAACCATAGTGTATCAACCAAAACTGAACCAAACTTGATAGGAAAAGTGAAAGGGGGAAGACACTTGCACATTCAAAACCAAAGAATTAGGAAAGGAATAATTAGAATGGATATGATAGATAGGATGATGGGAATTTTAGATGGTAGGGTGAAATTATTGAGAAAATTGGTATTATTTATTAAACTACCATGTTGTGAGCACTTAATTTGATATAGCATGGGACACTATACACTGGGGTATGAGAAACCAAGGTGACTTCACATCACATGCATAGGACTGACACAACAAAAAAAAGTTTAATCCAACATCCTAGAAAGTCACAGAGGGCTTTAGAGGGGCCAATGTTGAAAAACCATAAGCACAAGAGGATGCCCCAATGTAACAAAATATTGTAATGGATCTTGGTGGGTATAACACAATGCAACTAGGAGAACATAATCATAGAAATACAAGATATGCCCCTATTTCTACCAGTCAAAGAACACCATGATATGATGGATTGTGGTGACCTCAAGTAGGTAGAGTAGGTAGCTCAAAAATACAAACAAAAATTCAAAAGCACCCAAAAAATAACAAGAGATCTCAAATATCCTTTTACATGAGGATGATGGGTGGGTTAATGTGGTATGATGTGAGGAACGATTTATCCTGTGAAGACCAAAGATGGATGGGATAGATTCTAGGATTCCTATGACAAGGGATAGTCAAGATATTTGAAACTCGAGGGGGCTAATGAATTTTATTAAAGTGTCAAATTGATAGGGGATCTTGGTGACACAACAGACACAAGGACATGACCTAATAATCAACATACACAATTATTGTCCTAGATGGAGACATAAGACTGACACTATGTATACTATATACATTTAAGGACAAACAAAAAAGCCTAACCAATAAAAGAATTTTGAATATCGGGAATACATTAGGACCTAGGGGGTGCACTCCAAAATAAACAAATGAAGCTCAGAATTAGGATAGTAGATCCAAATTATTGAAATATCAACCAAAATATACCATGAGATGGATGGAGGGATTATGATGGATAATGGATGGAATGTGGGTGGTGTAGATAAGATGGATAAGATATGAATATTGATATATGAAAGCACATGGAAGAGGGAAGATACGCTAGATAATGATTATGCCCCTTATGAGTGGTACCTATTGCTAGGTTTTCACTAAATGCACTTTTCCAAGGCACCACCAAGGGTGGTTTTCACTGTAGGACATCTTATTTCTCTTTACTACTTTTATTGCTTTTTTGACATTTTTTTAATTTTTTTTAATTTTTGAAAGGTGGGATTCACTCAGTTGATTTAAGAGTAGAACCTTTTGATATGGATGATTTTGATAGGTTCATCCAAGGGTTCACCTTTAGGTGTATCCAACTAATAAGATCTTGAACCATACTTTGCAGTGATGACATAAGGACCCAACCAATTAGCCTCAAATTTTCCTTTATTTTCTCAATCTTGTTGAGTGTGTTGGTTCTCTTTAAGAACTATATCACCAAGTTGGAATTGGCTAGGCCTAATTTTCTTGTTTTAGCTTCTCTTTAGCCTATTATGATAAGCTTGAAGATGGCTGTAAGCATTGAGATTCCATTCATCCAAAAGCTCTAACTGACTCAAGCATGCAACTTGATACTCCTCATCATTGATAATGTTGTTTAATGAGATACATAGTGATGGGAGTTCAACTTCTATCAGAAATATAACTTTAGCACCATAGACAAGTGAATATGGAGTGGCATTGATAGGAGTACAAATGATAGTCACAAATAGTGTTATTGATAACTTTCTTAAGGATTTTGATTAAGGTTTTATTAGTTGCCTCAACTTGGTTGTTACCTTGGGGGTAATATGGAGTGGAACAATGATGCTGGATATGGAATTGATCACAAAATTGTTGCACATGTTGGTTTTTGAATGGTTTACCATTTTGGTAATGATGGTGAAGGGAATACCATATCGATAGATGATATGATATAGGATGAATTTGGAAATTTGGATGTCGGTGATGAAGGTGAGTGAAATGGATTCCACCCATTTAGTGAAATATTTGGTGGTGATGATGATGAAGGTGTGTCTATTAGATGATGGAGGATGTATCTTTCCAACCAAATCAAGAACCCATTGTGAGAAGGGCCATGGTGAGGTAATTTAGGTTGCAATGCTTGAGATGGTGTCAGTGTTAAATCTACATGTTGCTGACAAGGAACATACTTCTTAACATATTGACATGCATCATGTTCCATAATAGGCTAGTTATAACTTGCATGAAAAATCTTCTTTGCAAGGACCATAGCACTTGAATATGCCCCAAAAATACTACTATGTACCTTATTTAATGCTAACTTAGCTTTTGTATCATTTAAAAATCATAGTAAGGAACCATCATACCCTCTACAATATAAGGTGTCTCTAAGGATTGTGTAACAATATGTTGGTTGTGAAGTGAGATTAGGTGGTAAGATATTATCATGGAGGAAGGTGTAGATTTCATGATACTAGAGAGATTGAGGACCAACGATCTCACACACCATATTTTTTTTGGAAGATCATGCATAGGCATCAATAGTTGCTCAACTAGGAACTCACATTCACAATGATCACAAGAAATATATAAGAAGGAGACAATTGTAGCCATTGCATTTGCTACCTTGTTTTGAAGATGAGGAACTTGCTCAAATTAGATATAGCTGAAATATTTCTTAAAGTCATCGACCATGCATTTATAGTCATCGACCATGCATTTATAGGGAAGCAATTTATCATCTTTAGTTTGGAACTCATT
Organism: Sequoia sempervirens; assembly: GCA_007258455.2. Taxonomy (NCBI): domain Eukaryota; kingdom Viridiplantae; phylum Streptophyta; class Pinopsida; order Cupressales; family Cupressaceae; genus Sequoia; species Sequoia sempervirens. The sequence goes on from VDFB02270651.1 coordinate 657,326,043, forward strand.
ATTTTCCTATTTAATGATGATTTGAGAATCACCATAGACATGTAGGTGGTCAATATTCCATCGGACTACTATCTTCAAGCCAGTGATAAGGGCCTCATGTTCTACAACGTTATTCGTACATGGGAAGGCTAATCTGAATGATTCGGGTATGAAGACTCCTTGGGGGTTGACAAAGAGGTTACCTACACTTGAACCATGTTGAGTGAATGAGCCATCAAAGTATAACTTCTATGGTGCCTGTTCAATGATAATGAAGATGAATTCATCTAAAAATTTTGTAACCAATGGGTAAGCATCCATTAAAGGAGATTATGATAATTGATCTGCGATGACTTGACCTTTGATTTCCTTTCAATCAACATACTCAATATCAAACTCACTAAGAAGCATGACCCATTTATCCATACGACCTATCAAATATGTTTGTGATAATAGATATGTGAGATCTGATCAAATTTAGAAATGAGTTTGATTAAGTGGTTGATCATATAATGTCCGAGCTTTTGAGAATTGAAGACCACTACCAAGCATACCTTTTCCATGGGTGTTTAGTTAAGTTCATAGCCAACAAGTGTTCAAGTGATGTAATGCATTGCTCTTTCCTTCCCATTCTCATCATGTTATGCAAGAAGTGCCCCTCGTGCCATGGACATAACAAAAATATATAACAATTTACTTGATATAGGAGGCATAAGGATGGGTCGATTAGTCAAATGTTCTTTTATTTTGTCAAATTTGTACTGACATGAATCATCCCATTTGAAAGTGGTGTCTTTTTGAGGAAAATGATCAGAAGATTGGCACTTATCAACAAGCTAAACAATGAACCATCAAATGGATTGTACTTTACCTTGCAAACTTCTCAATTGTTTTAGTGTATTAGGAGGATGCATATCTATAATTTCTTTTGAATTTAGTTGGTTCAACCTCAATGCCTCTCCTAGAAATAATGAAACCAAATAACTTACTTGAGGTAACACCAAAGACACATTTTTTTAGATTGAGGCACAACTAATATTGCTCCAATAGAGTGAAGATGCATGCTAGATAGGATGGTGTTATTCTCTAGCTTTTGATTTACTTAGAAAATCATCCACATAGTCTTCCATGATGATGTGAATGAGATCATGAAACATGATAGTCATGGCATGTTGATAGGTGGCACTTGCATTCTTCAAACTAATGGGCATGACTTGATAGTGAAAAGTTCCCCATGGAGTTGTAAAAGCCATTTTATGTTGATCTTACATTACAATGAAAATTTGATTATAACTTGAAAAACCATCCATTAATGACAACATAGCATGACCCACTGTCAAATCCATAAGGATATCAATATTGGGAAGTGAGAAGTCATCTTTTAGACTATATTTGTTGAGATCTCTAAATTCAGTGTAGATGTAAATGCCCCCAGTCGGCTTGGTGACATGGATAATGTTGGAGATCCAATAAGATTAGTCTATAGGCCAAATAAAACCTACTTACAATAGATTTTTGAGCTCTACCTTGACCAATAGGGCCACTTGAGGGTGCATCTTATAGAGTTTTTGTTTAATAGGCTTGGCATAAGGATGAACGTCCAAGTGGTGGACCTATAATGCAAGATAAATCCCTAAAATATTAGAATATGATCATGTAAAGTTAATTGAGCCTTGTTGGAGAATGCAAGAGAATGTTTGGTATTCATTTTTTGACAAATAACTTGCCACATATGTGATTTGTGGTTCAGTTGCAATGCGCAAATTAATCTCTTTAGTCTCTTCAATCAATATAGAGAACCTTTCGATTGGCTAAGGGTATACCCATGAGGGGAAGATGAATATCCCCATCCTCTAATGCCTCAAAGAGGTTTTAATCATAGGATACACCCTTTATTTTTGCTTTTGATTTATCTATAAGTGCCTCAGGGAGGTTTTCACTAAGATACCTTGAATTATTTTCTTGATTTTTACTTTTGCGGTTAAGTAGTTAATCTTCCCCAAAGTAGGCATGTTGATCAAGCTCATAGATAAAGCATGATCTATGATCCTCACATAAATATGTGAATTCTATAATTACTTCATCTTTTTGAAATACATCGAGATGTGTGGATCCATGTTGGTCCCAATCAATAAGTTTAGGGTGGAAAAGTGAAAGGTAAATAACAAAGATGAAAGTGGAAAAGAGGGAGGAGACGTCCAAAGAATCGTAAGAGAGTTTAATGACCTCATATGTAATGTCTTCAATAATAAAAAAATCTGAAGTGACATTGTTAGAAGTACTTTGTGATATTGAAGGTTTCTTTTGTTTAGCGTCATACTCAAGTCCTTGATGTTTAGCATTGGTTGGTAGATCAATGGGTTGGAGTATACCTTGTCCATTCGCCCCCAATCCTTTCCCTTGGTAATTGACCTTTTGATCCATTTGATGGGTGATAGGATAAGTCTCCTAAAATTATTACAAGAGTGTAGTAAAACTCTCAGGTTCTTCACGACATACCCATTGAATAATGCCTTCTTCAATTTGTTCTTGCTCCAAGGTACCCAAAGACTAGACATTAGTGGATCCCAAAATTTTGGCCGTTGACACTTGTGGTTCCTTTGATGAAGATGGCCTTCAAAAATTATGTGGAGAGGGAGGCATAGTTCCCACATTAATAGTGGTGCTCATTTCATACTCCCCACAACCCTATCAATGATCTTGAACTTGGAAAAAGTGAATTCGAGAGTAGCAGATGAATTGGAAGATGTGATAAGTGTGTTGGGATCAATAGAAGATGAGGAAAAAGTTGTGTTGGAAGGTGCCACTTCAACCCCAAGACAATGTTGAGAATACAAAAAAGAGGCCTCAAGAGTACATAAGTACTCAAAAGGTTGAGGATCAATATGGATAGTGACTTCAATACCATTATGTGGAAATTTGAGTCATTGATGATAGGTGGGTGAAATGGCCTGCATGGTGTGGATCCATGTACGGCCAAGGAGGAGATTATAGGGGAGGTCAATATAAATGACATGATATGCAGTATAATGCAAGGCGAGGCCAACCTTGATGGGGAGGTAAATTGTTCTAGTTGAATCTCATTCTGCATTGTCATATGCTTTGATAGTGATCATCTAATTGTCTAAATCATCTTGAGTATATCCCACTTGTTTTATGAACTTTAATGTACACAAGGGAAAAAATATTATCTAACATGACCCTCTTTACTTTTTGTTTGGAAATGAGGAATTCAATGTACATGTGATGATTATAGGTAGTATCAATTAGAGGCATGCCATTTTGACTAAAACCCAATCGATAGGTTGATGAAAGATGTCCTACTAATATTTAGAATTATGTGGGATCAATGTCAGTAGGAACAAGAGAATCTTGTAATTCTTTGGTGAGGATCTCTTGGTAGATTGTAGAAGACTTTAGTAGGCCTAAAGTGGAGATTTGTGTACGGGTTTTACCAAGATGATCCAAGATATTATATTGTAGGATTACAAAAGGTTGTTGAGATGCATTGGATGGTCTAGGGATGGTGATACAACCTCGTTGGGTAGTGATTGCACATTGGGGTTCTTTTACTTTCACTCTAATCATAGACACTTGTGGATCCACTTGCGTGATGCAACCAACCACATTGTTAGAATTAAAAGGGACTTTAGTATAGTCAACATTATTGGTCCTATTATTTTGGTTATTATTTTGAGAATTACGTGGACCAAAATTAGCATTGGATGTGTTAGAACCTTGAGAGTGATGTGAAAAGGAATTTTGGTATATTTAAAGTTGAGCATTAGACAAGGTGGATTGATTCTCTTCAATGGTAGTGTCACCTCTTTTAATGGTATTTTGGATATAATTCTTGAGCTTCATACATTTATTAGTGGAATTTACCTTAATCCTATGCTAGTCATAATACTCGTTTTCTTTAAAAAAATTAGGATTTGGTTTATTTTCATCAAAAGGTTGGGTGAACAAATAGGTGACCGCATTAGCTTGGACTAGCTTATGAAACACCGCATTGAGAGGTTCTCCTAAAGGAGTGAAACTGTGTTTAGCATTGCCTTGATTTGGAGGTCGAGGTGTTCGTTAAGGAATGGATATTATATTGGTAGTAGATGTGATGGGTGTATTCTGATAGGCTTGAGATGTATTATCCACTTGGATATGTATAATATCTATCACACCATCATTGGAAAATTTTATTTATTTATTTCTATTCTAGAAACGATATTTGTTAATGGAGGGTTTATCAGTATTTTCCTTATAGATTTTAACCAAACCCTTAGCAGCAAGATCCTTCTCAAAGGTGACACCCTTTTCAATGGTTTTATCAAATGTGGAAGCACAATGAATGCAAAAATAAAAGGACATATCTGTATGTAGATTTTCAACAAATATATTCACCAATTTTTTTTTGAGTAAGTGATATGAAGGATGACTAGCTTGAGCCTTCCAACTTTGCAAATATTTGTGAAATTTTCTCTAGGACGTTGTTTATTAGTGCATAGATCCATCATGTTAACTTCATGTTCAAGATTATAGGAGAAATGTGCCACAAACTTCTTAGATAGATCTGTAAAAGTAGAGATGGATCCCTAAGGAAGGTGCAAGAACCAATCCAATGCTTGTCCACCCAAGATTTAAGGGAATAAATGAAGGAGATAGCTATAATTATATTGCACCTCTTGAAAATTCATATAAAAATATTTAACATGATCACTAGGGTCACCTTTCTCTTTATATTTGTCAAATTTGGGGATCTCAAACTGTTTAGGAAAAGGTGTGGTGGAAATAGTGCGATCAAAAGGGTATGGATATATTTCCTTGAATTTAAAGGAATTATTTGTGCTCCCACCTTGCAAGTCCTTAAGGGAACCTTTCATGTCCTCCTATTCCTTATTAGGTATTTCAAATGCAGGAGGACCTAACAGACTAGGATGAGCTTGGTTGGTGTATGGATTATATGGGGGTGGAATACAATGATATTGATTAGGAGGTAGATTCAAATATGATGATTTTTCTTTAGTGTTGAGATATGGTGGTTGTTGTGGTGATTATGATGGTTAATTTTTTTATTGAAATTGTTGGTGATTTGATTGTTGTTGTGAAGGATAGGAATATGAAAGTGGTTGAGATTGATAGTGAAAAGGATATTGAGATACACCTCCATAATATTGCGTAGGAGGTTTTGATGGATGAGGTTGATAGTTGTGAGATATATTTGGTGGTTGATGAGGTGGTTGAGAATAGTATGGGTGTGAGGAGTATTGGAAAGGATCTGTTTGAGGTGGTTGAGGATTTGTATATTATTGTGGGGGTTGTTGAGATTGATAGGATGGGTATTGAGGTGGTTGAGGTGGATATAACCAATATGTATAATCTTTTGAGGTGTGAGGATGTGGGTTATGACGTGGAGTTGCGAGAGGTTAATGATGATATGAACCTTGTTAAAATGAAAGCTCAACTAGAAGTACTAATGTAGGGTACTGATGGTATCGTGGAGAGAAATATTTAGGTGGAGGATTAGGATAAGATTGAGATGGAATTTTGCAAGAGGTTGAACATGAGATGATGATGGGGTGGTAGCATAGGAGGTATAGTAGACCAATTGAACTAGTAAAAGAGGAACATGGTAGGATGTTGATGCAGGGGTATTGGTCACAAGAACCATCATATTCCCTAGATTTTGGGGATGAATTGATACTTTCAATGTGATATTTTGGATGTTGTGAGGGGCATAACCCTAGAAATATATAGATGATGCAAGATTAGGTACTCCATGAACAAGACTAAGCCCTGATCTAGATCATATCAAAGAAATTTGAAGGGGAGAAGGAGGAACTTGAATCACTACATCATTCCAAAACTCTAGTATATTCCAAGAGTTTTTCAAAGGAGCATGAGGGTTTGATTGTCAAATTATATCCATATATTGCATCATGTCAAACTTGGGTGGAGGCTTAGCTCCCTACATGAGTAATTTGGTGAGAATGGCTTCAGAACATCCACTGATAAGGCGATCAGTCATACAAACATTGGTGGGGTTACTATAATGATCTTCAAGGCTAGGAGTGAGTTCAGGTTGTGAAACCATTTCCTCTTAGATGCCACAAGGTCATGGGGATAATGTGAATTTGAGGGTCACCCTTGCATGGTGGTTTGTTGTGGATTTTTGCTACTAGACACGTGAATAGAATAAGGCGATTGGTGAAATTGTTGCTATTGTTGTTCCATGAGCTTCTTGAGCAACAATCGTGTGGTGATGGGAATGAAAGATGAAAAGATGGTTGGATTAAAAGATGATGATTCTAAGTCCAAGGAAAAATTTAAATGGTAGTGATCAGATGATTAATTGGATGTTTGATTTAGCACTCCGATTTGATTTGAGAACTCAAGTTGATGATGATTGGTTGATTGGTACTTGAGATAGACTACATTCTCAAGTACATAGGTTGATGATGATAGGATTATACTTGAGATAGGAAATTTATCAAGCACAAATGATTTCGACATGAACTAACCTCTCACTCGAGGTAAGTTGATTTGGCCAAGGAAGATTACTAACTTAGGATAGGCTATGTTCCTAAGAAATCATGATAAAGATGATGGTTGATCGATTAGATTATGATTCCAAAGTTCTCAAACAAGTGTTAGGAGGCTAGATGTTTATTTAAGATGATGAAGATATTGATGATATGTATTTAGGGATGTCCTTGAGCTAATAGAGTGATGATGTGATGAACTTTGAGAGGGGTGGTGTGATGAAAATTATCGATAAGAATGATTGGAGAATGCAAAAATTGTTTTGATTGCAGGATTAGGTTTGGAACAACTTGGACTATTTCTAGTCAAGAGGATTTGATCTTTGGATTTTATATAGAGGACATATTTTCCTAAGAACAATGTTGATTTTCCTATTGAGAAACGAATTCTCCTAAGAGCACAATCGCCTATCAACAAAGTAGAGTTTCCTAAACAAGATCTCCTATCTACAAAATCACCTAAGAAGAGGATGTGTCTGCCCAGGAGTGTATCCACCTATCCATAGGTTGAAGCTGCCTAAGAATGAGGGTTGACGAGTTTGACCAAATGAAATCTCCTGTTGACAAAGAGAAATTTCCTGTCTAGGATAGGATTACCTATCGATGAAATCACCCATGGGAAAATGGATCCACCTAACATTAGTAGAATTTGGAAAATAAATGACTACGTCACTAAAAAATTTAGTCACGACACCTAAAAATCACTAAATTCTAACCATTTTTTGCAATAGAGCTATAAATGACTAATTTGATCATCATAAGTGGCTAATTTGATTGCCGAGTAAAAAAACAACTAAATAATTAGTCACACAAAAAGAAATGACTAAATAATTAGTCACAAATAAAAAATAGATAATTTAGAAAATTTGCTAAAATTTTTTATTTAAAAGGTATTAGCTTCACACAAAAGGTTTCAAACCATAAAGAAATAAAGGAAAATTAGGTTTTGGTGCTAGAATTTGAATGAGAAACAAAGAAAAACTAAAAGATACTGCCAATTTTCAAGGAAAGGGTAGGAGAAGCTCATGTTGCGAAGCAATTTTAGGTTAACTTCATGTTTGAACAACAACATTTGTGGAGAAGGGTAAATCTGAAGAGAACTCCATGCTGAAGATGAATAGTATGGTTTTTCTCCTGTTGAAGGTAAAGTGAAGAGATGGTTTTCCTGGGGATTGAAGAGAGATATGTGGTTACTAACTCCTAGGCACCTTCCACGCTGCCAGTTGAAAGATCTAAAGACTTTGCATGCATTTCCCATGCATAAAACTACCAGGTACGCCTTAAAGGCCTTATGCTATTGAGAAGTGCTCCTTTTCTTCTATGAAAAGAGGTTACATTTAGGCTATTGAAACCCCAGATATAGTGATAAAATTTCAATAGGATATTTGAAATAGGGTTAATAGACAATCCTTTACTAAGGAGTGACATCAAACAATGGATAACAATCAATATTGAATGGAATTAAATAGTGGTGCACTTTGATCTTTATGATAGTCATGAGATATTCCAAAATGATAGTGGGTTTCTTTAGTAGACACCTTTACACACCTTAGGAGTGTTTCAAACAAAGGAAAATAGAGATAGGACAGTTTCCAACTCAAAGAAGCATTAAAACCTAAGTCTATTTTCTGTGAGGAGGCAACAAACCTTGCTTAGGGTTCACTATCAAGAGTTTGATGGCAGTACCTTGAGACCTTTGAGACAAGAGGATAGTAAAAGTATGCAAAGGAAACCATCTAAAAGGCTAGTACAATGAAACATTACCCTCTGATGTAGGGACTATCCTCTTCCTTTTAGATTTTTTCATCCTTAATCACTTCACCTCATAGTGTTGTTTACTTGTAGTCACTAATTTGCCATGTGATCCTCAAGACAGTATCATCAAGCATTAACTCCTAGAGGACTGTCTTTGATTGCTAATTCTTCATGAACCTTCAAAATTGTCCTACCTTTGAATTTTATCATTGTCTTACACTTCATTGGTCATTTACTATCACAAATAATAACCAAGTTCTTCCTTACAGTCCTAAAGACTATCCTTTACCATCTAATGCTTGGTATTGCATGATCTGTAACCCTCATGTCTTATGAATACCTTTTCACTGTACTCCATTACCGTTGATCCATCAAGATTAATGCCATTTGTTGCATTCATGGTTTTGATCCAAAACATAAGCTATGACTATCTTCTTATGAGATCACTGGAATTGTCCTTCTTGGTGAATATCACCTTCAATATGGATTATCATACTTACTTTATGATGCATGACATTTCCCCTATGTTTTCCTCAAGGCCACTATCATAAATGATAAACCACTATCATCAATGAAAATGACTTACATAAAGTTATGGTTGTCCTTACATGCCATAAAGAACTTGGTCTTCTTTGTTATACATCCCTTCAACCTTGACCAATGACAAGGTAGGGTTACAATAGGTTATGATCTTAGTGGAGACCATCACTTCTCATTTATTCACTTGGAATTCATGATAAAACTCACCATCTTCTTCATAGTGACTTCCACTATCTTTATCTACAAGAACTCTGAATTGTCCTCACCTTGTTGTTTGTCTTTAATTTATACCTTTGATCAAAAATTTGTCCTCTAGTACAAAGAATCTCTTTAATAGACTATTGACTTGAGGTCTTGTTCATATAGTTTGTCAACCACAATACATCTATACCTTCTAGCACAAAGCACATAGGAAATAAAATCAATTAAAGTGAGACTTTCCAACAAAAGTAAAAGGATTCATGTGTCCATGGTTAAGGTTTGTAGGTATCCAATTGGGACCGCTCTCCCTCTTTGTAATGTCATGCTTTGAAAGCTTCTTTTATGCATCTTGACATGGCTCACTACCTTCTATACTCCTCTTTATTGTCATTCAGATGAGAGGATTTTTCTTGATTGCCATTCTTGGTGGTCATTTTCATTTGATGAAGTCTTCATGTTACCCTACCTTAGTAACCTTGTTAGGATTGTGACTGGCACTATGGTGATTCCATGACCTTGAATTAGTGATTAGGTGGTAGTCATCTCTTATATCCTAGAATTTATTGTCCCTTAGTCATATTCACTAGCCATTGAACCCTTGACTGTCACTATATTTCCTCTTTTCAACTATCCATTCAAAACTTTACCCTTTGTTTATATGATTTCCCTCATTTCTTGTTTTAACATGTCCTAGGTTTTGGTGAATGACGATTATATTTATTACATTCAAATACTATCCTTACTCCTCATGACATTCATTTAGGTTGTCTTTCTTTAAAACCTTGACTATTTAATTTGACTATCCTCAATTATCTTTATTGCTACCTTTGTCAAGGTCTCAAATACTCATGGATAAGACTTTGCTTTTCTGCCTTCCTACATCAATGACCTTTATGACAATCCTCTTCAGTTGGTTGTGGATTTAAAACTTGTGTTGATCCATGGTCATCTTTGTGATTTTCATCATAGAAAGTTAGCTTATCTTCATTATTTTAGAGTGACATTTCAATCCTTTCGTGACTATCCTTTCATCTTCATACCTTCACTACTTATAGCCAAAAAGGTTTTTCTTATGACTGTACTCCCCTTCATGATGCATGCTACTATTCTCATAGAAGCTTCATCATGTGTAATGTGAGGGCATTAGAATTTGGTCAAGTTTCTTTTGATGAAGTGACTATAACTCTTCAATTCATTAACTTGATTGTCATGGTTTGCATCTGCAATACATCTATACCTTCTAAAATCTTGCCATTTTTCTTCTTGACTACCTTTGGAAGAGTTGTAGGTTGTCATCTTGGTACAAATTTTTGTAATGAAGATAGCATATATATAGTTGATTGCTTAGTTTAAAAAGGTTGTTGATGGGCTGGCTACATGAGGTAAGTATTGTAATCAGGGTGCTTGTCATTCTCTAATAGACGTAAGGCCTGTTTATTCTCTTGTAAGTTTGGATGCCAATTCCATTCTATGACTTTATCTGTGTAATCAATGAAGGAAGTTCTATAATGAATAATTTCCAAGAATGTGAGGGTCTCCATGAATGTAGGTATGCTTTTGTAAATGACTAGTTATACCTCTGATCATATTTGCTAATTTGAGTGTTGTGGCTAATAATGTAAAATCCTTGTAAAGTTTTTTGGAGGGTATCTTTTCAATGCAATACAAGAAGTATATATGTTTTTTCATGGATTAATGAACTAGGATCCATTCTTTATGTTGTGTCATTTTGTATACATAGATCCTAGCTTATGTTTATGAATGCAATACTTAGTCCTTGTTGTTGTCATCTCTATATTGTAAAATTGTAGATTGCACATACATTATCTGTGATTTTAAGAATCAACACTATAGCCCAATAGGATCAAGGCACCAATCTATATAAACTTAGCCTCTCATCACACCAATACCATAAACATAACACATAAGATCATTTCACATCTATTTAATATTAGGAGTCCTACTTGAATTGCACATCTCATTGCTTTAGCAGTACAATATCTTAGGAAAGTTGTTCTTGTATCATTCTCAAAGAGATGTACATTGTAATTTGTTTTATAGTCATGCATGATCTATAATCCTGAAATGAATACATCTTTGGGATAGTACTTGATGTATCTTTGGTCTCTTGCATGAACTTTATTCTTCTTTAAGGAGGTTTATAGCCTTGATAGTGGTAAACTAGAATTTTAGAGTTTATTGACAAAATTTGGGGTTTCCTAGTGCATAGGGTATAGTTTACCTTCAAGGTTTGGTATCTAAATTTTCATTTATTTTTAATTGTCCCTACCTAATCATAAGCAACAAGTCTTTTTCCTTAAGTCGACATCCCTTGGGGGCTAGGTTTTAGCTTGTCTTTAGGGTTTGAGAGTTTACAATTTTGAGAGCTAATAGACCCTTGGACAACTGCAAAATAAATGTAAAAAAATTTCCAGTCAACAAGATGTTGAGAAAATTTCTCCAATGGAATCCTTTTTTTTTTAAGGAAAAACTTAAGACTTATCCATGTAGAGGGTGTGCTTTCTATTGAATAGCAATATGTGACTCCATTCCACTCCTTAGACTATCAATGTGACTGCCATCCTCTTGAATTTTTATCATCACCAAGATCACTAGAACAAGCATAAATTAGTCATATATGAACCTTAATCACAAATCACAATCAAAAGATACCCTTATCATAGTCCTCATTCAAATATATTGTCTTCTTCATATTCATTCATTTCACTACAACATTTAAAGACTAAAATATGCCCCACATAGGTAGTTGCCTCATTTATTTTTGATGGTAACCCTCATATTAAATCCTAGCATTAATGACTATCATTGTATCTTTGAAATAGTGCCACCAACTTTAGGTATGCATTAAGAATTATTGCTATTGATTTTGTATTCAAGAGGAAGCTTGTCACTGTGATTGCATTTTATTGGTCAAAATGCAAATGGGAAAACACTAGGGTTTTGATACATCATCATAAAATTTTGCATGCTATCATCTTGAGACTATCACAACACTTGAAGGATCTTGCTTCACACACAAAACTATCTTCAAGGAAAACCTACATAGGTCTGCAATCAATCATACCTTGTAGCACACCATTTTCTCCTCTTCATAACTGCATTAGAATAATCATTTGAAATAGTTACCTTTCATTCCATCCCTTCAACCAATGCTTAATTCATGCATTGCTTCTACATAGCACTATGTTTTCAAAAGGAAAATTTGTCAATGTATTGATAATGTACTAGAACTGTCCTGCATCTTTGACCTTGCACAATCCCTGTATCTTTGTATCTAAGTCATTAAACCTTTCTTATAAACCCTTAGATATTGCAATACACATAAGGTAACTACCCCCTTAGGAGATATTTTGTGCTTCCTACAACATGTTCCTTCCTTCAAATGTAAGTGATCATGCTTGTATATTTACTTGCATAAAATAAAACCCTATATTGGCACAATCTGCATGCACAAGAAGCTCATAAGGGTTTGTTCTTCACTACTGCCACATCTCACATGCTTGATATGATGAGAGGATTGAATTATCAGTGTGAGGTTGAACTCCTTCTTGATGGAAAAGAGGAAACATTCAAGGTTTGGACTTGTTGCTAATGAATCTTTGTTTTGAAAGCAACAAAGTCACTCCCTTTATTGCATCCTTGAAACCCTAGGTAACAATACTCCACACTTAACTGCACCCTATGCATGATTAGTCTTCACTTCATAATAATGTATCCCTTCAACTTTTGAAATATTCCTATTATAAAACCCTTAGGGTTTGATCTAAAAGATACATATTCATGTATAATGACTATCATTCCTCATATCCTCAAAGTATCTTTAGAATACAATGATAAAACAATCACCAAGCATTCAAGGTCATGATGATGGCTTGAGTTTTGAAATGCTGCAATCCTCTATCTTCCCTTTTTCTCTCTTCAAAATTTCTCATTGTATTATCTTATGTTCAAAGAATAAAACCATTCAAATCATTAGTTCTCTACAAAAACATGAATGTTGCATTCTCCTAGAATCACATGCACTACATGTGATCTGTTCGACAAAATGACTCAAAAAATGTGGCATTATGGAATGCACCAATGTTGCAGCTCTACAATAGGGTACATAATTAAGAAAGGATTTGAGTCAATATTTATGTGGGAAATGCACTTATAGATATGTATATAAAATGTGGGATCATAGTGTTTGTTCAATCAATATTGAAGACATGCCATATAGAAATCTACTCTCTTGGAATGGGTATAGTTGCATATGCTTATGACTAAGGACATGAGTTAAAATGGCAATATGGCAAGCATATGTCAAAGATCTGGTTGTGGGACTGAATGGGTATATGACAGTCATGAAAAAGCTATGACTATGGACTTAATTTAGGATGGCACATGATGAGCACACCAGTGTTTTGAGGCTGTGTATAGATTCTCCTTGAAGAACTTGGGATTTCCTTTCCTTGCTTCAAGAAAAACATGGAAACATCCTTCAAACATTGGAACCTACAAGAGAAATTTTCACTTACATCTCTTCTTTCACTTTTGGTATCCAACCTCCTAGGACCGCACTTGCACACTGGGGAGAACTTCTACACAACCATCACAATACTGCACGGTTTTTGTTGGGCCTTCGCGATGATGCAGGAAAAGCATGTTGAATTTTCCCACATCATCACGAAGGCCCAACAACAACCGTGTGGTGTTGTGGTGGTTATTCAAAAATGTTGTTGTGAAGGATTTGGTGATCCGAAGTAGAACTTGCAACTACAATCTCTGATAAAAAACCACTTCCAAATATGCTTTTGATGGATGTTCATATCCTCATCCAAAGCTCCAGTTCACACATAGGAAAGAAGGATGCTTTCAAAATGCTTTTACTACATCACTGTGAAGGCCCAACAACAATTTTGTGGTGTTGCAGTGGTTGAGTAGAAGTTTTTGTGAAGGCTTTGGTGATCCGAAGTGGAAATTTTGCAAGTACACTATTTGATAAAAATACACTTCCAAATATGCTTTTGATGGATGTTTGTATCCTCATACAAAGCTCCAATTCACACACAGGTAGGAAGGATGCTTTCAAAGGTTGAGGAGTTGGGATTTACACCCATTGGTTGCATTTTCTTAGAATTTTCTAAGGAATTTTCAGAAAAACCCATTTTGAACATATCCTTTAATCATGACATTCCATGATATCACATTTCTTTGAGGCATTTTTTGAAACAGTTCACTTCCCTTGTCTATGCTTCCACATTTTCATGTATGTCTAGTAGGGAACTTGTAACTACAACATATGATAAAAAAATCCTTGCTATTATGCTTTGATGGATGTCCCTTTGTTATTATTGGATATCTAATGTAGTGCACATTATTATAGTGCAAGGCTATTTTTCAGGTTGTTTCATTTAGCATCACCAATATTCTCCACAAGAACATTATCCCTATTTAAAATGATGGAAATGGTTCACATCTCTCAAAACAATTTCTCTTGCAACAATCTTGGAGATGAATTTAGATGGAGAATATTTGTTGATTTTGTGTCATCTTTTGGTCATGTAATATAAATCAACCCATGTATTTTCCTATCAATTGAATCAGTGTTGTAGAAAAAAAAATTATGCTTGCATTTGGCATCAATGTGCAAAGTCACCTCCTTGTCATTTCACAAGAAAACCTATCTTTGAAGCATTGTTCAAAGTTTGATTAGGAGGACTGTCACCTTGTACTTTGAACCCTTGCACAACCATAAGATCCTTTGCATAAGTCTATCCTCATTGTCATTTTTTATATGATCATATTTTCAAACAAAAGGCTTTAAATGGTGGACATTGAAATTACATTTATCTCCAATACTTGTTTGTGCAATGCTCATAAAAGAGCCTTTGTTTAAGCACTAAATCTGAGCATGGCTTCATGAAAATGTCAACTAATACTAACTGTCTTGGAATTTGGACCTCATATTGATAATGAACTAAGATGGTCTAACTCCCTTTCTTTCAATCTCTCATGAAGCTCACAACAAAACCCTTAGTTGGTTACTTTTATCGGGAGCTAATTGATTCCTATCAAAACCCTACCCCTTTAGTATCATTTGTGTGGTAGTGTTATAATGCTACATGCTCCTCTCAAGGCTAGCTTTGATACAAGCACTTTATTCTCCAAACCTATTCAAGATTGCACTTTCATCATGTATATGCTTGATATGATACTCACTGCATTCACTAACTTGCACTCAACATCATTCATTTAATTTGCACAGTCCCATATCCCTGCAATCACCTTATTGCAATGTTCTTCAATGCAACCTTGGCAACCACTGAAAGAAGCATGTCTTTGAGATAAATTTGCATGAGTACCTTTATTAAATTAGTTGATTTCTTACTTCACTTGTCACACATGCACAATAACCAAACCCCAACTGTCATATGTCCTAGGTCTAAGATGATATCATAATATGTAACATGAACTAGCTCTAGCTTTCCAAATGATACATCACTGTATTTTGTAATTTACATTGTCATGGCATGTTTGAAGGACATGTATCTATTGAGTTTAGAGGCACCAGATCTCCTAGGTGTATGGAATCAAATATTCCTTCAAAGTGTTTCCTTTGCATGACATATGACTGTAACATCTTTATCTCTTTGCTCAATTCAAGGAAAGGAAATTCCATGCAATGAAAATCAGTAGGAAACAACAATGATGCAGTGGTCTTTGCACTAGGTGTTGAGAAAACCACCTATGAAGTCTATTGGATTAGATTCCCATGATTGAGAAGGCCTTGGTAATGGTCGATATAATCCAACCTTCTAACTGGTAGCCTTAATCTAATCACAAAGAGAGCAAGAAGATTGAGCCCTTGAAATCTATTATGTGATGAAACAAGTAGAAACTATTGGGAGACTCCTAAATTTTAATCAATGAGTAAATTAGAAGCACATAGATAAAAATTTGGAACTTGATTGATTTTCACTTTTTCTATTATGCTTTATGTGAAGAGACCTTTCTAAAGTTAGATATATATTCACATGTTTAAATTTTAGTAAATGATTTCTATGTGTTTTTTTTTTCCAGTTTTTCTATTGTTGAGTTTTTCTTTTTGGTCCAAATGATAAAATTATGTATAATATATATGCATGTATAATTGAAATAAACACACCACTTGAAGTTTTATTTTAAGGGATAATGTGACCAAATCACATGTATTATTGTTGAATTCTTTCAATTAGCATAATAAATGGCATTGTTGTCAAGTTCAACATGGACTGCAAAATAATGGTAACTTTATATTTTGATTGAAAGTTTATTGAAAATTTTGAGGACCGTCTTACATTGTTGTAATATTGATCTATATGATAAAGTTTTCTTTTTGTATTAAATGTTGTTTTGATTTACCACTTGAAATTTATTTTTGTAAGATAGGTCTAGATCATTATGGGCATTATATTGGCACTAATGTGGATTAATTCTACCATGTTGTTGGGGGTATTGACATGATGGCACATGAAATAGCATTGGCCAAAAGACCTCATGTTGTGGTAAATGTCTTGTGTCAACTAGAAGTTATTTAATCTTCAGTAAGAAATGGTGGAAAATTTTGGTTACAAGTTGTTATTGTCCATCATAGCATTATATATTTTGATCCTTTTCTTTTGATAATTCTTTTCCTAGAAGGATTTTCACTTTCCATAATGAAGTATGTTATTATGAGTCTTTATATATTTCATTGACTGACTATTGGAATAATTAGATTTTGCGAGTACTCATCATTGTTTTCTTTGTTTATGTAAGATTTAGACCTATATGTTCAAATATGATAGTGTCCATGGCTAGTGGAAGAAACATGAAGTGAAGGTCAAGGATGAAAAATCTTTACTTTTTGGTGAGACACACATAGTTGTATTTGGTTGTAGGTAAGTCATTTTTACTTCTTGTAAGTTAAGACCATAAGGTATTCATAGTCATTATCAGTGAATAGATTTGTATTAGTTTTAGCTTGTGTTTTCATCTCTTCACATTCTTATTGTGAATTAAAATTTCTATTGATTGTGGAAATTTTTATATTATAATAATCTTGTTGATTATTTGTTTTCTCATATTGTTGCAATGTGAAAATCTTGCTAAATAAAAAAAAAATCTCTTACTAAGGGCCATGT